>ML663562.1:17282849-17419868 GCA_007570785.1 Antilocapra americana | reverse complement strand
TTCCCGGGGGGGAGGGAGGAAGGAGGGGGGATCCGGAGGGGAAGCATGTGTAAACCCATGGTGATATCATGACAATGTATGGCAAAAACAATAAAAAAAATAAAAAATAAAAAAAAAGAAATCTGAAAAAAAAAAAAAAAAAACATTGTAGATTCTTAAAAAACGGGAAGGACATCCTGTGTTCCTGGATTTGAGGATTTAATATGTTAAGTATCACTAATCCCAAATTTTATCTATGGATTCAATGCAATCCCTATCAAAATTTCAGTGACTTTATTTTGCAGAATCCAACAAGCTCATCCTAAAATTCATATAGAATTGCAAGTGATTATGAGTCGCTAAAACAATCTCAAAAAATAAAGCAATGTCAGAGGACTTATATTTCCTAATTCCAAAACTGAGCAAAGGGCTGCAGTAAACAAAACAATGTCGTATTTGCCTAAGCATAGAGATTCCAGGGGAAAATAAAAATGAGTGCTTCAAAATAAGTTTATGTATCTATAAGCAACTGGTTTTTGACAAGAGTAAACAAGTCAGTTCAATAGGGAGAGAATAATTATATCAACAAATGACGGTGGGAAAACTGAACACACATGCAAAAGGCTAAACCTGGAACCCCAATTCACATGATGTATAAATATTAACACCAAATAAATCAAATTCCTGAATATAAAAGCTAAAACTACTAAATTCTTGTAGGAAAAGATAGGTATACACCTTTACCACCTTGGATTAGGTAACAGTTCTAAAAATATGACACTACTGTATAAGCACAAGCAGAAAAAGTTAAAAATACCTAAACTTAAAACTTTGTGCATTAATGGACACTACTAAGAAAGCAAAAAAGCAACCCATTGAATATTTGTAAAAATATCAACAGACCTAAGATCTGGTATCCAGAATATATAAGCAAGTCTACAAATCAGCAACAAAAAGATAATCAAACTTTAAAAATGGTCAAAGCACTTGAGTAGCTATTTCTCCAAAGAAACAAATGTTCAACATCATTAGCCATTATAGAAATTGAAGTCAAAACCACTGACATCCACCAGCATGGCTATAATTAAAATTCAGAAAATAAGTATTGGTAAGGAGGTCGAGAAACGAAACCCCTTCCACTTTGCTGATTGAAATGTAAAATGGTGCTTCCACAGTGAAAAGGTTTGGTAGTTTCTTAAAAAATTAAACGTAGATTTAATTAAACACAGACTTACCAAACATCCCAGAAATTTCACTCTTAATTATACACCCAAGGGCATTGAAAACATACATTTACACAAAAACTTGGACACAAACGTACATATGAGCATTATTTAGTAACAGCAAAAAAGTAAAAACAATGTAAATTTTCATCAACTAATAGCTTTTTAAATGAAGTATTATCCACACAAGGGAATATTCTTCACCCATAAAAGGAATGAAATGATACGTGTTTTAACATGAAAGAACCCTGAAACCATTATGCTATGTCGACGAGAGGCTAGACACGAGAGGCTACATATTCCATGGTTTCATTTTATGTGAAATGTCCAAAATAGGTACATAGGTAAAATAGGTAAATCAAGAGACAGAAAGTAGATTGGCACCTGTCAGGTGCTGGGGGAGAAGAGACCTAGGGACCAACTGCTTAATGCATACAGGCTTCTTCAGGTTATGATACTATCTGGCCAGTTAGATACTAGTGACAGTACAACAATACTGT
The DNA here is from genome assembly GCA_007570785.1 of Antilocapra americana. Classification (NCBI taxonomy): domain Eukaryota; kingdom Metazoa; phylum Chordata; class Mammalia; order Artiodactyla; family Antilocapridae; genus Antilocapra; species Antilocapra americana. The sequence goes on along the minus strand of ML663562.1, from coordinate 17,418,166 downwards.
GAATATACTAAAAAAACCCCACTGAACTCTATACTTTATATTATTTTAAATGATGAATTTTACATTCTGCAAATTTTACATGAATGCAAAAAAAATACACTGGTGGAAGAAAGAAATAGTATGTTTGTGTCAATTTAATTTCTAAGCTGAATGGTGTTTTTCTTTGATTTTGCTATTTCATTTCTAATTTTGTTTCACTCTGATCAGAGAATACTGGTTTTAAAATTTTACTTCTTGGAATTCACTGAGGTAAAAGATTTCTCATAAACAACCAACAGAATAACAATCTTTAAGTTTCTGATTGCTGAGAACCATTTGCAGCTTTTAAAATAGGGAAATCAATTAGCTGTGCTGATGCATACTTTATTTATTTGAATATTCTAATTACCTTACATTATTTTGTTGCCATATAGTGTGTTTTTTAAAAAGTCTGTCATGGATCTAATTTTATCTTATATTTAGATTGACTATACAATTTATTTTCCAAATTGGGTCACTTTTGAGAATAAAAGGAGTTTCTGTTAATAACTGCACTAGGATAACAGTACAAATATAGATTTATTTATCTAGCTGCCTATTAAGGTCTTTACATATGTATCTAAAAGAAATCTCAAAATTAACATGCCCAATGTCAAACCTTTTATTTTCGTTTACCAATCTTTCCTTCGCTCAAAAAAATCCTGAAATCATTTTTAGTTTCTCTTCTTTTTTCCCATCAGAATCCACATGTAATATATCACAAAACCCTACTGTCTTGATGTTCATTTTTATTTCTTTAACAAAGTGTTTAACTTTGTTAACTTTAACAAAGTCTAAAACATCTAAAACAAAAAGGTTAACTTTAACAAAGTCTAAGACATCTGATTAAAATTTCTTTTTTTTTGTAACAGATTCAAGAAAGACGTTTTTTCTTTTCAATATTGTGTTGGTTTTGCCATACACTGACATGAATCCACTATGGGTACACATATGTTCCCCTTCCAGAACCCCCCTCCCACCTCCCTCCCGATTCCATCTCTCTGGGTCATCCCGGTGCACCAGCCCCAAGCACCTCGTATCATGCATCAAACCTGGGCTGGCGATTGATTTCACATAATGATAATTTACATGTTTCAATGCCGTTCTCCCATATCAACCCACCTTCACCCTCTCCCATAGAGTCCAAAAGACTGTTCTATACATCTGTGTCTCTTTTGCTGTCTCGCATACAGGGTTATCATTACTATCTTTCTAAATTCCATATATATGCGTTAGTATACTGTATTGTTGTTTTTCCTTCTGGCTTACTTCACTCTGTATGATAGGTTCCAGTTTCATCCACCTCATTAGAACTAATTCAAATGTATTCTTCTTAATGGCTGAATAATATTCCATTGTGTTTATGTACCACAGCTTCCTTACAATACGACTATGTGCCAGGCACTGTTCTAAACCCTTTGCAAATATTGGTTCATTTATTTACTTATTTAAACCTCCTAATGTCTCCATCTCATCATCTACAATCTGGACAGTTGTCAATATCTCCACTGCTACTTCCCTAGTCCACACTACAATCATTTCCCAACATCCTTGCCTCTTTGATTCTACCCTTCCTCCAAGACTGCAGCCAAAACAGTCCTTTAAAACTTGAGAGCAATCACAAAGAATGTAATTTCTATGATGGCAGGAATTGTTCACCACAGTATCCATAACACCTAAAATAGTACCAGGCATAGTGCAGGTACTCAATAAATATCTGTTAAATAATAAAATATCACACATCTGACTAAAATTTCTAAGCTTCCACATTACTGCAAATAAACTCCATAATCCCTCCCACAGCCCAAAATTATACCCCTCTATCCCTAAATCCTTCCATCTGTTGTCACTGGCCTTCCTCAAATCATTACAAGCACACTATTATCATAAGGCTATTGAAATTATTTGCTGTGCTTGATATACTCTTCACCCCAGATATCACACACTCAATTCCTCTGAATACTACTCAGAAACCATTATACCAGAGGGATGTTCGCTGACCATCCGATATAAAATAGCACACACTCATCGTTGTCCACTAAGCATGCTTTATTCATTGCAGTTATCACTACTTACTGTTTTGTACTCCTCAGTGCCCATTTCTCTCACATACTGGGGAAGAAAATGATGGGACTCTTAACACTATGGCACTTGGGAAAGTGAGGAAAAGACAGACAGTAGGGAGATTTCAAAATTTGACATTAAGTTCAATTTAGGAAGGCAAAATTTCACTTGCCATTGAACATACATATCTCAAATGGCACCTTGTATATAATGCCTGCTCAATAAATAACGACTGAATAAAGATGAGATTGAATGGACAGGATTGAAGGCCAAATATATTAGGGAAGTAAGAAAGGTGTTTCATTCTTCATCAGAGAGAGTTATTTAAAATCATAATAAGAATTGTTAAAAATGTATTTAAAATTTGGTCTTCAAAAAGAAGGCTACTTGATAGATTCACATATTTGCTTGTTGAATGAATGAATGAGATTATGATCAATGCTCTTTTTCCGATATAAGCCCAGTATATAAATTAAGAAACATCTGTTAGGTTTCTTTACCTGTTAAATAAGAGAGTTGGATGAAATCATTTCTAAAATATACTACCAACTCCTGACGGACATGTGTTTGCGCAAACTCCAGAAGATAGTGAAGGACAGGGAAGGCTCGTGTGCTACAGTCCATGCGGTTGCAAAGAGTCGGACACAACTTGGCAATTGAACAACAATGAATAACATTCTATGAGATCATGCTATGATACTGTATGTTAAAACTAGCTAGATAAATCAACCCACTTTGCTTACTTCAAAGTTACTGATGGTATTCATACAACCACATTGTAACAGACCAGGCCACCCAGTTACCAAAAGAAAAACACAGGAATAACCAAATAGTCATACATGGCCTGAAATTCTTATTTCATGAAAACAGAGCCAAAAATTTACAACTTATGTTCAAAGTAGTCAAAACAAAATTTGACCACAATGATAGCTTTCTTTCAAAATGTCAAACCCAAAACCATCATTAAAATGGGAAGATTCAAGAAAATGCCCTCACCTTAAATAAAGCTTCAGAGTTTCTAAAAGATAAGCTTTTTCAATGCATTCATTTTACAAATGGGGAAACTAAGGCTGAGAGACCAAGAAGTCTGTTCAAGATCACTGAGTTATAAGTGAGGGCAGGGCAAAGACTAAATCACATCTTTTGATCTGCCAGCTCGATGTTTACTGAAAAATATCATGACAAATACTGAACTATCTGATATCTGAATACATTCCAAACTGCTTTTCAACAGGATGTGCTTTCTATAAAACTCATTAATAAATAGACTAATCTGCCGTAAGTCACTCCTTCTGAAGGACATGAGTTTGAGCAAACTCCGTAAGATAGTGAAGGACAGAAAAGCCTGACATGCTACAGTCCATGGAGTCACAAAGAGTCAGACACAACTTAGCGGCTGAACAACAATAAACAATATCTGACAAAAATAACACACAAACTGATCACTCTTCGTAAAACTGAAATAGTCATTCATCGGTTCATTACTGTCAACCAGAAATTCTGGTCTGACAAAAATGTGAAAGGTGCTTCTCAAATGTTACCAGAAGCACATTAGCCAATTCTCTGCTACCCACAATCACCCAATATCAATCCTTTTTCGAAATTATTAAACATATATAGATCTAATATTTTAATATGCCTGCACATATTTGTTGCTGAAAAATTATCTTTGATTGAATACACGTGTAAATAGGAACCATAAAATTAACAAATATAGATGTTTCGTGGGAAAATGAGAAACTAGCAACTTTAAAAAAACTTTAAAATCTCATTGCTATATGGATGACAAAATTCTATTCAAATATTTGAATCACAATTCATGCAGAAAAATACTTTTAAGCCAAAGCTTATGGGAAAAACTGATAAACACTTTACAATTCACATCATTAATGGCTATTAAAAAATCCAGTAGAACTCATACTGTGTGCTGTGTGCTAAATCATTTCAGTCATGCCCAACTCTGTGAGACCCTATACTACAGCCTGCCAAGCTCCACTGCCCATGGGATTCTCCAATGAAGAATACTAGAGTGGGTTGCCATGTCCTCCTCCAGGGGTTCTTCCACTCAGGGATCAAGGCCATGTCTCTTATGAACCCTACACTGGCAGGCAGGTTTTTTATCACTAGTGACACCTGGGAAGCCCATACTAATCATCTCTAATAAATTAATTTATGCATAGTAGCAGAATCCTCTCCATTAAAGATGGCAAAATGCAACATTTGACTGATGTATTTGGAATGAATTATTAAAGAAGTTTAAAAAAAAAAACTTGAGAAGGACAGAAGGTAGGAAGCAAGGAATGGAGGGAGGGAGTCAGGGACAGAGGGAGAAAGGAAAACTCAAGTCCAATCTACCATTCTACTTCACCTATTAGAAAGCAGTTGCTTTTCGCCTTCCAAATTATTTGGCCAATAACAAGTCTATAATTACACTGAACATAATTAGTAGAATATAATTAGCTAATATAGCCTGATTGAGAAAAGTTTTCTAATCCAGGTGTCATCACCTTCACTCTCTGAAGCCCCAAGATTATATCCCTTACAAAACAAGTAATCCACTATATTGGGTAAGGCAGTCATAACCATCTTCAGATATTCTAAAAGGAAATTTTCAGGGAAAGAAATCAAAATAAAGATAGTGGGATAACAACTAACCAATGCACTGAAAGATCTGGACTGAGAAATGGTATAAACTGCTCCCACCAAAATCTGAAGAATCCAACATATGGCCCAATTATAAATGTCAGAGAAGCACAACGATGAAATTACACCATAGGCTTCCACTTTGTCAAAACAGAACAAAAACAACAAAACACCACCTCTCCATCTCTTACTGACCCCACATTCAACAGCTGCAACAAGCCTAGCTGCATTCTATACTAAAGGTAAGTAGGTTTCACTGGCATGATGCAGCAAAGTCTTTCCCACTGAATGTATGCCTAATCTTTACCTCCTTACCCCCTCATTTCTTAGTTTCTCTATACAACCAGCAAAAACAATACATGACAGAATCCTTCAAAATATTACCAAGTCAGTTTCACAGACTAATTCAAATACTTAGCCAAATATAAAATGGGAGAAAAAAATAACACAAGCATGGAAGACTCAGCCTAAAGGTAAAGTAATCTTACATATGGAAATAAAGCATTAGTGCCATAATTAACTGTATCCAGTACTGAAACAGACACCCTTAATATGTGTGCCCCATTAGCTTAAGATTTCCAAAATTTTTCAGAGTTAATTTTCATGTCTGACCCTGACCCATAAACAGCCAACTTAACCCAACTGTATGGATTTCATCAACACACAGATCCCAAACTATTGGCTTTGTGGCCCCCTCTCAGTCAAAAACAACATAATGAAACAAACTTCATCGCACACTTTTCTAACAGATACAATGGATGATGGTATGCAAAAAAGTCCCATGTTGTGTTCACACCAGCACTGAGGTAGCTGATTTTTCTACATGCCACCTTACAAAACCCAAATGTGACAATGTCACATCCATGTCTAAAGCAAACTTTTAGGAAAGAATTAATAGTTAGCAAATGAGAAATGACTAAACAGACCATAGCCCATTTATTGTTTAAAGATGAAAACAACTACTCAAGTTCAATTCATAAGAGAAGATGATGTTTAAAGCAGTGCCATTATTGTTGTCACTAACATTGCTCTGTTAACACAACAATTTCTCCACCAACTATAATCCATTAAAGAATAAAGCCTGAGAATGTGGCCCCTTGCATGACCCTGGCAAAATTCTTAGCTGATTTGTTGACTGCATTGGAACTGCTCCTACTGCTATATCAATGTCACCTTATTATTTGCTCCAAAGGGAAAGGCAGAAACTCTACTCTGCACCACATTTAAAAGAAATTACTATTTATTTTCAAGTTTATTAAAATCTTCAAAGGCAAAGTGCCTTGAGAAGCAGATGATCAAAGCTAATTCAAGACAAGCAGAAAGAAAAGGAAGGAATGAGAAGGAGAAATGAGAGGAAAAGATGATGAAGGAAAAGATGGAGGAAGGAAGAAAGGAGAATAAGGAGGCAGAAAAATAAGGAAGAGCAGACAGCATGCAACAGTTAATGCGAAAGACTTATGTATACATCTACAAACATTATCCCTTTCAGTAAGGATGTCAACACCATCAAATTTTAATTTCTTACAACTTTTCGCATTTTAAGTCTGCTCTCCAAAGTTTGACTGTATTTTAAATTCTGATAACAGAAAGGGACTTTCTAATGACACTGTATCTCAAAACAGTTAATATTTTGATGGAGAAAGAAAAATGGCTTAATAATAAAAGTCACTTTTTAACCTTTTGGTCATTTGTTTTCATATTCTGAGTGTTTCTATCCACAATATTATGATTTTCATTAATATTTTAAAATACACTGAGATTCATCTTTGGTGCCTGCAGTGGGTTGAATTTTGACACCCTCAAAAAAGATAATCGCCTAATGGCTGGTATCTGTGTATATTAAAGAAGGGTCTTTGATATCACAAGATAAGATTACCTATGACACAGAGTGAACCCTAAGTCCTAAGATTAGTTTCCATATAAGAAAGGAGAGTGAGACTAGTGAAGAAGGAGGCAGAAGCTGACATCAGTTACTTCAAGACAAAGAACGCCAACTCCAAGAACAGCAGTGCCAACATGTTGATTTTCGACTTTATTTCCCATAACTGTGAGAGAAAAAAAGTCATCAAGTTTGTGGAACTTAGTTACAGCGTTAGGAAATACAGGTTTCATGTGAAATATTGGGTTGGATGAAGCACAAGCTGAAATCAAGACTGCTGGGAGAAATATCAGTAACCTCAGATATGCAGATGATACCACCCTATGGCAGAAAGCCAAGAAGAAATAAAGAGCCTCTTGATGAAGGTAAAAGAAGAGAGTGAAAAAGCTGGCTTAAAACTCAACATTCAATAAACTAACATCATGGAATCCAGTCCCAACATTTCATGGCAACAAAATAGGGAAACAGTGGATGACTTTATTTTCTGAGGCACCAAAATCACTGCAGATGGTGATTGCAGCCATGAAATTAAAAGAAGCTTGCTCCTTGGAAGAAAAGCTATGACAAACCTAGGCAGCGTATTAAAAACCAGAGACATTACATTGCCAACAAAGGTTCATGTAGCCAAAGCTATGGTTTTTCCAGTACTCATGTACGGATGTGAGAAATGGACAATAAAAATGGCTGAGTGCCAAAGAACTGATACGTTCAAACTGTGGTGCTGGAAAAGACTCTTGAGAGTCCTTTGGACATCAAGGAGATCAAACTGGTCAATCCTAAAAGAAATCAACATTGAATACTCATTGGAAGGACTGATGCTGAAGCTGAAGCTCCAATACTTTGGCCATCTGATGCAAAGAGCCAACTCAATGGAAAAGTCTCGACTCAATGGAAAAGACCTTATGAGGCTTATGAGTCTGGGAAAGACTGAAGGCAGGAGAAGAAGGAGACAACAGAAGATGAGATGGTTGAATGGTATCACTGACTAAATGGAAATGAGTTTGGGCAAACTCAAGGAGCTGGTGAAGGACAGGAAAGCCTGGCATGTGACAGCCCATGAGGTTATAAAGAGTTGGACACAACTGAGTGGCTGAATAACCATCACCTGTCTAATGGCATGAATCCTCTCAGATATCACAAGAGATCCACAAGGTTTTTAAGAATGTTATAACAGAAAACCTGGATGGAGTGAAAGAGATAGAAATGGAAGGAAATGAGAGAAGGGTACTGGATTTCTGGGATTCTACAAGGAACCAAGGAAAAAAAGCCGGAATGAAAAAAGCAAATGGCTGTCTGAGGAGGCCTTACAAACAGCTGTGAAAAGAAAAGTAGTGAAAAGCAAAGGAGAAAAGGAAAGATACACCCATTTGAATGCAGAGTTCCAAAGAATAGCAAGGAGAGATAGGAAATCCTTCCTCAGTGATCAATGCAAAGAAATAGAGGAAACAATAGGATAGGAAAGACTAGAGATCTCTTCAGGAAAATTAGAGCTACCAAGAGAATATTTCATGCAAATATGGGCTCAATAAAGGACAGAAATTGTAGGGACCTAACAGAAGCAGAAGATATTAAGACAGAGGTGGCAAGAATACACAGAAGACCTATACAAAAAAGATCTTCATGACCCAGATAATCACGATGGTGTGATCACTCACCTAGAGCCAGACATCCTGGAATGTGAAGTCAAGTGGGCCTTAGGAAGTATCACTATGAACAAAGCTAGTGGAGGTGATGGAATTCCACTTGAGCTACTTCAAATCCTAAAAGATGATGCTGTGAAAGTGCTGCACTCAATACGTCAGCAAATTTGGAAAACTCAGCAATGGCCACAGGACTGGAAAAGGTCAGCTTTCATTCAAATCCCAAAGAAAGGCAATGCCAAAGAATGCTCAAACTACTGCACAATTGCACTCATCTCACATGCTAGTAAAGAAATGCTCAAAATTCTCCAAGCCAGGCTTCAGAAATACGTGAACCGTGAACTTCCAGATGTTCAAGCTGGTTTTAGAAAATGCAGAGGAATCAGAGATCAAATTGCCAACATTCGCTGGTTCATTGAAAAAGCGAGAGAGTTCCAGAAAAAACATCTATTTCTGCTTTATTGACTATGTCAAAGCCTTTGTTTGTGTGGATCACATAAACTGTGGAAAACTCTTCAAGAGATGGGAATACCAGACCACCGGACCTGCCTCTTGAGAAACCTGTATGCACGGTAGGAAGCAACAATTAGAACTGAACATGGAACAACAGACTGGTTCCAAATAGGAAAAGGAGTACATCAAGGCTGTCTATTGTCACCCTGCTTATTTTTAACTTATATGCAGAGTAGATCATGAGAAACGATGGGCTGGATGAAGGACAAGCCTGAATCAAGATTGCTGGGAGAAATATCAATAACCTCAGATATGGAGATGACACCACCCTTATGGCAGAAAGTTGAGAACTAAAGAGCCTCTTGATGAAAGTGAAAGAGGAGAGTGAAAAAGTTGGCTTAAAGCTCAATATTCAGAAAACTAAGATCATGGTATCTGGTCCCATCACTTCATGGCAAATAGATGGGAAACAGTGAAAACAGTAGTTGACTTTATTTTGCGGGGGGGGGGGGGGGGGCTCCAAAATCACTGCAGATGGTGACTGCAGCCATGAAATTAAAAGACACTTGCTCCTTGGAAGTAAAGTTATGACCAACCTAGACAGCATATTAAAAAGCAGAGACATTACTTTGGCAACAAAGGTCTGTCTAGTCAAGGCTATGGTTTTTCCAGTAGTCATATATGGATGTGAAATTTGGACTATAAAGAAAGCTGAGTGCCGAAGAATTGATGGTTTTGAACTGTGGTGTTGGAGAAGACTCTTGAGAGTCCCTTGGACTGCAAGGAGATCCACCCAGTCCATCCTGAAGGAGATCAGTTCTAGGTGTTCATTGGAAGGACTGATGTTGAAGCTGAAACTCCAGTATTTTGGCCACCTGATGCGAAGAGCTGACTCATTTGAAAAGACCCTGATGTTGGGAAAGATTGAAGGCAGGAGGAGAAGGGGACGACAGAGGATGAGATTGTTAGATGGTATCACCGGACATGGGTTTTTGTAAATCTTGGAGTTGGTGATGGACATGGAGGCCTGGAGTGCTGCGGTTCACAAAGTCACAAAGAGTTGGACACGACTGAGCGACTGAACTGAACAAGGAACAGTTTGATAGTGCTATACAGCTATACACATGCAATTAACTTCAAGTAAAAGGAGGATGACTCTGAGGGCAGAGCCATAGCTTGAGAGGCTCGGGCCATGGGCCCAGATGCAGAAGCTCAAGCTATGTGTACACTGCAAAATCATAAAGAGAGTGACAAAGCCACTAATGTAGTGAGTGAACAGGCCAGAACCACGAGCACAGTGGGCAAAGCAGCTGCAGCCATAGACCCATATACAGACCAAGCCAAAGTCACAGTTTCAGAGGCTCACTAAGCTGGAGCTTTCGGCCCCCAGAGTGGAACATCAAGCCAGACAGGACTATTTTCAAGCCTTAAAAGCTAACAGACATTGTGCTTCTATGTTTCAAACTTGCTTAGATCTAGTGGTCCCCATGTTTTACTTTCATTTCCTTTGTTTTGGAATGAGACTGCCTATCCCATATGTGTTCAACCACTATATTCTAGAAGTTGATGACTTGTTTTATAGTTTGACAAATGCACCAATGAAGAATTCTGCCCCAGGATGGATCATATCCAGTCACACCTGTATCTGCTTTAGATGATTTATATGACAACATTTGGGATTTTCTAACTGATGACACTTAGATGATATTTTAGACTCAGAGCTGCTGCTGAAATGAAATGAAGTTTCTGGGAATGCTAGAATAGGGTAAATGTATTTTGTACTTTGGAAGGGCAGAAATTTGTGGAGTTCTAGGGGGTAGGCTCTAATGGATTGAATTGTGTCCTTAAAAGATATACCAAGTTCCTAATTTCTGGTACCTATCAATTTAACATTTTTTATAAAACAGTTTTTAATTAAGTTAACAATTGTGACATGAGATCATCTTGGATTTACTCTAAATCCAACAATTGGTTTCCTCTCTTTTTAAATGTATAACTGACATATAATGTTATTAACATAGTCATGCCTGCTTCTTTGTGATCCCATGGACTGTATCCTGCCAGACTCTTCTGTCCCTGGAATCCTCCAGGTAAGAATACTGGCATGGGTAGCCATTCCCTTCTCGAAGGGATCTTCCTGACCAAGGGATCAAACCCAGGTCTCCTGCACTGCAGAAAGATTCTTTACCACCTGAGCCACCCAGGAAGCCCAATAACTGACATATAAGAACATTATGTTAATGTCAGGTATACAACACAGTGATTCAGTATTTGTATATACCACAAAATGATCACAATAACTAGTCAACACTGGCCACCATATAGCCACAGAGTTTTTCTCTTACAATGAGAATTTTTAAGATCTGTTCTCTAAGGAACTTTCAAATATGCAACATAGTATTTTTAACAACAGTTATTGTGCATCACATTACATCCCCAGGAGTCACTTATTTAATAACTGAAAGTTTTGCCCACTGACCCACTTCACCCATTTTTCCAACTTCCCACTCCCTGCCTCTGGCAACCACCCAATTTATTTTATTTCTAACCTTGGTTTGGTTTTCTTTTTTTACAGTTCTATATGCGTATTTTTGCTTTTGTTGCCTTTGTTTTTGGTGTTAGATCCTAAAAATCATCACCAAGCCCAATGTCAAGGAGCTTATTGCTTATGTTGTATTCTAGAAGATTTATGATTTCAGTGTTTAATATAGCTGTGGTTAATTTTTCTGTATGACATAACACAGTGGTGCAGTTTCACTCTTTTGCATGTGGCTATCCAGTCTTCTCAACACAATTTACTAAAGAGAGAATCCAATCTTCAGGGTATATATTTGACTCCTTTGTCAAAAATTAATTGGCCATACATGTTGAGTTCTGGACTCCCTATCTGTCCCTGTTATCTGTCTGTCTGTTTTAATGCCAATAACATACTGTTTTAATGTTATAGCTTTGTAATAAAATTTGAAATCGGGTGTGATGCATCCAGCTTTGTTCTTCTTTCTTAAGATTGCTTTCGCTATTCAGGCTCTTTTGTGGCTCCATACAAATTTTAGGATAGTTTGTTTATTCCTGTGAAAAAATGCCATTGGAATTTTGATAAGGATTGTACCGAATCTGTAGATTGCTTTGGGTACTATGGACACTTTAACAATATTGTTTCAATCCATGAACATAGAATATTTTTCCATTTATTTGTTGTCTTCTTCAATTTTTTTCATTAATTTCTTATAGTTTTCAGTGTAAAAGTCAATCACCTCCTTGGTTAGCTTTATTCCAATGTATTTTATTCAATTATAAATGAGATTATTTTCTTAATTTCTCTTTCTGTTAATTGTATTAGTGTATAAAAATGAAAGAGATTTTTGTATATTGATTTCATATTCTATAACTTTAGTGACTTTATTAGTTCTAACAGTTTTTTTTAACTTCTCTTCATATTATATCCTGTCTTCTGCAAATTCTAACAGCTCTTTACTTCTTCCTATCCAATGTGCAAGCCTTTCAGTTCTTTTTCTTGCCTATTTCTCTGTCTAGGGCTTCCAGTACTATGTTGAATAAAAGCAGCAAGAGTGGGCATCCTTATTTCTGGTTTTCAATGAAAAGCTTTCAGCTTTTCACCATTTAGTACTGATTGGTTTCCTTATTATAGAAAGGAGAAGGAGATTTGAGATACAGGGGAAAAGTCATGTGACAAAAAAAGAAAATAAAGTTTTGCTCCCAGAATCAAGGAAAGGCAGGGGCCATTAAAAGCTGGAGGAGGAAAGACACTCCACTAGAACCTTCACAGGGAGAGTGGACCTGCAGATATGTTAATTTCAGACTTTTGACTTCTAGAACTTGTCATTTTAACCCACCTAGTTCATAACAATATGTTATGGCAATGATAAGAAATCCATTACAGTACTTCTCATGTCCCTCTTCAAAAGAATTTCTTCCTTTACTCACCAACAAACCTCAAGTAGCTCAGTATTCTTTGTCTTAGGACACTCAGTATGTGTTGTTGTTGCTCAGTTGCTGAGTAGTGTCCCACTCCTTGTGATCCTATGGATTGTAGCATGACAAACTCCCCTGTCCTTCACTATTTCCCAGAGTTTGCTAAGATTCATGTCCATTAAGTTGATGATGCTATCTAACCATCTCATCCTCTGCCACCTCCTTCTCCTTTTGCCTTCAATTGTTCACAGCATCAGGGTCTTCTGCAATGAGCCAGCTCATCCAATGAATACTCAGGGTTGAGTTCTTTAGGATTGACTGGTTTTATCTCCCTGCTGGCTAAAGGACACTCAGGAGTCTTCTCCACACCACAATTCAAAAACATTAATTCTTCATTGCTCAGTCTTCTTCTTCTTTTTTTTTTTTTATATAGGCATAGTGGGTCTTTTTTATTTAAAATATTACACTAAATTCTTTTTTTATAAATTTATTTATTTTAATTGGAGGCTAATTACTTTATGTTCCATCTCTCAAACCCATACATGACTATTGGAAAAACCATGCCTTTGACTATATAGATGGTTGGATGGCATCACCAATTCAATGGACATGGGTTTGAGTAAACTCCAGGAGTTGGCAATGGACAGGAAGGCCTGGCATACTGCAGTCCCTTGGGTCGCAAGGAGTCAGACACAACTGAGCAACTAATCTGAACTGAGTTGTTTAAAATAATAGCTATTATTTTAGAATACTGACAATTTAATACGTTTAAATCATTATCATCATCAGAATAACAACAGCAGATTTTTAAAAGAAATAGCAGATTAAACATGAATATTAAACGGCTTCTGCCACTCCAAACACAATAAAAACACCCGAAAAGATTTTTAGCCTTCTAATTTTCTTTTCCTCTTTTTTTTTTGGGCTTGTAATAATACAAAACTAAAAAGCAAACATTTAAAGAGTTAAGAAGACAAACGATGGAAAGCAGATGGATGTATATCCCTCTCAGAAACCCAAATTACTTGCTCTTCCTAAAAATATATCAAATACAACTTTATCTCTTTCACGTGTTTCCTCTATCTGACCCACTTCTCTCACACATACCCAGGGTCCAGAAGGCCTATCTATACCTGTCTATGGAAAAGTTCTCTTGTCAAGAGAGGCTTTCCACTACTATGTTATCATAACCTAACTCTTTCCAGATCCTGTAGTCTGTTATTTTTTTTTTATAGTACTTATCATGGCATGACAAACTGCAAATTTATCTGTTTAAGTTCAGTTCAATTCAGTCGCTCAGTCATGTCTGACTCTTCGTACCCCATAAATCACAGCACACCAGGCCTCCCTGTCAACCACCAAATCCTGGAGTTTACCAAACCCATGTCCATCGAGTCGGTGATGCCATCCAGCCATCTCATCCTTTGTCGTCCCCTTCTCCCCCTGCCCCCAATCCTTCCCAGCATCAGGGTCTCTTCAAATGAGTCAACTCTTCTCATGAGGTGGCCAAAGTATTGGAGTTTAAGCTTCAACATGAATCCCACCAATGAACACCCAGACCCAGAACTGATCTCCTTTAAGATGGACTGGCTGGTCCTTGCAATTGCTGTTGTCTTCTCCAACACAGCAGCTCAAAACCATCAGTTCTTCGGCGCTCAGCTTTCTTCACCATTCAACTCTCACATCCATACATGACCACTGGAAAAACCATAGCCTTGACTAGACAGACCTTTGTTGGCAAAGTAATGTCTCTGCTTTCAAATATGCTACCTAAGTTGGTCATAACATTCCTGCCAAGGAGTAAGTGTCTTTTAATTTCATGGCTGCAGTCACCATCTGTAGTGATTTTGGAGCCCCCAAAAAATAAAGTCTGACACTGTTTCCCCATCTATTTCCCATGAAGTGATGAGACCAGATGCCATGATCTCAGTTTTCTGAAAGCAGAGCTTTAAGCCAACTTTTTCACTCTCCTCTTTCACTTTCAGCAAGAGGCTTTTTAGTTCCTCTTCACTATCTGCCATAAGGGTGGTTTTATCTGCATATCTGAGGTTACTGATATTTCTCCTGGTTTATCTGTTTATACACTGTCTATATCACATTAAAAGTTGGACTCTAAACTCAGGACTTTGTCTTTAACAATGTCTGGTGAGTTGCTATTCACTATTTATTAACCATCATCATTAAATGATTATTCTAGGAAAAATATTCACAGACAAGAAAAACATTTAATACCCACAACAGAAAAAGTATCTATAAAGTTTACACAAAGCACTGAAGGGACTTCTCTTGGTGGTCCAGTGGTTAAGACTCCATACTTCCGCTAAAAGGAGTATGGGTTTGACCCCTGGTTGGGGAACTAACACCCTGCATGCCACAGCCAAAAAGAAGAAATGTTGCAATCATAAAAGGCAAATGTCCCAAATATGGGATAGATACTTCCTAAGGAAAAAATGTCCAACATAAAATATATTTTGAAAAAAATTAAATTTAAAGGTGATACCATTTTATGGGTTTCAAATTAACAAAGCTTTCCTTAAATGTAATTTATATCATAAGGCAAGTATGAGACAAGCACAGGGCTTCCCTGGTGGCTCAGAGGGTAAAGTGTCTGCCTGTAATGCAGGAAACCCAGGCTAATTCCTGGGTCAGGAAGATCCCCTGGAGAATGAAATGGCAACCCACTCCAGTACTTTTGCCTGGAATATCCCAGAGATGGAGAAGCCTGGTAGGCTACACTACATCAAGTCACAAAGAGTTGGAAATGACTGAGCAACTTCACTTTCTTTTATGAAACAAAAACTGGCAACATAACTTGGTTCAACCTTTCATGAAACTCACTTACTCACTCACTTCAGTCACTCAGTCATGTCCAACTCTTTGTGACACCATGAATCATAGCACGCCAGGCCTCCCTGTTCATCACCAACTCCCAGAGTCAACCGAAACCCATGGCCACTGAGTCGGTGATGCCATCCAACCATCTCATCCTCTGTTGTCCCCTTCTCCTCCTGCCCTCAACCTTTCCCAGCATCAGGGTCTTTTCCAATGAGTCAGCTCTTCGCATCAAGGTGGCCAAAATATTGGAGTTTCAGCTTCAACACCAGTCCTACCAATGAACACCCAGAACTGATCTCCTTTAGGATGGACTGGTTGGATCTTCTTGCAGTCCAAGGGACTCTCAAGAGTCTTCTCCAACACCACGGTTCAAAAGCATCAATTCTTCGGCACTCAGATTTCTTTACAGTACAACTCTCACATCCATACATGACCACTGGAAAAACCATATCCTTGACTAGATGGACCTTTATTGACAAAGTAATATCTCTGCTTTTCAATATGCTGTCTTAATATTTTCACCCTGTGATCCAGTAATTCCTATTCTAACAATTTAAAAAGAAAATCATAAGTCAAGATGGGCTTCCCTGATAGCTCAGTTGGTAAAGAATCACCTGCAATGTAAGAGATCCCAGTTTGATTCCTGGGTCGGGAAGATGTGCTGGAGAAGGGATAGACTACCCACTCCAGTATTCTTGGGCTTCCCTTGTGGCTCAGCTGGAAAAGAATCCGCCTACAGTACAGGAGACCTGGGTTCGATCCCAGGTTGGGAAGATACCCTGGAGAAGGGAAAAGCTACCCACTCCAGTATTGTGGCCTAGAGAATTCCATGGAATCTATAGTCCATGGGGTCACAAAGAGTTGGACATGCCAATTCCTCTTCTAAAAATTTACATTAAAAAGAAAATCATAAATCAAGATAGGTTTTTCTACATAAAAATGTTGGGGGACAACATGATTTTAAAAGACTAAAAACATTTTTAAATAATAATAATCAATATGTACAACAACAAAAAGAGAAGATTCCAAAAATTATGGTTTATTCCAATGCATAATATTATGCAGTAATATTTGTAAAGAATTTATAGGAGGATGAGAAATGTGTAACCTATGTTAGAGGCATAATGGCATACAAATAGTTTGCATCTGACACATTCAGAATATCATTTAAAAGAAAAACATATCAAATGCATGATGTTGTTCGGTGGAAGTATTATAGATAATTTTATAATTCTTGGCATGAAAGATACTTATCTCCAAAGAACAATGACTAGCTTCAAAATTATGCCATAAATTCAAAGAAAACTACGTAAAACTAACCGTTTCAAATTGGTGACAACTGGCTTGGAAAACCTACTGGACAGTGGGGCTTTAACAAGTACTCAGTAACTTGAACCAAAAATGATGCTGGGAAAGTACTCTGCATATCATCCAGATAAAACACAGCACTATTAAGACAAAGATCTTCTTACAGAAGGAATTAATTTGAATAAATAGGTTGAAAAATGGAAAATATCTTCTTCAGTTAGTAGCAACTGTTTTAAAAAGATGGAAAATTACATGTAGGAATCCATATAAATATCCAAAGTTAGAAAAGTTACCAAATTTTACTTTAGAAAAAATTTTTCACACAGGGCATTCTGGCAAGTACTATTTTTCATCTTCTTCTCCTTTAAGGTAATTCAACAACGTAGCCACAAAAGCATAAGAAATGACAGATCTTCCTATTCTCCTGTCTACTTTTATGTTTGTAATCATTCCCAAAATGTGTCTTAATTTTCTAGGAAAAAAAAAATATCACGCATGCTAGAAATAACAATTCACTAGGATTTGAACAAAACTCTTCAAACTTTAGAAAATAAATTAGTCACCAATGAACTAAGCCTAACCCTGCCAAATCTTAGCCTAAAACAAAACTCTGAAGTTGAATTATTAAGCCCTTTACAAGTTTTCTTTAAGAGATAATGTAACACAACTACAAAAATCACCACACTGTTACCACTGCCACTATGTCCAATACGAGTAATCATATACAGTACAGACTTTGTTTGTTCCAACTGAACTTAAGGAACACTTTCAAAAATCACACTGAGCAATATAATACGGATATGTTCCAATTTTCCAATGATTATTATTCTGATTAACATATCTATGAATCAGATTCTCTTCCTGTCCTGCCATAAATTACTAATTACTTCTGCTAACAGCTGACCAAGTTAGACAGAATAAAATATTCCAACCAATTCCCTTCTGGGAGTATCCTAGTCTTTTGAATGAGGGCCCCAGTGACTGGGAATTGCCTGTTTGTTTTTTCCACTTATTACTAAGAAATTAGATAAAATGATCTATTTGTACTTCTTTAGGAAAGGGGATTGGGGCTAGGAAAAAGCAAGAAGAGCTGCTGTCTGCTTTTTTAATCTACCCCTCAGGGTAGCTCAAACACTACCCTCTGATAATAAAACACAATCATCATTTCTGAGAAAATTAAAATTTGTGGCAAATATTTCTCCTATACATGAGATGAAGAGGAAATAATGTGATATTTTTCTCTTGGTTTTCTTGCAGGGACATACAGTCTTGACTGCTCTACAGACCATGAGGACAACAAGAGTTAACATGTCAGTATAGCAATCAGTGCTCACAAAGCTGTCCCTCGACCAAACAAATGGTAACAGACATTTAATATAATCTCTAAAAACAAAAAGAATAAAGAGAGAGAGGGAGATGTTTGCTATATGTCAGAGTTCTATTCAAAATAGTTAAGGTATTTAAATAAAATACTTTCAAAATGAAACTCTGAAGAATATAAAAGCTAGCATTCTGTATCACCTCTAAGGAAACAATTACTATAAAATATCATCTCCAATACCATTCTAGTATGATCAGGTCAATCCAATTTTAAACCTAGGGAATGAGTTTATTAGCAATGGAACCCTGGACAAGCAATTTACTATTATCACTTTCTTCAACTGTAAATGGGACTAATAATGCCAATCAGACTGTCTTGATGTGGGAATTAAGTGAAAGTAAGTATGTCAATGGTGCATTAGCGTGGTAATTAATATATCGTAGACAACCAAACATTGAACAGAAGAGGTACCTCATACGAAAACTGGGTTGTAGTCAGAACACATAGGAAAGTCAAAATTGCTCCTGACAATTTCTTGAAAACGGACACCCAGGAATGCAGCATATTGTATCATCTCTATTTATCCAACATAGTTTCTATAACATTGAATAGATCACTCTCTCTGGTTAATCATCAGATACACTAATTGATTTCTATTAAGGGGTGATGGTGTGGGTAAGGGCGAGAGAGGGGGTGGATAGATTTTAAACATTCAAGTTACACATATAACAGTGAAACATTAGCAGTAAAAGAGAGATACTTGGAATATCCTGACTGAGGGCATAGCACAACTCACCCTACCATTACACATTTTAGGGAGAAAGTCAATTTTGTTTGTTCATTTGGAGAGAAGGGTTTTTATGTCTGCTTGCTTGACTTAGGGCACAAATGTTTTTGCTTTTGCAAGTACATAAATTTCCTATAAGCTAAGAGTATACAAAGTCCATCACTGAATTTTCTTACCTTATTAAATAAACAAACCAAAAAAATGTTTTTAAAGGAAAAAAAAAATGCATGCTAAAAAGTAAAAATAGTTGAAAAAAAATTGTGCTCCAGAATTTCTCTGCTCTACATAAAGAAGAATTGCCCGAAAGTCTAATACACTGGCCACTAACCCTTCTTCAAGCTATTTCACCAAGGTTAATAATCCAGGTTCTAAGCTGTCAGTAGATCAGAAGGAGCAAGGGAAAGAAATCCTGTGTGCAGGGATGTGTGTGCTGTGTGTGCTCAGTCACACAATCGTGTCCAGTTATTTGTGACTGCATGGACTGTAGCATGCCAAGCTCCTCTATCTATGGGATTTTTCAAGCAAGAATACTGAAGTGGGTTGCCATTTCCTCCTCCATGGGATACTCCCAACCCAGGGATTGAACCCACGTATCTTGTGATTCCTGCATTGCCAGTGGATTTTTTTCCCCACTGAGTCATTGGAGAAGCCCCAAGGAAACTGCTTTTTTTAGAGAAAATTCCCTTCTTTTTTTTTTTTTTTAATTATATAATGCCAAGAAAATGATGAGCTCTTACTAGGTGCATTTTAAAAATTGCTTTAGTAAAACCTGCTTTCCTCTTCAAAAACCATTCTTTTAAATTCCTTGAAGCAATCAATCTTAGTAAAGAACAGAAATATGCCAACAAACTGACTCCCACACTAAATGTGGAAAAGCAACTGTTCCGTACAGAAGAAAACTTACCTGCTGCTTTCAGTACCTCATATTCCTTAGGCTATTAGACTCCTGAAAAAATAAACCTTTAAACACTCAAGGACTGATGCGGAAGCTGAAACTGCAATACTCTGGCCACCTGATGAGAAGAACTGACTGATTGGAAGAGACCCGGATGCTTGGGAAGGTTGAAGGCAGGAAGAGAAGGGGAAAACAGAGGATGAGATGGTTGGAGGGCATCACCAACTCAATGGACATGAGTTTGAGCAAGCTCCAGAAACTGGTGATGGGCAGGGAAGCCTGGCATGCTGCCAATCCATTGGGTTGCAAAGAGTCAGACACGACTGAGTGACTGAACAAAAGTGAACTGAAACACTCCTATTTGAGATTATAACTAAAAGATGCCACATATACACAAATGTTCCCAGAAACCATTTCAACTCCAAAAAAAGGAAAAGTATGTAAGTCCATACTTGAACTTCCAGATGTTCAAGCTGGTTTTAGAAAAGGCAGAGGAACCAGAGAACAAATTGCCAACATCCGCTGGACTATCAAAAAAACAAGAGAGTTCCAAAAAAACATCTACTTCTGCTTTATTGACTATGCCAAAGCTTTTGATTATGTAGATCACAATAAACTGTGGAAAATTCTGAAAGAGATGGGAATACCAGACCATCTGACCTGTCTCTTGAGAAACCCGTATACAGGTCAGGAAGCAACAGTTACAACCGGACATGGAACAACAGACTGGTTCCAAATAGGAAAAGGAGTACATCAAGGCTGTATATTGTCACCCTGCTTATTTAATGTATATGCAGAGTAAATCATGAGAAACTCTGGGCTGGAAGAAGCACAAGCTGGAATCAAGATTGCCGGGAGAAATATCAATAACCTCAGATATGCAGACGACACCATTCCTATGGCAGAAAGTGAAGAGGAACTAAAAAGCCTCTTGATGAACGTGAAAGAGGAGAGTGAAAAAGTTGACTTAACGCTTACAATTAATAAAACTAAGATCATGGCATCTGGTCGCATCACTTCATGGTAAATAGATGGGGAAACAGTGGACAAAGTGTCAGACTTTATTTTGGGGGGCTTCAAAATTACTGCAGATGGTGATTGCAGCCATGAAATCAAAAGACGCCTACTCCTTGGAAGGAAAGTTATAGCCAACCTGGATAGCATATTGAAAAGCAGAGACATTACTTTGCCAACAAAGGTTTGTCTAGTCAAGGCTATGGTTTTTCCAGTAGTCACGTACAGATGTGAGAGTTGGACAGTGAAAAAGTCTGAGTGCTGAAGAATTAATGCTTTTGAACTGTGGTGTTGGAGAAAACACTTGAGAGTCCTTTGGACTGCAAGAAGATCCAACCAGTCCATCCTAAAGGAGATCAGTCCTGGGTGTTCATTGGAAGGACTGATGTTGAAGCTGAAACTCCAATACTCTGGCCACCTCATGCAAAGAGTTGACTCATTGGAAAAGACCCTGATGCTGGGAAGGATTGGGGGCAGGGGAAGAGGGGATGACAGAGGATGAGATGGCTGGATGGCATCACTGCCTCGATGGACATGGGTTTGGGTGGACTCCTAGAGTTGGTGACGGACAGGGAGGCCTGGCGTGCTGCGTTTCATGGGGTCACAAAGAGTCGCACACGACTGAGTGACTGAACTGAACTGAACTGAATGAATCATAACCTTGTTGTAGCAAAGGGGCTTGCATAACTCAGTGAAGCTATGAGCCATGCCATGCAGGGCAATCCAAGATGAATGGGTCACAGAGAATTCTGACAAAAGGTGGTCCACTGCAACAGGGAATGGCAAACCACTCCAGTATTACTGCTGCAAGAACATCATGAACGGTATGAAATGGCATAAAGATATGACACCAGTTGATAAGCCTGCCAAGTAGTCCAACATGCCACTGGGAAAGAATTGAGGACAATTACTAATAGTTCCAGAAAGAATGAAGCAGCTTGGCTAAAGTGAAAATGACGTACAGCTATGGATATGTCTGGTGTTGATATTAAAGTCCAAATCTGTAAAGAAAATATTACATAGGAACCTGGAATGCTGGTTCCAAGAATCAAGGTAAATTGGATGTGGTGAAACAGGAGATGGCAAGAGAGAACATAGACATCTGAGGAATCGGTGAATGAAAATGGACAAGGATGGGTGAATTTAATTCAGATGACCATTATATCTACTACTATGAGCAAGAATCCCTTAGAAGAAATGGAGTAGCCCTCACTGTTAACAAGAGAATCTGAAATGTAGTACTTGGGTACAATCTCAAAAATGACAGAAGGATCTTGATTCCTTTCCAAGGCAAACAATTCAACATCATAGTAATCTATGTGATGTCTATAATCTATGTCCAACCACTGATGCCGAAGAGCTAAGGTTGAATAGTTCTATGAAGATCTATAACACCTTCTATAACTAACACTAAAAAAAAGATGTCCTTTTCATCATAGGGGATTGGAATGCAGAAGTAGGAAGTCACGAGATACCTGGAGTAACAGCAAAGTTTGTAAAGTGCAAAATGAAGCTTGGTAAAGGTAACAGAATTTGTCAAGAGAACACATTGGTCATAGGAAATACCCTCTTCCAACAACACAAGAGATGACTCTACACATGAACATCACCAATGGTCATACTGAAATCAAACTGATTATATTCTTTGCAGCCGAAGATGGAGAACCACTATATAGTCAGCAAAAACAAGACCACGAGCCAACTGTGTCTCAGACAATGAGTTTATTATTGCAAAATTTAGGCTTACACTGAAGAAAGTAAGGAAAGCCACTAGTCCATTCAGGTATGACCTAAATTAAATCCCCTATGATTATACACTGGAAGTGACAAGCAGATTCAGGGATTAGACCTGGTAGACAAGAGTGCCTCAAGAAGTATGGATGGAAGTTCATAATTTTGTAGAGGAGGCAGTGACCAACACCATCCCAAAGAAAAAGAAATGCAAGAAGGCAAAGTGGTTGTCTGAGGAGGCTTTACAAACAGCTG
The DNA here is from genome assembly GCA_007570785.1 of Antilocapra americana. NCBI lineage: Eukaryota > Metazoa > Chordata > Mammalia > Artiodactyla > Antilocapridae > Antilocapra > Antilocapra americana. Next base: position 17,395,390 of record ML663562.1, on the reverse strand, counting down.
AGGAAAGAAGAGAGAGAAAAAAAAAAAAAGCAAAGGAGAACCGGACAGATATATCCAACTGAAGGCAGAGTTCCAGAGAAAAGGAAAGAAAAGTAAGAAGGTCTTCTTCCATGAACAATGCAAAGAAATAGAGGAAAACAACAGAATGAAAAGACTAGAGATCTCTTCAAGAAAATTGGAGATACCAAGGGAATATTTCATGCAAGGATGGGCATGTAAAGCACAGAAATGGTAAGGACCTAAGAAAGGCAGAAGAGATTTTAAAAAGGTTGCAAGAATAGACAGACTATACAAAAAAAGGTCTTAATCACTTGGATCACCATGATGGTGTGGTCACTCACCTAGAGCCACACATCTTGAAGTATGAAGTCAAATGGGACTTATGAAGCATTACTACAAACTTAGTGGAGGTGATAGAATTCAAGTGGAGCTATTTCAAATCCTAAAAGATAGTGTTTACAGTGCTGCAATCAATATGTCAGCAAATTTGGAAAACTCAGCAGTAGCCACAGGACATCAATTCTTTGGCATTTACCCTTTATGGTCCAGCTCTCAAATCTATACATGACTATTGGAAAAATAACAGCTTTGACTATACAGATCTGGAGGCAAAGTAATGTCTCTGCTTTTTAATATGCTATCTATGTTTATCATAGCTTTTCTTCCAAGGAGCAAGCATCTTTTAATCTCATAGCTGCAGTCACCATTCACAGTGATTTTGGAGCCCAAGAAAATAAAGCCTGTCACTGTTTCCATTTATCCCCCATCTATTTGCCATGAAGTGACAGGACTGGATACCATGATCTTCATTTTATGAATCTTGAGTTTTAAGCCAGCTTTTTCACTCTGCTCTTTCACATTTATTGAAGAGGTTCTGTAGTTCCTCTTTGCTTGTCTTTAGTTACAAGTAACTAAAACTTACTTGTAACCCAAAATCAATACTCTAGGCACTTCTGGAGATATCTGAGGATAGACACAGAACACTGAAGAAATTGACTTACCCAACATACGCATTCCCAGGTCAGGTCAAATAGGGCAATTCTCTCTGCCTTCTTGATTCAGCTGTCCTTCTATAAACAAATAACTTTTTCAATCTATTCACTACAATATTTTTTGAATTTTTGTGCTTATTGTTGGTGATTTCATTTTTAAAATGGTCCTTAGGCATACTGCTCAAGTGCTGACTAATGTCTCTATAAGCAAGAAGGCTGTGATGTGACTTATGGAGAAAACAGTTGTGTTAGATACACTTCATTGAAACACAAGTTATAGCGTAGTTGCCCATGACATCTACATATCTACTAAATGGTGATTTTCATAAAAACACACATAAAACAAGGTTAAATATAGCTCAGTTGATTAAAGTATTGTGATCAGAGGATCTCAGGAGCCTAACCCTGTATTTCCCTTAAGAGCAGTGGTTCAGCATTTGAGAATTCAGTGTTTTCAGTGACTTTATTGGACACAACTATTTTATTGAACAATGGGAATCAACTGTATTAGAATAAGAATCCAGAGCAGGGAAAATAAAGAAATGTAAAAATTCTCCTATACTGAGAAAACAGCTTAAACAGGACCACCAAAGGGAGACCTTTTTCAAACATTAAAAAATAATAAAGGGGGAATAAGTCTGACAATATAAACAATGTAAAGTATGTACTTTTGCAGCCATAGTCTCAACTGTCCCTCTACCAGAAGCCAGGCTATTTGGTAAGGGCTCCCCATGCTGGCTCTGGTCATCATCATGAGCTCTACTGGGATCTATCAGGTGTTAGCAAACATCATGAAAGCAGACACTGAAAAAGTGCTTGCATATTGGAACTTCCCCTCTTGATATTTTTGAAACACTTTTCAGCCACCATAAGAAGACAAAACTAGCTAACCAGACGACGAGATATGCAGCCCATTTACTTGGTCACCATCGCCAACAGCCAGTCAACCACCACACATGTAAATGAGGTATATCCAGACGCACCTGCCCCAGGCCTACCCATCAGCTGACTGCAGATTTCTGTGAGACCTCGACAGAAGTCAGCTGAATCTGGACTACATTAGCAGAAGCAGCTGATCCAAAAGCTCATGGACAGTAATAATAGATGATTACTGGTTTAATGTAGGAGTTTTAAAATAACTTGCTATTTAGCTATATCAAATTGATACATATATGGAGCAAAGCTATGACAAACCTAGATAGCATATTAAAAAGCAGAGACATCACTTTGCTGACAAAGGTCCGTACAGTCAAATCTATGGTTTTTCCAGTAGTCATGTAAGGATGTGAGATTTGGAACATAAAGAAGACTTGAGTGCTGAAAAATAGATGCTTTCAATTTTCCAAACTGTAGTACTGGAGAAGACTCTTGAGAGTCCCTTGGACATCAGGGAGATCAAATCAGTCAATCCTAAAGGAAATTAATCCTTAATATTCACTGGAAGGACTGATGCTGAAGCTGAAGCTCCAATCCTTTGCCCACTTTATGCAAAGAGCCGATTCACTGGAAAAGACCCTGACACTGGGAAAGATTGAGGGCAGAAGAAGAAGAGGGTGACAGAGGATGAGATGGTTGGATGGTATCACCAATTCAATGGACATGAGTTTGAGCAGACTCTGTAAGATAGTGAAGGACAGTGAAGCCTGGCATGCTATAGTCCATGTGGTTGCAGAGAGTCAGACATGACTTATTGCCTGGGCAACAATAAATAAAATTTAAAAAATAACAAATTTTAATATGGAAGAACTATAGCACATTATCTTTTTCTTCCAATGTATAACAAGATTAATTTTTAAATAGTATAACTTAACCTAGCAAATTAGCACATGAGAAACTCTGGAGGAACAGAGAGTCATACCATGGTACGGCTCCACCCCTAATCACCTAAGCCCCACTAGGGAATTCTGGAGACTTCTCACTAATATTCTCAAGAGAAACAAGTTGAGAGGCTATCCACAGTTATTCAGGTAGAATATGGACTGGTCAGAAGAAAAGAACCCTTCTAATTTCTTGATCCATTAACCTAAGAAAAGATAACTTATTTAAACTGAGATGGCCATTTACAGGAGGAACAGTTAAAGCATACTGTTTCCCTCACTCTTTGGTTCCATGTTAAGATACTCACTGTCCTACCAGATCTATGAAAACATCTGACTACAATTCTTATTTTCAAGGCTTATATCAACCATTCTGGAAGCATTTACATCAAAAATCCATGAGCTTCCATCTAAAAGAATGCTTATATGCACTGGAGTTTCCTAATTCCTAAACCAAACTCAGCATCATCTCGGCCACAAACGAGGTGGGTGGAGCTCGGGGAGAGGGACATAGTAGTGGTGTCTCTGCTTCCAGCTGTCCAATATCTCAATGAGTTTTTTCCCTGGAGTCAGTATTCTTCTTGCTTCTGAATGGTGAGTACATGGCTGCTATAAGAGGTAGATGGAAGTAATGTCTTCAGAACTACTGACTACAAGTGAGGGAAAAGATCCAAAGCTCAAAAGTATTAAATGTGGAGAAAAGAAAAACAGATACACTGCATCCTGATAGAAACCTGTGAAGCAGTCAGAGCCCAGATACTCTAACAAATCTAATCAGTTCTTGAACCGAACACTCTAGGACTTAAACTACTGCCTCATGTGACAGAACTGTGAACAGGCTTCACACTGTTCTGCACAGAAAAAAAGGCAGCAGGTCTCACATAAAAGGGGAACAGAATCAAGATGTTACCCACAAATTTTTATATCACAGCAAATTCAATTTCTGGACAAAGCCACCCAAACATAAGCATTATAAAAATAAACATGGTAAATATGCCAACACACAAACACTCCTCCCTCTACTATACACACATATAGAAAGAATAGGAAGGAACAAGTTTGTGAAAGGACGTTGATAACGACTTTTTCTGTTTCCTCAGAACTATAGTTAAGCTTCAAAACTCAAGTCGAGAGACACAATGTGCCCTCTTGCTCCCAGAGTTAACTAAATGGCAGCAGAACTGGCCCTTACCACTTCCAAATGCCTATGCCACTGTCACCATCACCACTGCCACTGGTGTACACAAAGAAAGGAATAAGGGGGAAAAGGAGGAATAAGGAAAGAAGTCATTTTCATGGAAATGACACTGTTCCTGGAGAAAAGCTTCTCCTTCCCCTCCCAGAGGAATGTATTTACTCATGTCTGATCAGACAGCAAAGAATCTGCCTGCTATGTAGGAGACCTGGGTTCAATCCCTGGGTTGGGGTTGAAAAGGGAATGGCTGGAAAAGGGAATGGCTACCCACTCAAGTGTTCTTGCCTGAAGAATTCCAAGGAGAGCGGAGTCCACAGCAGGCTATAGTCCATGGCACTGCAGAAAGTTGGACACAGCTAAGCAACTAACACTTTCACTTTTTTCTATTTTCTTTGGGTAACAAAATAGAGTCAGTCTCTCATAACATCTTAGAAGGTCCTCCTCACTTTTGACTCTCTTGACTTGCATCAGCAGCTGCTGAACTAGATGAGAAGTCACACCACCAAGAGAATGACCTTGTCTTAAACAACTGACAGAGCCAGCAGGTAGCCACACTGAAGAAGTCCTCAGCAAACACTACTGCTGAGGTCAATCTCAGCGCTGTCCAAAGAAAACCATGCATAATCCATGTGGGGACCAAGAAATTATTAGGAGCACCATCATTCAATGAAATCAGATCTCACACAGAGGAAGAACACATATGCCTTCACATCACCAATAATTCAGTATTAAGGTGCTTACCCATTCCTAACTTCCTCCCAAATCACCAGGAGAGAGCTACAGACTAGAAAGTCAAAGGGGAAGAACAGACATCAATCTGGACTGGTATACTATATACAAATCAAACATTAATACTCCTAATCTTTATTAACTATCACAAATGACACAACAAATTTTCCAAATGAAAAATCAAGATAAATAGTCTGAACAGATATTGTTCCCCTCATTTCTTAATCTGTTTCTTTGAAAGATAATATACTGGTATACAAAAGTAAGGGCTTCCCTGGTAGTTCAGCTGGTAAAGAATCCACCTGCAATGTAGAAGACTCCAATTCAATACCTGGGTCAGGAGATCCTCTAGAGAAGGGATAGGTTACCCACTCCAGTATTCTTGGGCTTCCCTGGTGGCTAAGTCGGTAAAGAATCCACCTGCAATGCAGAAGACCTAGGTTCGATCCCTGGGTAGGATCCCTGGATTGGAAAGATCCCCTGGAGGAGGGCATGGAAACCCACTCCAGTATTCTTGCGTAGAGAACTGCCATGGACAGAGGAGCACGGTGGGCTGTAGTCCATGGGGTCGCAAAGAATCAGACACAACTGAGTGACTAAGCACACATATACAAAAGAAAGTATTTTTAAATCATTATTAACAATAGAAAATTTCTGAAAAATTCAAGTTAAAGTTCACCATACTTTTAGGTCATATTTTCCGTTTAATTACTAAGGAGGTTCTTTTCTGAATCCCCTCCAAGTTTTTCAATTGCTTCCTTAAAATATAAACTGCAAAAACTAGAAAAGTCATTCTTAAAATGCTCCAACAGGTGCCAAATTTACCTTAACCCAAGAGTATGTATCACCATCTTACAATTTAGAATTTTTATTAACCACTTAGTTTTGTCACTGTGCTTTGCATGCTCAGTCGCTCAGTCCTGTCTGACTCTGCAACACCATGAACTATAGCCAGCCAGGCCTCACTGTTCTCAGGATTTTTCAGGCAAGAATACTGGAGTGGGCTGCCATCTCCTCCTCCAGGGATCTTCCCAACACAGGGATCAAACCCACTTCTCTTGCATCCATCTCTTGCAGTCAGATTCTTTACCACTGAGTCAACTGGGAGGCAATTACTGAAAGAATAAGTCCTATCTGATATGACTATATCTCTGTCAATAATATTTTACTTAGAATATCTATACTAGTTATACATCTTGTGTTTATAATTTCCTAATAAGTATAATTAACTACCCTAAATTCTTTCTGAATAAAGGATATCAATAAATCTATATACTTTTTCAAATTTTAATAAAACATTCAATTGCACTGCTTTCAAGTTATCCAAGAAATAAATCCTTTAAGGAAGCACTGGGACTTAAAAATGCAACCCTTATCTAAAATAATTACTAAATTCGACACCTATTTTAGAAACTTATCACATATTGACTTGTCTTATATGTGCATATATAATCTCCAATATTAGATTTTAAGAATAGGTATCATTTCTTATATATTTTAGTAATCCTTCAAAACCCATTCCTAGAACAAAAAAAAAGTTAGTTGGTAAGAATTTTTTTCAAGTCCTAAAATATCTGTTCCCAAAGAGACATACTTCAAAAGTTATAATTTCTAACAATGATCTTGAAGGCATTACACAGATGAAAAATATTTAACTCCAATTTAGTAAAATGAACATTTGATTCTGTTTTTACCTCTTGTGCTTATTAAATAAATGGATGAGGGCAAATATAATTGCATAAAAACAGTGAACTGTCTCCTAACACAGGGTGAAGAACTGTGGCATACAAAGTAATCTTTCCAAAAATAAACTAATTTGTTATGACTATCATCCCTAAATCCTAAGCTTCAAAACAAGGGGAAAAAATTATATTTCAAAATCTGTGGCATTTCCACAGTATTTTAAAAATGATTTTCCAAAAGGGCTTGTGGCAAAAACTACAACACCATCACCATTTTCATAGAATACAATACTTTTGCTTCTCTTTTGTCCTGTAATTTTACCCCAGTCTGACTTTCTTTCCTCACATGAACCTCTGTCAGGAGGATGCTGTGTTGGCAGCAAATTACCAGTCCACAATATTCATCCTGGAGATTACTGACAACTCACAAACCACAAGCATGGAGTTAAGATAGCATTTAAGCATGCCTTTGGGGTTAGAAAGTAGTATTTAGCTTGCAGTTCATCAGTTTTTATATGACCAAGGTGAAATAAATAAAAGGAGAAATCTACGAATGGTTCTCTTTGCCTCAGAATGTTTCCTGATTTTTTAATAAATTTAAAACTACCAGATCACAGCTTTGACAGATGTCTTTGACTTGGATACGTAATTGAAAGCTCAAAATTAAATTCTAATCCGGGAACATGAGCTTTTATTGCTGAAATTAAAAACATAATCAAAAAGAACAGGCTAAAGTCAATTTTATGATGCTTACTAGTGATGACTAATATTCTCTTCTCAAGGCTTTCTTGCATGACTAAGTTGTTTTCTTAGAAAAAAAAAAAAAGAAGGGAACACTTGGAAGCATTAAGAAGTGGTAGTAGCTAACTATGTATAGCCCTGCAGATCGCAATAAGCTCAACATAGAGAGCAATAACCTTGGCTATCTTCCAATCTTGCTGCAACACCTATCAGAGTGCCCATTAAGTGTGATATTAAATCATGTCAGCAACTATCTCAGGGCTGACCAAAATGTTCTTTAAAATGTGTAACAATTTACACTACATATATGTGTGTGTGTGTGTATATATATACAGACAAAAGTCTATAACTGTCATTTGGTCACAATTACTGACTCAGCTCCCATAAAATTAAAAAGTGTGCCAAGCATATGTGAGCTCAAATGATATAAAATATAATACATTTAGGAATACACTACAGAGTTTACAGCATATGGAAAAACAATTTATTTAGCATATGGATTAGATTTAGATCTATGTCCACATTTGTGCTAGGGATACGAAAGGAAAAAAATTAGAGGGAACGAAATAAATGCCACAATACGATAAACAAGTACTCCAAAATGAGAAAAAAAACCGAAAGGAAGTCAACCAAAGGACATTGATTTTAAAATCCAACCCAAACACCTTGCTTTAGTAATACTTTCATAAAAATTATTGTCCCCTGAAGTCCAACATTGAACTGAATCATTATTTGCATAACAGGGAACTGAGTCACATTTTAATTTTCTTTCTTCAGTATTATTTCAGAAAGACTCCTTTATTTTCCATTCATTACCATATGAAGAGTCCAGGTATGAAAATGCATCTCTATTTTCAAAACGACCAATTTTATGAGGTTAGGAAAGTAAATGGATTACAAAATTTTTTCTCTAAACACCATCATTTCTCCTTCCACTGTCTAAAGTCTATCATTTGTCTCTACTATCAAGCTATCAGTTGAAGGAAAATTGCCTGTTTTAAGTATCTATTTTCAATAAAATTGTCTAACAGCTAAGTGGCCTAAAAACGAAAATTAAGAATATATTTTTCTGGTATTCACATATGAAATTCCACTACCTTGTTTATAAACAAAAAGGAGGTTAAAAAATTGACCACTATTTACTTCATATCTAAAACCTTCACAGAAAACAGAAATAATAATTCTTGGTATTATTGGTATACTGCAACTGTGAAGCCTCTTCAAGAAAATGAACAACAGAACATGATTATGGGTAGAGGGAAATGTTTTGTCATCCCTCTACACTTTTCATTTTCTACAACTACACTGCTTTGAAGTGCAAGTCCTTCATCCAAATTTTTAGGCCTTATTACCACAAATTCTACTAAACATCTATGCAACTTTCACTTAAGTCTTTCTTTACAAGTTACAATGCCAGCCTTTCTGTTTAGCAAAATTAGTCATCTGAGGGTAAAACCTGAAGCTCAGCACTAAAAAAAATGTTTAGAAATAATTATACATACCCTGCTTTTCTCTTGGCCTTAATATTCCACTCTATCTATTCCCTGATTCTGAGTTTCTTCAGAATCATCAGAATATGACTCTGATGTTCTTTAAACATCTACTTTGATGTTTCAAATCAAACAAGACACTCAAAACTTTTGTAGAAGGGCTTCCTTGGTTGTCCAGTGATCATGAACCCATCTGCCCATGCAGGGGACATGTGCTTGATCCCTGCTCTGGGAAGATTCCACATGCTGCAGGGCAAATAAGCCTGTGCTCCACAACTCCTGAGCTTGTGCTCTAGATCCCGAGCACCGCAGCTACTGAACTGGCATGCTGCTGTGTAACTAGAGCCCATGCCCCACAAGAGAAGCCTGCGTATCACAACTAGAGTAGCCCCCTCGCCACTACTAGAGAAAAGCTGGCATACAGCAATGAAGAGCCCGTGCAGCCAAAACTAAATAAAAAAACATTTTTTAAAAAATGAAACTTCTATGAAAAGAAATGAGTTGCAAATAAGTAAATATAAATCTACAGTATTTTTTTTCCACTTATAAAAAACAACCAAAGCTAAAAATACCCAAAATGGAAATTTGGGTTGAAGTATCATCTAGATATCTTTCTCTAGATAATGATGTAAGGTAGATGGAGGTATTTACGATTCAATTTTCCTGTAGTTTTAAAAGGCTGATAGCAATGCAAGACATCAATTAAATTTATGATACTTCTGAAAGGTACAGAAGTTTACAAATCTACAAAATGCAAATTAGCAAAGTACTAATTTTTCAAAGTATATTATCAAGAATATATAAGGGAATCCTTTGAATTTCATATACAAAACAATCTGCTTCATTAGTTTCTTTAAAAAGTTAGCTGTCAAGTTTTCTATGAATACAGTGGAGATTTAAAATTGTCTTAAATAGTTTTAAAAATCATTAAAATATTTTAAAAAATCATTAAAATACTAAATCTGCTGAAAGTCTACCAAAGATACACAAGAAATATACCAAATGGTTCCATCAAGTTCAATCTTGCTTAAAAACTAACCCTATTTGAAGTCCCAGCCACATCTCACAACTGCAGAGAAAAAAAGATGGATTTATATTTTAATTCTAAAGCAGATCATATGTTTGCAATGACACAGAAAAAAAAAAAAAGAGAGAGATCCACTGGAGGGAAGAATGTGGAGTGCCACAAAAATATTTAAGATAAAAAAAGCTGAAACAAAGAGTATGCTGAACCATGTCTGAGTCTTCAATGAAGAAAGCAAGCTGGCTGCTGACCAGGCTTTACTTGCAAAAAAGAATATATATGCTCTAGAATGACAACAGACAGCCTGCTTTCCAGAACATATAGTCTGTTACTGCCTACAGTACCTCTTACTGTGGCATACTCTTTCAACAAAATGTGATAATATTCATACATTTTAAAAGTGTAAAATTGAAAACTTTCATAAAAATATTTTTTCCTAAATAAAATTCAGTTTTTACGTTCTTCCCATCCCCTACTCCACCTCCACTGTGAGGTGACTTCATTTCCTACATCATTCCCTCATTCATTCAGCTCCAACCACACTGCTCTTGTAGGTTCTGACTTCAGAGTACATTCATTTGGTTTCTCTCTAGACTTAAAATCTTCACTTCTCACCATCTTGAAGTCTCTGCTCAAAAGTTATGTTTTAACTGAAACCTTCATCATTTCACTTAAAATTGTGATCTACTCTTCCTTCTCCTAGTATTCCCAATTCCCTTATCCTGCTGCTTCTTTCATCTAAGTGAAATAAGCTTCTATTTAGCTTATTGTAAAGTTATTACTCTGTTTCATATACTAAAAATGAGGTTCCATGAACAGCAATTTGCTGCTGCTGGTTTCTTACCACTAATGTATCAAGCACCCAACTAATACCTAGCAAAATAATACCTAGTCACTCAATCATACCTGACTTTTTTGTGACTCCATGGACTGTAGTCCACCAGGTTCCTCTGTCCATGAGATTTCCCAAGCAAGAATACTGGAGGTCTCCCTAACTGCATCTCATTTTTCTCCAACTCATACCTATCAACTGTAAGGACATCTTTCTAAAACACCAAAAAAGTCAGTGTCACACAACTACCAAAAGCTTTTGACAGATCACAGCAACCTTTTCAGATTCTGCAACTTTCATGTCCTGTGCTAATAATCCAAACCAGACACACTCACTACTGAACCTACAGTACTAGCTGTCTTTCAAACCAATCACACTATTTTATACCTGCAGGACTTTGCACATGTTCTTCCCTCTACAATCCATCCCCTCCCCACTGACTACCACAAAGACCAGTCAACCTTCTGAGTCGAAATTCTAATGACTTTTCCTCCTTCATGATCTTGCATACTTGGCATACTATCAGACTACATGACAGTGCTTGCATTTATTCTTTCATTCATTCGTCCAATCAAATTGCATTTCTACCTTCATGGAGTGATACAGTTTCTGGGAGAGTATATGTATTCTAGTTTGTTGCACTGAATTCAGGAGCAAACTCTATAGCAACAGTAGGTGCTAAAGGGCTTTTAACTATCAAGATTGAAAGCCAAGGTGAGATCATAAGAAACCTGATTCTAAATAACAAGTATATTGCTATATCTGTTATTTACAATTATAAAGTATAAATTCACAATACAAGTATAATTATAAATTTATTGTGAAACAAAATCTCAACATGTTTAGGAAAAACTCAACAGTAAATGTCAAGGAGTTGTAAGAAGAAAACTATAAAACTCAACTGAGGGATATTTTAAAAGTCTGGAATAAACTGAGAAACACGTCACCTAAAGAACAATTTAATACACAGAATCACGGAATACACGACACAGATAATCACAATGCTGTGATCACTCACCTAGAGCCAGACATCCTGGAACATAAAATTAGGTGGGCCTTAGGAAGCATCACTATGAACAAAGCTAGTGGAGGTGATGGAATTCCAGCTGAGCTATTTCAAATCATAACAGATGATGCTGTGAAAGTGCTGCACTCAATATGCCTTCAAAACTTGGGAAACTCAGCAGTGACCATAGGACTGGAAAAGGTCAGTTTTCATTCTAATACCAAAGAAAGGGAATACCAAAGAATGTTCAAACCACCACACAATTGCATTCATCTCATATGCTAGAAAAGTAGTGCCCAAAATTCTCCAAGCCAGATTTCAACAGTAAGTGAACCATGAGTTTGCAGATGTTCAAGCTGGATTTAGAAAAGGTAGAGGAACCAGAGATCAAATTGCCAATATTCGCTGGATCATCAAAAAAGCAAGAGAGTTCCAGAAAAATATCTACTTCTGCTCTGTTGACTATGCCAAAGCCTTTGACTGTGTGCATCACAATAAACTGTGGAAAATTCTGAAAGCGATGGGAATACCAGACCACCTGATCTGCCTCCTGAGAAATCTATATGGAAGTCAAGAAGCAAAAGTTAGAACTGGATATGGAACAACTGAATGTTTCCAAATCAGGAAAGGAGTACATCAAGGCTGTATATTGTCACCCTGCCTATTTAACTCATATGCACTGTATATCATGCAAAATATCAGGCTGGATGAAGCACAAGCTGGAATCAAGATTGTCTGGAGAAATATCAGTCACCTCAGATATGCAGATGACATCACCCTATGGCACAAAGCAAAGAACTAAATGGCCTCTTGATGAAAGTGAGAGGAGAGTGTAAAAGTTGGCTTAAAACTCAACATTCAGAAAACTAAAGATGATGGCATCCGTTCCCATCACTTCATGGCAAACAGATGGGGAAACAGTGGAAACAGTGACAGACTTTATTTTTCTGGGCTCAAAAATCATTTCAGATGGTGCCTGGAGCCTTGAAATTAAAAGACACTTGATCCTTGGAAGAAAAGCTATGACCAATAAAAGCATATTAAAAAAGCAAAGACATTACTTTACCAACAAAGGCCTGTCTAGTCAAAGCTATGGTTCTTCCAGTAGTCATATATGGTTGTGAGAGATGGACTATGAAAAAAGCTGAGCACTGAGGAATTGCTGCTTTTGAATTGTTGTGTTGGAGAAGACTCTTGAGAGTTCCTTGGACTGCAAGGAGATCTAACCAGTCCATCCTAAAGGAAATCAGACCTGAATATTCACTGGAAGCACTGATGCTGAAGCTGAAGCTCCAATATTTTGGCCACCCGATGCAAACTGACTCATCAGAAAAGACTCTGATGCTGGGAAAGATTGAAGGCAGGAGGAGAAGGGTACGACAGAGGATGAGATGGTTGGATGGCATCACCAACTCAATGGACATGAGTTTGAGCAAACACTGGGAGTTGGTGATGGACAGGGAGGCCTGGTGTGCTGCAGTCCTTGGGGTCGCAAAGAGTCGCACATGACTAAGCGACTGAATTGAATACAAGGAATAATGTCAATTTTCTACATGTAAATCTAAAAATTTAATGAAATTTCTATCAGAATTCCAAGTTTTCTTTTTAAATTTAATGTGTTAAATGATTTTAAAATCTAACTGGAAGATTAATAGTCAAGATTAACTAAGAAAAATAAGTATAACCGTATAGATAACTAAATGGTCAATTAAATAGAAAATAATCCTCATAATAGTTGGCAAACTGTAAATAACCCTCATGTATCAAGGTTTTCTATAAACCATTAAAAATTAGATGAACAGATTTTAATGGACAAAAAAGAAATATATAATTCAGAGATGAAATGTAAATGGTTTACAGCACAAGGAAAATTCATACATACCAATAAGAAAATAAAAATTAAAAAACAAGAGCTATATTTTACTTTTCTAATTGGCAAAAAGACTGGTAATACACAGTGTAGGCAAGGATGTGGCAAAACAGGCACATTCATGTATTTCTTGGTAAAGGTGCAAATTTATACAATATTCTAGAGGAGAAATTCATAATATCTACCTTAATGTTATCTGTAAGGTATGAAATTATAAGCAACTTTCACAGTTACAGGTTTCTATATTAGAATTCTTACCAGACCGTGTTGCGAGAAAGAATATGTTTTAAGAAAAAGAGCTAAAGAAAATGTATAGGACAGAAGAAATAACATGGAAGGCAGAGAAAGTATATTTAGACATATATAAAATGTACACATACTGAAAAATAAGAAAAAGAAACTTTTCAGGAAGCATATTACCTGTATAAAAGAAACTATGACAAAATGGGGGAGAGTTCAGAGTCCAAGTGGGGAACAAGTCTGAAATAACAGAGGAGGAAAAAGTCTAATGAAACTGAAAGCAAAAGAGGGGTCAATCATTTTAAACTGCGTGAGGTCCTTGATTAAGTCTTAAAGCAGAAGCAGGACCTGAGCTGTTGCCACATCTATAAATTCCTATGCAGTAAAGAGCAAGTTAGTGTTTGCAATGAAGGCTGCTTTTTTCAGATTCTAGAGGTTTCAGGCTGTTCTGTGATTTCAGACACTGCCGTAACTTGTGACACTCCCTGGCTAATAGTCAGTAATTTTAGAAGCAGAAGGAGTAAGTAGCATATTTATATCTATTTTTCATTACTGAAATGCCCTTAACTCTGTATCTACAGCTGAAACCAAATATTTTCTTATAAAATGTTATTTAACAAAATATAAGGGTAATGTATGTATTAGCTCAAAAGAAAATACACATTTTCTAATATTTTTATCACAAAATCTTCCTTTAAATACCACAAATTCATTAAGCAGATTTTTAAAATTAAAAATATTTTTACTTTTATCTTTTAAATAATTGAATCCAACTAAATTTTAGCATAGAGATGGCTCACAAAATGAAACATGAAATGGATGATTAAGGACACTACAGCCTTAAATATAAAACACCTATTTGTTGTTGTTGTTCAGTCTCTAAGCCATGTCGACTCTTTGCCACCCCATGGACTGAAGTGCACCAGGCTTCTCTGTCCTTCACCATCTCCCAGAATATGCTCAAATTCATGTCCATTGAGTCAGTGATGTTATCTAATCATTTCATCCATTGTGGCCCTCTTTTCCTTTTGTCTTCAATCTTTCCCTCCATCGGGGTCTTTCTCTTCATATCAGGTGGCCAAAGTATTGGAGATTCAGTTGCTACCTCACTACTTCCAATGAATATTCAGGACTGATTTCCTTTAGGACTGACTGGTTTGATCCTGCTGTCCAAGGGACTTTCAAGAGTCTTCATCAGCACCTCAATTCCAAAGCATCAAAAACACTTATACTCCGTGTCTTAGTGTGCTCAGGATACTTTGACAAAATGTCATATACTAGGTGATAAACAACATACATTTATTTTCTCACAGCTCTGAAGGCTAGAAATCTAAGATCAAGGTGCCAAGATGAATGATTTCTGGGGCTTCCCAGGTGGTGTTAGTGATAAAGAACTTAACTGTTAGTACAGGAGATCTTAGTGATGCAGGGTCGATCCCTAGGTTAGGAAGATCCCTTGGTAGAGGGCATAGCAACCCACTCCAGTATTTTTGCCTAAAGAATCTCATGGGCTCATGAGCCTGGAGGGCTACAGTCCACAGGTCTCAAAGAGTCAGACATGATTGAAGCAACTTAGGATGAATGATTTCTAGAGAGGACTTTCTTTCTAGCTTATAGCTTAGAGAAAGCTACCTTCAAGCTGTGTCTTCACATCCCTAGTGGGGAGAGAGTGACCAAGCTCTCTGGTTTCTCTTAAAAGAGCACTAAGCCTTTCCTTTCCTTCTGACCTTACTGAAATGTAAGGATCTCCCAAAGGCACCACCTCTAGATACGATCACATTGGGGGATTAGGGCTTCAGCATATGAATTTGAGCAAGGGGGAAGTAGGGAGAGATATTAAATTCAGAGAATTTCACAAGCTTTGGGCTTCCCTAGTGGCTCAGAGGTTAAAGTGTCTGCCTACAATGCAGGAGACGTGGGTCGAGAAGATCCCCTGGAGAAGGAAATGGCAACCCACTCCAGTACTCTTGCCTGGAGAATCCCATGGACAGAGGATCCTGGGGGGCTACAGTTCATGGGGTTGCAAAGAGTGGAACACAACTGAGCAACTTCACTTTCACTTTCACAAGCTATTAACCATTTCAGTCAACCAACCAACCAATGAACATACATATTTTTATGTGTCAAGCACTATTTTGGGAGTTGCTAATACAATGATTAAAAAGGACAGGAAATGCCTCACCTTCCTGGAACTTATATTCTGAGAAAAGGGAGGAACAGTCAAACAAATACATAAGCAACATTCTTCTAAGTACTCTGAGGAAAACACAACAGAGGTGGGGATTAAGGGGAGCAGAAACTATTTTAGCCAGATAAGTCTGAAGAAGGTTATTTCAAGAAGTGGCCTTTCAGTTAAGAGTTAAATCATGAAGTAACAATGAACTAGTTAAGCCAATCACAAAATTCTCAGAAGGCATTTATTCCACATAACCATCCTTCCAAAGCTAACAAATTTCAGGTACTATTCTCTGCACTGTGAAAAGGTTTTAGATAGTAAAGGAGATAGCACACTTGAAAGCAAATCTATTGACATGTAGTAAATGTGCCTTATGACACCACTTTCCTAAACGTTTTTACCTGAGTAAAGTCTAAAATTTTAAGTCCATCAAATAAATATACAGAAAACATATAGACCCTGGGAGCCAAATACCTCTGCCTCAAAATTTCTCAGATTTTCAAGCTTTGGGTGTGTTTTCTCCTTCAACATTCATTTTTGGCTGCTGTGAGTGTAAACATCTTTTCTCCATTACTTTGTACTCAACCATCTGGTTGAGAGAGAAAAAGGCTCCATGACTTACCTACCAAATAAAGTACATGGATTTTTAAAGAATTTGCTCAAACCATTCTCTTCATTTACTGGTGAGGTCTGTGGCTTTTTTCTAGAATGGTTGAGGTCAGAGTGTGACCTCAGATAAGTAGGAAAATACAGTAAATATATCCCTTGAGATTGTAAACTGGAGTATTCAAAAATAACAGGTTTGCCTCAACACTGGATGAGAATGAGTCTTAGCCACATTGTAAGTCCATGATTTCCTATTTTTTGGCAATACCATTACACACACACAGACACACACACACAAATCTATCACTAAGCACTGCTCAAAAACACTGGGTACAAAAAAATCCACGTGCACTCTAAGAATTTTCCTTGGGTGATTAACAATCTCATAAAGAAGGTAAAACATGAACTCTTAAAGTGACAAAGGTACTTATAAACATCCTAATAGTAAATACGATTACTGCAAATAAACACTTAAATTATATTTTACCAATTTATGTGATCCTGAAATGAAAATGTTAAGTTATTTAAATTTATAAGACAAGTTAAAGATCAAACTCAATATCATAAAAAAAGAGGGAGAGCAGAATGTTAGTCTTATAAGAGGCATTTAGGGCAGAGAGAAGCCCTATGTTTTTTCCAAGCTAAAGTCAAAACGGGAGGATTTATCTCACTGGGGAAAGTGGCACTGTTTAAACAGTAAGGAGCAATCAAACCTGGGCTGAGTGTCGGGGATCTTAAAGAGTTAGTGCCCATTTTATAAAGTCTTTATGTGTTAGAGATGCATATTGAAGTATTTATGTGAAAGGTGATAGGTCGTTTCCAGGAAACATTTCTAGGTGTGATGAATGAACAAACAAAATTGTGGACACTCTGTAAAAGAGAAGAACAAACATGACTCCATACTGAATCTTTTACTTTAACCTTTGTATTCTATTGCTTTTGCTACAAGTTAAGAATGTTGCCTATAGCCTGAAACATACTGGATAGCCCTTTCTGAAGGCTGTGACCTTTAAAGTTATAAGTTTTCCATTCACAGAGATAAAATGCTGCATAATAGAAAACAACATTTCCCTTGCTGGCTATTAGGCTGTGCTATGCTGGGTCGTATCTGACTCTTTGCGACCCCATGGACTGCAGCCCTCCAGGCTCCCCTGTCCATGGAATTTTCCAGGCAAGAATACTGGAGTGGGTTGCTGTTTCCTCCAGGGTATCATTCCAACCCACAGATCGAACCCAAGTCTCTTGCATCTCCTGCACTGGCAGATGGACTCTTTAACACTGTGCCAGCTGGGAAGTCCCTGTCTGTTGGGGGTTTACATGACTATGGTGACCTGCCGATGTAGACAGCTGCAAGAACAAAAGATTCAGGCACTAAGAAGTTTGCAGCAAACAACCACCCCTCGCCCCTTTCAGTACTAAAAAAGCCTGAATCCTAACTCAGGGTAGATGATGTTTTGGGAAACTATCCAATCATCTTCTCCATTTGCTGACTTTCCACATAAAGCTGCTACTGCTTGCTCAAAAAAAAAAAAAAAAAAAAGCAATTCAGTGTCATTGAATAAGAATTATAATGATGATTCCATACCATCTCTGACATGTGTTCATATAAACCTTGGCATCAATATAGCTCACAAGGGGTCACGTACTATCTAACTTGAAAAGAAATCATGACTATGAAATTAGCATCCAGCCTTGAATCACTCAATAAAAAATGAGCAGAACTTTTAAGACCAAATAAACATATAAAAGTAATATACAATGCCTGCTAAAATTGTATGCAGAATCATACTATGAGAATATAAGTAATTAAATTTAAGGTAAATCTTAATCCAGTTTATGGTATAAAAGCGTTTTGCAGAAAATCTTATCTTTAATGAAGGTAATTCATTAAAATTGAGATAACTAGTTTTAAATTTAAAAGCAGGTTAAAAAAAACTTTATTTTAAAATTATTATTTAATTTCTCTTTTAATTGAAAGATAATTGCATTGCAATGCTATACCAACCTCCACCTTACAATAGCAAGAATAAGCCATAATTACATATATATGCCCTCCCCTCCTGAGCCTCCCTCCCTCCTGTCATCCTACCCTTCTAGGTTGTCACAGAACACCAGGGTGGGCTCCCTGCCTATATAGCAACCTCCCACCAGCCATCTATTTTGCACACGATAGTATATATACGTCAATACTACTTTCTTAATCTGTCCCACCCTCTCCTTCCCCCACTATGTTCACAAGTCCATTTTCTATGTCTGTGTACCCATTCCTTCCCTGAAAGGAGGCTCATTAGTATTATTTTTCTAGATTCCATATATATGCAATAATGTACAATATTTGTTTTTCTTTCTTACTTGACTCTTTTTAATAGGCTCTAGGTTCATCCACTTCACTACAACTGACTCAAGTTCATTCTTTATTATGGCTGAGTAATATTCCATTGTGTAGATATACCACAGCTTCTCTATCTATTTATCTATCGAGGGACATCTAGGTTGCTTTCATGTCCTATAAACAGTGCTTCCATATCCTGTAAATAGCTACTGTAAATACTGCTGTCATGAACACTGGCGTCCATATGTCTTTTTGAATTGTGGTTTAAAAAATCTTTATTTTCTATTTACCATAATATATGTAGGTTCAATTAAACTAGCCAAAACTGTGTACTTGAATTTTTATCTTTAAATATGTTACATTTCTAACTACTTACAAATTCTAAATATATGGAAACTGACTTGGGACAAAAACTCATTTTACATAGTGAGTCAAACCTAAGATGGATACTGCATCACACTTTAGTAAGAGTTCTGAAGTTAGGAAATGTTACTGTTTCTGTCCTCTCAAAATCTATTATCAAATTCATGCTGTGTCTATGTTATCTTAATCTATGGTAATCTATGTTATCTTAAATTTGTGAAGAGGTAGCAAACATTTTAAATTTCTATAGTTGTGTAAGTGAGAAAAAACATTTTCACAATGGTCAATTATGAATACAGAATTGAAGATGGTATTCTTCTAATGAATTCAAAATTATACAATTAAGTTTTGACAAAGGGACAACTTGATTTTCAGAATTACTAGAGAAGGAATGAGAAAAATCACATGATACCTTCAAATATTAACTGGTATAAAATTTCAATAAAGTGTACCTATAATGTCAGTTCTCAAAAATGTTTCCAGTCTTGGAACTCTTTGAAATTAAAGGTCAATTTTCTCATTACTACTGATATTTAGTAACAAATAATCCAGCTGGTCAACTATACATTTTTACCATTGGTAGAACTAAAAACATTGCTTTTGCTTTTCTAAAAACTGCATATTTGGATGGTATAAGAGGGAAGGGTGCTTTCCTAAAGTATTCATAATTTTGTTATTGTTTAAACGGTTTTGAAAAATCTAGTCTTTTTTTAAGAGTTTATGTTTTCATTTTGAAAAAGGATATTATTTGTATGTGCTAAAAAATGGTCTTCATTTAAAACAAAGAGTTGCTAACTCCTAAGTTAGGGAAAAGTTTTTAACTCCTAAGTTAGGGAAAAGTTGTTAACACCTAAGTCAGGGAATAATGAATGAGGAGAAATAGTACAAAACCTGTGTTTATTCTCAATACAGTTAACACTTTGCAGCAGTGGGGGGTGACTTAACAAGGTCCTTATTAGGAACACCAATCATGATCTTAGTGATCTGGATTCTAAAGATACAGGTAAAAAGGTACAAATACAAGTTATAATTTACAGGACAAAAAAAATCAAATGAGTAGTAGCCATTTAGATATGGTTGCAAATACCCTCCTACTCAAATTTTTTTTTAATTTTTTTACTCTCATTAAAAAAATGGAATGAAGCACATGAAATTCAGTAACTATCAGGAAAATGTAATAATTGACTTTCTATAAAACTGAAGATCAAACAATGCATAAAGTAGTAGTCTTCCCAGGTAGTTTTTCTTTATTCTCTTGACATTTCTTTTTTATTTCAATAATTCTCACAGGCATCTAGAAGGACCAAGCAAGAGTATATTAAATGAACAAAAGATGGTTTCTAGCCACAAATTGTATTAAGCAATTTAGAAACCTATGACTCCCTGCCATCTAGTACTAATTCCATAAACAGGTAAGCATCCTTGGGGAAAGCATATGTTTAACCTTCACTATTCAAGAAAACTCTCTTTAATAACCATTAACAGTGAGAGCATGGATGAGATTTGGACCACAAAGAAAGGTAAGAAGAGAAAAGCAGAAAAAAAGAAAGCTAAGTGCAGAAAAATTGATGCATTCAAACTGGTGCTGGAGAAGACTCTTGAGAATCCCTTGGCGAGCAAGGAGATCAAACCAGTCAATTCTGAAGGAAATCAACCCTTAATATTCAGTGGAAGGACTGGTGCTGAAGCTGAAGCTCCAATATTATGGCCACCTAATACAAAGAGCTGATTCATTGGAAAAGACCCTGATGCTGGGAAAGATTGAGGGCAAGAGGAGAAGAGGTGGTTGGATGGCATCACTGACTCAATGGACATGAGTTTGAGCAAACTCAGGGAGATAGTGAAGGATAGGGAAGCCTGGCACACTGCTGTTCATGGGGTGCAAAAAGTTGGACATGACTTAGCAACTGAACAACAACAAAGAGAATACTGGGTCTCTGGCAGTAGTGATGGTATAGTTTTTAGATCTCCCAGAATTCCTTCACAAAAACACACAGAGCACCTTAAAAAATATGAACCAATATGAACGAAAAGTTCATATTCAATATCTATCATAAAAACAGATGTCACAGTATCTCCGTGAAGGCCAGATATAAGCAAGTGAGGATAAACCAAGAACAGTCTCAAGATGTACATTGGCATCAGAATCTGTGCGAGAGGAAAGATGAAAGCAATGGGATATCAGACAGACGTGAGAACTCCAAAATAGCTAATAGATGGGAGCTGGACCATTAGGAAGGCTGAGCACCAGAGGATCGATGCTTCTGAACTATGGTATTGGAGAAGGCTCTTGGAGTCCCTTGGACTGGAAGGAGATCAAACCAGTTAATCCCAAAGGAAATCAATCCCAAATATGCACTGGAAGGACTGATGCTGAACTTGAAGCTCCAACATTCTGGCCACCTGATACAAAGAACTGATTACTTAGAAAAGACCCTGATGCTAGAAAAGACTGAATGCAGGAGGAGCAGGAGATGACAGAGGATGAGATGGTTGGATGGCATCACCGATTCGATGGACATGACTTTCAGCAAGCTCCCGGTGATGGTGAAGGACAGGGAAGTCTGGCATGCTGCAGTCCATGGGTTGCAAAGAGTCGGACACGACTGAGCAAGCGAAAGACAACTCACCACAGAGGTCAGCAGGCCAGTGAGAGGACAGCAGGCAAGATGGAGGGGCCTACCATTCCAGTAAGTATGCGTGTCCCTGGTGTTAATGGCCTGGATAAACTAGATCCAGTAAACTTTGTCAAGAGAAAGCCAGGTCCATATTGAGCTGAAAAAGCTGAGAACGGAATCCACACTGACCAAGCCAGAGACAATAACAAAAAAAAAGGGAAGGAAAAGAATATCAAGTCAAAGTGAAAGAAAGGAACAGTGTCAGAAAAATCTACTAATTTTGCCACATCCTTTTAATCTGACAAAAATACAAGAGCACTATACAATCACGAAGGGAAAAAAAAACAGCCTTAAATCACTCCTCTAGTTAAAAAGATAAAAAAAACTAATTTCACAGAAAAACAAAACAATAAAATTCTTAAGTCAAATGCTAGCCAATGTTTTATTTATATATTTATGGAACAGCATGATAGCCCTACAGAAAATAAAGGCACAGCAGAAATATCTATTTTAAAAAGAAATTTTAAATTCTATCCTTGTACTTCAAGGTAAGTTAAAAGATATTATGAAAGTAATAAAGTAGATTATAGAATAATATGAATTATTATTAGAAAAATTCAGGAATGATATAAGAAATTTTAAAAAATTAGAATAAATTATTCCAGAAATGATAACTAAATTGAAAAGAACATAATATCAAATAAGATGAATAAGCTGAGCACCGAAGAATTGATGCTTTTGAACTGTGGTGTTGGAGAAGACTCTTGAGAGTCCCTTGGACTGCAAGAAGATCCAACCAGTCCATCCTAAAGGAGATGAGTCCTGGGTGTTCATTGGAAGGACTGATGTTGAAGCTGAAACTCCAATACTTTGGCCACCTCATGCGAAGAGTTTACTCATTGGAAAAGACCCTGATGCTGAGAAGAATTGGGGGCAGGAGGAGAAGGGGACGATAGAGGATGAGATGGCTGGATGGACACGAGTTTGGGTAAACTCTGGGAGTTGGTGATGGACAGGGAGGCCTGGCATGCTGCGATTCATGGGGTTGCAAAAAGTCGGACACGATTGCGTGACTGACTGAACTGAATGGAGAATACCTTAAGAGAACACATTTAAGAGAATAAGAGGAAACACGTTTTACATCAAAAGTAAATGAAAAAAGAGATGAAAGGATTCAAGAATAAAGGGCAATATGAAAGACAAAGAGTAACCAATACACACACAATTAGTCACCAGAATGAATAAAACATAGAGAGAAAATAATACAGGTATTAAGTTTATAATTAATAAAAACTCCTTGACATTTAGAAAGAAGAACTGAAACTAAAAATGTATATTAAAGGACACACTGGAAATCTAGTGAAATCAACCCAGAATGACCAATACCATGACATATTATAGTAAAATTATTTGACTTTAAAGAGGAAGAAATTGAAAGAACAGAATAAAAATAAACAATACTTAATAATAAAACAGAATAATATATTCAGATACTCATAAAATGAAAGTAATACAGAATCTCTTAATGAGCCACTATGCATGGGCATCCAAGGAATATTCTTAAAAAAGGAAAAGGAGGGAATATTTTCTCAAATAAAAGTGTATTTATTTAGTACAATACCATCTGTATATAGGTATGCATCAGAGACATTGTGGGTTTGACTCCAAACCACCACAATAAAGTGATACTGAAATAAAGCAAGTCACACAAATATTTTGGCAAGTGTGACATAAAAGTTATGTTTACAGCATGCTTTCATCTATTAAGTGTGCAAACAGCATTATGTGTAAAAAACAATGTACTGACCTTAGTCAAAAAATACTTTACTGCTAAAAAATACCAGTAATCATTTGAGTCTTCAGTGACTTCTACTCATTTTGCTGGTGGAGGGTTTTGCCTCAGTGTTGATGGCTTCTGACTGATCAAGGTGGTGACTGCTGAAGGCTGTGGTAGTATGGCAATTTCTTGAAATAAGGCTAGCAATGAAGCTGGCCACAATGACTGACTCTTCCTTTCATCAACACTCTCAGTAGCAAGCAGTGCTGCTTGATAGCATTGGACCCACAGTAGAACTTTTCCAAAAGTGGAGTCAATCCTTTCAAACCCTGCCATTTACCACCTAAGTTTACATGATATTCTAAACTCTGGCTGTCATTCGACCACTTTCACAGCATTTTCACCTAGAGCAGATTCCATCTCAAGAAACCACTCTCTCTGCTAAACCAAAAGAAGCAACTCTAAAATTTCAGTAACGTCTCCAGGCTCTACTTTTAATTCTACTTCTCTTGCTATTTCTACCATCAACTACATTTTGGTTTACTTATGCAGAACTGATTAATTCCTCACAAGTTATCAAGTTAAATGCTCAAGGATATCAAAGCCATTGCTCTAATGCCATAAAGTATAATGATTAATATTACAGTGGTCTCTGGCTGAGCACTCAACTTCCCAACAGCTGACTAGTATTCACTTTAAAACTATGAAATAATATTAAGAATAATATCCTGTTCTTACCGAAGTAATGTAATCTTTGAAATCAGCAACAGAACACAGGTAAAAACCCATTTATGAGATCAACTGAAAGTCCTCTCAAACACTGTATTTTCACAGTATTTTTTTAAACTAAATTCTCAAACAGAATAATCAACATACTATATAACTAAAGGACATTCCAATAGGGAATGGCATTTGGAGGAATAGACTCAATCTTTAAAGTGTTTGTATAGAAAATTCCCAAATCTAGCAATAGGTACCGATACTGGCAACTATCAGAGATGATAATTTAACAATCATCTAAGATCTATTAGTTAAACCTGTTAAAATGTGGTCACACTATAAGATGCACAATTTGATAAGCTTCCAAATTTCCTCACTGCCTGTCACAAGTGTCACGTACTTCCTATGAGAGTCAAAGAAAGAAAACAGAAGACACTGGAATCCAAATTATACTAAGATAAGTTCTCTATTCACGTTTCATGAGAAGTCCTTTAAATAGCTACCTCAGACAAACACAGCATGACTCACGTTTCTTCCTCAGCTTGAGCTACACACCCTGGACAGAACAGGAAGGAGAGGTAGTGTGCACCCCCATTGTACTGCAGGGTCAGGGTTCTTCATTATTTCCTTCTGTTATCAGCATATTCACACCCCTCCACCTAGCCTAGCAATTAGACCATACCACAAAAATCAACACTGTCAGAATTCGCTGTAACAGTTAATGGTTTGTGTTTTTTTTTTTCAAAGTTTAAGGGTTTTACAAACATTCCATTTATTAACTATTCCATCTCTGGTCAGGCTAAAATCATGACAAAGGTACACCCAACACTGGTCTAAGTAGAGGCAGATTTCTTTACAAAATTGAAAATTCAAGCACTACATTTTCAGATCACTTGAAAATATCTAGATTTTTCATGGTGATGAGAAGGTGTGAATTTTGTTTTCTTTTTCTGTATTGTACACCCCCACACATAAATTTTTCAGTCAATTTAATCCAGTCTTGCCAGGATTATCTTTGTGTACTTCTGGATGTTTTATTTTATTTAGGATACCACAGAGAGGCAAGCATCAATATATTATCCCTATCATCAAAAATAGCAGAAGAGAAAACTTCTTCTATTTCATTGAGCTCCACACACATTTAGAAAACTTGTATGTAACATACAGCTTAATATAAAAATTATATGGATTACCATAGTCTGCAGAAAATATACAATAAATACATTAACTTTCAAATATCTGTGGGATGACTGACAAGCCACAATTTCAAGCAAAAAACTTTATATTCATGATTCCAAAACTCACTTTTGCTAAAATTTCATCCTACTTATATTTAGCATAGAGTATTCTACTTTGATATTCACAAATTTAATCACATCTTAAAAAATATTTCTAAAAATACTATTTCTTAAAAAGTATTAGATAGAACAAACTTTGTACAGGTTTTTAAAAAGGGCTATATTCCCAGAAAAACATGAATTACACAAAGTAGGTCAAAGAGCAAAGCCTAAGATTTTCTCAATTCTTAATAATCAGGTACAATTAATTTAAAAATATTTATTAAAAATATGCTTTCAAAAAGTCTAACATATAACCTATTTATGCATAAACTTAGTAAGTATAATGCAGATATATAGACTTATGAGTTATCTCACAAACTGAGCCACACATATTTTTATTTGCCCCTCCTCTACCTATAATGACTATGCGTTGATTACTTACACTAATTTCCTTAAAAAAAATTTACTCAAAATACTTGCTTTAAATTAGTGTATTTTAAGATAGAATTGATTTCCTGTAGTGGCTATAATAAATAATATACCCAAAGGTTCACAAAAGGGGCAACCTAGCAGAACAGGTAACTTTTAGATAATAAATACCCTATGAGAGTTAAACCCCTTGGAAAAAAAACATGATCCTTTCTCCAGCTCTATGAGCAAAGACCAAAATGAAAAGCTCAGACTTCTTCCATCACCCAGCAATGATATAGAAACTAAACAAACAGAATGCCTGCCTTTGAGTTCAATTTGACTATTAGACTTCCTAATACATTTTTCTATCACTTACTTAGCCAAGGTGATAAAATACTCCCTAAGTTAGTTTACTCTTTTTTACACATAATAAGAAAAGGAGAGAGGTCCTTTTTGGTACTGAATGAAAATCACCTAAAAAATGTTTTCTTGGGAAGTATTGTTTATAGCAAAAGGAAAGTATTTTTAATATTGAATATTAGTTTTGAAAACTTTTAATACTGAATATGCAGTTTGAAAATTGAAGTTGTTACTCTTAGATTATCATTATTGACAGTAAAAGCAGTAAGTCAGCAATTAAGTTGTCATGATTGGCCTTCACTATGGAAAGCTCAAAGTGTAGTGATGTCAGGTGTTGGTCTCTAAGGTACATTATTGTTCCCATTAACAGACTGAGAAACTGAATTTCAAAGGTATCTGTCTCACTAGCAGACCCAGAATAAGTCACTCAATGTAGAGAAAAGAAAACACAAAGTTCCAGTTTTAGGTATTGAACCTACTAATAAGCACTATAATTCTAAGTATGGGACTATAAATGTGGACATACATACTGTAATTAGCCCTTGGGGAGCAGGGTGCATTATACTAATGAATTCTTTCATTCAAGAGTATTAACTGAGCCATACTATAAGCCAGTATTGCTCCAGGCATTGGAAAGGAAAAGTTCCTAATCTTATGGAGTTTACACTCTGGTGGGGGAAAACAAAAAATAAACACATCAAAAAGAAATAACAGGTGTTATGAGGAGGGGGGGGGGCGGGAAAGCAAAGAAATGGGGATAGGAAATGCTGACCATGTACACAGGTTCTTATTCTCTACAGAACAGTCAAAGAAAGCTTCCAGAAGAAGGTAGCATTTGAGCAAGTTTCTAAAGGAAGGAAGGGTTCATGAGAGTTGTTAAGGAGTACAATTTTCAAAAAGTTGAAATGTGATTCATATAAATATAAAGGAAACACATCACAGATTTAATCTACTCTTTATTAATGAAACATTTATGTTAACAAAATGAATCAGATGTTAAGACTGTTGCAAAGAGCAGTTCGATTGGCATACCTATAGAAAGGGCATCCCAGGTGGTGCTAGTGGTAAAGAACCTGCCTGTCAACACAGGAGACATAAGAGACACGGGTTCAATCCCTGGGTTGAGAAGATCCCCTGGAGGAGGGGATGGCAACCCACTCCAGTATTCTTACCTGGAGAATCCCATGGACAGGGGAGCCTAGCAGGCTACAGTCCATAGTGTCAAAAAGTGTCAGACATCATTGAAGCAACTTAGTACACATGGATAGAAAATTTAAATAACAGAGTATAAGACTAAGCAAGAGTGCTATTTAGAAACAAAAATGATGAATATCCTATAAGGTAATGCGAACAGTATTTTTTGAAATTCTAACAGACCAGTAATGTTTGTATCTTTTCTGTCAAAAAAAAATTGACATGTAACGTCAATACAACTGAGACTTTTAATCTATAGTAAACAGTGAGCACTATTTAACAGCACAGCTACATTTCTCCTAAATAATCTGTGAGGAGGTCGAGTAAGTAATGTCCTCCTAGGGTACTGAAAGAACACACTGTTTATGCTTTTCCTTATTCTCAAGTTTTGCCCTTTTTAAAACAAAACCATGCAGGTATCTGAAGGAAGAGCATTCCAGTCAGAGAAACTGTGAATGAATCACAAATCGATTCCCTCCATTCACCACCCCAACAGGTAGGGAATGCTCTCAGGAACAGATTCATATATTCACCTGGACCTCACTAGGAACTCAGTGTAAGTAAGCAGCTGAGGTGCGGCCAGGCAAGGGTCAGTGGGGTGGGGGCTGGCGGTGAGTTGGAGAGAAGTCAGAAGATTGACAATGAAAGGAGGAGAATGATAATTGAGGTTGTGAAATGAAGTGATTCACATTTTTAAAAACATTATTTCACCTGCTGAAACAAAGATTCATTAGGGGTGAAGAGCAAGGGTAGAAGCTAGAAGACCACTTAGAAGAATACTAAAATGATCTATGCAAATAAACAAGTAAATACACAGTTTATCAGATGTAAAAAGTGCTATGGAGAAAAATAAAGGAGAATATGGGAAGGCTGGTAGGGGATGTTAGCACTGTCTAAAAGGTTTCCCTTGACAAGGTGAGACTGGCATGGAGACCAGGATGATATCAAAAAGTAAACCATGCAGAAAAGTGAGGGATGTGTATTCTAGACAGAGGGATAAAGTAAAACAATTGAGGAGAAAGAGCCAGGGAAAAGAAAGGAGAAGGGACACAAGAAAATGAAGGGCCTTGCAAACTGTTTTCAGAACTTACTTGACTTTTAGTTTGGGTGAGATGAGAAGCCACCAAAGGTTTCAGAGCAGAGAAATGACATGAGCAGCTTTAACTATTAAACAGATCACAGTGGCTGCCATGTAGAGAATGATCTGTAAGTGGGCAATGACAGAAGCAGAAAGATAAGTTAGAATAGAAGATACTTCAGTATTCCAAGGAAGAAAAAAGGGTGGCTTAGAATAGGTTGGCAGCAGTGACCATAATGATAAACAGTCAAAACCTGGATATTGTGAAGGTAGAGGCAATAGCTAAAGGAACAGATTTGGAGTAAGTACAAAAGGAGTAAATGTGGGTTTCAGTTTTAGCAACTGGAAAGACAGAACTGCTATTTACTGAGATGGCTAAGACTGCAGAAAAAACATTTGTTAAGGAAATGTGAGGAGAAGAGGAGACTGATTACATTTATGAAAAAGGTTAAATATCTCAGTTCTTATCAAATGTAATCACAATACGACAAACTGGAATGTGCAATTTCCAAATTGAGAAAATCATAAGAAACAGAATATTTTAGGCCAGATTGAGACTCAAGCAACTAACCTTCATGGCTTCTCAGAGATCTCTATCTTACAAAATCACATTTAACATTGATTTCATCAATATTAGTCAATATTTTATATATTTAAGCAAGTATCTGATCCCTTACTCATAAAACATTTATTGAGCACTTTCTGAAATTATATGACATGCTTCATCAAAAGGCCTACATATTAAATTTTCAATTTGCTGTGTTTACCTGAAGTTCTTTGTATCTATCTTGAAAAGAAATGGCCTCTTGCTCTTTTTCTTTAAGGAAATCTTTTTCTAAGATACTATGTTTCTCCATCAATGATTCCACATCCTAAAAAAAAAAACCAACAATAAATTGTGTAATAGTTATGGGGAAAATAGACTCTGATTTTTCAATGACACAATAGAAAATATTTGGTAAGGAAGGAACCCACAGGAAGTATGGTCTTTAAAGTTCAACAATATAAAATATAGGCTTCACTCTCATTTCCAGACAAATATCAAACTCTAACATTAACACTAACCTCAATATAATACTAAAAGCATTTATGCTAAAAAATACATAAAAGCATTTAAGCTAACTATAAATAACATCCTATTTCAACATATTGCACAAGAGGCAGGGATCAAGACCATCCCCAAGGAAAAGAAAAGGAAAAAGACAAAATGGTTGTCTGAGGAGGCCTTAAAAACAGCTGTGAAAAGAAGAGAAGAGAAACGCAAAGGCAAAAAGGAAAGATATACCCATTTGAATGCAGAGTTACAAAGAACAGCAAGGAGAGATAAAAAAGCCTTCGTCAGCAATCAGTGCAAAGAAACAAAGAAAAACAACAGAATGGGAAAGACTAGAGATCTCTTCGAGAAAATTAGAGATACCAAAGGAACATTTCATGCAAAGATGGGTACAATAAAGGAAAGAAATGATATGGACCTAACAGAAGCAGATGTATTAAGAAGAGGTGGCAAAAATACACAGACGAACTACACAAAAAAGATCTTTACGACCCAGGTAATCATGATGGTGTGATCACTCATCTAGAGCCAGACATTCTGGAATGAGAAGTCAAGTGGGCCTTAGGAAGCATCACTATGAACAAAGCTAGTAGAGGTGACAGAATTCCAGTTGAGTGATTTTAAATCCTAAAAGATGATGCTATGAAAAGTGATATACTCAATATGCCAGCAAATTTGGAAAACTCAGCAGTGGCCACAGGACTGGAAAAGGTCAGTTTCCATTCCAATCCCAAAGAAAAGCAATGCCAAAGAACGCTCAAACTACCACAGAATTGCACTCATCTCACACACTAGTAAAGTAACGCACAAAATTCTTAAAGTCAGGCTTCAACAGTACATGAACCATAGACTTTCAGATGTTCAAGCTGGGTTTAGAAAAGGCAGAGGAACGAGAGATGAAGTTGACAACATCCATTGGAGCCTCAAAAACACAAGAGAGTTCCAGAAAAACATCTACTTCTGCTTTTTTGACTATGCCAAAGCCTTTGACTGTGTGGGTCACAACAAACTCTGGAAAATTCTTAAAGAGATGGGATACCAGACCACCTGACCTGCCTCTTGAGAAATCGGTATGCAGGTCAGGAAACAACAGGTAGAACTGGAAATGAAACAGCAGACTGGTTCTAAATCAGGAAAAAAGTATATCAAGGTTGTATATTGTCACCCTGCTTATT
Organism: Antilocapra americana; assembly: GCA_007570785.1. Lineage (NCBI taxonomy): Eukaryota > Metazoa > Chordata > Mammalia > Artiodactyla > Antilocapridae > Antilocapra > Antilocapra americana. The sequence goes on along the minus strand of ML663562.1, from coordinate 17,364,628 downwards.
CAACTTACATGCAGAGTACATCACACAAAACACTGGGCTGGGTGAAGCACAAGCTGGAATCAAGATTGCCAGGAGAAATATCAATAACCTCAGGTATGCAAACGACACCACACTTAAGGCAGAAAGCGAAGAACTAAAGAGCCTCTTCATGAAAGTGAAAGAGGAGAATGAAAAAGTTGGCTTAAAACTCAACATTCAGAAAACTAAGATGATGGCATCCATACCATCATCACTTCACGGTAAACAGATAGGGAAACAGTAGGAATAGTAACAGACTTTATTTCGGGGGGCTCCAAAATCACTGCAGATGGTGACTGCAGCCATAAAATTAAAAGATGCTTACTCCCTGGAAGAAAAGTTATGACCAACCTACATGGCATATTAAAAAGCAGAGACATTGCTTTGCCAACAAAGGTCTGTCTAGTCAAAGCTATGGTTTTTCCAGTCATCATGTATGGATATGAGAGTTGGACTATAAAGAAAGCTGAACACTGAAGAATTGATGCTTTTGAATTGTGGTGTTGCAGAAGACTCTTGCGAATCCCTTGGACTGCAAGGAGGTCCAATCAGTCAATCCTAAAGGAAATCAATCCTGAATATTCATTGGAACCACTGATGCTGAAGCTGAAACTCCAATACTTGGGCCAACTGATGCAAAAAACTGACTGACTGGAAAAGACCCTGATGTTGGGAAAGATTGAAGGCAGGAGGAGAAGGGGACGACAGAGAATGAGATGGTTGGATGGCATCACCGATTCAATGTACATAAGATTAAGTAAACTCCGGGAGTTGGCAATGGACACGGAGGCCTGGTGTGCTGTAGTCTGTGAGGTCACAAAGAGTCAGATATGACTGATCCTCTGAACTGAACTGACCTCAACACATACCTTCCATAAACTTGCTAAAATCTTTTTATAGAGACTTTTGTAGAAAGCAGAAATAAAAACACACATAAATAATTTACTAGAACAACTCTATTTCTAAGTATTCTGTCAAATATCACATGATGCCTGACTTCTCATAAAGACAAATGAAGAGCACAAATCTTCTATCTACATAAAATTGCAACATTATGTGCTTTCAAAATAAAGAAACCCAAAGGAAAGCATTCATTAGGAAAAAAAAAATCTAGTAAAAGCCATTCATATCTTTAAAAGTACATATTTATGGCTAGAAATTTCTTATCAAAGGCTTTTGTAAGTGATAGACTCATCTAACTGATTTAAGCCTATCATAAAGAGCATAACAGCTTTTCCACTGATGAATTTTCAATCAGAGATTGGGATTATATCGTATTTCCAGAATACGCAATTCAAACATTTTTAGGCAAATGTAAATATACCTTTTTAATTCTCTGTTTTTCTTCTTCAGAAACTTTGAGTTTCAGCTCCAGAATTGAAATTTTCTGCTGAAGCTGTATGTTTGATACATTGGCTCCAGGATCCTCAGAATCATCCACAAGAGCAATTGTTCCATTACTTTTCTCATCAGTTAAACCCAATGGAAAAAGTGAGATATCCAGATGAGTGTGTGTTGATTGCTGAATCTAAACCACATTAAAAAAAGAAAAAAGAAAAAACAAGAGGGGAAAGTTTACACTGTACCAAGAAAGAAATCACCCAAAGGGAACTAGAAACCACATTGGAAATTAAGTTGTAGCAAAGGTTCTGAAATTATTTCACCCTTTAAGTAAATCAACAGAAGACCTCAAACTGTTACAACAATCTGATCCAAGAAACAAAATTTTCTCTAAACTTTAGAGTTTAAGGTATTTATTATTTTCCAAACAAAGCACTAAAAAACTTAAAACTTTTTTCTTATGTTGAGGGTGTATAAGTATAGACAATTCTGACACAAGTTCTTGAATTTTCAGACACATTCAGAATTTGCTTACCTATTAAATCATAAATCAGAACTTTAAATTTATCAATAATCTTTAATTGATCATCACTTTCTAGTAAAGATAACAAGTGACTCAGGACTGTATATAGCACTTTGAAAATTTGGACTAACTCCAGCATCTAGCACAAGGCCTGGATCCATAAATAGTTGAAAGAATAAATGTTATGACTGCTATATTTTTGTTTTTATTCTAAAGCTGAAATGAATACTCTAATACTTGAAAACATATTTTAAGTTCCCCTGAAAGAGAAACATTTTTTTTATTTTTTAAGATTTATTAATTTATGTTTATTTATTCTGTTTTACTTTCGGCTGCACTGGGTCTTCATTGCTGCATGTGGGCTTTCTCTGGTTGTCATGAATGGGAGCTACTTTCCTCTGTGACGTGCGGGCTTCTCACTACAGCAGCTGTTCTTGTTGCAGACCTCGGCTCTGGAGACGCAGGCTTCAGATGCTGTGGCTCCTGATCTCCGGAGCACTGACTTAGAGGTTGTGGTGCATGGGCTTAGCTGCTCCAAGGCATGTGGGCTCTTTCCAGACTAGGGATCAAACTAGTGTCCCCTGCATCAGCAGATGGATTCTTAACCAATGGACCACAACGGAAGTCCCAAGAAAAGTATTTGTAATTACTTTCTTTTTTGAAATTCATGATTTCCAATGCAAAATTAAGTCTATTTTAATAAATAAGATACTCAAATCATATTGTAGTAACTAAAGCTATTTGGACACCTAAAAATTATGTCACAAGACAAACATTGTTCACTTTTATGAATTTAAGATATTAACCTCAAAGTTAGAGTATCTACAGAAAAGAAAAAAAAAGGAAATTGGGAAAACTTCAATTAAATCAGTATGCGATTTTTTAAGCAGGAAAACTTCCTATAAAATGTTGCTTGCCTTTACCTGTGCTTTAGGAATAGTCTGACTGCCAATGCTACTGTCTGCATGTGTATTCTCTGGTGATACAATGATGGGCTCAGGAGAGAGGCAGCCAACTGACGGGGAAGTGTGGTCATGGTTCAACACAATCTCAGGAGGAGCTGGAGAAAGATGGACTCCAGACACTGAAGGAGAACAAATAACCAAAAATAAGTGTTAGTGAAGGGAAGATAAAGAGCAGATTGAGGGGAAGAGAGAGAGTAGAAGGAAGGAAAGGAAACAGGGCAAGGAAAGTAAAAGCAAAGGACAGAAAACGAGGATTCTATGATTACTTTTCAGGGATTGTTACCTAAGATCTAAAACCAGTGTTTCTAAATTTAACATGACATTTCTATGTGAGAGACAGGCAAACAAAACAATTTAATAGTGTCTTAATGTTTACATACTAATACATTACCACAGGGGTGCATTTGCAACTCAGAAATTATTCAACTATATTATTTACCTATTCAGTTAGTTATAAAAAAGCACTAGAATGCCTACCAGTGCCAGACACAGGCACTAGGCACCGAGAAGACAGCAATGAGCGGGATGTGCATCCATGTATTCAGTGACCTTATGACCCAAGAGGCAAATCAGATGCATTAGTTACTACCAGAGCTAAGAGGAAAAACAATGACATTACAATAGTTAATCTACTGTCTCTGGGTTAATTTCTTCTTTTACAACAACATAAGGTTTTTTTTCATATTAAGGTCAATTTTTGTTTCCACAGACAAATAATGGTGAAATGCAACTCTGTAGTTAGTTTCACAACAAAACATTATTAGATTGTAATTAGAGTTCAAACACAAACGTCACAAAAGGAAAGCCAATTCCAAACATGAAATGAGACAAAAATATTGATGACATCAAAATAAACAGATTATTTTCAAATATTCCTTCTAAAAATCCAAATACATTTGTATGTGTGTTTTAATGTTTAAGAAGAGGAACTAAATCACTTTTAAGAGTAATTCATTTATCCTTTTTGACTGTCTAAATTATAAAGACCTTTATTCCACATTGGCATCAGTAGCAACGTCAGCGAAGCTCTAGCATAAATTCTGGAAGGCAGCTCACAATGGCAATTGCATTTTTCCCTGAAGAAAGACATTTATAAGGTCATTAGGTATTAACAAACTAAAGGCTGTATTAATTTTTTATTGGTACCATACAGGACTATTTAATTATCTTATATATGTTTATATATTGCTAAATTGTATTTTTCAAATACCGTGTGCCATACTAGGTAAGGTATCCTAGTTTCTCCAACAAGCATTTCACTATTTTAACTAAAATACCAAAAAAATTAATTTTAATTCAAATTTCTACTTGGTATATCTTTTTCAGAAATTATTTTTTCTATTCTTCATTATTCTATATGCTAACATATTTCCCTAAAATGTCAAAATATTCTAACTTCCAATTCTAAATTAAAATTACACTAAAAATATTACTAACTTTTTAATGGAATGACAACAGGCACTGAAGTATAGTAAAAAGGAATACAGCCTTATGATTAAGAGCGTAGACTCTGAAATTACATTGCCAAAGTAAGTACAAAACAATTGGCAATACTTAACTTCTTTCAGTTTCCTCATTTGTAAAACTGACATAGAGGTGATGATGAGGTTTTAATTGACTAAAATATATAAAGCTTTTAGCTCTATGCTGAAATTACCTTCATCATTACTTCAACGATTGTTAAAATTTGTTGAACAAATATGTTTATTTACAGGTATAAAAGGTACAAAGTGTATGGACAGGTTTCCCCAGTGGCTGAGCGGTAAAGTATCTGAGGAACCCGAGGCTCCTGCATCTCCTGGACTGGCAGGCAGATTCCTTATCATTACACCACCTTGTGTCAGGAGACTGTCTGCAACCAAGAGACTCGGGTTTGATCTCTATGTAGGGAAGATCCCCCAGAGCAGGAAATGGCAACTAACTCCAGTATAACTTGCCTGGAAAATCTCATGGACAGAGGCGGCTGGCAGACTACAGTCCACAGGGTCACAAAAGTCAGACATAACTTAGCGACTAAACCACCATACCACCATGCATGTTATTCATATTTATATCGATAATGTAAGACAAAAAGTCACGTTGTCATGAGTTAAATTCTCACTCTGTAACATTATATGTTCAAGTACGCCATGTTAAGAAAAGAAAGAGGGAAAGAGGGTAGAATAAAGAAAGGAAGAGCAAGGAATGAGATAAATAAGGAAAAGAAAAGGGAGTTTGGGGGAGGAAAGTACGGAAGGCGAGGAAGCACCCTCATACTCACACTCCAATACTTACCACCACCCTCTCACACTTTGCCTTCACAAACAAATTTCCTTTTTCTTTCAAATCCCCATCACTCCACTAGAGTCATCGTTTATGATATTAATTTTCCTTTCAGCTATTATTAAGTTAAATGAACATTTCTTATTTTATCCTTCGTTTACTCCAGAGCACATAATACTAATGACTTTCCCTTTTCTTTCAAACTCTTCCTTTGGCACCTATAGGCCACTATATCTTAAATTCCTGGAGGAGGACATGTTAACCCACTCCAATATTCTTGTCTTGAGAATCCCATGGCCAGAGGAGCCTGACAGGCTACAGTTGGACATAACTGAAGTGACTTAGCACACACATGCACACACATCCTAAATTCCTTCTAGTATTTTGACTTTTTTTCTTGTTTTTCAGGCTCTTTTCCACTCAATCTTAATTTCACTGTTTCCTACACCCTCTAATCTTTTCAGTATTCACAATATTCTTACCAGGTTCAGAAGTCCTTATTTAAATTATCATCTATAAGCTAATGACAAGATTCACATCTCCAGCACAAACCATTCTACAGACCTCCTGATCCAGAGGCTCACCTAACCACCAGACAGTTCCATTAGCTGTCTGGTACATGCATCACACTTACCCATTATCTTACATAAACCTGCTTTATTTCATGTTAATGGTATCCCAAAGAACTATTTGCCCAACACAGAAATGATACCACTAAGTGCCAATTTCACTCCAGTCACACTGCGCTACTTACTGTTCCCTGATTAAGCGACACTGTTCAGAACCTCTGTGACCTCACAATATTATTTCTTAAGTAAAAGCCACAGCTGTGGAATCAGAATGGGCTCAAATCTGAACCATAACAACTTATTATTATGCAGCCTTGGGCAAATTACACAAACCTCTCTAAGTCACAGTTTCCTTTTCTAAAAATGTTAAAATAATACCAACAAGATTTTCCAGGAATCTTTTCACCTACTCCATTATCCATCCAATCACAGTACAATTTTAATTTTCCACTGTAAAGACATTACAGATTTCTAAGAAATAAAGAAAACATTACATATATATGGTATACATTTAAAGCAGTGTTTAGAAAAAACATGTAGAGCTTTGAACACTTCAATCAATCTTAAAATGAATTAAATTTCTATCTCATAAACTAAAATAGAAACACAGAAAACTTTAAAAGCATGTAAAAAATAATAAAGATAATGCAGATGTCAAAGGTTAAAAAAGCAGATCGAATTAATCAAAATCCTGACGTTCTAAGAAAACTAAGTGAACAGTAATTAACTTATTAACTTATAAAAGGAAAAAAGTACAAATATAAAAATTAACTCACAAAGGTAAAATAATAATTAAAACAGACGAGTTTTTTTAAATCCTAAAATCCTCTAAGACTTCTAAGTAAATAAATTTGAAAAATCTGGATATAATGGGCAAGTCTCCATAGAAATATAGTCTATAAAAGATGACTGGATTAAAGCCAAAAAATACTTTAAAAACATATATTTCCTTGGGGAAAAAATAAAATTATAAGCCAACTACTTTATAGATAAGGGCTTCCCTGCTGGCTCAGACTAGTAAGAATCCGCCTGCAATGTGGGAGACCTGAGTTCAATTCCTGGGTTGGGAAGATCCCCTGAAGGAGAGCATGGCAACACACTCCAGTATTCTTGCCTGGAGAAATCCCATGGACAGAGAAGTCTGGTGGGCTACAGTCAATGGGATCAAAAAGAGCTGGACATGACTGAGTGACTAAGCACACCCTATAAAGTATTTCAAGGGCATTTCTAACAAAAATTCAAGAAATGAATTATCCCAATACTCTAAAATTATTACAGGAAAACTTCACTAGAGTTATATAATATTAACATGAGATTGATAGCCAAGCCTGATAATAATACTAAAAAAAAAAAAAACAGAACAACAAAGATCTTTATTTAATTTAAAATAATTTGGTAAAAGTTTTAAATAAAATATTACTAAACATAATCTAACACCATATTGAGAAAATGATATGCAATGAATGAGTTTGTTCAGGAATGCAAGGTTACAGAATTCATTAATATAACACTCTATATTAATAGACTTGTAGAGAAAAATGGCAAAACTAACACTGAAAAAAAAACACTAAAGAAATAAAAATCGATGCATAGTTTCTTACGGTAAAAGAAGACCTCAGTCCTAAAGCAAGCATGCTAATTAAAGGAAAAAACCTATAGGTGTTTCTTCTAAGATCAGGAATAAGACAAGGATGCCTACTATCTCAATACCACTTAACACTGCACTAAAGCAATGGAATTAGACAAGAGAAATTAAATAGAAGCATAAAAATAAAAAAAGGAGGAAAACTACCTCATGCTTCTACTAACGCAAACAATACATATATTCAGTAAAGTAGCAAGATATTAACTTAATGAACAGAAGCCAATAGTAAAAACATTATGTATCACATCATATGTAAAAAGAATAACTATCTAGAGGATATGGTGGTAGTGAAAATATTACTTTCCATAGCAACAAAGAAGATAAAATACTTAGGAATAAATTTAGCAAAAAACATGAGGGAACCTTTAAAACATTTCTGAAAGACTCAATGCTAGATCTGAACAACAACAGAGATTCTTCTGATTAGACAGGACAACTAATCATCATAAAGATGTCAGTCTTCTCTTAGTTAATGTATAGGCCAATATAATTCCAGTAAAAGTAAATATTTTTTATAATGGAGCTAGACAAATCGACATTAAATATTACGTGGAAAAAGTAAAAATGCAAAAGGTAGAAAAGAAAAAGTATTAGGAGGATGCTTGCCACTTATGAAAATAAAGTAAACTGCAGTAAAACATACTACTTGTTAAGATATTCTATAATAAATTATATTTATAAGAATAAATCCTTTATAATTAAGACAGTGTATTTATACAAAATATAAAACACGGTCTACAGGAGAAGGGAATGGCAAACCACTCCAGTATTCTTGCCTTGAGAATGCCATGAACAGAATGAAAAATATACCAGAGAGTCCAGAAATAGAGTCATGTATGTGAAATGTAAATATATGACCAGGTGGCATTTTGAATTACTGGGGCAAAGATGGGCTTATTAATAAACAATGCCTAAAGAACTGATTAGCCATTTGGAAAACACTGAAATTAGACTCATATCTCCAATTATAAGCAAACCCAAATTTTTTTTTAAAAAAAGCAGAAATCGAAAGAAAATATGAGAGCATGTAAGAAATGGCTCTCTAACTATGACTCAATTTCAGACACAACAAAAGATTTACAAATAACTATAGAATACACAGAAATATTTTGTCTATCAAAAATTATCTTAAATAAAATTTAAAAATAACTTACAGAATACAAACAGTCCTTAAGTATATAAAAAGATACAGCTGCATGCATCTACTCATTTGTCATAAAGGAAACATAGTAAGGATGAAGCAAAACTAAAGAGACTGGTAGGTGGAAGAGGTAGAATGAAGTAGAAAGACACAGAATTGAATAGTAGGAAGTACCTCTTCCCCAGATGTAATTTTGTAATATGTTTCTGAGTTCTGGAACCATATTAATGTTTCACATACACAATAAAATAAAACTAGAATCAATAGGCAGAGGAATAGGGAAATTGAATCCTAAAATGGAATACAAAGAACAACAATCAAACCGTATTTCAAATAAATAATATAATAGCATTACTAAGGAAAGGGATTGGAGGGTAGAAGGTAAGAATCAAATGTTACTTTAGAACACAGTACTTTGCATATATTGCCTCAGCAAAAGAACAACAACAACAAAAAAACCCACTAAATAAATTATCAGGAGAAAAAGAGAAAAGGGAAGAAAAAAGAAGAGACTGAAGAGGAGGGAAAATAAAAAACATAAACATTACAAAATGTTAATATTATAATAGTACATTTTATTATAAAATGTAAAAGTGAATGAATGAAGGGTACAGAGGAATTATTTGTCTATTTCTTTCAGCTTTTTCTGTAATTAAAAATAAAAAGTCAAGAGGAACGAGCAAAAAGGAAAAATATATAATAGGAAAGAAATTACTCATGAAGGGAGCTTGTCTCCAACAAAAGTCTACCCTACGCAAAACTGCTGAATACAGACTTGGTATCACTCAAATCATGTATAGGAATACTCCTAGCAGTACTGACAACACCTGCATATCTGCTGACAGTCAAATGATTAAATGAGCTGTGGGATAATCATAAATTAGAATATTCTATATCAGTGAAAATAAACATAAGTATAAGCAACAACCTGGGTAAGGCCTGAAACATAACTTTGGATTAAAAAAAAAAAAACTGCAGGAAAATCTGCACAGTATTAACCCATTTCTACTGGTAGCTCAACTGGTAAAGAATCTGCCTACAGGGTAGGAGATCCAGGTTAGATCCCTGGGTCGGTAAGATCCCCTGGAGAAGGAAATGGCAAACTACTCCAGGATTCTTGCCTGGAAAATGCAATGGACAGAGAAACCTGGTGGGCTGCAGTCCTTGGGATTGCAAGAGCGGGAAATGATTTAGCAACTAAGCCACCACCAACAACAACCCATTTCTACAAGGCACATAAACAAGTAAAACTATATGTCATATATATGTAATATATATAAAAAACATTTTTTTTTTTTACAAAAGCAAGTAAATTATAACAAAAATTTAAGCCAGAGGTTCCCTCTGGGGAAAAGTACAAGGACAGGACAGGGGTGTTACAGTCAGTCATGCTCTAGTTCTTAAGTTAAATAGCTAGATTCATGAGACAAAATTTTAAATATAACAAAAAAAATAATTACATTTGCTTAAAAATATAATTCTGAAGATCTCTTGTTTCATTGTCCTTCCTGGTTGCAGTACTCAAAGTCCATGAGCTGTATCCTCTCACTGATCAAAATTTGCTCTGGGTAAGTAAGAGAAGAAAAAACTCTAGTCCAAATTAAAGACTAACAGTGACCAATTAGGCTTCCCCAGTGGCTCAGCGGCAAAAAATCTGCCCACAATGCAGGAGATGCAGGTTCGATCCCTGGGTCTGGAAGAACCCCTGGAGAAGGAAATGTCTACCTTTTCCTGAAAAATCTCATAGTCAGAGGAGTCTGGTGAGCTACAGTCCATGAGGTCACATAGATTCAGACACAACTGAGCGACTGAGCACAGCACACAGTGTACTCAAAGAAATGATGCTTTAGAGAAAAGATATCAAGAATCAGTAAAAGACCAATAAATATTAGATTTAGAGGTGAAAATCCTTCTAGCATCCTACTAATCACATCAAAACTTATTGCAGACATCAGTAAAGTTGAACCTAAAATGCCTAGAATTAACATGTGCATTCAATGTAAGAAACATTAAGAAAATTTTCAAGAATATTTTTAATTTGATAATATAAATGTTCACTGAACATAATTCACATCCTAGTTTAAAAATTAAATGAAAGTTGTACTTTTCTAGGAATTTGTCCATTTCATCCAAATTGTCCAGTTTATTTGCATATAGTTGCTGATAATAGTCTCTTATGATCCTTTGTATTTCTGTGTTTTCTGTTGTGATCTCTCCGTTTTCATTTCTAATTCTGTTGATTTGGTTCTTCTCCCTTTGTTTCTTGATGAGTCTGGCTAACGGTTTGTCAATTTTATTTATCTTCTCAAAGAACCAGCTTTTGGCTTGGTTGATTTTTGCTATGGTCGCTTTTGATTCCTTTGCATTAATTTCTGCCCTGATCTTTAAGATTTCTTTCCTTCTATTAGACCTGGGCTTCTGCATCTCTTCCCTTTCTAGTTGCTTTAGGTGTATCAACTGACGAATGGATAAGAAAGCTGTGGTATATATACACAATGGAATATTACTCAGCATTAAAAAAAAATTCATTTGAAGCAATTCTACTCAGATGGACGAAACTGGAGCCCATTATCCAGAGTGAAGTAAGCCAGAAGCAAAAACAACAATACAGTATATTAACACATATATATGGAATTTAGAAAGACAGTAATGAGAACCCAACATGGGAGACAACAAAAGGAACTCAGATGTATAGAATAGACTTGTGGACTTTGTGGATGAGGGTAAGGGTGGGATGATATGGGAGAAGGGCATTGAAGCATGTTAATTGTCATGTGTCTAATCAATCGCCAGCCCAGGATTGATGCTCGGGACTGGTGCAGCGAGATTTCCCGGGTGGGGAGGGAGGAGGGAGGGGGGACCCGGAGGGGAAGCATATGTAAACCCATGGTGATATCATGACAATGTATGGCAAAAACAATAATAAAATAAAAAAAAAAAAATTAAATGAGAAAACAAATGGGTAGTTCTGTGAAAGAAAAGAGAGCATAAAAATGTTACCCTTTAACCAGAAACTAGATTTTTCAGTTAGGACTCCTATGCTAGAAGTCATATATTTTCACTGAATTTTAGGTGAAAATGCAAAAATAGCAATTCATCCTAAAAAAAAAAATCCACATTTATAAATACTGTACACATAAACACACTGCAAATGTAATGCAATAATATAGATGATATTTTTATAGAGAGACAATATAGAAAAGATACATATTTATAATACAATATACATATGTATATGTATATATATAATACACATATTTATACATGTTTGTTCAAAGGGAATTTGTAAACATTACAATGAAAAATATGAATTTCAATATGTGAAATATAATTACCTTTTCATCTAGCTGAGAAGTTACAATTTTTAATGTTTCAAACTGCTGTAGTATTCTCTGGTCTATTGAAAGTTGATTGCTGTAAGTCTATGCCCAGAATCTTTAAATTCAGATCAAATGTACCCAACAGCAACAATTTCCATAAAAATTCAGCCAACACTTTTCAAGAAGTAGAAATCTACAAAATTTTCTTCAGGTATTTTGTCTGTTTGCTAGCTTTTAAGTCTTAAGCAAGACACAGTTCAGTCCAGTTCAGTCGTTCAGTCATGTCTGACTGTTTGAGATCCCAAGGACTGCAGGACGCCAGGCTTCCCTGTCCATCACCAACCCCCAGAGCTTACTCAAACTCATGTCCAGTGGATTGATGATGCCATCCAACCATCTCATCCTCTGCCATCCCCTTCTCCTCCCATCTCCAATCTTTCCTAGCATCAGGGTCTTTTCCAATGAGTCAGTTCTTCGCATCATGTGGCCAAAGTAAGCAAGACTACAGGCACAAACTGCTTCATTTCAAATGAGAACTTCTGGTTTTTGTAAGCGTTAAAGGGTACAAGGTCATCATATATTCCTTTAAAGCAATAAAGTCGATTAAAAGTGCAATGAATGACAGTTCCTCATCTTTAACTTTGTAATGGTAATTAGCATAGTCATTGAGCATATCATTTTTCATTGACAGACCTCTTCTAAAACACAAAAATAAAGCACATTAAGTCATAACACCACACAAGCAAAGAAGCACTAAGTTTCCAAATAGTATGCATTTTTTCCCAGTAATTCTGCCTGTGGTCAACTATATTTTGTTTACACAAGCATAACTCTTGCAAAGTCTAAACAAGAAATAGGTGGAATTATCTATGCACTTTTAACTATACTCAAAGAAATCTGTTTATATCTGCTATAGTAGTTAATTCAAGAGTAGAATACCAATACAATGATAATGATTTTTACAACTTCTAACATAGATACGATTTTTGATCTTTAATTTCTATCTAAAGATGCTGTTACCCAGTCAAGGGCCCATTTTTCAACATTCTTTCACTTATATGAAAAACAAAGGATATGTAAAAAGTGAGGAAATATGGGAAATATTGAGGTCAGGAGGAGAAGGAGGCAACAGAGGATGAGACAGTTGGATGGCATCTCTGACTCAATGAACATGAGTTTGAGCGAACTCTAGAAGATAGCAAAGGACAGGGAAGCCTAGCATGCTGCAGTTCATGGAGTTACAAAGCATTGGAGAAAACTTAGCAACAGAACAACAACAGATGTAAGAACTGAAGAAAATCTAAACAGTATATCTAAATATGAAGATGGTTTTAAGTACAAGTGGATAAATTTTTTTAACTGACAAAAAAAAAAACAGGGTAAAATTCACTGGTTAGGAAAGTATTTCCTCTCTATAAGAAAGGTTCCCTATAGGAAATAACTCTTGATTAAAAATCTAATGGATAAACATAATTTAATGGACTCAAGATGTACCTAAGATATCTGTTAGAGATTTAAAGAGAAATATCAGTTCAGTTCAGTCATTCAGCTGTGTTTGACTCTTTGCGACCCCATGGACTATAGCCCATCAGGATACCCTATCCATCACCAACTCCGAGAACTCGCTCAAACTCATGTCCATCGAGTCAGTGATGCAATCCAACCATCTCATCTTCTGTTGTCCCCTTCTCCTCCTGCCTTCAATCTTTCCTAGCATCAGGGTCTTTTCCAGTAAGTCAGTTCTTTGCATCAGGTGGCCAAAGTATTGGAATTTCAGCTTCAGCATCAGTCCTTCCAATGAATATTCAGGACTGATTTCCTTTAGGATGGACTGGTTGAATCTCCTTGCAGTCTAAGGGACTCTCAAGAGTCTTCTCCAACACCACAGTTCAAAAGCATCAATTCTTCAGTGCTCAGCTTTCTTTTTAGTCCAACTCTCACATCCATACATGACTACTGGAAAAATCATAGCTTTGACTAGACATACATTTGTTGGCAAAGTACTGTCTCTGTTTTATAATATGCTGTCTAGGTTGGTTATAACTTATCTTCTGAGGAACAAGCACCTTTTAATTTCATGGCTGCCATCACCATCTACAGTGACTTTGGAGCCCAAGAAAAGAGAAATATATAATGCCTTTAAAAAGCTTGAGGTCAAACCATAAGAAACAGACATGCTACTTTCTTAATAAAAGGGGGAGCACAAACATGATTAAATTTTCATAATTTTAGCTATTTTCTATTACCCTTCAAAGTGTTCTATAAATAAATGCTCCATCTCTAATTGATTAATTAAGGAATAATAGTGTTTTTCTAAGGGCTATTTAGGAAACATTAATACATACCAAAAATTTCAGTGAGTACTTTTTAGAATTACACAGATGACTAAAGAAACTGTTATAATTTCTTTTATTTTAATTAATTTACTTATTTTTTCCTTTACATTATCATGTTGGTTTTGCCATACATTGACATGAATCCACAATGGGTATACATGTGTTCCCCTTCCAGAACCCCCCTCCCACCTCCCTCTCGATTCCATCCCTCTGGGTCATCCCGGTGCACCAGCCCTGAGCACCCTGTATCATGCATCAAACCTGGGCTGGCGATTCATTTCACATATGATAAGAGAGGTAAAGTCTTTATAATCCATTGCTAGCATGGTCAACAAAAATTTGTAGCATATAAATACAACTTTTGAACAGGCAAATGAAAAACTGTGCTACTTACATCACCACTGCTTCTTTATTATTACAGCAGGAAGAAAACCCTACAGCCAACTACAAAAGAAATAAAAACAGAAACTAACAAGATATAGAGGGCATTGTCTGAGTCTTATAAGTTGGAAGAATATGGAAGAAATATTTCAAAATAACACATCTTTAGACCAGTTACATTCCAAAATCTGAGATTTTTTATCTCTTGCTCATAGGGAAACATATTCAAATTCTAAGCAATTTCCCAACAGAAAGATAAAAACTGCTATTGCAACTTAAAGCAATATATTAAGGTGTTATGCTAAGATAAGTTTTTCGCTCTTCAGTCTATGGAAACTGTCTACTTAAGACTTTCTTTTAGATACCAAAAGTAAAAGGAACAAAAGCAAAAATGTCCAAGCAAACTAAACTACAACAAACTAAAAACTATCAAATATTACAACCAGTTCAAAGGAAAACTTAAACTAGCACAGATTGATAGGGAGTAAAAGAATGCTAAAATGAACCGCAATCAAAGAGAAGGAAGACAACTGAAATCCTACCCAACACGACAGAATTTACCTGTGTAACAGTTACCTATAACATATAAATAGCTGTAAAATATAAAATAGTCCAAAGACAAGGAACAGGGCTAGAATCAGATAATCCTTACATTTATGCTGAATGTAGACAATGCATAGTTCCACTAAAAACCATTTTTTTCTACATGACCAAAAACAGTAGCTCAAATTTCTGTTAAACTAGTGAAATGAAGAAAAGGGAGAGAACTGTCATTGACTGAGTACATAGTTAATGCCAGGCACTGTGCAAAATATTCTGTGTGTCAGCTGATTGCACCTGTTAGTCACTCAGTCATGTCCGACTTGTTCCGACTCCATGGACTGTAGCCCGCCAGACTCCTCTGTCAATGGAATTCTCCAGACAAGGATACTGGAGTGGATTGCCATTTCCTTCTCCAAGGGATCTTCCCAACCTAGGGATCAAACCTGGGTTTCCTACATTGCAGGCGGATACTTTACCATCTGAACTACTGGAAGCCAGATGATTAGATACTTAACAATAATAACCATTTTATAAATAAAGAATCTAAGGTTGCAGTTTTAACTATTATATCCCTGACCTCATGGCCAAAAGAATGTCAGGATCAGAATGTCTATTTGCTTCAAAGGCTCAGTCTGTATGCTAAAATGATCAAAAATACAAGTTAAAATCATGTAGGATTTGAGGTTGATGTGTATGTAAACAATGAAAGATACAGGACAAGGAAATGAAACATAGACCATCTAACAGTAAAAGCATAAAGTAAAAAAGAGATGAAAACTTAAGAATTTAATAAAATTCATATTATCCTCAATAAAGTATATATTTACATGACACCAACAACAGAAGCTACTATTCTGTTATTAAAAATCTGGCTATCATATATACGGTAATTTAACAATGCCAATTAAAGAATAAAGAAAAAAAAGCAGTCCTCAAATAAACTCTTAACTACATACTACTGACAATGAAAAGCAAAACTAATGAAGTAAAACTAAAGCTCACTTCTGCCCTCTGAGTTAATCAAATGGCCAAGCTAACTAGTTACAAAATGTGAATGTCAAAATAATGCAATTCACAATTCTTTCTTTCTTTCTTCTTTCTTTCAACCCTCAATATAAACTCTGCCACAATTTCCTTTCTCTATACAATGTGGAGATTATTTGCTATTCTTTTTGTTTCTGATGTGTACTATTCTCTCATCAATAGCAAATTTCTTCTTTTATTCTCTAAAAGAGCCTTTACTATTCTCTTCCTATATGCCACTTCTGCCACAAATCTTTTTAAAATATTATGTTAATACTTTTGGTTTAATCATTGTTTCTTGAAGTCAAAATAGTTTTTCTTTTCTTGGTTATCTAAATCATAAAAGAGAAATATCAATTTAAAATTTTCCATAGCAACATACTGACTGGTTTCTGTAGATTACAGAATGATTCCTATTCGCAAGAAGCTAGCTCAGCCTCCTAAGATGAAATAAATGGCCCCATAATAATTCTAGAGTTTATGCAAAATGAATCATCATTGCATACAAATGGAACTGTTCACTTTATAGAGACTGGGGGGTATTTCTCCTTATTCAAGTCTGAAGCATCTATACTATTCTAAGCAGTATAGTATATCTAAGTACTCCCATTAAAGTAATGTAGTATCTACATGATTATGTGTATAATACATATATGTGACTTTCATAAACTTTATAAACACCAAAATTTTTAACAGCAGCAGACTAGTCTACTTTTTATCAATATGATGAATTCACTATCACACACACACAAAAAAACACACCAACATATTCTTTAGAAATAGATTATCTAAAGCTATATGTCCTCAACCCCAAGTGGAGGTCATTAGATCCTCTTTATCAGTAATTTAAATAAAATAGGAACTATTAGTCACCTAAACTCTTAGAATTACCGTCAAAAAATTTTATAGGCCCAAATCTAGATGAAATATGTAGTTTAAATAAAATTCTATTCCCAGTTGACCCATTAAAATTAATGAACCATGTGGTTAAAATAAATTGAAAATAGTGTACATCTTGCAGTAGTTCTCAAAACAAAAATTAAAAGAAAAGGAATACGACTTCATCTAAGTAATCTCTGTCACAAGAGTGCAATGAAACATCTAACACTTCTTAGTAAGCATAAAAGACAAAATAAAAAATGAAATTTTTAATAAGAAATACTAGTGCTGAACATTCTTATACTTATAAAAAATACTGCATAGAATGGTTGTGAACCCTTACAATTGTTCATTAAAGAGAGACAACAATCTAAGGTTTACAGTATTTAACTCACCAAAAATAAATAAATAAATTTAACTCCAACAAGAACTTACATCTATAATTAACAAAAATAAAATACAATTGGCTTATACTGCCTTGATGAAAGTTCACTTTATTATCTATGAATGAATAAAGAAAACAAAACCTGAGATCAGAGGTACATCAATGCTTTTAATGTATATTTCCTAGTCTCACCATTCTTAATGGAACTCAAGCCACTCCTCCAGAGTATCCAAGAATAACTAACATTTAGGCTGCAAAAAACAAAGGCCTTTATTTGGGGTCTAATGAACTACAACTCACGAGACACAGACTCAGGTAAACCCAAGAGTGTTCTAAGGAAGAAAAGAGTCAAGGTCTTATAAAGGCAAAAGGCTATACTCTTGACACAAGAAAAGAAATATTTGTCCTTAATGAGTAAGCTGTTACAAGTTGTTTTAGGGTAAAACTCCAATACATATCTTGGGTTTCTGGTAGATGTTCTAGATGCTGTTAGTACAGTAAGTGCTCAAGAGGGCAGATTTCACCTAGGCTGAAATATGCATAAGCCATACTTCTTCAGTGACCTCCCCACTCCATTTTAGAGAGAAATCTTAGCAATACCAACTCCATTTAGATTTTCCTTTCACAAGAGAAACATAGAACAGAGAAGAAAAAATGAACCTTAAGAATGAGATTTATATTCCAGTTCAAACAAAAAAAAATTTGTGGTAATCAAATAATATAATGACTGGGTAACTGCTTTAAAAACTCAAATTATCAGAAGAATCATCACCTAAGTGATCAAAACACAAAAATATGCACAATCTTCTAAATAAGAGAGAACTATTCCCAAGCCAGAAAGAGTGAAATGCAAAATATTTAGTTAATATATTTAAAGAAATAAAAAAGCAACCAGAAAGAAGACAGGTTTTAGTCAGAAACTTAAAAGGAAAGATAAAGCAGAATTCATGTATTATCCAGAGAAAAGGACACTCAAATCAACATTTTAAATTATTCCACTCCTCTTGCCAAAACCATTTCTATAAACTGAAAGAAACATGCTTTCTCATCATAATATCATTAAACTCAATTTATTTAACTCCTTTTATTCTAGTTCCATGTTCACCACACACTGTATGATCATAATGCAATTTACTGTTTGTTCTGCCTGAGGGAGACAATAGACTGAGCATTCCATCCTTTGTCAGAGAAGTTTTAACATTGTAAATTAATAAATCTGCAATCTGGTTTTATATTTAAGTTTCATGAGTTTAGTTTGTCTCTGAGATAAATCAACTCTGAATATACTGACAAAATTAGATAACTGAGTCCACAAGGGCCAGTTTCCAACTCTGAGTAGGGGAAAATTCAGCAGGAAAATAACCGTCCATCTCTAAAGCCTCTTAGGCAAAAATGTGTCAAGGTTTTCATGTGGGTACAATGTCACAGCGGCTGTAACCAAGACAACATACAGAAAAAATTTCCATATCATAGGCAATTAAGTATAAAAAGTTCAAGTGTCTCATCTAAATTATCCTGCTAAACAGTAAAAGATTCAGACTATAACATATGCATGCATGCTAAGTTGCTCATTTCTGTCCAATTCTATGCAACCCAATGGACCACAGCCCGCCAGGCTCCTCTGTCCATGGGATTCTCCAGGCAAGAATACCAGAGTGGGTTGTTATGCCCTCCTCCAGGAGATCGTCAACCCATGACTCTTGTGTCTCCTGCACTGGCAGGTGGGTTCTTTAGCACTAGCTCCACCTGGACCTTTCCTAATTTCTAATGGCAATTCTTTCCACCCATTCTCCATAATATAGTAACATTTGGGAGAATATTCCATGAACTTTTAAAGTTCATGAAAACAAAGTTATGTTTCAAAGACAAAAAAACCTTGCATCATTAGAGGCTACTTATAGCAGAAGACAATTAATATATGGAATTTCAAAGGAAGTAGTGCAAAGGCCAGACCATAAAAAAAAGAAAGGAAGGAAGAATACCTCATTTTTAGAATAAATAACCTACTTCTACTTTTATTTAATCCTCATCGCCTGACCATGAGTCAAATTGTGCTCCTTTCATTGCAGCATATATACAGTTCACAAAAACTCAGTAAATACTGGCCATGTTCAAACATCATTGCTATAGACAGACATTAAATACAAAAGATGTAACCACAAACGATGAAAGCACGAAATGTTAGAAAGTCCAGAAAATATAATTTGCATCAGCTATTAATACCTCTGTGCAGTAGATTTTTATCAAGAAGGCAAAGTTTATTAGTATTATACATATGACAATAAACATGTGCCTAGAAAATACTTTGAGATCCCCTACAAATTTTGGAGAAATGCCTGTCTCAGATTTTTGGCCACCAAAAAAAAAAAAAAAAAAAAACCCAGTTTCAGACAATCCTGTTATCCAATTTAGAATTCTGAGCAGAGATAACCTATGTATTGGGAACAGATTGTTGTCGGTTAGAAGAAACCAGATCTACTTAGCAGATCTTTTCAATAACCTAGTCAAGAGATGATGACGACTCAAACTATTAACAATAGATAAGAGTGACAAAATACTGCATATATTCTTGAGAGTATAGGCAATAAGATTCCCTGGTGAATTAGATGAAGGGTCTAAGAGGAAAACAAAAGGGTAAAGGTGACTCAAGCATTTCTGGTGAATGAAAGGATGGAATTGCCAACAGCTAAGTTAGGGAAAGTTGCTGGGGTTTAGGTCAGAGACAGAAAAGGAGTTCAAATCTGGACTTCACAATACCCCTAAAGTGAGTCTTTCACTTCCAACTAGACAGCTGGATTCAAAACTACCAGATCATTAGGGGCATCAGATTGACTACAAGATTTCGGATAGAAACAGCATATGGCCTCAAACCAAGCCAAAGCCCATAATCAAGTAAGTATGGTGAGAGTGAGACTCACCTCAGCTGAGAAGCCGTCCACATGCTCCCCAAGAGTCAATATCTTTTGAAACAACTTTGTAGGCACAGCTATCAGGGTCTCAAAACAGACATGTTCGGTTACAAGAATTAACACACGGTCCAAAACCATGGCTTCCAACCACGTGTGTACTGCTTATTGATAAAACACAGAATTTACTTACCAAGTTCATTTTTCATCCATGAAAAATGTTACTGCCTGGTAACAAGTATGACCTTCTACTTACTTCATCATGTTTTCAGAGAAAGAGAGCCATAAAGTTAACTCAACATAAACTAGTATTTAGAAAAGAACATATTGACTTAGAGTGTCTAATAGACATCTAAGTAAGCTATCAATAGATCATATGAATTTACAGAAACGAGAGACTCAAATCTACTTACAATAGTAATTCTAGAAAGAAAGAAAAAAATGAAATAATAACATGCAGCTTGACTACTTCCAAAAAATAAATTATCAAAATGCACCTTTAAAGTGTCCCCATCTTGTATACAATAAAAAGTTTATTTTACTCTACAGAGACATATCTTACAATTAACAAACAGTAATTTTCATGAAATGAAAAAATGTGCCATATAAATTAATCTTAGATTTAAAACCTAAAGCAAAAATGGCAATAAAATAAATGATATTCTGAAATTAAAACCAAGTTTTAAAGTTATAAACAGCTTAGAATAATCTTAATATGATTGGTAAAATTATCAATGATTTCATAATTTTCATTCTTTCAGTTTCTATGGTAAATAGTAACATTATCCTATAGAACTCCTTAAATCACATAATTAGATTTAATTTGTAATTTTAAAACCTGTTTGTATTAACAGGATGATGAAAAATATTAAAGGTAAGAAAAAATTACCAACTAAATAATAGAGTACAAGGTTTTATTTTATTCATTATAAGTATTCTGAATAAAGTTATTTTCATTACTTAGTTTTCTCTTATTGGTGCTACATATACATTTTGACCTTTAAATTACGATATTTAAAACATTTCTGCTATTTCATAAAATATATCTTCTAATTAAAACATTTACAATTCTTTTCCATACATGGTGCATAGAAGGAATAGAAGAAATAATTTAAACCCATTACCCCATTTTTTTTTCACTAAATCTAGGATCCTATGGGATAAGTCACACAAAAGTATATTCTTTCAGCAGTAATCATGAGCAGCTTTGAGAAATTTACAAAACTGCAGTAACAGAAATAAGATGAATAGATTAAGATAAAACAGTTCCTTTTACAACTTCAACTACTGAATACTTCCTAAATACTATTGTGACTGACTGCTGCTTCTAATGGCAAAACAAAATAGAAATAACATGATCATGCTAAAATTTACATTTAAATAGATACACAGTCATACACTGTGTGTAATGTCAGGCTGGATGAACTACAGCCTGGAATTAAGTTTGCTGGGGAAAAGATCAATAACCTCAGATACACAGATGATACCACTCTTATGGCAGAAAGCAAAGAACTAAAGAGCCTCTTCATGAAAGTGAAAGAGGAGGGTGAAAATATTGGCCTGAAACTCAACATTCAAAAAACTAATATCATGGAACCTAGTCCCATCACTTCATGGCAAATAGACAGGGAAACAATGGAAACAGTAAGAGACTTCATCTTGGAGGGCTCCAAAATCATAACAGATGGGGACTACAGCCATGAGATTAAAAGACGCTTGCTCCTTGGAAGAAAAACTATGACCAAACTAGACAGCATATTAAGAAGCAGAAACATTACTTTGCCAACAAAGGTCCATCTAGTCAAAGCTATGGTTTCTCCAGGAGTCACATATGGGTGTGAGAGCTGAACTATAAAGAAAGCTGAGCACCAAAGAATTGATGCTTTTGAGCTGTGGCGTTGGAGAAGACTCTTGAGAGTCCCTTGGACTGCAAGGATATCAAACCAGTCAATCCTAAAGGAAATCAGTTCTGAATACTCATTGGAAGGACTGATGCTGAAGCTGAAACTCCAATACCTTGGCCACCTGATGTGAAGAACTGACTCATTGGAAAAGACCCTGGTGCTGGGAAAGATTGAAGGCAGGAGGAGAAGGGGACAACAGAGTTTAAGAAGGTTGGATGGCATCACTGACTTGATGGACATGAGTTTGAGCAAGCTTGGGAGTTCGTGATGGACAGGAAGTCTGGGGTGCTACAGTCCATGGAATCGCAAAGGTCTGAACACAACTAAGCAACTGAACTGAACCGACAGTCATACATAAGAGAAAGTAAGAATGCTGTGACAGTCTTTTACTATGTCAATTTGGATATGCTACCATAACCAGTTTTTAAGTGCAACAGTAATCTAGATATTGCTGTGAAGATATTCTGATTAAAGCTCAAAATCAACTGACTTAATCAAGGGAGACTATTCTAAACAATTTGTATAGACTTGATGCAATCACTTGAGATTTCCTAAAAGGAGAGCTGAGGTTTTCTGCTTATGATCTGCAGCTTCAAACTGTGTCTAATAATTCATCCTGCCCTCCCTGAAGATCTGTCGTGTGGATTTCAGACTTGCCTGAGCCAGCTCCTAAAACCATGCAAACCAACTACTTGCAATATGTCTCTTTATACATACACCCAAACCCACACCCACACACATATTTCCTACCAGTTCTGCTTCTCTGGTAGAACTATGGATGATACAAATGACATGTCCACATAATAAATGATACTCTAGTATCTTCCACAAATGCTTAATGGATAAAAATCTTCCAATTTATTTAGCTCTAATAAACACTGCTAACAAACCTATCAATGCATTAAGCCCTTTCTAGAACAAAGTAGGTAAAGAAAAAATG
Organism: Antilocapra americana; assembly: GCA_007570785.1. Taxonomy (NCBI): domain Eukaryota; kingdom Metazoa; phylum Chordata; class Mammalia; order Artiodactyla; family Antilocapridae; genus Antilocapra; species Antilocapra americana. Next base: position 17,341,547 of record ML663562.1, on the reverse strand, counting down.
GAAAAAAAATCCACACGGACAGAAAAATGAATGGTACAAATCCCTCATATTGCACAGAACTGTCACCTGGGAAGCCCATGGGATTAACGTACACATGACAATACAGTTACAATTCAGTCACTCAGTCATGTCCAACTCTTTGAGACCCCATGGACTTTAGCATGCCAGACTTCCCTGTCCATCAGGGCTTTCCTGTCCATCATCAACTCCCGGAGCTTGCTCAAACTCATGTCCATCAAGTCAGTGATGCCATCCAACCATCTCATTCTCTGTCGTCCCTTTCTCCTCCTGCTTTCAATCTTTCAAAGCATCAGGGTCTTTTACAATGAGTCAGTTCTTCACATCAGGTGTCCAAAGTGCTGTAGGTTCAGCTTTAGCATCAGTCCTTTTAATGAATATCAGCTTGTACTTAAAGTCACTAGCTTCCACTTAAAGCTACCAGTTGCATTAGCCCCTTAACAAGAAAAGTCAGCCTGTCCTTTGAAGCTCTGAAGTGTCTCCTCTTTTACAGCGAAAGTCCTACATGGCCTCTCTTCCAACAGAAAGCTGTTTTGTCGACCACGAAAATCTGTTTCTTAGTGTAGCCACCTTCATTAATTGTCTGAGCTAGACCTTCTGAATAACTTTCTGAAGCTTCTACATCAGTACTTCCTCCTTTACCTTATTTATTTACTTATTTATGTTATTAAAAAGGCTTCTTTCTTTAAACCTCATGAACCAACCTCTGCTATCTTCAAATATTTCTTCAGCAGTATCCTGCCCATATAGGAATTGAAGAGAGTTAAGTCCATGCTCTGGACTAGGACTTGGCTTGGAGGAATGCTGTAACTAATCTGATTTTCTATCGAGACTACGATAACTTTCTCCGTATCAGCAGTAAGGCTCTTTCCCTTTCTTATCATGTCTGTGTTCACTGGAGTAGCACTTTTCACTTCCTTCAAGAACTTTTCCTTTGTATTAACAGCTTGGCTAACTCATTCAAGAGGCTTTCAACATGTCTTCCTCACTAAGTTCAATTATTTCTAGCTTTTGATTTAAAGTGAGAGAGATGTGACTCTTCCTTTCACTTGAAGATCTAGAGGTCACTGTAGGGTTATTAACTGGCCTAATTTCAATTTTTTCTTCAATACTATTTGTCTCAGGAGTTAGGGAGGCCAGAGGAGAGGGAAACAGATGGCGGAATGGATGGTTGGTGGTGCTGTCAGAACATACACCATATTTATGAATTGTTTGCCATCTTATATCAGTAAGGTTCATGGTGCCCCAAAACATTACAATAATAACAAAGATCACTGTTCACAAATTACCATGATAAAAATGAAAACATCTGAAATAATACAAGAATTACCAAACTGTGACAGGAAGACAGAAAGTGAACAAATGCTGCTGAAAAAACTGTGATGACAGACTTGCATGATGCAGGGTTCCCATGAAAGACACAGTATCCACAAAATGCAATAAAAACAACATACACTAGAGCTAATCAGTGAATATAGCAAAGTTTCAGGATACAAAATCAACACACAGAAATCCCTGTCATCCCTATACACTAACAGTGAGAAATCAGAAAGAGAAGTTAAGGAAACAATTCCATTCACCATCGAAACAAAAAGAATAAAATACTTAGGAGTATTTCTACCTAAAGAATCAAAAGACTTGTATATAGAAAACTATAAAACAGTGATGAAAGAAATCAAAGAGGATACAAACAGATGGAGAAATGTGCCGTGTTCGTGGATTGGAAGAATCAATATAGTGAAAATGAGTATACTACCCAAAGCAATCTATATATTCAATGCAATTCCTATCAAGCTACCAGAGGTCTTCTTCAAAGATTTAGAACAAATAATTTCTCAATTTGTATGGAAATACAAAAAACCTCGTATAGCCAAAGCAATCTTGAGAAAGAAGAATGGAACTGGTGGAATCAACCTACCTGACTTTAGGCTATACTACAAATCCACAGTCATTAAGACAGTATGGTACTGGCACAAAGACAGAAATATAGATCAATGGAACAGAATAGAAAGCCCAGAGATAAATCCATGCATCTATGGACACCTTATCTTTGACAAAGGAGGCAAGAATATACAATGGAGAAAAGACAATCTCTTTAACAAGTGGTGCTGGGAAAACTGGACAGCCACTTGTAAAAGAATGAAACTAGAACACTTTCTAACACCATACACAAAGATAAACTCAAAATGGATCAAAGATCTAAGCATAAGACCAGAAACTATAAAACTCCTAGAGGATAACATAGGCAAAACACTCTCTGCCATAACCCAAAGTGGGATACTCCATGACCCCCCTCCCAGAATATTGGAAATAAAAACACGAATAAACAAATGGGACCTAATTTAAATTAAAAGCTACTGCACAACAAAGGAAACTATAAGCAAGGTGAAAAGACAGCCTTCAGAATGGGAGAAAATAATAGCCAATGAAGCAACGGACAATTAATCTCAAAACTATACAAACAACTCCTGCAGCTACATTCTAGAAAAATAAACAACCCAATTAAAAAGTGGGCCAAAGAACTTAACAGACATTTCTCCAAAGAAGATATAAAAATGGCTAACAAACACATGAAAAGATGTTCAACATCACTCATTATCAGAGAAATGCAAATCAAAACCACAATGAGGTACCATTTTACACCAATCAGAATGGCTGCCATCCAAAAGTCTACAAGCAATAAATGCTGGAGAGGATGTGGAGAAAAGGGAACCCTCTTACACTGTTCGTGGGAATGCAAACTAGTACAGCCACTATGGAAAACAGTGTGGAGGTTCCTTAAAAAGCTGCAAATAGTCCTGCCATATGACCCAGCAATCCCACTGCTGGGCATATACACCGAGGAAACCAGAATTGAAAGAGCCACGTGTATATCCCAATGTTCATCGCTGCATTGTTTACAATAGCCAGGACATGGAAGCAACCTAGATGCCCATCAACTGATGAATGGATAAGAAAGCTGTGGTACATATACACAATGGAATATTACTCAGCATTAAAAAAAAATTCATTTGAAGCAATTCTACTCAGATGGACAAAACTGGAGCCCATTATCCAGAGTGAAGTAAGCCAGAAGCAAAAACAACAATACAGTATATTAACACATATATATGGAATTTAGAAAGACGGTAACGAGAACCCAACATGCGAGACAGCAAAAGGAATGCAGATGTATAGAATAGACTCGTGGACTTTGGGGATGAGGGTAAGGGTGGGATGATATGGGAGAAGGGCATTGAAACAAGTTAATTATCATGTGTCTAATCAATCGCCAGCCCAGGATTGATGCTCGGGGCTGGTGCAACGAGATTTCCCGGGGGGGCGGGAGGAGGGAGGGGGGTTCTGCAGGCGAAGCATATGTAAACCCATGGTGATATCATGACATTGTATGGCAAAAACAATAAAAAAATAAATTAATTAATTAAAAAAACCATACACCTGTATATGTGAAAGTATGTGTATATACTATCACTTGATTTTCATAATATCTCTCTGAGCATGTATTATAAAGTATACGCAACTTAGCCAAGGCCACGGGGCTTTTAATTGTGAAGCTGAGACTCACACCTACATCTGTATAATTCTTACTTTAGGACTTTCTAGGCAAATGGAACAGCATATAAAAAGGTACCAAAAAATGTATAGAATCATGAATTCACATAATGTGTTTAGGGCACAGCAAGTTTTTCAGCATAACTGAGAAGAAAAAAGCTCAAAAGAAATATGGAAATTACAGAGGCCCCAATTAACTAGCTGTAAAATTTTAAAAAATGACATAGGAATAGGATAATTACTTGACCTATATACATGAATGAATGATGATTTCATTAAGTGGAAAAAAATATATATGAAGAGTACAGGCCTGAAGCAGTAATAGGAGAGACAGGTTATGTTACAAACATGTAGACTTTATGGTACATATGGAGCTAGCTAGATCAGAAGGACCAACCTGGAGCTCTAAAGAAGGGCATGAGTAAAGGTTTAATTATTCATTTACAAATATAGAATTAAAATTAGTTTTAATTAATTAAAATTAAGTTTTAAAGAACTAAGTATTTTTAATTTATTAATACGTATATATGCAATCTACAAAAACAGTAATGATGAACCTATTTACAGGGAAGAAATGGAGGTGCAGACATATAAAACAGACTTGTGGACACAGGAGGGGAAGGAAAGGGTAGGATGAATTGAGAAATATATACTCTGACATATGTACACCATTCTGTGTAAAACAGACAGCTAGCAGGAAGCTGCTATATAACACAGGAATCCAGCTTGGCACTCTGTGATGACCTAAAAGGGCAAGATGGAGGCAGAGGGGCTCAAAATGGAGGGGATACATATTTTATATATACATATATATATAATTATGACTGACTGGGATGTTGTATGGCAGAAATCAACACAACATTTTAAAGCAGCTATCCTCCAACTTAAAAAAAAATAATTTAAAACAAAAGAGTAAAGGCACAAACTTGGATGTGTTGTCTGCTAAGTAAGGAGGCAAAAATACACAATGGAGAAAAGACAATCGCTTTAACAAGTGGTGCTGGGAAAGCTGGTCAACCATCTATAAAAGAATGAAACTAGAATACTTTCTAACACCATCACAAAAATGAACTCAAAATGGATTAAAGATCAAAATGTTAAGACCAGAAACTATAAAACTCTTAGAGGAAAACAAAGGCAGAACATTCTCTGATATACATTACATCAAGATCTTCTATGATCCACCTCCCAGAGTAATGGCAATAAAGACAAAAATAAACAAATGAGACCTAATTAAACTTAAAGCTTTTGCACAACGAAGAAAAAAATAAGCAAGCTGAAAAGGCAGACTTCAGAATGGGAGAAAACAATAGCAAACAAAGCAACTGACAAAGAATTAAATTACAAAATATACAAGCAACTCATGCAGCTCAATACTAGAAAAATAAATGACTCAATTAAAAAAATGTGCCAAAGAACTAGAGACATTTCTCCAAAGAAGACCTATAGATGGCTAACAAACACATGAAAAGATGCTCAACATCACTCATTATCAGAGAAATGCAACTCAAAACCACAATGAGGTACCCATCTCATGCCGGTCAGAATGGCTGCCGTCACAAAGTCTACACACAATAAGTGCTGGAGAGGGTGAATGTTGTTGGTGTGAATGCAAACTAGTAGAGCCACTATGGAGAACAGTGTGGAGATTCCTTAAAATACTGGAAATAGAACTGCCATACAACCCAGAAATCCCACTGCTGTGCATATACACCAAAGAAATCAGAATTGAAAGAGATACGTGCACCCCAATGTTCACTGCAGCACTGTTTACAATAGCTAGGACATGGAAGCATCCTGGATGTCCATTGGCAGATGAACAGATAAGGAAGTTGTGGTACATATACACAATGGAATATTAGTCAGCTATAAGAAAGAATGCATTTGAGTCAGTTCTAATGAGGTGGATGAAACTACAGAGTGAAGTAAGCCAGAAAGAGAAACAACCAACACAGTGTATTAACACATATATATGGAATTTAGAAAGACAGTAATGTCGACCCTATACACAAGATAGCAAAAGAGACAGATATAAAGAACAGACTTTTGGACTATGTGGGAGAAGGCAAGGGTGGGACAATATGAGAGAATAGCATTGAAACATGTATATTATCATATGTAAAACAGACGACCAGTGAAAATTCGATGCATGAAGCAGGGCACCCAAAGTTGGTGCTCTGGGACAACCCAGAGGGATGGGGTGGGGAGGGAGGTGACAGGAGGGGTTCAGGATGGTGGGACACATGTACAACCATGGCTGATTCATGTCAATGAATGACAAAAACCACCACGATATTGTAAAGTAATTAGCCTCTGATTAAATACATTTAAAAAATTTTTAATTTAAAACAAAAGAGTAAAGGCACAAACTTGGATTGCTGTATGCTAAGTAACTTCAGTAGTATTCAATTCTTTGCAACCCTATGGACGGCAGCCCACCAGGCTCCTCTGTCAATGGGATTCTCCAGGCAAGAATGCTGGAGTGGGTTGCCATGCCCTTCACCAGAGGATCTTTACAACCCAGGGAACAAACCCACGTCTCTTACATATCCTGCACTGGCAGGTGGGTTCTTTACCACTAGCACCACCTGGGAAGTCCCCATTTAAAAGGCTCCATCAGTGAAAAAATGAAAAGGTCAAGGACAAAACCCTACAAAATAACAATTTTTATGAGGAAGAGAGAAAAAAAAAAATAAAGTGAAGATGCCAAGAGGAAAGTATAGAGAAGTAGGAGAGAACCAGGGCTACTTGGCACCATAACTATCGACCTTAAAGGTAATTATTAACAGAAAAAATGGCACAGATAAAACAAAACAGTAATTAATAGAAAAAGGTCACTTTCAAATTTGGGAAGAATTGAGGTGGGCTGAAAATGTTGATTGAGGAAAACTCAGTGGAGAAAAAGATATTTAAACCAGACCTTGAAGGTAGGATGATTAGAATATGCAGAGATGAAGAAGAATATTTCAGCTGGAAAGCAAAACTAAAACACAGAACTGAAGCAAGAATATACTGGGAAAATGTGCCAAGAAGAGCTCAGCAGAGTCAGGTCATTACCAGCTAACAGTGTACCTTGAAAGTCAGACAAAAGAACTAGGGGTTTTGAATGCCACTATATAAAAACTTCTGGAAATCATGTATAAGATGAATTGTAAAACAAAGCGGCCACTTAAGACAATATTTATAACAGTTCATATGAAATGCTGTATAAATCCAAGCTTTTGTGACAGAAGTGAAAACAACAAAGGGGCTGATGCATAAAACAGAAGAACTCAGCCAACAGCACTTAGCAATGCAGCTCTGTTCAGGTTTTGCTAAAGTTAAGTAACAGAATTAACCAACAAGCAACGTCATTTCAAGACAAAGCTAAAACAAAGAGCATCTGTCATACCAGAAATAGACTACTCCATTAAAAAAAATTCGAACTTAGCTGACATAGTAGTATTTATAGCCCTAATGATGAATATTAGAAATTCACTTTATTATAGTAAGTCACTTATAAATCCCTAAAATTTTCAATTGCTATGAAGAAAGTGAGTTTGTGGCATCTTCTTATAAAAATATATTTGAACATAAAGCTTTTTTAGTTCTAAAACATTTATTAATTTTAATGTATACTTTACATGGTCTTAAATAGAAAGGTTTATATTACTTACTAAATCTGTAAATATATCAGTATATGTTATGAGCTTATGAAATATGGCTTCAATTAGTCTTTAGGAAAACTAATAGCATATCTTTGAAATTCAATTTCCTGTAAATCTTGGCAGGTAAGTAGAACATAATTATAAAATTAAAAATCTAGAAACAAAAAGCTGAAATTTCTCTAAATTACACATGCAGTAACTATATATTAACCTATAAAAATATACATATAAATTTCAACAGACAAATTATAAAAGTTTATACTATGGACTCTGTCATGTCAGATTTCTTTTAATCCACAAAGAAGTCTTAGCCAATAATTTCAATAAGCAAAACAATGAAGACCTTTTCTAAACCAAATCTGACCAGTTAAACGTCTATATTTCTTTCTAAAAACACTGCCCTTCTATGAAAACTTTAAAATCCAATTGCCCTAAGAAGACTGATTCAGACCCAGAAACATAAGAGAATAAAGCAAATAGAGCAAAAATTAAAATCTACCCCTCAATCCAGCTGTTTAACATTTTTTGAGCTACATAAAAAAACTATACAAATGGTACAACAGAAACATGAAAATGTGAATCACTTTCCAGAAGTAAAAAATTCATAGATTCATATTCATCTCCTCAAAAGAAAGAACACACTATTTATTTTCATTGCATGTACGTGTTAGTCATTCAGTCATGTCCATCTCTTTGTGACCCCACAGATTGTAGCTTGCCAGCTCCTCTGTCCATGGGATTCTCCAGGCAAGAGTACTAGAGTGGATTGCTATTCCCTTCTCCAGAGGATCTTCCCAACCCATTGCAGGCAGATTCTTTACCATTTAAGCTACAAGGAAGCTCCAGTTATTTTCATTATACACTTGGTCAAAATGATTGTATATTTAGTTCACTTCAAACATAAGAAAACCTAAGAATCATACATCTCTTTGGTTTAAACCCAATTAATCCTAAATGACTTCAGGTTTAAACTCTAAACAGTACTTTCTTGACCAATAACAATGCCTTCTCTTTCTAAAGAAATGTAACTCAAAAACCATGTATCTATATATGTATATATAAAATATTCAATTAATAAAAATATATACCAAATGTTCTTAAATAATCAAGGGATATAAATTATGATTTATATAGTATATGGGTCTAAGAAAAAGTCAATACCAACACATTTGACATTATCATATTTAATTAGGCCACAGTACATATATTACAATGATGATACAGGGTCTGAGATATATTAAATATACAATTATATACTCTAGTTGCTAGAATCTAGCAAACAAAAATCCATTTGCCTAATTTTTCATGTCAATATTTATATTTTTTTTACTTTCAAGGAAATTAGCAAAGACCAGGCATCAAGTAGTAGAATACAAGGGTAAAGAATTCATCAAAAAAGTCCTAGAACTAACCATTGTTTCCAAAATTATGGGACAGTAGGTATCTGGCTAACCAAACCATTTCTATTTCAATTAAAAGTATAGAGCAATATTAAAAAAAAAAAAAAATCAACCTAACTGAGGATATAGCTACAAGTAAGAAATACTCAGGTAAAAGCTAAGTATGTAACAGAGATTAGTAACTTTTTGTCTTGAAGACATTTGCCAAACTTTGTAAACCTCATTTTGGTTTTCATAACCTCAGAAACACAGGGGACAAAGAAAGAAGTTCAGGACTCACTCAAGGACCCTCCCCCAGACATCTGACCCTCAAAGGAATGTACTCTCAAAGTAAAAATAAACTAAAAGTAATACACCCATCCTAGAACAAAAGAACGAATACAGCCTCTATTAAACAATGCAATGCAAGGAAGGGAAGAGGGGGGAAGGGAGACGTGGGAGAGAAAGGTATAAGACACTGAGGGAAGAAAAGAAAAAGCAAAAGGGAAGATAAAGGAAAAGGAGAAGGGAAGGAGAAAGGAAAACGGAAGGAGGGGGTGTTCAGAGGGTGGGGAGGATGTTGCAGAGGGTAAGAGGAGAGGAAGGAAGGATGGGAAGGACAGAGGAAGTGGGGAAGGAGAAAGGAAAGGAAGGAAGAAAGTTGAAAATTATAAACAAGGGATAGGTTATGTATCAGCTTTGACAATGATGAAGAAAAGCACAGTGAAATGGAAGATACGTCTATAATTAACCCTCAGATAGCAAGTCACAGAGTAAACTTCATCAAACTACAAAAAAAAAAAAAAAAATATATATATATATATATATACATATATAAAGTTACTTCCTCTAGGAATAAAGCAATCAAAAAATAGTAACAGTGACTAGAAAAAAAAAAATCCATGCTTAGAAATTAAGAAACACTGTTAAAGTAACCCAAGAATTAATTCAGACTCCAAATTAGAAAATGTATATAGTTGGAGGATTAATAAAACAAAAACCATTTAGTTCTTTGGCCCACTTTTGGTTGGGTCATTTATTTTTCTGGAATTGAGCTGCAGGAGTTGCTTGTATATTCTTGAGATTAATTGTTTGTCCGTTGCTTCATTTGCTATTATTTTCTCCCATTCTGAAGCCTGCCTTTTCACCTTGCTTTACTTTCCTTTGCTGTTCAGAAGCTTTTAATTTTAATTAGGTCCCATTTGTTTATTTTTGCTTTTATTTCCAATATTCTGGGAGGTGGGGCATAGAGGATCCTCCTTTGGTTTATGTCGGAGAGTGTTTTGCCTATGTTTCTCCAAAGAAGACATAAAAAAGGCTAACAAACACATGAAAAGATGCTCAACATCACTCATTATCAGAGAAATGCAAATCAAAACCACAATGAGGTACCACTTTACACCAGTCAGAATGGCTGCCGTCCAAAAGTCTACAAGCAATAAATGCTGGAGAGGATATGGAGAAAAGGGAACCCTCTTACATTGTTGGTGGGAATGCAAACTAGTACAGCCACTATGGAGAACAGTGTGAAGATACCTTAAAAAACTGGAAATAGAACTGCCATACAACCCAGAAATCCCACTGCTGGGCATACACACCAAGAAAACCAGAATTGAAAGAGACACATGTACCCCAATGTTCATCACCACATTGTTTACAATAGCCAGGACATGGAAGCAACCTAGATGTCCATCAACAGACGAATGGATAAGAAAGCTGTGGTACATATACACAATGGAATATTACTCAGCCATAAAAAAGAATACATTTGAATCAGTTCAATAGCTCAGTTCTACTGAGGTGGACAAAATTGAAGCCTATTATATAGAATGAAGAAAGACAGAAGAAAAACCAACAATACAGCATACTAATGCATATATATGGAATTTAGAAAGATGGTAACGATAACCCTGTATGCGAGACAGCAAAAGAGACACAGATGTGTAGAACAGTCTTTTGGACTCTGAGAGAGGGTGAGGGTCGGATGATATGGGAGAACAGCATTGAAACACGTAAATTATCATATGTGAAATGAATCACCAGCCCAGGTTTGATGCATGATACAGGGTGCTCAGGGCTGGTGCACCAGGATGACCCAGAGGGATGGAATCATGAGGGAGATGGGAGGAGGGTTTTGGAAGGGGAACACATGTATACCCATGGTGGACTCATGTCAATGTATGGCAAACCAACATGATAATGTAAAGAGGAAAATAAATAAATTTAAATAAATAAATTTTAAAAATAATAATAAAAAAAACAAAAACTGGCAAGACGTAGCTAAAGTAATAATCAAATGGAAAATTATATCCTTGAATCTTTATATTTGAAAAGGTTAAAATTAACAAGATAGGCATCAAACTTTTTTAATTAGGAAAGAATACAAAAATAAGCCCAACAAAAGAGAAGGAAGAGAGGAAAGAGAAGGGCAATCATGAAAGGGATTTTAATAAATCTGAAAACAAACATAAAATTAAGAATGTTGACACTGCCAAAAGTTAGTATGTTTAGAAATGTTCTCTCAATGTCGCCTTCTCTACTGCAAAGCTTTCAGGTCTTTCAGATAAGTCTGTCTCACTAAAGATAAGAGGCCTTTTTTCTTTTTTTTGGCCTGCTGATGTTGACCCCTATTTGGACTGAGATAGTGGTCTGATAGCCTTCCCAGAGCGTGTTCACTTCATTCTCTTTTCCTGCTATCCTGACATCTTGTATCTACCCTTAAAAATGATATCTTAGTTATAATTAAATAATGAAATGTAACTGTTTAATTTTTGTGTACCTTACAAGGTTGAAAGACTCATGAAGGTATATATCCTGTATGTCGAGATTTTAGCTACGTGACTTCACAGTCTCACTGCCTCCAAATTCACTGTGTTTGGCAAAATGGCCTGCAGGGACAATAAACTGCCATAGCCTTCTTGGGCAAGCGCACTCCCTAGATAACAGCTCACACACAGGTCACAAGGAAATTTAAGTTTTTAATACGACTTCCCCTATAGCCCTTGTGATCATCAGTCCCCCATGGCTCCCAGGACATTCTGTACCTCCTTGATAAGACTCCTGGATAAGTTCCTATTCCCTGCTCTTCAGGTTTAAACTGAGCAATCCAGATTTAGCCCTGAAACCCCTAAGACCTCCACCCAGGGACACAAATAAAGGTATATGCCCTGAATTCTTCCATAATCTCTCTCTGCACTCTAGCTTGATTTCTCAAGTGGCCCCACAAAGCATGCCATGTACTTCCTCCAGGACCTCTGAGCAATAAATTTATTCATTTCAACATCTACTGTAATCTGTTGTGGAACTAAACTCACCATAAGGCACACTGCGCTCCACTTGACAAATGTTAGGTAACAAATTCATAGCATATTCATCATGTCTGTTTTCCATTTTTCTCCCTGTACGTGATATACAATAAATACTTCTTATACTGAGCAGAGAAGGGTGGACAAACAAAAGAAAGTATAAAGTAAAACTTCTAAGCCGAGTCCAAACAGGATTATAATCAAAGGAGAATCTAATCTATCTTTAAAAATTCAGAAATGAGATTCTTAAATTTCATTACATATTTCATAAAAAAAGTATTAGTGTTTAGATCATAAGACTAAGGAGTAAATTACTAGAGAATGTTCCTTAAGGAATCTAATAGATTGATAAAATCCATAAATGTTTGTTCACCTTCTATAAATGAGCAAGCAACTCTATCAGTAAAGTGTCCCTTTTGTTTTACTTGCTGTATATTCATTAGTGTCAAGAGAATGGTTGAAGACAATAACAGTTTTATTTAGATGGCTAAGGGTTACATAATAACCAACTGCAAGAAATACTTTATTACCATATTGTGACAGTTCTGTGATATCTGCCAAAATAAATTAAAAAATTTCTATCCAAATGACCCGAGTCACCTTTTACCGACTTTCCTTCATTCTGATCTTTAACTTGACAAATAGAAAATAATCACAACCTTTATGTCAGGCAGACAAACTTTTTAAAAGATGAAGATAAGGTAAAAACATCACTATGTATTTACAGTTCTAAAAGATATTCTTAAAAAGATAATGCTATGAAAGTGCTGCACTCAATATGCCAGCAAACTTGGAAACCTCAGCTGTGGCCACAGGACTGGAAAAGGTTAGTTTTCATTCCAATCCCAAAGAAAGGCAATGCCAAAGAATGGTCAAACTACTGCAAAACTGTACTCATCTCACATGCTAGCAAAGGAATGCTCAAAATTCTCCAAGCCAGGATTCAACAGTACGTGAACTATGAACTTCCAGATGTTCAAGCTGGGTTTAAAAAAGGCAGAAGAACCAGAGATCAAATGTCCAACAGCCAATGCATCATTGAAAAAGCAAGAGAGTTCCAGAAAAACATCTACTTCTGCTTTAATGACTATACCAAAGCTTTTGACTGTGTGGATCACAACAAACTGTGGAAAATTCTTAAAGAGACAGGAATACCAGAACACCTGACCTGCCTCCTGAGAAATCTGTATGCAGGTCAAGAAGCAACAGTTAGAACTGGACATGCAACAACAGACTGATTCCAAATCGGGAAAGGAGTACATCAAGGCTGTATATTGTCACCCTGCTTATTTAACTTATATGCAGAGTACATCATGAGAAATATTGGGCTAGATGAAGCACAAGCTAGAATCAAGATTGCCGGGAGAAATATCAATAACATCAGGTATGTAGATGACACCACTCTTATGGCAGAAAGTGAAGAAGACCTAAATGGCCTCTTGATGAAAATGAAAGAGGAGAGTGAAAAAGTTGGATTAAAGCTCAACATTCAGAAAACTAAGATCATGGCATCCAGTCCCATCACTTCATGGCAGATAGATGGGGAGACAGTGGAAACAGTGGCTGACTTCATTCTTCTGAGCTCCAAAATCACTGCAGATGGTGACTGCAGCCATGAAATTAAAATACTCTTACTCCTTGGAAGGAAAGTTATGGCCAACCTAGATGGCATATTTAAAAGCAGAGACATTACTTTGCCAACAAAGGTCCGTATAGTCAAAGCTATGGTTTTTCCAGTGGTCATGTATGGATGTGAGAGCTGGACTATAAAGAAAGCTGAGCGCAGAAGATTTGATGCTTTTGAACTGTGGTGTTGGAGAAGACTCTTGAGAGTCCCTTAGACTGCAAGGAGATTCAACCAGTCCATCCTAAAGAAGATCAGTCCTGGGTGTTCATTGGAAGGACTGTTGTTGAAGCTGAAACTCCAATACTTTGGCCACCTCATGCAAAGAGCTGACTCACTGGAAAAGACCCTGATGCTGAGAATTGGGGGCAGGAGGAGAAAGGGATGAGATGGCTGGATGGCATCACCGACTCAACAGACATGACTGTGGGTGGACTCCAGTAGTTGGTGATGGACAGGGAGGCCTGGCGTTCTGCGGTTCATGGGGTCGCAAAGAGCTGGCCGCGACTGAACTGAACTGACCTGAACTGAACTATGTGAAGCGAGAACTTCCAGACGCACAAACTGGGTTTATAAAAGGCAGAGAAACCAGAGATCAAAGTGACGACAAAATTTGTTGGATCACAGAGAAAGCAAGGGAATTCCAGGAAAACATCTGTATCTGCTTTACTGACTATGTCGAAGTCTTTGACTGTATGGATCACAATGAACTGCAGAAAATTCTTAGAGATAGGAATACCAGACCACCTTACCTGTCTCCTGAAAAACCTGTTTGTGGGTCAAAAAGCAACAGTTAAAACCACACATGGAAAAACTGATTAGTTTAAAATTGAGAAAAGAGTACAGTAAGACTGTATATTGTCACTCAATTTATTTAATGTATAGACAGAGTACATCATGAAAAATGTCAGGCTGGATGACTCACAAGCTGGAATCAAGATTGCCCGGGAGAAATATCAACAACCCCAGATATGCAGATAACATTACTCTAAGGGCAAATGAACAGAACTAAAGAGCCTTTTGATCAGGGTGAAAAAATCGTGAAAAGGGTGGCTTAAAACTCAACATTCAAAAAACTAAGATCATGGCATCCAATTCCATCATTCATGGCAAATAGAAGGAGAAAAAGTGAAAGCACTGACAGATTTTCTCTTCCTGGGCTCCAAAATCACTGTGAGTGGTGAGTGCGGCCATGAAATTAAAAGATGCCTGTTCATTGGAAGGAAAGCTACGACAAACCTAGACTGTGCATTAAAAAGCAAAGACATCACTTTGCCAACAACATAATAGTCAAAGCTATGGTTTTTCCAGTAATCATGTATGGATGTGACAATTGGGCTATAAAGAAGGCTACGTGCCAGAGAATTTATGCCTTCAGATTGTGGTGCTGGAGGAGATTCGAGAATCCCTTGGACTGCCAGGAGATCAAACCAGTCAATCCTGATAGAAAGCAACCCTGAATATTCATTGGAAGAACTGTTTCTGAAGTTGAGACTCCAATACTTTGGCAACCTAATGCGAAGAGCCAACTCACTGGAAAAGATCCTGATATTGGGAAAGATTGAGGGCAAAAGGGAAAGAGGGTGGCAGAGGATGAGATGGTTAGATAGCATCACCAACTCAATGGACGTGAATCTAAGCAAACTCAGGGGGACAGTCAAGGACAGGGAAACCTGGCATGCTGCAGTCTATGGGGTTGCAAAGATAAGACATGACTTAGAAACTGTATAGCAACAGCAATAATTTAGGAATCCACAAAGATGAAAGAAAAACCCAAATATTTCTAAACTTTAAAAACAAATTCCACATATAGTCAAGATTTACTTATGAGTATTCACTGGGGCCCATACCTCTGGGTGCCACTTAAACATGGTGAGAGATTTAAGAGTGGGAAAAATAACTCCTGAAGTCATCTCAGAAAGACATGATGGGGGACCTTTCACTGGGGCAGTAACTAGGAAAATGGGCTTCCCCAGTGGCTCAGTGGTAAAGAATCTGCCTGAAATGCAAGAATCAGGTTCAATCCCTAGGTCAGGAAGAGACCCTGGAGAAGGGCATGGCAACCCCCTCCAGCATTCTTGCCTGGAGAATCCCATGGAGAGAGGAGCCTTTTGGGCTTCAGTTCATAGGGTCACAAAGAGTCAGACACGACTCAAGCAACTTCACACACAACTAGAGAAGTAGAGAGAAGTGAAAAGATACCCAAGTTTCAATAAACATAGAACCTACAGTATTTGATGATGGGTGGGCTGCAGATCATAAAACCACAAGGAGGGAACAGGAATAGAGCAAGATCAGAAGATTCAAAAATCTCAAGAAATCATGGCATCTCTCAGAGAGAATCCCCAGAAATGCAGCATCTATAGAACAGCACAGAGGGTTGGAGATTCTATGTGAGAAGGTCAAATACTCAACCTTCACAAAGAGGAAGAAGTACTTGAAAACTCAGCCTGAGTGAGCACAAAGAATACACTGTAGCAACAGTGTTCATGAGAAGATATCAGTCCAAAGACATCAAGTCAAGTGTGAGCAGGCATAGCAGCTGAACCTCTGGCTATTCTGGTCCAGTCATCCTGTCAAGTGTTATGATCCCATGGGCCCCTCAAACTTCAGCTGGCCACCTGAATTTTCCCACAGTAGAAAAGTTCATTGTTTTCAGCTTGAGGTAGGCCTTAGAATCTAAAACAAGAATCCCAGGGGGAAAGGGATAGAAGGGATGAGAGACACAGACAATTCTATTAGCTTCATGTCTGGTCTTTGCCTCTGACCTTCGTCCAGAGAATTTAAGCCACAAGTATTGCCTAGTCTCATATTACCCCATTCATCCACAGTTCCCTTTTATCTGAAATCTACTCCCCACTTCCTACCCCATGCTGTCCTGAGTGAGTAAAAAGAGGATGACTTCCACGCTTTGGCAGATTCAGACATGGGGTCCACTATGAACTGGTCTTGAGCCTAGCTCTCTGGCCAAAATTCAGAACCCTCAACTTCGTGAAGAACAAGAATTCCAGCACTCCAAACGGAGGCTGACATTGTAGACTTCAGATTTTAGCACTAAGATCTGAATTACAGAACAGTCTGTCAATTGAGACTTCTGACTGATTCCTTAAAGACATTGTGAAAACAGTGCCTATGTTTAGGATGCTCTTTCCTGTTTTTATGTACAGTGGTAGTTTGCTAACTTTATAGATATATGGTTGTCTGTCAAATAAATATATTCCCAAATATTAAGCTTTCTTCTTGTGATTGACATTTGGGTTGCTTCTTGTTCCTGTTTAGGCACTAAGTCATGTCTGATTCTTTGAGACCCCATGGACTGTAGCCTACCAGGCTCCAATATTCATGGAATTTCCCATGCAAGAATACTAGGATGGGTTCCATCTCCTTGTCCAGCGGATCTTCCTGAACCAGGGATCCAACCTGTGACTTCTGCACTGCAGGGGAATTTTAGTGTCTGTAATTACAGACTTAGGATTCCAAAGAAATCTGGCTTTGCTGTTGTTTAACGTCACTAAGTTATATCTGACTCTTTGTGACCTCATGCACAATAGCCCACCAGGGTCCTCTTTCCGTGGAATTTTCCAGGCAGGAACAGTTTAAGCTATTATAAACGGTGTTGCAATAAACATTATTTGACACATTAAAAAATACAGTGCAACAACTGAAGAGTATTTCAACCTACCATGCTATTTTGTTCATAGACAGCTAAAGATTTTTAATTTCATTTATTTTTGGCTGCACTGTGTCTTTGTTGCTGCACGCAGGCTTTCTCTAGCTGTGGTGCAAGAGCTTCTCATTGTGGTGGCTTCTCTTATTGCAGAGCCCAGGATCTAGAGTACTTGGGCTCAATAGCTGTAGCGCACAGGTTTAGTTGCCCTGAGGCATGAGGAATCTTCCTAGATCAAGGATCAAACCCATGTCCCTGCATTGGCAGGCAGATTCTCAACCACTGAACCACTAGGGAAGACTGTCAGCTAAAGATTTTATTTTCAACATACTCATAAAGGGAAAGGGAATGGCTTCCCACTCCAGTATTCTTGTCAGGAGAATTCTAGGACAGAAGAGCCTTGTGGGCTAAAGGTCCATGAGGTTGAGAGCAAAACCACTCTTTGGGCTTCCCAGGTGGCTCAGATGGTAAAGAATCCGCCTGTAGTGCAGGAGACCTGGGTTCAATCTCTGGGTCAGGAAGATCCCTGGGAGAAGGCAATGGCTACCCACTCCAGTATTCTTGCCTGGAGAATCCCATGGATACAGGAGACTGGCAGGCTACAGTCCATGGGGTGGCAAAGAGTTGGACACAACTGAGCAACCAAGCACATACTCATAAAATTACCATGAGTGTGGTCATTTTATGTAACCAATGTGACCAACATTTTCTAATGTATGGCCACATAAATATAAAATATGACATTACTTAGAGTAAGAGAATGTTTGCCTTCTGCTTGTATTAGTAAAATTAATAAATGAAATATGTTAATTTTAATTAATCTTTCCATTAAGACACATGAACAATATAATATTACCAGCTAAATTAAAACAGCTTCAGCAAAAATACATACAAGAAAATTCACTCCAGGGCTACTTGTAACAACAAAAAACTGACAGTAAAATAAGTGGTTACGTCTATAATGGCACATCTATGCAAAAGTGTGTTATGCAACTACTAACAAGAATCTGGAAGATTAACAAGTACTCCTGTAGCAAAATCTCCTGGTGTGAGAAAAAAGCAGGAGGTGTTAGCATGTACATACAATACGCACAGTATACTATGCCTATCTCAGAAGAGGAGGAGGATATGTTCACATTTTATACGCCTGGCAGATACCTGGAGGGTTTCAAAAGAAACTGTAAATGAGTTATATCAAGGGAGTGGAACTAGGGGACTAGCAAAAAAGAAGAAATGCTCACTGTATATCTTTAACATTATTACCCTTTTATTTCATGCATTTTGTACCACATATGTGTATGTCTCCCTATCCGTCACAAACAATAAAAAGTTTACTTTCTGAGTCAATGAGTGTAATGTAGAAGGAGAGCTATAAGGAAATGTACATATTCGTACAAGAACATTTGACAAGGACTTCTAGTGTTACTGAGCCTGACAGAGGCTAAGTTTTGGTGGCTACTGCTGTTGGCTAATTCAGCATTGTCATCAAGAGTCAGAACACTACCTTTATCTTACAGAGAAAAGAGTCCCTGCCAAACCTGCATCATTTTTAATAATGTGGAAAAAATTTCTACACGGCTTTATCAAAAACATTTTTATATGTATTCTATAATATTCTAAAAATCAAACCACTATTTTTTCTTCTTTTTCTTCATTTTTTAATTGGAGGTAATTGTTTTATACACAGCATATTAAAAAGCAGAGACATTACTTTGCCAAAAACGGTCCATCTAGTCAAAGCTACGGTTTTTCCAGTAGTCATGTATGGATACGACAGTTGGACTATAAAGAAAGCTGAGCACTGAAGAATTGATGCTTTTGAACTGTGGTGTTGGAGAAGACTCTTGAGATTCCCTTGGACTGTAAGGAGAGCCAACCAGTCCATCCTAAAGGAAATCAGTCCTTAATATTCATTGGAAGGACTGATGCTGAAGCTGAAGCTCCAATACTTTGGCCACCTGATACAAAGAACTAACTCATTGGAAAAGACCCTGATGCTGGGAAAGATTGAAGGTGAGAGGAGAAGAGGATGACAGAGGATGAGATGGTTGAATGGCATTTCCAACTCAATGGACATGAGTTTGAGTAAACTCTCGGTGTTGGTGATGTGCAGGGAGGCCTGGCATGCTGCAGTCCATGGTGTCGCAAAGAGTCAGACACGACTGAGCAACTGACTGAACTGAACTGCTTAAAATATTGCGATGGTTTCTGCCATTCATCAACATGAATCAGCCATAAGTATGCATATGTCCCCTTCCACTTGAACCTTCCTCCCACCCCATTTCACCCCTCTAGGTTGTGACAGAGAACCACACTGAGCTCCCTGCATGTCATACAACAAATATGCACTGGCTAATGCTACATATGGTAGGTATATGCTTCAATGTGACACTCAATTTATCCTGACCTCTCCATACTCCACTGTGTCCACAAGTCTGTTCTCTATGACTGCATCTTTACTGCTGCCCTGCAAAAATTAGTACTATTTTTTAGATTCCACATATTTGTGTTAATATACAATATTTGTTCTTCATTTTCTGACTTACTTCACTCTGTATAACACGAGGTAGTTAACATCTACCTCTCTGGAACCGAATCAAATTTGGTTTTTTATGTCTGAATAATATTCTATTGTATATATGTACCATAACTTCTTTATCCCTTCACCTGTCAATGGGCATCTAGGTTGCTTCCACGTCCTGGCTATTGTAAATAGTGTTGCAGTGAACAACAGGGTACATGTGTCTTTCAGAATTGTGGTTTTCTCAGGGCGCTGCTGTCCATGGGGTCACAAAGAGTTGGACAAGACTGAGTAAGTGAATGATCTGAAAAGAGTATATGCCCAGTAGTGGGACTGCTGCTTCACATTACTAGTTTTTTAGGAAATCTCCATACTGCTCTCCATAGTGGTTATATCAATTTACATTCCCACCAACTGTACAAGAGGATTCCCTCCCCACTCATCGTTTTATCCACATTCGCACTAGCATTTATTGTTTAGATTTTTTGATGATGGAGAATCTGACCAGAGGTGATACCTCATTATAGTTTTGATTTGTTTTTCTCTAATAATAAGCAATTTTGAGCATTTTTTCTTGTGTTTATTATCCACCTGCATAGCTTCTTTGGAGAAATGTCTGTTGACATCTTCTGCCCATTTTTTGATTGGGTTGTTTGTTTTTCTGATATTGAGCTGTATGAGCTGCTTTTATATTTTGGATATTAATCCTCTGTCAGTTGCTTCATTTGCAATTAATCTCTCCCATTCTGAGAGCTGTCTTTTTATCTTGCTTACAGTTTCCTTTGTTGAAACCACTGTCTTTTTCATAAGCAAGCAGAGAATCAGATAGAAGAGATACAGACTGTACCATAAAATACCAGAAAATAAATCAATTTAAACAATAACTGATAATAATTAAAATGCATAGAAAAGTTTCTCTTCAGTATTTTAGTTCTTTATAGTGACATCTGTGTTCTAGGTTTACAGCTATGTTTTTAGATTTAATGTAATTAGATCAGCACTGTGTCAGTGGGACCATACAGTTAAAATGAGGTACCATGATTCACCTACTGGAGGCTATATAATCAGAAAAAACTTAGAAATAAACTTGGAGCTCAAACTCTGGAAGAACATTTAGATATCATCTAGTCCTTCAATTTGTAGATTAAATAAGTGAGTTTCAGAGAATTTACACAGTTAGCTAAAGGCAAAAACCAGAACTCCTCATTCAGTGTCAGAGATAATTGATTCTAAACCATATTACAAACTTAATCTTCAAGGTCATAATAAATATCACTATTATATTCTCTATTATATGCATTAATGAAGACAAAAGTTGCATAAATTACTGAAAATCCACATAAGGCCTAATATATGTACAGAAATAATTCATACCTTTATAGAAGCTAATCATTTTAGTCCTCATTTATAAAGTTGACTTCAGAAAAAATAAAGGTAAGTTAAAAATCTAGGAGGTAAGAAAAAAATACAAGTAGCAAAAACAAGCTAACTGGTAACTTCCATTCAAACACCCAGTGTAACAATATTACAAAATTACTACACTACAATTGAAATCCAGCTGATGTTCTGGCAAAAAATGTTCAGTGTGGATATAAAGTAGAAGCGATGGAAAGTTTTCAAACATCACCGATATTGCCTATTGTAATACAGCATGTGAACATGTAGTAAGTCACCTTCAAATTTTACCTCAGAGATAGATCAGACCAATGAATTCAGTTAATATTTACTATCCCTGTGTGCAAACCACAGATTAATCTGAAGGATAATTTCACAACTTTTTCTCAAACAAAAAATATGCAGATTCAGGTTCTGAGTTCTTATAGATGCGTAACACAGATTCTACTGGAAAAACAGGGTTAGCAAGCAGAGTAATGGGATATTAATAAAAGGACCGATTTGTTGTCCTAGGTTTTCCTGGCCAGGAGAATGGAGAACGGAAAAACTGAACCATGAAATCAAAAAGGCATCTGTCTTCCAGGTTTCTTTCTGCCAATGTCTTAAGAAAAATGTTTGAACTTTCCTGTTGGCTTTGTATGCAAATAGCTCCAGATGCAAAGTGAACCACATCTAAGTTGTTCGGTTCAACATCTGCTGGTCCAACTCCCATTATTCCTTCTAAAGGGTCGGCTTGTGAAAGACAGTTTAGTTGCTTCCTATATAAGCTGTTTTGAAGGAGCTAATTTGGATTAAAGTATCTAACTGGACCACATGCTTTACCTTTGATGGTCAATGCATTCTAATGTGGTCTGTGTAGTGCTGCAAGGAACTTGGAAACATATTGGAAAGGACAGTATTCAAGGTTTTGCCTTGGACCTCGCCTTCTAGGCAATTTACATTTATACGGTTAAAAGTAAAAAAAGTACAGTCACTTGCCTCTAAAACAGCACCACCCACATTGAATACAATGGCATCATGATGATACTTTCTGACATATACTTTTCATGCAACCTCCCTCACAGATTTGAAGCTAAAGTTTTTAATAAAAGCACTTGCCAGTAAAAACATTACATTTCATGGAACATCTCATCATTTGAGATGACTCTTTTCATATGGTATCACTGAAAGTGGCATAAGTTGGTCCACAGCACATGAACTTTGTGTCAGATATACAGTATATTTTCAAACATGTGATAAATGAGTATATTAGTGAATGAATGAATGAACAAGTTAAATAATTAATTTAAATAAGCATCATAGATTATGTAACTTTGAGTCTGCTGAATTCAGAAAACATAATCAAAAATATACAAAAGCCAAACTAAGACTAACAGGCTAATGTTCTTAGAATTTGCAAGGTCAAGTAAAGATAGAATCCTTCCTTCAAAAGAGTACAGTAGGAAAGGTAATTTGCAATGAAGGTAAAAGTGGAGTATATGTCTATAGGTGTATGTGTGTATAAATATATATGTATATACATTTGCTTTTGTATTTGCATAAAGGAACACACATTTGCATTTGTATAAAGGAAAGGAACACAAACACATGTACATCAAAAGATAGACATTCATTTCAAAGACAGACATTCGTTTAAAAAAGTTAGTTTTCTAAAATGCAGAGTATTACCAGTCTTATAAAAATTTAAAAGACAATTAACTGCTCAAAAATGATTCTGAAAAAATAAATTTCTCAGCCAACAAACTGTTTTTCTAAAAAGTATAGTTCTTAAAAGAAGCCAATTCAAAAACTTAACTGATATCTTATGATATGCAAAATCTGGAATGACTTTTCTTTGGGAAAATGTTAGAAAAATAATATTTTTAAAAGGAGGTAAAAGAACTGGATACTATTATTATTGTTTCTATACTCCTACTATCTTGAACTAAAAATTAGCCTAACTTCTGCTGTCCTCTACTGTTACCTGCCAACACACTGTAGGACCAGGGGAAAAAATTAGAATAAAAAAACAGCTAAATAGCTGTTGCTCTTTCTGAAAATCTGTGACTACTCTTGCTAATCATTATCCTCAGGTTATTTGTCTAAATGGGGAATGACCAGGAAAGTTAACTGAGCTCCAGATGAAACAGCTTGTTAGCCATCTTTGAATAATTATGTAAGATTTCCAGGTGTTTTTTTTCTAGATTACTGTAAATTTTAAGGAAAACTTAAGTTTGCCTTTCTTTAACTTGTGATTGACAGACTATTTAAATACTCTCAAAAGAATTAAAATCATCAAAAAGAGTTACTTGAAAGTAAATCTGCTCGACTCCTATCAAGAAACAATTACCAAGCACTGTTCATTAGCAAGGCACAATGCTATACTAGGTACTTAGGATTTAAAAAAAACTTTAAAACATAGTCCCTGCCCTCCAAGGCTTAGACTAAAGTAGACATGCAGAGATGGATGTCACATTAAAAAAACCAATATTTTTAAAAGTACAAATTAGTACACCAATGTCCAAGGCAGCATTATTTATAATAGCCAAAGGAAGCAACTTAAGTGTCCATGGACAAATGAACACATAAACAAAATGTAGTCTGTACATACGCTGAAATATTATTTAGGCTTAGAAAGGCAGGAAATTCTGACGCATGCTACTGCATGGATGAAACTTGAAAATGTATCATGCTAAAGTAAAATAAACTTGTCTCAAAAAGGAAAATACTGGATGATTCTATTTATATGAGATATCCAGAGTAGTCAAATCCATAGAGATAGAAAACAGAATGAGAACTGACAGAGGCTGTAGGGAGAGGAAATTGGGTAGTTATTGTTTAATGGCTAAAGAGTTTCAGTTTTAGAAATGAAAAAGTTCTAGAGATTAGTTGCACAACAATATGAATATAACTAAAAATACTGAATTGGACACAAAACTGATTAATATGGTGGGGGAAGGGACAAATTTGGAAATTGGGATTGATATATACGCACTACTATATATAAAACAGGTAAGTAATAAGAACCTGCTGTATACCACAGGAAACTCTATTCAATACTCTGTAATGGCTTATATGGGAACAGAATCTAAAAAAGAGTGGATATATCAATATGTATATGTATAATTGATGTGCTTTGCTGTAGAGCAGAAACTAAAGCAACACTGTAGATCAAATATATTCCACTAAATCCTTAACTCAGATCAGTTCAGCCGCTCAGTTGTGTCTGACTCTCTGCGACCCCGTGAACCACAGCACACCAGGCCTCCCTGTCCATCACCAACTCCCAGTGTTTACTCAAACTCATGGCCATTGAGTTGGTGGTGCCATCCAACCATCTCATACTCTGTCGTCCCCTTCACCTCCTGCCTTCAATCTTTCCCAGCATCAGTCTTTTCAAATGAGTCAGTTCTCTTTTAAAATTGTGGTTAAATGCATATAATGTAAAATTTACCATATTATTATTTATTAAATTTTTATTATTTATAAATTTTAAAAGGCGCAAATTGGTATATGCCAAGGGCCAAGGAAATGAGACAGAAAAAAAATGATACAGTAGCTTAGACCAAGAAGCAGCTATGAGAAATGGAACAATTTCAATGAGAACCATACTTTTTTTACAAGAAAAATAAGACTCAAGTAAGCAGATGGGATGAGGGCAGGTATGACAATCAGAAGCAATGGCAAACTGTAGCAGACATCATCTACAAACACAATGTAAATCACAGTTTGATTCACAGGCTTCAAACAACTGCCAGGGAGACAAGCTAGAGGGTAAGACTATGAAGGAGAGAGGAAAATGCTTGGGGCAATTCTTCTCACTGAATAGCAGTACTAGTCACTCAGTCAAGTCTGACTTTTTGCAGCCCCATGGACTATAGCCCACCAGGCTCCTCTGTCCGTGGGATTCTCTAGGCAAAAATACTGGAGTGGGTTGACATTTCCTCCTCCAGGGGACCTTCCCAACTGTACATAAAGGAGACTTCATTAATGTGCATTAGAGGATACCCCAAGTTAACCTTTTTTAGAAAACTCTCTTGAGTCTTTAAACTCGATACCAATTCACACTGAATAGCTTTTACTGAAACGAGGCAATATTCATCACAGTTTTACTAAGAGTAAAGGCAAGAAGACAAAAGGAGATTCATAACTTCATATTCATTCGCCTCTTACATTCTCCAACTCCTATGATTAAGGAAGTGCATAGACACATATCATTAATTAGATGCCTCACCATAAGGAGGGATGGACCTAGAGATAATTGGTGTGAAGAAGCAACATGTGCATTTCACTTACTCTGCAATTTTTAATTTCATTATCAGCACTGCATATAATCCAGTATTTTAAAGATCCCACTAAGTAAATGATGCTAATATTACAGAAAAATGCATGTCCCTAGGTACCTCCTTTCACTGACAGTATTGAAGGCTAAAACAGACAATCTCAGAGGCAAACTATCCCAGTTGCTATAAGGAAACCATCCTCATGATTGCCAGCCCTATATCAGACTAATCACTAGGCACGCTGAGCCAACTCACTCTTTATTTACAAAACCACTTGAAATGTTCTATGCCTGATGTCTATGTTGCCCTATTCCATATTCTCCTTATTTCTCAAGTTCCTTTTTTTCCTCCTGTTCCCTAACTATGGGCATCCAAATTTCTCTACTTAACTCTATTTTTTCTATATGCGGCTTTCCACTGTGATCTCCTACAACTTCAACTGTCATTATCAGTGGGAAAACTCCCAAACCAAGACCTCCAGTCCACCTTTCTCCTGAACTCCAGGTACTTTAAATACACATGTCTAAGACAAATTAATTAAGGCCTCATACTGTCCCAAACCAACTCTTTTAAATTCTCTATTTCTTTTCGTGGTAATACCATCGTTTTTAGAACCAAGTCTTGAAATCTTAAAAATCAATTCTGACTCCTCCTTCACCAGTCCATGCAATCATTCAGACAGTCCTGTTGATGCTTTTCTCAAAAACCAGAGTTACTGACAATAAACTGAAATAAGAACCTGAAAGTCTAGATTTCATTCCTAAACATATCTATCTGTATCAAACTCCAAAACTTTCATAAGCTATCATTTCATCATCTGAACAATGGGAAGAATGCAGTTGCCCTACCTATTTCACAATAAACAAATACGTAATGGCGCACTGAAAATCCTCAACCATTATGTAAATATATTATCTCCTCTTCCTACCTCCTCCTGCTGTCACCTTAGTCTAGTCATTTATTCAGTTACTTATTCATTCATTCACTCATTTTTTTCTTTCATTATAGGACCAAGTACAAGCCAGGTACTATGTTCAGCATTTAAAACATAACAATAGGACAAACAGATGTAGCCTTATATAACTTACAGTCTAACATGAGAGTCAGAAAACTGGTATATGTAGATGGGAGAAATGTCCTCTGGGAAAACTTCCCAGAAAAAGAAATATTAAAGTAAGAAACAATACATAAAATAAACACGAGTATATATGGTAAGGGTGTGGGGGAGAGCAGCAGTAGGAAAAAGATGAGCAATTTGAGGCAAAGGAAACAACACTTCTACCCCTCAAACAAGAATGAGCATCCTAATAGTGCCATCCTCTTTTCCAAATTTATACCTTTATTCCAATCACTTTTCTCCCTTCACAATCTTTCTCCATTCTTACCTCTGCCTATTGAAATTAAATTCATCCTTCAAAGCCCAGATAGACGATATATAACCAGTTTCAAGGACAATATTTGACTCATTTGAGGCATGACGTAACATTTGCTAAAGGAATAGATGACAAAAATCATCATTCTTCCCAAATCACAAATCTGCTTCATATTACATATATACATAAGCTTGCCTTGTCTTTCCTTGAAATAAAGGACATGTCTGCATAGTGCCTCATGCATAAAAGATACTCAAAAATATTTGTAAAATGAATAATTCTAATAATCTGAGACATATCTGTTAAAGAATATTTTCATCTTCGACTCCTGACTTTACAATAATTTGCCAGAAAAAAAGAAAACACAAAATAATATTTAGATGTGAAATATATTAATACTGAACATTAGGTCTTCCACAAAATACTTCTCAATAATGGAATTTATTTTTGTATTTCATTTCTTAGATGGCTTAATTCTTAATATTTTTGAATAATTTTCCTATAGAAATACTTCTAAATTTAAATACTGTGGGGGATGACAAATAATTTTTAGAATATTAAGAAGAAGAAGTCTTTAATTAAAGAATTGGACACTCTAAAAAAATTACTTGGCATCTCACCTTTCTAAAACTAAAACAAACCTGGAAATGCAAAGTGTACTTTAATTCCATTTAATGTTAATGTTATCATTTTTGGAATCATGCCTCAAGCCACCATTTCAGAATTTGTTATGCAATTCATAATTAGTTATGCAAAAACACAGGTTAAACTTGGGTCATTCCATTTATCAGATCAAAGAAGGCAAGTGCAAAGGTAGAAAGGTGTTTTCAAAAGAAAGACAAAAGTACTGAATAAGAAAAACATTCCTAGTTACTGTATAGTACCTGCTGGAAAAGCAGCCCAAGGAATAGCAGGAGATGTAGTTTGGGTTTCCCCATTTCCGCCATCAAAAATCTCTGCAGCCTATAAAATGAAGGCAAAATTATTTTAGAAAATCTGAAAAGTAGAAATGTTATTTAAGCAAATAAGTCTCCCAATTCTACAAGCATAATTCTCGTAATACACTACATATTTTCAAATTTCCTCTGAATACTAAATTGTTTTTCAGTTTTCAGTGCTACCACTTCCAATTACTAGTCACTGCCCCCAGTGCTTGTGCTCTGTCCTTGAGTAAAATTTGCCTTTCTGACTCAGATATATTTCCTGTCAATGAAATTTTATTTTACATATCCTCACAGTTTCATTTCTGAACGTGCAATATTTACCTGTGTATATAAGAAAAACACATTATTTTTTTTCAAAAATATAGACACTAAATCTTTTTATTTAATTATCACAAGATCAAAAAGAGATTAAAGAAACAAGATTTACCCATATGCTTCAATAATACACCAGGCTTCCCTTGTGGCTCAGCTGGTAAAGAATTCACCTGCAATGCTGGAGACCTAGGTTGAATCCTCAAGTTAGGAAAATCCCCTGTAGAGGGAAAGGCTACCCACACCAGTATTCTGGTCTGGAGAATTCCCTGTATAGTCCATGGGGTCGCAAAGAGTCGGACATGACTGAGCATCTTTCACTTTCACTTTAATAATATACCAGCTGGCCTTACCAGCATTCAACATTTAGAAAATTCCTAAACCTGACGTTTAAATTAAACCCTCATATTAAACAGTTTTAAACTATGAGACAGTCAATTGCTGAATGCTGAGTTTGTGGGTGAGAGTGCAGAGTTTTCTCTCTCTTAAGTGTTCAGGTCACAGAAAAATTACTATTGAAAAAAAGGGCCAGAATTTCAATTTGGATTCTACATTGAGCTGTCAGCCAAAAAGACAGTCAATTGGGCAAGTGACAAGTCAATTGAGGAAATCTGCCACAGGAGTTAAGTGATGTTGAATACAGAAGCTACTCTCTACAAACTATGAAAAATGTGCTAAGTCCCTTCAGTCATGTCCAACTCTGTGATCCAATGGACTGTAGCCTGCTAGGCTCCTCTGTCCATGGGATTCTCCAGGCAAGAATATTAGAGTGAGTTGCCATGCCCTTTTCCAGGGAATCTTCCCAACCCAGGGATCAAACTCACTTCTCTTAGTCTCCTGCACTGGCAGGTGGATTATTTACCAATACTATCACCTGGGAAGCCCCACAAGTCATGAGGGAAGGCCAAAAAAATAAAATAAAATAAAAATACTGCATATTCCTTGACCTAGCCATTCCATTTCTAAGAATTCATCCTGAACATGTAACTGTAAAAATTTACCCACAAGGATGTATACCAAAAGGTTACTTACAAAAGACAATCACTGGATACAATCTAAACATTTACCAGAAACCTGATTAAATAAATCATCTTTTACTCATATACTAGAGCTCTCTAGAGCCATTAAAAATATTTTAGAAAAAAATCTTAATAACATCTAAAATATGCTCACATAAAAGTACAGATAGTGCTTGTCTAGAAAAAACTATATACTTATCTAGAAAAAAGGTAAGAAAGACAAAAAACAAATTAAAAACAAGGTTTTCTAGCAGCAATTTTTATTCATTTGGCTATTAGTCATTTTTCAAATTTTCTGCACTAAAAATACTTCTAAAACTAGAATATAATTATTTTTTAGCTATATTAAAAATCATTTCAGAATATTCTATCAATGCTTAATGCACTAACATTGATAACTGTACTGTTGTTAAGCAAAAGAATATCCTTATTCTCAGGAAATATTAACACACACTAAAGTATCTAGGAGTAAAGAATCATAATATATTTAACTGATCTTCAAATGTCTCCTCCCAGAAAGGTTTATATACCCAAGGTTAGAAACCTTTCATATTTCTACAACAGAATGTAGAAAGAAAGTATCCCAGCAACCATAATTACATTGGAATGGTTGGTTAGCATTGTATCTGTGTAATATTCAAAGGAATAGATCCATTGAATATACACTGAAGTATAACTGTTACTCTAGAGAATACTATCTACTCTTAGTTCTCTGATAAAATAAATCAAGAAAATAAGATTCAGTCACCCAACAACCCAAAATACGAAAGCAAATGCAGAAAGCATATCAATGTACTAAACAAAAAGTTTTAGATGAAATGCAGAAAATAGGTAAGTTCATATTCTAATTATTTCCATAGTAACAGATATTAAAGAACAACAGGAGAGAAATTGACCCTAACCTAAAATAAACTCATACCATTCTTTCATGACATTCAGAACAATGAATATATACTAATGTCTCATTTCTCCTACTGTAATGTCATCAATTACAGTCACTATCTTTAACAATCTCCTTTTTATCAAGTTCCAAACTAGAAAAAAGTCTTTCTTAAAAAAAAAAAAAAAAAAATCACAGAGCTCACTTGATGGTAGTTCCAGGACTTGAGCTCAGGCATCTTGACTCCTAATCCAGAGATTTTCCTGCAAGACTATACTGGCTCCATAAAAATAACTAGGTTACAAAATATTTCAATAAAATGAACACACACTGAAAAGGACTAAGGAAAAGACAGGGCTTCTTCAGTTAACAATTTCCTTACAAAGCATCCAACTAAAATCTGAGAGAATAACCTAACAACACAAACACACTAATTACTCTGTAAGCCACCAAAAGGCAATGTACTTAATACACTAAATCAACTTATTACAGGTATAAACATGAAAATGTGTCACAGATCTTCAACACTCATCCCTCATCTCACAAGTATTTCCTAACAGACATGTATCCCAACAGAACCATCTGCTGACAATTTCTCAAATCTCTTCTTCAGTGCTTCCACCAGCAGCACTTAATTACCTCAATTTAAAACATTCCTATGGGTATGATCAAGTGTTCAATAATAATAAATCAATTTTAACTTTCAGAGGGAATATATTTTAATTTTTCTGGATTTCATTTTTTTATTCCAGAGTTACATTCAAAATGATCAAGAAAGGATTATGAACATCAATGATTAATAATACATTTAGTGTACTCTATTCCAATCCCACAAAATTAAAACAGTTACAAAAGTAAAATAAGGTAAATAATAGCACATACCTCAAAACCACCAAAATCATCATCATCCATTCTTGAAGTGCACCTGAAAAACAGAAGACATTGAAACAAGCCCACACACATAGTCATTTATGTCGAAACACTTCTCTCACTTAAGGGTATATACATTTTGATTTGTTCTTTTGATTTGTAAATTAGAACTATTTCACTTGGGTTAAAAAAATGATTTAACTAAATGCATATGCATTTTTAACACAAAAAGGCTGAGTTTTTTTTTGTTTTTTTTTACAAAATTAGCCATTCTGGCAATATTAACAATTTCTGTGACTTTTTCAGCAACCATGCATTTTGCCATTTTGTGTTGAGACGCCAGGAGTGGAAAAATATTCTTTTACATTTTAATTTGCTTTTCCCAAATTGGCACTAGGGCTCAATTCAATAATGCTTCCTGCTTTTTGCATCTATTCCTCAGTTGTCTGGCAACATCAGCACAAACTCCAGCTAAGAACAGGACTGTGGTGAATTTTTGGAAATCTGTTCCACACCACAAAGGTTCTTCCCTTGGTTTCATGGCCGAGGTTGATTTAGATTTTCAAAATTGATCAGCATTTTTGAGCTGTGGCCACAACTTCTGGAGCATTTTGATATGTGTATTTTTAGCTGAAACTGCTTTGCACTTTTGGAAAAATGTGGAGCAAGTTACTAGGCTGATCAAGATAAATCAAGTCATGTATTCATGGAGACCAGAGAAGAGAAAAACACAAGCAAATATCCAGAATACCTCTCTTCTTTACCCTTAAAATATGTAAACAAGACAAGCAGTGGGATAACATATGCTTCATTTTGTCGTAAATGCATACCATAAAAATAAAAGGGTAAAACTATGAGTGTCTGGGCTTTAAAAGAAAAAAAGAAAAAGTAGATGCTTTCATCGAACAAAACGTGAAAGAACTAAAAAACCTACAAAGGTAAAACAAGTAATAAGTGATACATATAAAAACAAAACTAAATTTACAATAAATTGTGATTTGGTGGACAGAAGTCACACTCTGGCCAATAACTGGTTTTCCTTTTCTATCTTTCAAAAGTGGACATATTCAAATATTAATTACAGCTTTCTTATTCAATAATACAAAATGAACTTCATTACAGAAAATCTTCTCAAAGTTCTAAAAAAGAACAAAAGCAGCTAAGCAAATTAAATTGTATATGCTATGCAATAATTCTAAAGATATTCTCTAAGGCATTTTGCTCTGACTGATAAAGCAATTGTCATGCTTTACCTTGTCACCAAAATTACTACTGTGTGTGCACGTGCTCAGTCATGTCCAACTCTTTGCAACCCCAGGGACCATAGCCTGCAAGTCTCCACTGTCCATGGGATTAACTAACACTAATGCTTTGAAAAATAAAACTCAAAAATAGTCAAAGAAAAGTAAACAGTAAAAAGCAAACTCGGGATTGTTTTAATAGACAAAGAAAATTTATTTTCACAGAAACTCAGTAGGTAATGACACTATAAGAAATATATAGATAGAAATATTCAATACATTATAAAATGAACAACACTAAATTAACCAGAATATAATACCAGTATTGTCACCATTACCTACAATTTAACAATCTGCTGAAAAATTTTTAAAACACGTACTTCTCCAAAAATCAAAACGAAGCAAATTATCCACATACACTTAAAAAATATGAACCAGACTTTCAGAAACTTTTGATGGTGGTTAGTTTGAAATGGAATTCACATTAATTCTGATGCAAGCAAGCAGAAATCTGTATGTGATTACATTTTTCATGAAGAAATTATGAAAGAAGAGTGATATGGATACTGAGAATTAACCAAGTCAAACTATAAACATCAAGTGTGTCTTTTCCATGTGTCCCATGAGTCTCAGGAGACAATTAAAAGTTATTTTTAGCATCTGCAAACACTGTACCCAAATAATTTGGTTTCAAAAGAATGGCATTTTTACAGTAATGCATCTATGTGTTTTCATATGACACAGCCCAATAAGTTATTTGTTAAGATACCAGAAAATGTGAAAACAAAAACAAATACCCATGCCTAATAATCATTCCAGCTTGTTTGCCTGTGGTAATCAGCCAAATACCATCAGCTTCCTAAGTACTGATTTAGCTCTACAAAAGGAGATGTTAGTGACCACAGATGCTTTCTATACCCCAGCAAATATTACATGTTAAAATGCAGATGAGTCTTCGGGTATTGTATTTTGAAAGAAATATTAATATAATTTAAAAGGCAAATGTGTCCTGAGTTTCTTAAAATACATTACTAGAGAAATAAAAATTATTTTAAAGTAACAGCCTTTCTCTGAATAATTTAGTTTCAAACTCTGAAATACTTTCTTTTTCCTTCTGAACATTTTAAAGAGCAAGAGGAAGCAAAATTAACAGCACTGATTTGTCGAAATCAACTTTACAAAATACAAAAACTAAAAATTAGTTTTTAAAGGAAATATTACAAGTGTGGGCTTCTTTACGGGTTTAGTTAGTCCAATGCATTTGGAACACTGCTTCATCTACAGTGCATTTACTAACCTTTTAGAAGACTTCCAGCACTTAACATTATTTGCCTGAAGTACAAATATAATAAAGTAACACAAAATATTTTTGTCATATAAGTTATAGAATCATGAGTCTGGCCAAAAAATTGACATATTCATGCAGTTCATTCTTTGGTGTCATGGCAAGTGGAGAGATGAACACTTTGTTATTAGTTATCTATGTTGAAAGATTTCATAAAATCCAGGTTTAACAATTCGGACATGACTTAGTGACTGAACAACGACAATTCTCAGATTTCTTTATATCAGAATTTAATCTCTTTTGTTGCTTTATTATATTAATCCTCCTAAATTACCTTCAGTATTCAATACATTGCTGATATTTCACAAGAAAAACATATACACAACACTTAGAAAAGAAAAATGTGTTAGTCGCTCAGTCATGTGCAATTCTTTGTGACCCCATGGACTCTAACCCACCAGGCTCCTCTATCCATGCACAATGCTTAATGTAACATTTTTACTGAGCAGCTCTACAGAAGGGATCACTCAAGGTCCTGGAGAAGTTACAGTCTGCTGTAGAGCAGAGGGCAGTGTGTAAAAAGAGTATGCAAATATAAATAACACAAAATAGCAAAAGGTCTTACAAAAAAAGAACATCCAAGGTGGGAAAAAATCTTCAGAAGTTGGAGCATCATGAAATCCTTCAGGTAAAAGCAGACATCTGAAATTTATTTCAAGAGACTTAGCAGAGAATTTTAAATGGCACATTAAGAACATGGATTATACTCAAGTTTTTTCCTAAGATCTTTTCCTAAAAGATAGCAAGCAAGGATTGGATTGTTTGCTTTCACATAAACAAAGGTCAAAGAGTAGGTAAAAAGAGAAAAAAAAAAACTACGGGAAAAAAAAAAATGGAATGCAAATACAAGGAAGATGAATCTTACACTATCAGTGGAGAAAATAAGAATCAATCACATTTTTATCAGGGAAACCACAAAAGGCTCAGGAATGGGCAGGACTGAAAGACAAGTAAAGTTGAGACTCAACGTAGGAATCACAGATATAGACCAAGATCCCCTCCCAAAATTGGCACAACTGGGCAATTAATAATTCCTCATCACAGAAGAAGGCTGAAAGTTTAATACTTGGGCAGTGTAAAAGCAAGAATCTCTAGACTGGAAGATCAGAGACAGGTGACTAAATCAAAATTGTATTAAATTTTGAGACCCATTCCCCTATCTTCTTTCACCACTCAGCAATCAAACTGCCAGTTGCAGGTCTTCAACTTCTAAACAGTGAAAAGTGAAACAGTAGATTATAAGATTCTTCTCTGATCTAATCTAATCACTCCCTGACAAAGGATGTCACCAGACATTCCACAAAGATACAGCTCACTCAGGTAACACTACTTTGAGAAACCCTACCCATACATGGGTCAAATAGCAATAGTTAGAACACTTCATGGAACAACTAATTGGTTCAAGATCAAGAAAGGAGTTCGAAAGGGCTGTCAGCTGTCATCCTGTTTGTTTAACCTACATGCTGAGCACATCATAAGAAACGCCAGGCTGGATGAATTACAAGCTGGAATCAAGATAAGTGGGAGAAACATCAATAACCTCAGATATGCAAATGATAGAACTCTAATGGCAGAAACCGGACTAAAGCAATCCGGACTAAAGAGCCTCTTGATGAGGGTGATGGAGGAGAGTTAAATAGCCAGCTTAAGACTAAATACTAAAAAAAAAAAAAAAAAAACTAAAATCATGGCATCTGGTCCCATAACTTCATGACAAATAGAAAGGGAAAAGGTGGAAGTAGTGACAGATTTCCTCTTCTTGGGCTCCAAAATCACTGCAGACAGTGACTGCAGCCATGAAATCAGAAAACGATTGCTTCTTGGCAGAATAGTGATGACAAACCTAGACAGTGTGTTGAAAAGCAGAGACATTACTCTGCCAACAAAGGTCTGTACACTCAAGGCTATGGTCTGCACAGTGGTCCCCTATGGTTGTGAGTGAAAAGTGAGAGTCACTCAGTTGTGTACAACTCTTTGCGACCCCATGTACTGTAGTCCACCAGGCTACTCTGTCCATGGAATTCTCCAGGAAGAATACTGGAGTGGGTAGCTGTTCCCTTCTCCAGGAGACCTTTCTAACCTAGGAAATAGAACCCAGGTCTCCCGCACTGCAGGTGGATTCCTCACCGTCTGAGCCACCAGGGAAACCGATGGTCGTGAAAGCTGGACCATAAAGAAGACAAAATGCCAACAAATTGTGTGAAGTTCCAGTATTTCAATAACCTGATGCAGAGAGACAACTCACTGGAAAAGTCCCTCATGCTGGGAAAGACTGAAGGCAGAAGAAGAGGGCATCAAAAGGATGAGATGGCTAAATAGTATCACCGATGCAATGAACATGAACTTTGGGCAAACTCCAGGAGATGGTGAGGAACAGGGAGGCCTGGTACACTGCAATCCACGGGGTTGCAAAGAGTCAGCCATGACTGGGCGACTGAACAACAACCCACATACATGGAATTTCCAATTTTTGCTCCTCATTTCATTAAGAGACAAAATAAGTACAACAGTTAAAAGAAGGGAATATGGAGTTCAGCTGCCTGGACTCAGAATTCTAGCTCTGCCACTTACCAAACTGTGTAAAATTGGGCAACTTATTTATCATTTTATGACTCAGTTTTCTCATGTGCCAAATAGGAATAATAACAATGGTAACCAATTTCTAAAGTCCTTGTGAGGATTAAATAAGTTAAAATAGACGAAGCACTTAGAACACTGTCTGACACACTTTAATCATTACATAAGCATAAGCTACCTTATTATTAGTGTCTCATTCATATCTGAACAGATAGCCACACAGATATGTAGAAATGAAATTATGGTTGCCGGGGGGCGGGGGAGGGATAATGTGGTAGCCTTTGAGAAGGCCATGTACACACTGCTATATTTAAAATCGATAATCAACAAGGACCTACTGTATGGAACTCTGCTCAATGTTATGTGCCAACCTGTATGGAAGAGAGGAGGTGGGGAAGAATGGATACATGTATATGTATGGCTGAGTCCCTTTACTGTTTACTTGAAATTACCACAACATTGCTAATCAGCTACACCCTAATAAAAATAAAAAGTTTTAAAAATGGGGGGAAAAAAAATAAGAATATTCAAATGACCAAAAAAAAAAAGGAAATAGCTAATATGAAAAGAGCAGAGGTCAATTACTAATAGCTCCAGGAAGAATGAAGTGACAGGGCCAAAGCAGAAATGATGCTCAGTTGTGGATGTGTCTGGTATGAAAGTAAAGTTTGATGCTGTAAAGAACAATACTGCATAGGAACCTGGAATGTTAGGTTCATGAATCAACATAATGTGGACATGGTCAAGCAGGAGATGGCAAGAGTGAACACTACATCTTAGGAATCAGTGAACTAAAGTGGACAGGAATGGGCGAAGTTAATTCAGAATACTATTATATCTACTACTGTGGGCAAGAATCCCTTAGAAAAAAAATGGAGTAGCCCTCATAGTCAACAGATGAGTCTGAAATGCAATATCTGAGTAAAATCTCAAAAAATAACAGAATGATCTCGGTTTATTTCCAAGGCAAACTATTCAACATCACAGTAACCCAAGTCCCAACCACTGATGCCAAAGAAGCTGAAGTTGAATGGTTCTATGAAGACCTACAAGACCTTCTAAAACTAACACCAAAAAGAGACATTTGTTTCACCACAGGGGATTGCAAAAGGAGGAATGCAAAAGGAGGAAACCAGACACCTATTACAGGCAAGTTTGGCCTTAAAGCACAAAATAAAGCAGGGCAAAGGCTTATAGAGTTTTGTTAGGACAACAATTTGGTCATTGGTTACAGCAAACACCCTTTTCCAACAACACAAGAGACGACCGCACACACGGACATCACCAAATGGTCAATACCAAAATCAGATCGATTACCTTATTTGCAGCCAAAGATGAGAAGTGCTATACAGTTAGCAAAAACACGACCTGAATCCAACTGTGGCTCAGATCATCAGCTCCTTACTGAAAAATTCAGGCTTAAACTGAAGAAAATAGGGAAAACCACTAGGCCATTCAGGTATGACCTGAATCAAATTCCTAATGATTATACAGTGAAGTGATAAATAGATTCAAGAGATTAGGTCTGGTAGATGGAGTGCTTTAAGAATTATGGACAGTTTCATAATGCTATACAGGAGTCAGTGAACAAAACCATTCAAAAGAAAAAAAAAAACGGCAAGATGTCAAAATGGTAGTCTGAGGAGGCTTTACAAATACCTGAAAAAAGAAGAGAAGTGAAAAGCAAGAGAGAAAGGGAAAGATATATCCAATTGAATGCAGCGTTCCAGAGAATAGCAAGGAGAGACAAGAAGGCCTTCTTCAATGAACAATGCAATGAAGCGTAGGAAAACAACAGAATGGGAAAGACTAGAGACCTCTTCAAAAAAACTGGAGAGATCAAAGGAACATTTCATGCAAGGATAGGCACAATAAAGGACAGAAATGGCAAGGACCTAACAGAGGCAGAAGATATTAAGAAGTGGCAAGAATACACAGAAGAACTATTTTTAAAAAAAAGGTCTTAATGACCAGGATAACCACAGTGGTGTGGTAACTTACCTAGAGCCAGACGTTCTGGAGTATGAAGTCAAGTGGGCCTTTGGAAGCATTACTAGGAACAAAGCTAGTGGAGGTGACAGAATTCCAGTTGAGCTATTTAAAACACTAAAAGTAAATGTTGTTAAAGTGCTGTGCTCATTATGCCAGCAAATTTGGAAAACTCAGAAGTAGCCATAAGACTGGAAAATGTCAGTTTTCATTCCAGTCCCAAAGAAGGGGAATGCCAAAGAATGTCCACAGGAGAATTGTGCTCCTTTTGTATACTCATTAAGATTACACTCAAAATCCTTCAAGTTAGGCTTTGGCAGTACATGAACTGAGAACTTCAGGATGTACAAGCTGGGTTTAGAAAAGCAGAGGAACCAGAGATCAAATTGCCAACATTCGTTGGATCACAGAAAAAGCAAAGGAATTCTAGAAGAACATCTACTTCTGCTTCACTGACAATGTGAAAGCCATTGTCTATGTAAATCACAACAAACTATAGAAAATTCTTAAGGAG
This sequence comes from Antilocapra americana, assembly GCA_007570785.1. Lineage (NCBI taxonomy): Eukaryota > Metazoa > Chordata > Mammalia > Artiodactyla > Antilocapridae > Antilocapra > Antilocapra americana. The sequence continues at coordinate 17,303,113 of ML663562.1, read as the reverse complement.
ATGAGAGTATCAGACCACCTTACCTGTCTCCTAAGAAACCCGTATGTGGAGCAACAGTTATAACCTTACATGGAACAACAGACTGGTTCAAAATTGGGAAAGGAGTATGACAAAGTGTATAGTGTCACCCTGCTTACTTAACTTATATATATGGTACATCGTGCAAAATGCCAGGCTGGATGACTCACAAGCTAGCTTGTGATTCAAGATTGCAGGAAAAATATCAACAACCTCAGATAGGCAGATAATACCATTCAAATGGGAGAAAGGAAAGAGGAACTAAAGATCCACTAGATGAGGGTAAAAGAGGAGAGGGAAAACGCTGGCTTAAAACTCAACATTCAAAAAACTAAGATCATGGCACCTGGTCCCATCACTTCTTGGCAAATAGAAGGGTAAAAAGCAGAAGCAATGATAGATTTTATTTCTTGGGGCTCCAAAACTCATTGCAGATGGTGACTGCAGCCATGAAATTAAGACGCCTGCTGCTTGGAAGGAAAGCTATGACAAACCCAGAGAGCATATTAAAAAGCAAAGACATCATTCTGTGAACAATGGTCTGTATAACCAAAGCTATGGTTTTTCCAGTAGTCATGTATGGATGTAAGAGTTGGACTATAAAGAAAGCTGAACACTGAAGAATTCATGACTTTGAATTGTGGTGCAGGAGATGATTATTGAGGGCACCTTGGACTACATGGAAATTAAATTAGTAATCCTAAAGAAAATCAATCCTGAATATTCATCGGAAGGACTTATGAGGAAGCTAAAGCTCCAATACTTTGGCCATCTGATGCAAAGAGCTGATTCACTGAAAAAGAGCCTGAAGCTGGGAAAGACTGAAGGCAAAAGGGGAAGACAGCGGCAAAGGATGAGATGGTTAGATAGCATCACTGACTCAATGGACATGAATATGAGCAAACTCCAGGAGACAGTGAAGGATGGGAAGCCTGGTATGCTGCAGTCCATGAGGCTGAATAGAATCAGACACAACTTAGAGACTGAACAAAAACAACAATATGAAAAACAGAAATGAAATCCCCCCAAAAAAGGAAAAAAGATGAAAGAAACAGAGACTACATATAAGAGAAATATTTGCTAAAAAATAAAAACTATAATGAATACCTTCAGAGAGTTGAGATCAGAAGACAGTGCATTCATGAAATAAGAACAAGAAGCTTTAATTTGGGAGGGGAGTTGGGTGGTATATAACAAGACTAAGGTCTTGAAAATATAAATGATTACAGAAATGAAACATTTCAGGTTGGGTAATAAGCTAAGAAAATCTCCTTTAAGAAGCAGAGTATAAAAGAAAAAGAAATGAGAAATCAGAGTAAAATGTAAGAAAATTATAAGATCCATTCTAGAATATGTAATATTTAATTTTAGGAATTCCAGAAAGAATAGAGAAAACAAAAGATAAATCATGAGCCAAACAATAAAAGAAAATTGTTAAAACTAAAGGTTATAATTTGCAGACTTAATGGTTCTTCATGTATCTAAGAAAATAGAAGTAAAAAGCCACATTAAGAGTGCAGTGTCTTACATCCTACAAAAAAAGAGAAGATGCTACAGCTTATAAAGAGATAAAACAGGTTCTGTACAATGGATAGAGAATATATGTAATGGTATTAGACTTTGTAAGAGCATCACTGAAAGGCGAAAAACAGTGAAGCAATGATTCTAAGATTCTGAGGGAAAATTCTACAAGATAGAACTTTATAATCAGCCAATCCAACAAATAATCAAGTAGAGGGAAAAATAAGTCATATCTACACCTGACAGTCTCAAAAAAAAAGTTATTTCCCAACAACTCTATGGAGTAAACCAAAGGGGTAAGACATGAGAGAGATTCAGGATTAAGAAAAAGGAGATCCAACTAAAGTGAAAAACAAAAGGAATTGTCCCAGAAAAATGAAGTGAGTAGTAAGAAGAGACAGCAACAAGTCTAAATTGGAGTAGAGAGGAAAGTTCCTGGGAGATATATTCGAGGAAATGAAATTAATAGACTGTCTCTGTTTCACCATAATAAGAATTATATTAAACAACTGGAAAAAAATGTAGGCTTGAATAAGTGATTAGAAAATTAGCTAAATGAAACAGCGAGAAAATAATGTGTTAGGCAGGAAGAGCAAACATAATATACTACATTTTTCAGCTGTGAGCAGTATTTACACAGTCATAATAATATTAACAGTGAATAACTACCTATACCAAGATTATAATATAACCATATTGGAAGGTAAGAGAAAGATGATGAAGGATGTGGTATGAGCCAGAGGTAAAAGACAGTTTACATCTGACCTTTCATATTGGAAAGAAAATGAGCATGAAATTTAAAAATCAAGATGCAGCAATAATAAATGTTATTTTGTGATTAACTAGTAAACATTAAAAGATTCAGCTACATATGCTGTTAAACATCTTGCTTCTAGAAAGCAAGAAATGGAGAGGCTGGAAGAGAGGGAATCATAAGATGGACTTGGGCCACAACAAGCCTTTTACAACTTTAAACTGTGGGCTCTTATAATTGACTTTTTTAATGACAGCATAAAAAAATCATGGCACAATGAATCAAGTACCCTTTATTTGCATCAAAACACTATTCTAAAAAGAAAACTCAAGGCAAGTTTCATTTTTCAAAACAAACTGTAAGAGAAGGCTTAAATATTTTAAATTAGCCTTTAATCAGTGAATAAATGGAAAATGTTTCATGTTAGTCTTCTTTATGACATGTTCCCTTATTATAAATATTTATACAAAATGTAAAAGTGTATCTCAGACACCGAAGTTTCTCAAAATAAAATGCAAAAAAAAGCCAAATATAAAAGTAGACAATTTAAGTAAATGACTTGAAAAATTACCATCTCCAAAGATTATTCAGTCATCCCAAAGTGCCTTACACTGTCCTCAGCATTTAAGTCAATCTCTATCCCATCTGGAAAATTACTGGCCAACCAACATCCAATATTTTTTCTATTTGAGACTATTTCATGCCATGTTTCCTAAATGCAACAGACAGGTGATTTTTTTTTCAGACAATCCAAAGTAAATATAAATTGGCAAGAGGAAACATAACAAAGGAAATACACATAAACATAGATAGACACATCCTTAGCTAAGGTAAAAGTGAACAGCCATTAATTAAAACTGAACTAAATGGAAAAGTCTAATCAAAACAGAAAATCACAATTTCAAGCTTATCTTGTCAAGGAAATTATGTACCTGAATTTCCATAAGGTCTTCCAAAGCAATTTATGGACCATTTCTTATACTTTTTTTACTCCCTAGAGCCTTGAACTATGCAGTTCCTAGCACATAGTGGGAACTCCACAAAGTATTTTTGAATCAATGCTTTTGGAATACATGACTGAATGAAAACGAATGAATTACTAGTAGTTCCTCCATTGCTCTGCTTTTCCTCTTATTTCCCCAAGAAAAATACATTGGAGTTTGAGCACAAAAAGTCTACATCTTAGAAGAAATTACAGTGCCACACTCACTCTCTTATTCAATTATTATTGTGGATAATGGTAATTTTGAAACTTCCTGTCATTATTGTTGCTTCTCAGTCACTAAGTTGTGTCCTACTCGTTGCAACCCCATGGACTGCAGCACATCAGGCATCCCTATCCTTCACTATCTCCCAGAGTTTGCTCAAATTCATGTTCATTGAATGAGTGATGCTATCTAACCATCTCATCCTCTGCCACCTTCTTTCTGCTCACTGTGCAGAGGTCAGCATGCACACACAGAGCAAATTCTTTGGGTTCCTCACTGGGAACTCTATGCCCATAAACAATATAATCTTCCTCTGGTCCAGCTCTCATGAGGGAAGTTCACCAGAGAAAAACTTCATTTTCTTAGCCTGGATTCATGTTTTTTAGCCAATGGATAAATTTAATTCAGGAGAGAAATTGCAGGAGACCTCATTTCAGCCTCAATCCCAGCCACATTTACATTAAACTTTTAAGACTAGAGACACTTTTCTGGTTCTTATAACTCTTGTCCTATTTCTCAATAGCTTCAAAACCTGGAGTTCTTACAAGGCAGGAGATAACAGCTCTCATACAGAACCACCAACAATATTCAATTGCCTGTCTTCTGTTTAGAAGGATCATAAAATTCATGTTTCCCATCTTCAACTGGGTCCACAGTGCTGCCAACCACATACATTTTTGTCTTTAATTAAGCCTCTTGCTCCTCTTCTCCGGAAGCTATTTCAAAGATTCTCAGCTCTCCTCAAACCTTCCAATCTATTACTTTCAGTAATCGAAGCACACGACAAGCCTCCTGCTGAACAAAGAAGGCATTTTAAGGGAAGGCCCTTTCCTTTTTTCTACCAAAACTATAGTTACTAGCATGTGTACACAACTGTGATGTGCTTAGTCGCTTCAGTCACGTCCGACTCTATGACCCCATGGACTGTAGCCTGCCAGGCTCCTCTGTCCATAGGATTCTCCAAGTAAGAATACTGGAGTGGGTTGCCATGCCCTCCTCCCGGGGATCTTCCCAACCCAGAGATCGAACCCAGGTCTCCCACGGATTCTTTACTGTATGAGCCACCAGGGAAGCCCAACTACTCCACTTCATTCTGCTCATGAAGAAAAAGAATCCCTCTACCCACTTAAGACTAATTCCTCCATATATGCTCTGAGACCTGACTCTCTCAATTATTCCTTCTCTTTATTAAATATTCAATTTTCCCCTTTTATTTGGCTCCTTTCTATTAACACTGAAACATGTTCCACGTCCTACATCTTTAAAAATGAAACAAAACAAAAACAAAAGCAAAACCATCCTTAACTGCACATTCTTCTCCAACCACAGCCCTCTCCTTTTCACAACTCAACATCATAGATGCTCTATTCTTAAAGACCTACAGACCATGCCTGCAACCAATTACCTCCTTTTCACTAAATGCAAAAAGACACTTTCAATTCCTTGTCATATTTGAACACTAACAGCATTTGACCAGTCTTTCCTTCTCAAAACACTCTCAATCCCCAGCTTGCAAAACAACCATACTTGTTCTCTCTTTCTTCCTGTTTCTCAGACTACTTCTTCCCAGTCTCCCTTACAGGTCCTTCTTCTACCTACCCTTTAAATACTGGCATTTTTATCTCACTTCAAATAAACTCTCTAGGTTATTCATTTCTTCAGATTTATTTTATTTACAAACAATCCAAGGGATCTCTAGTTCAGATCCACCTCCTGAGCTTCAGATCCATAAACTCAACAGACAACTGACTAGCTTCTTTTTCATCTAACAGGTACTTCAAAGTCAATACAATCAAGCCTGAACCTAAGAACTCTCCCACCAACCTCAAATGGACTCTTCCTCTAGGATTCTTTCACAGTTGGCCAAAAACAAAAGCTGGAGTCATCTTTGCCTCCTCCTCCTCTCACCAAATCCTATGTTTTAAATACTTATAGAATTAATCTACTCAATTGCTAATATTTTTACCCTAGTTAAAGCACCTTTATGTTTTATCTGGCTCATAGCATCAGCCTTCAAAATAGTTTACTGTTTCCAGTTTGCTCCTATTCCATCCTCCACTCTGCTATACAGATTTCTTTTGAATACTCATGCCTCTATAGAACAAGAACTCTGGAGCCTCACCACTAAGCAAAGCAAACATAATGACAAAGTTGTAAACTGAGACTAACGATTAGAAGTAAAAAAATATATTCTGCAAAAAGCCTACAATTACATCACAATATTAAGGCAATATTATGAGGGTACTCTATATAATGAACAATAGAGAAAAGTGTTAGTTAACAACACAGTACAGGGTTGACAACTTTATAAAGTGCTTCATATCTTTCATTGTGTTATATGCACTTTTTTATCTTTTTCTATTAATAGTGAATTTTCATTTATCTGGACAGATATATTTAATAACCTCATCTATCTGGAACATGGCTGTTCTGCTATAATAAGAATAAAACTCTTAGGTAGACTTGTTGTTGTTGGGTAAGAGTAAAATTAAAACACAATGTCTCAGTGTTCGGTTATTTAACCATAGACAGCTTTAAACTCTTGTTAAGAATTTGTTTACTCTTCTCCTAGACATAATTAGAGCGCCCAGTGCCTCTCTGATTTAAACTATAACTCCCTCTGACTCACTCTGTTCTAGCTACATAGCCTCCCTAACAATCATATTCCAGCCTCAAGGCGTTTGGTTTTTGTTTTGTTTATTCCATTTTTTTTTTAATAAAATTAAGACATGGAAACCCACCACCAGGCATAAAACTGAAGATCATAACAAATTACATATAACCCCTCCTTCGATCTCTCTGGACTCACAATTCTAAATTTATTTTTCATCATTCCTTTGTTTTCAAGTTAATGAAGTTCCATTTTATATCTACCACCAATATCCATCTATTTTTACAGAACATCCTATGACATAAATTTAGGGGATTTAATTTTTTTTACATTATTTTGCTAATATTATTTTAGCTGCAGTTCAATCTTTTTTACTACTTTAATATACCATAGTTTATTCAGTCATTTTCTTTTCAACAAACATTTGTGTGGCTTACAATATTTTGTTACTGAAAAGATGTACCATAATTAATCTTTCTTAATGCCTATTAATAAAATCTTATAATTTTCACTGAAGAAGTCTTATATATCTCGTACTAGATTTATCCTTAGATACTAACATTCTGATACATTAATATCTTCTTTTAAATTGTATTTTCTAGTTGTCTGATGCTGTTGTATAACATAAATTTTAACTTTTGTATATTAATCTTATATCCATTCATCTTTGCTAAACTACATCTAATAATTTACATCTTTTGATTTTATATGTAAATGATCATATTATCTCCAGATAACAATTTTACTTCTTTCCAGTTCTATCTCTCTATTTTTTTATCTTCAAGCACAGGCTATGTCCTCCAATAAAGTGCTAAGTACAAGAGGTAATGTGGTGACTGTAGTCGTCAAAGACATTATCAAAAATCTCTCTCTAACTCGCATGTTCTCCTAAGAATGAAACACTGATACTCATTCCAAAGGGTCATAATATCTCTGTTTTCTCCTTTTGAAACTGTGGGATATAAATCATTAAACTTCCACAACCGATATAGTACAGTAGAATTAACATGTGTGACTTTCCCAGTTAGGTCATAAAACTGTAATTTCTGATTGTGTTCTTGTATTGCCTGACTAGTAATCTAGCTACCATGTTGTGAGAAAAGCCAAGCCAGGCCACGTGGAAAGATGTCGTGGAGAAGTCACCTGCACATTTTTCAACTGATTACCTGAGCCCCCAGCCAGCAACTGGAATCAAATCACCAGATATATGAAAATACTTTCAGATGATTCCAGCTTCCAGCTATCTAGCCACTTCCAGTACTTAAGTCATCCCACTGATGCATTAGAAAGAGGGGAGCAGTAACAAACCTTCCTATTTTGCACTGTTCAAGTTCCTGAACCTCAGAATCCATAGGAATAATAAAATAGTTGTTTAATGCTCTTAAGTTTAGGATGATTTGTTATGTAGCAATAAAATCACTACAATGGGTGATAACATCCATGTCTGTAACATTCCTGTTTTTAAAGGGAATGTTTTTAATATTTCCCCATTTAAAACATGTCTGTTGATTACTGTTGTTTTTTTTAATAGTCCCAACAGTTGAACAATTTCCAACTTTCCTAATTTACTAAGCATTGCAATCATGAATTTACGTTGATAATTAGATGCTTTTTTCTACCTTACTGACATTACCATATGATTTTTCTTTTAATCTATTAATATCATCATTTATATTTATAGATCATATAATAGTTATCTATCCTTGCATACCTGAAATAAACAGAACTTGGTGATAGCATTTTTCTTCTTTTACAATGTACATTTCAAAACATTAATATCTTGTTTGAGATTTCTACATCTACTGAGTGAAATAACCTGTAATTTTCATTTCTTATAATGCCTTCATCTGGTTTAGATATCAGGGTTACATAGCGCTTTTGGAACTAGGTGGGGCAACATCCTCTTTTTCTGTTAATTAAAAGAGATTGCATCAGATTGGAATAACCTAGTTCTTAAAATTTTGGTAGAAACTTGCTCAGCAAATCATCTGGACTTGTTGCTTTCTTTGTGGTAAGATTCAATTTCTTGTAATTATAGGATGATTCAGACTTTTAATTTCTCCCTCATTTTTTGTAAGTAATATTTTTCTAGAAATGTGTCTCTTTCTTCTAAGTTTTTAAAAAACAGCTGGCATAAAGTTGTTAATAATATCATCACGGTTCATTTTTTTATTGTGGTAAAATAAATACCCCATAAAATTTACTCTTAACCATGTTTAAGTGTACAGTTCAGTGGTATTAAACATATTCATATTATTATGAAATCACCATCATCCGACTTTTCATTTTTCTTTGCAAACCTAAAACTCTGTCCCCATTAAACGGTAATTCCCCATTCTCATCTCCCTAGTCTCTGACAACCATCATTCTATGTTCTGTCTATATGATTTTGACTACATTAAGTATCTGACATTAGTGGAATAATACAGTACTGTCTCTTTGTGAGTAGTTTACTTCACATAGCATAATGTCCTCAAGGTTCTTCCATGCTGTAGCGTATATCAGAAGTCCCTTCCTTTTTACTGAATAATATTCCATTATGCCACATTTTGTTTATCCATAAATGTCAAGATACTTGGACTTGGATTGTTTCATATGTCTTAACTTTTGTGAAGAATACTGTTATGAATAAGTATCTTGTACTCTGCTTTTATTATTTTGAGTATATATCCTGATGTGGAATTGTTAGAGTATATGGTAATTCTAGTTTTAATTTCTGGAGGAACTGCCATACAGTTGTTTCCCACAACAGCAATACCACTTTGCATTCCCACCAACAGTACTCAAGTGTTCCAATTTCTCTACATCTTCATCAAAACTTATTATTTTCTGGGTTTTTTTGTTTGTTTGTCTGTTTTGGGGTTTTTTTGGTGATAGTAGCCATCCTAATGATGGTGAGGTGGTATCTCATTACAACTGATTTTGCCTTTCCCTAATGATTAACGATGCTGAGCATCTTTTAACGAGTTTATTAGCATTCTGCACATCTTTAGAGAAATGTCTATTCAAAATCTTTCAGTTCAGTTCAGCCGTTCCATCACGTCTGACCCTTTGTGATTCCACGGACTGCAGCATCCAGGCTTTCCTGTCCATAACCAATTCCTGGAGCTTGCTCAAACGGATGTCAGTTGAGTCCATTTGCCACTTTTTAATCTACTTGTTTGTTTTTTAGTGTTGAGTTTTGTTGTTGCTGTTATTGTTTAGTTCCTAAGTCGTGTCCAGCTCTTTTGTGACCCCATGGGCTACAGACTGCCAGGCTCCTCTGTCCATGAAATTTCCCAAACAAGAACACTGGAGTAGATTGCCATTTCCTCCTCTGAGGGATCTTTCCAATCCAGGGATCGAATTCACGTCTCCTGCAGAAGCAGGCGGATTCTTTACCCCTGAATCACTAGAAAAGCCCTGTTGAGTTTTAGGAGCTCTCTGTACATTCTGGATATTAATTTCTTATCAGATATATGGTTTGCAAATATTTTCTTCCATTCTGTGGAGAAGCCAGATCTTTTAAACACCACTGGTGGAGATGTAAAATGGCACAGTCATTTCCATTACTCTGGAAAATAATTTGTCAGTGTCTTTAAAAGTTAAATATACACTTACCAAAATACCTAGCAATTGTACTCCTGGATATTTCTCCCAAAGAAACGAAAACTTACGTCCACACAAAACTCTGTACATGATTGTTCATACCTTTGTTTTTACCAGTCAAAAAACATAGCCAAAAAGTTTTAAAATAAGTGAACAGTTAAACTGTGCCACATCCATGCTACTATAATATTAGTCAGTATTACAAAGAAAAGAACTACTAATACATGTCACAAGTTAGATGAATCCCAAGGGCATTAAGTGAGTGAAAAAAAACCTATTCTCAAAATGTCAAATACTGTATGATTCCATTTATATAACACTGTCAGAATAATAAAACTGTAAATATGGAGAACAAATTAGCAGTTGCTAGGGGCTGGAGATGGTAGGAAGGGAAGGAATAAGGCTGACTATAAAAAGGTAGCACAAGGAGATCTTATTGGTGACAGACTAGTTCTGTGTTTTGATGTGATATTGGTTATACAAATCTAGAGATGTGGTAAAATGATAGCACTGTACACACACACTGTACCAACATCAATTTCCTAGTTTTGACATTGTACTATGCATACAAAATCGCTTCAGTCGTGTCTTTTTGCCAGCCTATGGACTGTAGCTCACCAGGCTCCTCTGTCCATGGGATTCTCCAGGCAAGAACACTAAAGTGGATTATCATGCCCTTCTCCTGGGGATCTTCCTGACCCAGGGATCAAACCCGAATCTCTTATGTCTCCTGCAGATAGATTCATTACCATTAGTGTCATCTGGGGGGAGATTATTGTACCATAGCTACGTGAGATATAACCATTTGGGAAACTGAACAAAACAGGACTTCTCTGTACTATCTTTGCAACTTCTTATAAATCTACAAATATTTCAAAACAAAGTTTTTTTTAAGCCATGTATTTTGAAAAAGTTAAACTATGTACTTCATTAAAACAAAATGTAAATGTCTCTTTAAAATTTTTGACTTACACAGAATTTTCCTTTAAACTGGCTAACCAATTTAACCAATTTCCCTTAATTTGGCTAATCACATAATCGTCTTAGCTTCATCATGCATTAACTTACCATTATGGTGCTCAAGATTTCTCATTAATAAATCATAAAGAGAATGAAATTTTTAGGATAAGATACTGATAAAGAAAGCTGACTGCCAAAGAACTGATGCTTTTGAACTGTGGTGTTGGAGAAGACTCCTCAGAGTCCCTTGGACTGCAAGGAGATCTAACCAGTCCATCCTAAAGGAGATCAGTCCTAGGTGTTCATTGGAAGGACTGACGTTGAAGTTGAAACTCCAATACTTTGGCCACCTCATGTGAAAAGCTGACTCATTGGAAAAGACTCTAATGCTGGGAAGGATTGGGGGCAGGAGGAGAAGGGATCAACAGAGGATGAGATGGCTGGATGGCATCACCAACTTGATGGACATAGGTTTGGGTGGACTCAGGGAGTTGGTGATGCACAGGGAGGCCTGGCGTGCTGCAGTTCATGGGGTCGCAAAGAGTCAGACACGATTGAGCGACTGAACTGAACTGAACTGATAAAGATACTCAGTTGACTCCAAATTTACATTGCAAATGCCTAAAGGATACTTTAAAATTATTTTAACACAAAGAAAACTTATTATAAGGCTAGATATTAGCATGTTGGTGTTTCAACACCAATGACTTAAAAGACATGTGCCCCTTTTTAGTCATAAATATAATTCACCTCCATCTTCTACAAACAGCAACAAAAATTACGAGACAAGTAAAAGAAAAAAAACTGTCAAGAGACAAAGAAATCAAAACCAGGCTAAGTGATGATCCAGATGACAGGAATTAAAAAAGAAAAAAAAGGCAGCTGTGATAGAAGAATACAAAGGAAAGGGAGAAAATATGCATACATGGCTATCAACAGATAGATGGAAACTAGTAAAAAGAGTAAAATGGAAATGTATCAAGGAAGAAAATATCTTTTATGGGTTTATCATCAAAATGTACAGAATAGAAAAAACAAAAGCAGTGACTTTGAAAATAGATCAACAGAAATTATTCAAACTGGAACACACACAAACATACATTGGTTAAAAAAAGAGAGAGAGAGAAAAGAATCCATCCACAAATTGCAGGACAGCCTCAGAAGGTCTATCATATGTATAATTAAAATCACCAAAAAAAAAAAAAAAAAGAAAGAGAGAAAAGAGAGAATATTTAAAGAGATATTGGCTAAAAGTTTTTCAAATCAATTAAGGACAACAAACACAAACCAAGAAAATTAAAAGAACCCACACCAGATAAATACAAAGTGCACAAACTCTCATAAAATCTAATGTGGGTAAGATGCACACAAGTACACAAAAAGTGAAGCATATAAGAGATTTGGAAAGATCCATCAAAAATAGAATAAGCAATTAAAATCAAATTCTCTTCCTCCTCTAATATATAATGATCAAATCAGCTATATAATCGTTCAACTCTGAAAATAGCTAAGTTTTTAATCATCAAATAATTGAATAACATACAACAGCTAAGCTGTTACAGAACTGGCTATCTGAATCTGTACCAACGCTGTAACTATAAAAGCATGAAATCATGCTAATTATTTCCAGATATTCAACAATGTTCTCGTAGTAAGAAATATGGCACATGAAACTAAGGATTTCTCATTAATAAATCATGAAGAGACTGAAATTTTTAGGGTAAGATACTGATACAGATGCTCAGTTGACTCTAAATTTACACAGTCTGGAAATGCCTAAAGCATACTTTAAAATTATTTCACCACAAAGAAAATTTATTCTGAGACTAGATATTAATTTTTAATAAGTATTTCTTCTATATTTTGTTTTGCAATATTTGAACTGTCTTTTCTTGAGAATTTTATTGTCAAAACAACATAAAAACAATTTGCTATGGTGTCATCCTAGCCTATTCATTTCTAGTATTCAAATATATACATATATGTTTCACTTGCACATGAAATTATAAATTCCTTTTTCATATATTACACCATTAATATATTTCTAAGTCATTACAGGCTTTGTAACTGTACTCTTCATGACTGTATTATTTACATCTGCATAATATTCCATCAGCATGACAATTTAATCATTATCCTACTTTTAAACATTACAGTTTATCCAATATATTCCCTACTAGAGAGCCAACATCACAATGACTTCATTATGCATTAACTTTTTAATATATTTTAGGTCATAATATTAACTTCCAGATACAGAATGATTAGGTCAAAGACTACGAACACTGCTTGATGAAGTTTGTTAAATCACTTTCCAAAGGAGCTAAACTGATCAATAACACACATGCAATCTTTTTTATTTTTTAAATATAGATACATAAATATACAACTTTAACTTTAAAGCATAAGTATGATTTTGCTATCATAAAAGTATTATTTTTAATGCAATCTTTCTTTTTCTTTTGAGGACATCATTCCCTATCTCACAATATACCTTCCGTTCTCGCAACACATAAAGGTACCATTCATTGGCCCAAGTAAAGAACCCAATATGTAAACAACCAAATATGTATCCTGCTTGTACTTCTATTCTCATATAATCATATCCAATTACATATCTTCAGGCAGACATCTGTATATATAATGTGGTATTGTTACCGCATTTTCTTCAAAATAAAGGATGTCACACACATTTTTCGTTACCTAATTTTTTCTCACATCATAATACCCAACAGAAATCTCTCCTAGTCTACTGGCATACTACAGTCCATGGGGTTGCAAAGAGTCAGACTGAGCGACTGAACTGAACTGAAACAAATGTTTGTACAGAAACCTTTCTATGCAGAGGTATGTTTCAATGGGCTAGATTCCAATGGGTTTGCTAGGTCAACTAGTACACATAGAATACTTTTTATTTTAATAGATGTCATCAGATCATCTTCCTAAAAGACTCCATTAATTCATCTTTCTACTAGCAAAACATAAAAACAGCTTTTTCCCTTAGTCTACTGCCAGCAAAAGATTATTGTTGCCCCTTTTTTCTTTTTCAAGAAGGATAGGGGCTGAGAAGGCAGTCTCATAGATACAAAGTTAAAATACATTGTTATCTTAATTTGCATTACTCTATTAAGTATGAACATCGTTTTATTTATTGTAAGACATTTGGATTTGCTCCTTCATATCTTGCACTAATTTTCCTGTATTGCTGTCGCTCCTTTTTTGTCAATATCTATTTATGTAAGAGATATCCATCTGTCCTTTCTTTGCAAAGTAAATATTTTTATCAAATAGACTGTTCATATGCTATATTTTCTCATCCAAAGCTATTTCATAAATTTAAATACAGCCATCATTCTTTATAGTTTATAGATTTATAATGATGGTTCATGTCACCCTCATCCCAAGAATGCACATGTAATCTCCCAAATTGAGTGTAGAATTTTTATTATTCTTTCCACATGGAATTAATTTTTATATTTTGTATTAGATAGAGATCCAATTTATTTCCTGCCAAGTGGATAGCCAAATGTGCCAGAATTAGTTATTAAATAACCTACCTTCATTCTTTTAAATTGAATTTTCATATATAACATTGGTATATGTTTAGAGATCTACTTCCAGATTCTCTATTTTGTTCACATAAATTATTTTAATTCAAAGCTTTTCAATACTATTCATCAAATATCCTTCTCTTTGTCTTTATCATATCCCCATCAATAATGGCTGACATGCTATTAATTGCTCAATCGTTAGCTGCTTGAATGCATAAACTTTAAAACTGAATGTTTTAATGCAGCCACTTATCAACAGTATTTACTCTATTTTCTGCCTAAGTTTATGTCTTGCTCCCATTTCTAGTCCCTACATACAGCAGGATATAAATATTTCATAATTAAACAAATAATAATAAAGTTGATTCTGATTGGACCCCAGTAAGAAACTGCTTTGTTTCCTGAAGTTCATTAACCCTACTGAATTGCTAGAGTCCAAGGGGGTACTCCCCTTAGAGTTAATGGAGTCTCACTACCATGTTACTATAAATTTTTTCTACAAATTATATTTATTCATAACACCAAAGTTATCAATTAACATTTAATTATGAATAACCAAATATTATAGAAGCCTGTCTATTTACAGTATGTGAATGGTTATATTATAAACATTAAAATGAAAACCAACTTATTTTTCAAAATTATATCCTTTAGTATAGGATTAGGTCTAAGTAAAAACTTAATATATTATTGATGTACAGTAGAACTAACATGAACTCTAAGTCATTAAAAATAATAACTAGATATATACACAAAAATTGCAGGCAAATGTTCATAGCTTTATTCATAATCACTAAAAATTGGAAGCAACCAGAAAGTCCTTCAATATGAAAAAGAATAAAGAAACTGAGATACATCCACACAATGAAATACTTTGCAGTGGTAGCAAGAAATGAGCCATCAAGCCACAAAAAGACAAGTATGAATCTTTAATGAAGAGAACTAAGTGAAATAAGCCATCTTGAAAAAGCTATATACTATATAATTACAATTACACAACACTCTGAATAAAGGCAAAACTAGAGACATGGTTATTAGACTAATGGTTGCCAGGGGCTAAAGGTGGAGAATGCTGAATAGGTAAAACATAGGAGATTTTCATAAGGAAATAAAACTATTTTTGCATGATACTGTAACAGTGCATACATGACACTATGTATTAGAACACAGAATGAACCATACTATGTGTAAATTTTTTAAATAATTTAGAAAGTGAGAGAATCTTAGAATAGAAAATTGAATGTGACCAAATAATCTAACTGTATTACAAATGTGTGAAATATGCTCACTGAGAGAAGGAGTTAAACATCTTTGGAAATAAGTAGTCCATAACACTAAAAACAAAGAGAACTGTATACAAGTACTGTAATCAAGTATCAATTCTGAAACTATATTACACACATATACTGGAATTGAGCAATACAGTACATGAATGGCAGATGGTAGGAGCCAGATTTCTCACTGTTGGAGAAAAAGTTTCCAATAAGCAAGGAAGAAAGCAGAAATGATGCTGGCTTAGTGGGTTAGAGATGAAGACATCAATATAAAGCATGTTTAGTTCAACAGAGACAAATTGGATTACAGAGAAAAATATTATAAATATGTATGTATACGCACATATATTTTCTTTCTCTGTCAGCTGTGAAAGTCTACAAGCATCCACACCCTGACAGCAATGAGAACACCTATCAACCAAATCTTCGTTTCTAACACCATTCTCTAAAAAAAAAATCCCAGAGCTCTTTGAGAAAATGGTTGGTTCTAAGACTTGGTCAGGAAGCATAAAGATGAGCCTGGAGAATCTTATAATGTCAGAAAGTAACTACTAACACACACACACACACACACACACACACACACACAACTCACAAAATGATGGTTAAACAGCATCAATTAAAAGAGCTTCCACTGGCCACGGCTAGAATAGTTCATGCAAATAGAATTAAGTAACTGGATTATAATTAAAAGTTTAAAATAAGAATCCATGAGTCCATACTGATATAAATACTTGAATGAATAAATAAGGAAAAACAGACAAACCTCCTATATAGAAACATTTCAAATAACTTATGTGTCTTATGCTACCCTCAGACATGTAGAGCATAACTCTATTATATTTAAAGAACAGAACAGAAAGGAAGAATAATTTTATAGTGGAAAAATCTAAGAAACACCATTTCTGCCAAACGATCACCATTCAATATGAACAGTGGTAAGTCAGACTGACAATATGTATCCTTAACATGATGTGATGAAAATTAATTTTACCTCTGTGGTCTTCCTCCCCAAAACCCGTCAGTTCGGTTCAGTCGCTCAGTCGTGTCTGACCCTTTGCGATCCCATGAATTGCAGCACGCCAGTCCTCCCTGTCCATCCCCAACTCCTGGAGCCTACCCAAACCCATGTCCATCGAGTTGGTGATGCCATCCAGCCATCTCATCCTCTGTCGATCCCTTCTCCTCCTGCCCCCAATCCTTCCCAGCATCAGGGTCTTTTCCAGTGGGTCAACAACACATCTGACAAATGCCAAGCGAAGGACAATCTATAAATTAACTACCCATATCCCTCAAAACTATCATGGTCATCAAAAACAAGTAAAGTTTAAGGAATCATCACAATTAAGAGGAGCCTAGGGAGACATGACCACTAAATGCAGTGTGTATCATGAATAGGACTCTAAAATAGAAAAGGGACAGTAGGTAGAAACTATGGAAATCTATAACATATCAGTATAAAATGATAACAATAAAAATGGATGTGGGATATAAAATAACTCTCTGTACCATCTTGAAGTATTTATGTGACAATAAAACTATTTTAAAACAAAAGTTTATTTAAAAACCAAATAACATTTAATGGGTACATTGTATATGCTACCCTCTTACACACATCTCCATCCTGGAATGCCCTTTCTTGAGGACATTATGTATCTGATAAACTCACATTCACTCTTCAAGAATAAGACTAGGAAAGTAGGTGGAAGGGAGGACAGACAGGCAGGCCAATCCAAAAATACACTTTACAAAAATGTCCATATTTACTAATAGAACTGTCTTATGTCATGCATCTCTCTCTGTCATATACCTAAAAGAAAAAAACTGGAATCATCTGGCCACAAGAAAACCTCTCCCTTATACTGACCTTAATAAACGAAGATGGTAGTGTAAGGCATAATTTTAAAATAAAATCCCATTTGAACTGACCGAAAGAAATATAACTGAATGCAGCTTAAAATTCAAATGTGTGTGTGCTAGTTGCTCAGTCATATCCAACTCTTTGCAACCCCATGTAGCCCACCAGGCTCCTCTATCCATGGAATTCTCCAGGCAAGAACACTGGAGAGAATAGCCATTCCCTTCTCCAGGGGATCTTCCCAACCCAGGGATCAAACCCAGATCTCCTACGCTACAGGCAGATTCTTCACCATCCAAGCCACCAAGGAATCCCATAATATTCAAATAATCATGTCTTATACAATTGTTAAGTTTACAACTTTTTTACAATCTTTATTTTCCCTACTCATCCTCTCCTTTAGGCAAAAAAAAGCATGCATGCATGCTAAGTTGCTTCAGTTGTGTTGGACTGTTTGCAACCCCTTGGATTTTAGCCCACCAGGCTCCTCTGTCCTGTCCCACTGGAGTGGGATGCCATACTGTCCTCCAGGGGATCTTCTCAACCCAAGGATCCAATCTGCCTCCCTTATGTCTCCTGCATTAACAGGCGGGTTATTTACCACTAGTGCTAAGCACAGCTATCAGAGTTGACTTCTTTGAAGTCATATAACATTTTTTTCCCAACCACACAGTAACATCTCCCTTAAAATTTGTATTATACTTGTCTAACTTTCCCTAATGGACTATATAGCTCCCATGAGGATACAGCCTATCCTTCAACCCTGTCATTATATATCCTCATATAACACAATACATTGCTTTGTTAGTAGAGATTCTGACAGAGAGAAAATATACAGAAGAATCAAATGGAATTGAAGAACACAATACAGAATTTTAAAATACAATAGAAGGCATCAATAATAGGTTGGATCATACAGAGGAATAGACCAGAAAACTGGAAAACAGTGTAGAGGAAGTCACTCAAATTGAACTAAAAAGGCAAGAGAGAGAGAGAGAACATTGTTTTTTTGTTTTTGTTTTTTTAAATGAGGATAGTTTAAGAGGCCAGTAAGTAGTTAAAGGACACACACACACACACACAAAAGGATGTAAAACATGATGTCAAAAAAATTAAATGTGTGGGAGTGAGGAAGTAAAAATCTGGGGTTATTAGAATACATTCAAACTTGAGAAATTATCAACTTTTAAAAATCATATGCATGGATGTATGTATATACATATTCTTGTATATAAAACTCACAGTAACCACAAACCAAAAATCTAAAAAAGATACATGCTAAAAAAGAGAAATGAATTCAAATAGAACACTAAAGATACTCATTAAATCATTAAGGAATAGAGCAAAGAAGAGAACAGAAATAACTACAAAAACAACCAGAAAACAATCAACACAACAGCAGTAAGTACATACCTATCAATAATTACTCTAAATGCAAATTAATTAAATAATCCAGTCAAAAGACACAGACTGGCTGAACTGATACAAAAACAAGACCCATACATATGCTGCCAACAAGAGATTCACTTCAAACACATACAGGCCAAAAGTGAGGAGATGGAAAAAGGTATTTCAGGTAAATGTAAAAAAGAGAACTGGAGTAGCAATGCTTACATCAGGCAAAATAGATTTCAAAATAAAGACTGTAACAAGAGACAAAGAAGGACATTACATAATGATAAAAGGATCAAGTGGTTTCTCTGATAGCTCAGCTGGTAAAGAATCTCTGTCTGCTCCTCTCAAATATGAATGGGCCCTGTGATTTATTGCTTTGACCAGCAGTATGCGGTAGAAACGACATTGTATTATTTTCTGGGCCTATACTGTATGAAAGTAATAGCTTCCACCTCCTGTCTTTTAGAATACTTGTTCTGGAGGAAATCATCCTCCACAGAAGAAATTTGACTATTCTGAGACCACCACACTGAAAGGTAACCCAAAACAGACATTTGGAGAGCCCATATGAAGAGAAAAACACCTACTCAATCTCTCATTCTTCAAGTAAAGATTGCTTCCAGGCTAGATATGTAAATGAAGAGGCCTTCAGATGTCCCCAGCACTTAGCCACCACCTGAGTAGAACAATGTAAGACCAGCAAAATCTTACCCAAATTCCCTGACCTGCAAAATCATGAGCAAAATTAATTAAATTGTGATGTTGTTTGCTTCACAACAGAAAAACAAAAACTATAATTTCATCATAGCACACGTAAACACTCACTATAGCAACAGAAAAGAAAGCAGAGAATCTTTTCCTTAGACTGCCAATTTATAGGGTGAAAGCAAGAAAGTTTTATAAACTTTTAAATTATCTACTTACTATCTGCAGAAGTTCTCAATTATTTTCCATTATTAACTAACTCACGAGTAAATTAAGAGATAAACCAATATTTCTAACTACTTTTGATTCTCACAATGTGAAGGAAAGTGTCAAGATTACAAGGACATGACCCTGAACTTGTACATGACCCCCATCAGCTGAATTGTACACTAAAAAGAATGAGTTGGTTTTGTACTAAACACTTTTATGAGTTGTCGTTCAAGATTTTCCAGAGACTCTTCCCTCTTTAGGAGGCATGTCAAAGAATTTGCAGTCCTTTTTAATCTGCCATAGGTTTAAATGGTGTGTCTAATTAACGACATTTTTACTTTAAAAAGCTTGAGTATATTTCTGTTGGATATTTGAAGATACCTGTTGTTTGTTATCTTTGTTGACTTTATCAAGGCTAAACTTTTGTAGTATTCTTAATATATCTTAGTTCTTTTCTAAAATGAATCCTTAACAATGTATATTGCTTTAACAGTGAATGGTAGTGGTGAGGGTGAAAAGTGGAAAGATGGAAGTTTCAGTGCATCCTACGAAAAATCTATTTCATTCCCTGAATAGTTCATATGTAAAGGATATATGTACTTTATTTCCTA
>ML663562.1:16960972-17277849 GCA_007570785.1 Antilocapra americana | reverse complement strand
GAAATAGATTTTTCATAGGATGCACTGAAACGTCCATCTTTCCACTTTTCACCCTCACCACTACCATTCACTGTTAAAGCAATATACGTTAAGGATTCATTTTAGAAAAGAACTAAGATATATTAAGAATACTACAAAAGTTTAGCCTTGATAAAGTCAACAAAGATAACAAACAACAGGTGTCTTCAAATATGTCACAACAGGACTCTTAGCTAATGAAATGAAATGCTCTTGACCCACAAGGTCGATAGTCATTTTGCCAACCCACACCCCTTCCTTCCATGCTTCTTCTAGCCATAAGGGTAGACAATTAACCAACACCAAGCTACATATCTCTGCCATAATGATTAGTCCTAAGGATAAAAACTTCCCTGGTGGCTCAGACGGTAAAAGCATCTGCCTACAATGTGGGAGACCCAGGTTCAATTCCTGGGTTGAGAAGAGCCCCCGGAGAAGGAAATGGCAACCCATTCCAGTATTCTTGCCTGGAAAATCCCAGGGACGAAGGAGCCTGGCAGGCTACAGTCCATGGGGCTGCAAAGAGTCAGACATGATGGAGCAACTTCACTCACAAGGATAAAAACTATGGTGGAGGTAATGAAAATAATGGAGACCTCCTTCAAAACATCCCATGCACACACTGCTACACTCAGTGCCCTCATCCCTGCAGCAGGCCACCACCAACCCAAGCCTCTGCCGCACACTCCTGGACACTTACAGGCAAGTCTGGGTCAGTCTCTTGTGGGGTCACTGCTCCTTTCTCCTGGGTCCTAGGGCATACAAGTTTCTGTTTGTGCCCTCCAAGAGTCTGTTTCCCCAGTCCTGTGTAAGTTCTGGAAGCTCTATGGAAAGTCCCTTGAACTGCAAGGAGATCCAACCAATCCATCCTAAAGGAAATTAGTCCTGAATATTCACTGGAAGGACTGATGCTGAAGCTGAAACTCCAATACTCTGGCCACCTGATGCAAAGAAATGACTCAGTGGGAAAGACCCTGATGCTGGAAAAGAATAAAGGCAGCAGGAGAAGGGGACGACAGAGGATGAGATGGTTGGACGGCATCACCTACTCAATGGACACGAGTTTGAGTAAACTCCAGAAGCTAGTGATAGACAGGAAGGCTGGGCGTGCTGGAGTGCATGGGGTAGCCAAGAGCTGGACATGACTGAGCAACTGAACTGAACTGAAGGATTAAAAAATTGACTCCAGCTGGATTGGTCTTTCCTAGGGATACTTCCAGCTAGAGATAAAAGGGAAAATCCCATATATCACAAACTCTCTTCATCTTCTACATTCTAAATCCAATGCCTTAACTTACTCTTCAGCATGCAAGTTTAGTCCCACTGGATTTTGCCTGAACTATTCCCCAGAGTACTCTTCCTTCTGATATTTGCATGGCTGGCTATTTCTTCTGATACAGATCTCAGCTTTAACGTCCCCTGTGGACAAAGGCCTTCGTAAGCAGACACTTAATCACTGTCCTATCACTTTAATTCTCTACAATAGCATTTACCACATAGTATCTTTCTTTTTAATACTCTCTGCTGTATCTATAACACCTAAAATAGTACCTGGCACAAATTATATACTCCATTCAAAATTTGTTGAAAAAGTGAAGAAATGAACCCAAAGCCAACAGCCGTGGTCTTAGCTCCAAGAAGAAGCCAGTCTGAAAGAGTGACGCCATTAAGGAAAGATTTGAAAAGAAAAAGCAGAATTTCTTGAGGCATCTGAGTCTGTTCAGTCATCCCAAAGGTCAGCTCCAATCCTACCCATACTACAGTTTGATTATATATATCAGAGGACTTTAAAGTGCAATGGATATATCAGCCTGAGGAGAACTAAGGGGTACTTAAGATGATCCATCAGAATGTGAAAAGAAATACTACATCTAAAATGGATTTTTTATTATTCTTTGTTTTATATTGTACCTAATAAATTATTATAGTCATTGTGTATACACAATGTACAGATAGACACACCCAGACTGGATGTACATCTACTACTTAATAGAGGGAAACAACTCAAAAAGTGAGGAGACTATTACTATCAACGAGCAAATTTGCTTTTCTTAAGCTAGAGTGTTTCAGGTTTCTCTCATTTCTAACCAAGAGACTTCTGAAATGTACTTAACACATATTTGATGGTAAAATGCTTGTAAAATGCTGAATGCACACATTGCTTATCACTCCAGAGAACAAATAAAAACTAATGGTAAACAGATTTCAAATACACATTAAAAATAATTTTCTAAAACTTACACTTGTCCAAAAGTAATCAATAACTCTCTAATTATAAATTGTTTCCTACTAGACAGCTTGAAGTGGAAGCCAGACAACCACTAGTAAAGGATGCTTAATGATACTGTGGCCACTTAATGATAAGCACCCTACGGTTAGAGAGTATCCACAAATGAAGCTGCTAGATAAGTGGCTAAGAAACAAAATATGAAAGGTCATGATAAGGAATTTGGAAGGAATCACAGAATAATAAAAATGACTGTCAGAGTTGTATGACTGTGTTCCAGACAGACACCTAAACTCTTTAGACACTCTAGCAGTTTTAGTCTTCAGAAGATCCCTATCATTATCTACACTGTTTAAATAAGGAAACTTAGGCTAGAGACAGACCAAGTAATTTGATTAATATCACAATTATATTAGTGTCAGAAATAGAATTTATTTAAGAATTCTGAGAAGGGATGTGTAACACAGAGTATTTTGAATGAATGATAGGCATTTTAGGAAAATAGCTATGAGTCAATGAGGAAAATTCTATAGAAGTAGCACATACCAGCAACAGACAAATATAATCCAAATGAGAGCTATTGAGGGACAAGGAATAAGGGGGAAATACTGTGGGATTTCACTTATATCTAGCTTGAGCAAACAGGTGAAAAAACAAGTTGGGGTGGAAGAAATGAAGCAGAAAATGAAAAGATGAGGTATAAAATGAGTAGGCTGAGCCTAGGCAACATGGACATGTTTATTTGAGATTTCAGTTAAAAAGGCCAGATGTTAACAGCTTGATGTTACCATTCTGAAATAGTTCAAAACTCCACTTAACTTCCCTTTGAAATCCAAATTCATTATTGAAAGGTTGCAGTATACCTACAGAAGCAATCCTCACTGATAGACAGGGAATGGAAAATGACAAAAATGTAATCTCTTTGAAATTCAATGAAAGACAAAATATCTAGCCAATAAGCCAAAATGGAGAAGATGAAAACCAAAGCACAATGAGAAAGCTAGAATCCAACCCTTAATCAGAAATAGGAATTCTATACAGAAAAAGATATAGTGGGGAAATAACCTCCAAAAAGGATTTGATTTAGGTCATATCTGAATATTCCAGTGGTTTTCCCTACTTTCTTCAATTTAGGTCTGAATTTTACAATAAAGAGTTCATGATCTGAGCCACAGTCAGCTACCAGTCTTGTTTTACCCAACTGTACAGAGCATCTCCATCTTTAGCTGCAAAGAATACAATTAATCTGATTTTGTACTAATGATGTATCTGGTGACATCCACGTGTAGGGTCTCTCATGTTGTTGGAAGAGGGTGTTTAATATGACCAGGGCATTTTCTTGGCAAAACTCTTGTTAGCCTTTGCCCTGCTTCATTTTGAACTCCAAGGTAAAATTTGCCTGTTACTCCAAGTATCTCTTGATTTCCTACTTTTGCATTCCAGTCTCCTATGCTGAAAAAGACATCTTTTTTGGGTGTTAGTTACACAAGGTCTTATAGGTCTTCACAGAAACATTCAACTTCAGATTCTTTGGCATTAGTGGCTGGGCCATAGACTTGGATTATTGTGATACTGAATGGTTTGTCCTGGAAACAAACAGAGATCATTCTGTTGTTTTTGAGATTGCATCCAAGTACTGCATTTCAGACTCTTTTGTTGACTATGATGGCTATTCCATTTCTTTTAAAGGATTCTTGCCCACAGTATTAGATATAATGGTCATCTGAATTAAATTCACCCATTCCAGTTCATTTTAGTTCACTGATTTCTACAATGTCAATGTTCACTCTTGCCATCTCCTGTTTGACCACTTCCAATTTACCTTGATTCATGGACCTAACATTCCAGGTTTCTATGTAATACTGTCCTTTATACCATCGGATTTTACTTTCATCACCAGTCACATCCACAGCTGGGTGATATTTTCGCTTTGGCTCCATCTTTTCATTCTTTCTGGAGTTATTTCTCCATTCTTCCCCAGTAGCACACTGGGCACCTACCGACCTGGGGAGTTCATCTTTCAGTGTCATATCTTTTTCCCTTTTCATACTCTTCATGGGGTTCTCAAGGCAATAATACTGAAGTGGTTTGCCATTCCCTTTTCCAGTGGGCCACATTTTGTCAGAACTCTCCACCATGACCTGTCCGTCTTGGGTGGCCCTGCATGGTATGGCTCATAGTTTCACTGAGTTAGGCAAGGCTGTGGTTCACATGATCAGTTTGCTTTAGTTTTCTGTGACTGTGATTTTCATTCTGTCTGCCCTCTGAGGAATAAGGATAAGAGGCTAATGGAGCTTTCTGATGGGAGAGACTGACTGTGGGGGAAACAGGGTCTTGTTCTGATGGTCAGGGCCATGCTCAGTAAATCTTTAATCTTATTTTCTGTTGATGGGTGGGGCTGTGCTCCCTCCCTGTTCTTTGGTCTGAGGCCAAACTGTCAATCCACATCTCCACCAGAAAGTCCTGGACACTCACAGACAAGGCTAACTCAGTCTCCTGTAGGGACACTGCTCCGTTCTCCTGGCTCCTGGTGTGCACAAGGTTTTGTCTGTGCCCTCCAAGAGTCTGTTTCCCCAGTCCTGTGGAAGTTCTGTAACCAAGTCCCACTGGCCTCCAAAGTCAAATTCCCTGTGGGTTCTCAGTTCCTTGGCCGGATCCCAAGGTTAGAAAATCTGTTGTGGGTCCTAGAACTTTCTTAGCAGTGTGTAAATTTCTTTGGTATAATCATTCTGCAGGTTGTGGGTCGTCTGCTCAGTGGCTCTGTGGTGGATAACACTGCATTATCCAGGGCAGCTGAAGTCAGAGGCCCTGTCACTGTGGCAGGCCACTGCTGACCTGTGCATCCGCAGGAAACACACAAACACTTAAAGGCATGTCTGGCTCAATCTCTGTGGGGACACTGGGTCCTGGCACACAAAAGGTTTTGTTTGAGCCCTCCAAGCGTCTCTGGCAGGTATGTGGTTGGACTCTAAACATGATTTGCCCCTCCTAACGTCTTGCTGGGGCTTCTCCTTTGCCCTTGGACATAAGGTATCTTTTCTTAGTGCGATCCAACATTCTTCTAGGTTACAACGAACCTAGACAGCATATTAAAAACCAGACACATTATTTTGCCAACAAAGGTCTGTCTAGTCAAGGCTAAGGTTTTTCCAGTAGTCACATGTGGATTTGAGAGTTGGACCATAAAGAAAGCTAAGCACTGAAGAATTGATGCTTTTGAGCTGTAGTGTTAGAGAAGACTCGAGAGTCCCTTGGACTGCAAGGAGATCCAACCAGTCCATCCTAAAGGAAATTAGTCCTAAGTGTCCATTGGAAGGACTGATGCTGAAGCTGAAGCTCCAATACTTTGGCCACCTGATGCAAAGAACTGACTCACTGGAAAAGACCCTGATGCTGGGAAAGATTGAAGGCAAAAGGAGAAAGGGACAACAGAGGATGAGATAGTTGGATGGCATCACTGACTCAATGGACTTGAGTTTCAGTAAACTCTGGGAGTTAGTGATGGACAGGGAGGTCTGGCGTGCTGCAGTCCATGGGGTCACAAAGAGTAGGACATGACTGAGTGACTGAACTGAACTGAACATTCTCCTGTTGATGATTGTTCAGCAGCAAGTTGCAACTTTCAAGTTCTCACAGGAGATGAGTGCACATCCTGCTACTATGCCATCTTCTTGCTGGGCTTCAAGAAAGCAGGGAAAACCACTAGACCATTCAGGTATGACCTAAATCAAAACCCTTACGATTATACAGTGGAAGTAAGAAATAGATTCAAGGGAATAGATCTGATAGAGTTCCTGAAGAACTATGGATAGAGGTTCGTGACATTGTCCAGGAGGCAGTGATCAAAACCATCCCCAAGAAAAGAAGAGAAGCTAGAGAAGCTAAAGGCAAAGGAGAAAAGGAAAGACATACCCATCATAACACAGAATTCCAGAGAAGAGCAAGGAGAGTTAAGAAAGCCTTCCTCAGTGATCAATGCAAAGAAATACAGGAAAACAACAGAATGGAAAAAACTAGAGATCTCGTCAAGAAAATTAGATATATAAAAGGAACATTTCAAGAAAAGATAGGCCCAATAAAGGACAGAAATGGTATGAACCTAACAGAAGCAGAAAACAGTAAGAAAAGGTGGTAGGAATACACAGAGGAACTCTACAAAAAAGATCTTCATGACCCAGATAACCACGATGGTGTGATCACCCATCTAGAGCCAGACATCCTGGAATGTGAAGTCAAGTGGGCCTTAGGAAGCATCACTATGAATAAAGCTAGTGGAGATGATGGAATTCCAGTTGAGCTATTTTAAATCCTACAAGATAATGCTGTGAAAGTGCTACACTCAATATGTCAGCAAATTTGGAAAACTCTGCAATGGCCATAGGACTGGAAAAAGGTCATTTCTCATTGCAATCCCAAAGAAAGGCAATACCAAAGAATGTTCAAACTAGCACACAATTGCACTCATCTAACAGGCATCCAGTCCCATCACGTCATGGCTCAAAATTCTCCAAGCCAGGCTTCAACAGTATGTGAATCGAGAACTTCCAGATGTTCAAGCTGGATTTAGAAAAGGTAGAAGAACCAGAGATAAAATTGCCAACATCCACTGCAAAAAGCAAGAGAGTTCAAGAAAAACATCTACCTCTACTTTATTGACTGAGCCAAAGCCTTTCACTGTGTGGATCACAACAAACTGCGGAAAATTCTGCAAGAGATGAAAATACCAGACCACCTGACCTGCCTGTTGAAAAACTGTATGCAGGTCAAAAGCAGCCGTTAGAATTGGACATGGAACAACAGACTGGTTCCAAATAGGGAAAGGAGTATGTCATGGCTGCATATTGTCACCCTGCTTATTTAACTTATATGCAGAGTACATCATGCAAAATGCTGGGCTGGATGAAGCACAAGCTGGCATCAAGATTGCCTGGAGAAATATCAATAACCTCAAATATGCAGATGACATAACCCTTATGGCAGAAAGTGAAGAATTAAAGAGTCTCTTGATGAAAGTGAAAGAGGAGAGTGGAAAAGTTGGCTTAAAACTCAACATTCACAAAACTAAGATCATGGCATCCAGTCCCATCACGTCATGGCAAATAAATGGAGAAACAATGGAAACAGTGACAGATTTATTTTCTTGGACTCCAAAATCATTCCAGATGGTGACTGTAGCCATGAAATTAAAAGACACTTGCTCCTTGGAAGAAAAGCTATGACAAACCTAAACAGCATATTAAAAAGCAGAGACATTACTTTGCCAACAAACGTCCATCTAGTCAAAGCTATGGTTTTTCCAGAAGTCATGTATGGATGTGAGACTTGGACCATAAAGAAAGCTAAGCATCAAAGAACTGATAGTTTTGAACTGTGGTGCTAGAGAAGACACTTGAGAGTTCCTTGGACTGTAAGGAGATCCAACCAGTCAATCCTAATGCAAATCAATCCTGAACATTCATTGGAAAGACTGATACTGAAGCTGAAGCTCCAATACTCTGGCTACCTGCTGTGAAGAACTGATTCATTAGAAAAGACCCTGATGCTGGGAAAGACTGAAGGCGGGAAGTGAAGTGGACAGCCAGAGTATGAGATGGTTAGATGGCATCACCAACTCAACAGACAAGTTTGAGCAAGCCTCGGGAGTTGGTGATGAACAGGGAAACCTGGCATGCTGCAGTCCATGGAGCCACAAAGAGTCAGACACAACTGAGCAACTGAACTGAACTGAACCTCCATAAGTAAACCAATATATAAATATAGAAGAAACTTAATGTCTTATGAATGTCTCTTAGAGATTATTATTTACATAAAATTGATAATTTCCAAAAACAGGTTGGTGACAGTGAGACACAGGAAAGGAAACCATTATCTTATCCTTTGGGAACTTCCAATTAACTAATCTTGGCAAACCAGATAAAAATCATATGGGATGACTCAATAAAACCTCATGATTTAAGCCAACTGCATTATGACTTGGAGACAGTTCATCTCAGAATTGTTAATAATGAAAAATACTTACACAAGATATACATGTTTGCCAAGGGGAAAAAAAGTGTACTTCTTTGAAACAGTTTTTAAAACAACAAACCACCCACAGAAACCACATGGGCACAAAATGAAATGATTCTGGTCACTGATTTGTAGAAGAGCACTTAAGCACTCCTCAAATGAAAGATTCATTTTAGTCTCTCTTTATGTGACAAGCAGATCATCCATGCAAATACCTGATTGGACCTACAAAGAAAACATTGCAAACATACCTGCATCAGCCTGAGTTTCAACAGAAAAAACTTTCCCCAACAAGAGCATAACAGTTTTCAAAGACCACTTCCTTTTTTCAAGAAGACACTTTTTTTTCACAGTAAAAATTTATACAAAGCTTAAAAATACCTCAAAATAAAATAAATATCACTGAGTACTTAATTATAATATTAAAGACACATTAATTAAAAATCTCCTGGAATTACCATCCTCTATCAGTAGCAATATCATTAATAGGTGAGAATTACTCAATTTATCAAATTATGTAATATCCTAGTGAAACAGTATACTAGAAAGGTAAGTTTCAAAAACGGAATAAATATAAAGGAAGGATATTGCTCAGGAGACAGGCAATCTATAGGGGTGGCATACAGTTACACTGGACACTAGAAGCTAGGCTGGGTACATTCAATGGGTTAAAGGTACAGAAAACGAAGCCAAATGAAACCAGAGTCAAACACAGTCCAGCAAACAGCACTGCTTAGGGTAAAATGCAAAGACTACAAAAAACTGCACTGCGTATAGAAATATCAGGTAAGTACTAGAGATATCAGCAGAAAGCAGAAAGTTAACCTTGACCCTCAACATCACTAAAGATTCACACATCCCTTTAAATAAGCAGGAAAAAAGGGGGGTGGGGGCGTTTACAAGGCTGTATTATATAGCCTGCACAGAACATAAAAAGAACACAATAAAAACCATGAAGCAATGCAAGAGCTACAAGTTTACATACATCTGCACATACACTTTTCACCAAGTTTTCAATTTCCTGATACAATGCCATAAAAATTGGGGATTTTTTTCCCTCTACTTTGGCTCTATGTAAGGTGCTGACTTTTCCCTTGGATAGGCTGGCAAAACTCAGCCTGTCAAAGCTTGCATAACCTTGAAGTACACATATAATTTCCAGAAGAAATAAAGAAAGAATGGAAAAATAGATGAGTTTCCAAAAGAAATAATTTTAAATTGTATATATCTACAGTCCTTATGCCTTGGAAAAGATGTCACTGGTAGTATTTGTTATCACATGCATGAATCCTAAAAAATCCAAAGCACTGAATCTGTCCAAGTGCAATTGTAGGTATCTTAATGCAGTTTGAAAATAATGAAAAAATAATAATGTCCAAGATGGAAAGCCCTGTGACTGTCACCTAGTCAGAAAGAATACAAATTGGAAGAGAGATTAGATTAGACTCATTTCAGAAAATGAACAGGGAATCCCTATAACTATACTGAGGATCTCTATATAAACAAAATAAAATTTATACACCAAAATTCTTCACGTTGTAGTAAAGTAACTCAATATTTTCTAAATAGCTGCTGAGTAAAATGATCTTTTATGGATGCAGGAATGAGAAATGACTGGTTCCTTAAGGTTTTCTAAAAGTAGAAAGTGATGTTTTAAGATATAGGAAAGTACCAAAAAGTATGGTGCATTTTCCTAGTAAATAAATTTTATACAAAGACTTAGTAACATGTTAAGAGGAGAAATTTTACTTTTCTGAGTAATTTACAAAGAATACTTTATAAAATATAACACAGAATATAAAATAATAGAAATAAGTTTTTTAAAAAACACATTTTCTAAATATCACCAGTAGCTAATTCGTAAACATCTTTACTACTACACACCACCGGAATGTCTATTATTTCTGTACTATGGCTACTTCAAAATGTAACAATGATAAAGACTGAAGAAAAGTTTAAACTACAGTATACAGACAGCATTCTACTTCAAATCACACACAGACCACGTCCCAACTAAAAGAACTAGAAAACTGAACAAGATACCTGAAACAACTGTATAACAGACAACAGACAGCATCGAATCATAATTTTTGAGGGAAAGGAAACAAACAAGGTTTACAACCTGGAGTCAGTTTACAGGCTGGTTAAATGGTAGGGAAACCTAAGCCTCTCACTGAATTAAGGGGACAGAGTTAAAAGTTTACAAGATAAGTAGAATTTCCAGGGCCAAGTACTTGAGAAGAGAGAACTACACCAGACAAGAACCCTAAGAGTTAGAAAGATCTGTTCAAATCTTGGGCTGAGTAATAACCTCTATACACATGAGAAAACTCCACAACAAGTAAAATAGAAGTAAGCAGAACAACATCTGAAGCTTGCACAAGCTTTGGCAATAGTTTGTATTCCTATCAGTCAGATTAGATAAACCTCTTAATACATAGAGTATTCATCAAATCCTCAAAAAGGGCATCTCCTTAGCAGTGAGGCTAAATTAGACCACAACAAAAGGATTTTCTGGATACGAACTAAAGATCTTGAAATGTGCCTCAAAATAATTCAATTGAATCCACATAATATAACTTAAAGCCAAAACAAAATACAACACTATTTGAAATACAACAAAATTCAGCAATCAATGAGATAAAATTCAAAATGTCTTAATCCAATCAAAAAAAAATCAATATAAAAAAATCAGGAAAAATATGACCTATAACCATGAGAAAAATCACCCAACAGACAGAAATTAGCAAGATGAGAGCATAAGCAAAGACATGAAAACAGCCATTATAAACGTTTCATGTTTAAGAAGGTAAAAGAAAAAATGATCATGGTGATAAGAAACATGGAAGATGTAAGAAAGACTCAAATGGACCTTCCAGAGAACTTCTAAAACAAAAAAATACAGAGGATGAGATTAACAACAGATTAAACATAATAGAAGAAAATATCAAGATAAGTCCCAACTAATTTAAAAATAGAGAAATCATTCAAAGTATCCTCTCCAGGTATGGAAGAAATATATTAAAAACCAATGTAAGAAAGAAATTTGGAAATTTTCCCAAATACCTGAAAATTAAACAACACAATTCTAAATAACCCATGAGGAATATTTTGAAGTAAATATAACCAAAAATAATACGTATCAAAATCTGTGGGATACAGTTAGAACACTGCTTTAAGAGAAATTTATAAACACTATATTCTTATATTTACAGAACAAAAAAAGCAGTCAAATAATTGATGTAAGGTTATCTCCTTAAGCATCTGAAAATGTAGAACATATTAAATTCAAAAGAACAGAAATTAATAAAACAGAAAATAGAAAAACAAAATTACAAAAACAAAAGATGATTCTTCCCAAATATCATTGAAATTGATAATAAAAACAAAGAAATGACACAAATTACCAATATCAGGAATGTAAGAATTTCAATATTAGGACATCTCTAGAAACATACAGATATTAAAAGAATAACAAGGGGAAGTTTTATTAAAAAAAAAATTATTGCCAATAATTTCAAATATTTACATAAAATGGAAAAATTCATTAAAATATGTAAAACTTCCAAAAGTCAATCCAGATAAATAGATTAAACTGACTACAGCTGGATCTATTAAAGAAGTTGATTTCATAGTTAAAATCCTTCTACAAAGAAACGTTTAGATGCAGGCGGATTTACTGGAGAAGTGAATGAGATTCAAGAAACAAATCAAATATTTCACAAGCTCTTTAACAAAACAGAGAAGTAAACTGGTATTTGGTATCACTCCAATACCAAAACCAGACAAATATCAGAGAATAAAAGATTATATAACATCCAATATCAATATAGATGAATAAAAAAACTTTAGCAAAGTTTAAACAATATATGAAGATAAAGTAACATGAAAAATAAGGCAGATGAGATGGTTAGATAGCATCACTGCCTCAATGAATTTAAGCAAGCTCCAAAGACAGTGAAGGACAGGGAAGCCTGGCATGCTGCAGTCCATGGGGCTGCAAGAGTCAGACACAGCTTAGTGATTAAACCACCACCATGTCATTTTAGTTTATTTTTTCAGATTTTAATACTATTATATTATTGGTTATTTTAATTTTATAAATGTTAAATCTCAATAAAACTGAGTTTTTCAATCACCACAGAATATAGAATAAATAGTGGAAAGAATACTCCAAAACTTTTATCGCAATCCCACTGTTTATCACTAGTGCTAAGTCCCTTCCTCCAGCAGGCGCGGGAGCAGAGTGAGCTCACTGGAGAAACAATCCAGCTAATGGTCATGTCTTGAAATTGAGGTCAGAGAAAAGATTAGCTCTTAGGCAGAACCATAGCTGACAGCAAAATCAAAGAGGTGAGGGAGTGAGACTTAGAGAAAAAAGACATGCAGTATGTAAAGTACCTCAGGGTGTGTAATACAGGTAAACTCAATAGAGTATCCAAGGACAAAGGAAGTGAGAACAGATCATGGAGTCCCCAAACCAGAAAACCAAGGAGACTAGAGTAGAAGGGGATAGATGTATTAGGAACACAGGAAGATAGCTTCAGATGTTAAGTGAAGTATGAGGTGTTTTTAAACCTCTCTACAGTAAGTTAGGCTTCCCTGGTGGCTCAGCGGTAAGAAATCCACCTGCCAAAGCAGGAGACACAGATTCAATCCCTAGGTTGGAAAGATCTCCAGGAGAAGGAAATGACAACCCATTCAAGCATTCTTTGCTGGAAAATCCCATGGACAGAGGTCCCTGGTGGGCGACAGTCCCATAGTTCATGGGATTACAAAAGAGTCAGACACAACTTAGCAATTAAACAACTGTAAGCTAGGCTGCCTGAGACTGGAGAAGCTACCAAGCATACTCAAGTTGTAATCAGCTTTCTGATACTCTGTCTTGCTTTTAAACTTTCTGTCATATCACCACCCTTTGTCCTAAAAAAGCCTTATTTTTTAAGACTGCTAAATAACAATGATTACATAATGTTTTGATTGTTCTTTCCTAAGCAATCAACAAGTAAGAGCATTATCCCAGCCTGCCCAGGGTGGACTTCATCATGCCCATGATGAAGCTTATACATTCCACTATACTGCTACCAGTAATCTATCCTTAGAGATCCCAGAGTCCCTTAATGATCTGGCTCAAATTTACGTTTCTAGTCTCATCTTCTGCCTCTTTCAGCCATTTTGAAGTTTGCAATTTCTTTTTCCTGCACAGAACAATAGTTCATTAATAAACACATTATTTTTGATTGACTTTACTGACTTCTACTTCTCAAATGAGAAAAAATCCGAAGCATGCCTGTAACTGTTAATATAAAACTAAGTAGTCAGTTCAAAATTGCCATTTCAGAAATTTCCTTAAAAATTGTCCAAGGGCTATATACAACTCAAATATGCACAAACTTGACATATGTGTAAACAACTCTACTAGAATATTAAAGAATACAATGAGTTGAAGGATTTCAATATTCCCAGGCAATTTAATGTGAAACATATACATACGGGCATATGTGTTAATATACACATATATTCAATTATGTGTCCTAGTCTGTGCTAGCATCTCTGTTGTCAGTACCATAATTCAACCATCTAGTTCGTTTTTCCACAGTCCCTGAAAATATGCTAAGAGCTTACACTACGCCAAAATGTTCTCATGGGAAAGGTATATATGCACTATGGTAACAAAAGCAATGGTAGTGATGTGAACAAAACTGCAATTCTCCTAAGCCCTGACTCCTTCACTATCATCACAATTGATTCTCTGATGCTTATGATATTCCCTGATAGCTTTATGATATTCTGAAAGGCCAAAACAAAGAATATCTTAAAATGAAAGCGATATTATTTATATGCCTCACAATGACTTTCTTTCTCAACACAGATCCATACAACTTGGTCATCAACAAATTTCAGTTTCAATTTCAAAGATCAAGAAATAGCATTTCCTGTTTATTTTAACAAGATTCCTCTGAACAATTCTCATTATGTTATTTTAACAATGGATAAGAGCAGATAATGAAAGAATGTTACAGTTCCTACACATAGAAACATATGCCCCAGCTTTCACATATAAAACCAATTAGTGGTGTTTTATTCAATTGTTATGGTTTCCTTCCTCCATAAATCATTACACAGAAACTCCCAAAGAAGATGTAGACATTTCTTGATTAGAAAAACTAGTTCTGTGATATTTTTGAGGCACAATATATATTTTCTTTTAATTAATGACACAAAGTAACTGAATTGCAGAGGAATGAAGATTTGCTTAGAAAATCACTATACATTTTCCAAGCCTGAGAACCAACAAAAGTTTGCTATGAAATCCAGCATCAGAGACACAGAGAACACATCTACTGAGAGTCAAATTAAAAAATAAAAAAACAAAAATGTTTTGCCTGATTCTGGACCTCAGCTCTGCTACATAATCACAATGGAAAGAATGTGTGGTAATTAATCAGCTTTAAATGCTGAAAATATCCAAACATTTTTTCCCTAAAAACTTTTCACAAAAGGGAAAAACCTATAGACTTCATGACTGCTCCTTCATTTACTTTTGAAAAATGAAAACAAACTAAGTACTGAGAACTGCCATTCATAGATTTTTTTCTCTATTTTTAAGTAGTACCTTAACAGACATATGATTTCATTTTATTATATTCACTAAATCTCTCTATAGTATACGTGATTAACTTCTTAGCATAATGACTAGTTTCCATAATCTAATGAGACTATGATAAAAATAAAAGCTCAAAGAACAATAGCAGTAACAGTAACTGAGTTTTACCAGATACATTTAAATCAAAAGTAGACATCTGTCAGTAATTACAGATGGTTGTTAAATGTCAATACACTGAATATGTCTCAGGCTAATTAATTCTGAGAACTTACCCATTATTTTTTTTTAATTTTCTTTACTTTATTGTTGGTTTTGCCATATATTGACATGAATCATTATTTTTAAGAGTTTTACCATAAATTATCCTTATGGTAGGACTCAGCATCATATAGTAATTTCTTTATCATGTGAGATTTGGAAAACAGTAAGGAATGAATTGGAAAAGGAGTACATCAAGGCTGCCTGTTATCATCCTGCTTACTTACTTATGTGCAGAGTACATCATGCAAAATGCCAGGCTGGATGAAGCACAAGATGGAATCACAATTTCTGGGAGAAATACCAATAACCTCAGATATGCAGATAGCATATCTACATATGCCTTATGGAAGAAAGTGAAGAGGAACTGAAGAGCCTCTTGATGAAAGTGAAAAAGGAGAGTGAAAAACTTGGCTTAAAACTCAACATTCAAAAAACTAAGATCATGGCATCCAGTCCCATCACTTCATGGCAAACAGATGGGGAAACAATGGAAACAGTAATTGTTTTTCTTGGCCTCCAAAATCACTGTAGATGGTGACTACAGCCATGAAATTAAAAGACGCTTGCTCATTGGAAGAAAGGCTGTGACCAACCTAGATAGCATATTAAAAAGCAGAGACATCATTTTGCCAACAAAGGCCTGTCTAGTCAAAACTATGTTTTTTCCAGTAGTCATGTATGGATGTGAGAGTTGGACTATAAAGAGAGCTGAGTGCCGAAGAGTTGATGCTTTTGAACTGTGGTGTTGGAGAAGACTCTTAAGAGTCCACTGGACTGCAAGATCAAACTAGTCAATCCTAAAGGAAATCAGTCCTGAATATTCATTGGAAGGACTGATGCTGAAGCTGAAGCTCCAGTACTTTGGCCACCTGATGTGAACAACTGACTCATTGGAACAGAGCCTGATGCAGGGAAAGATTGAAGGTAGGAGGAAAAGGGGATGACAGAGGATGAGCTGGTTGGATGGCATCATCAACTTGATGGACATGAGTTTGAGCACGCTCCAAGAGTTGGTGATGGACAGGGAAGCCCGGCGTGCTACAGTCCATGGGGTCACAGAGTTGGACACAACTGAGTGAATGAACTGAACTGAAGGAATGAAAGCAATTTATAAAGTAAACTGCAAGGTCACTATTCTTGATACAGTGGTAAGATGACCATATATTCTTAAAACTTTTATTAGCTCCATATTTGACGTTCCACTTTGCCAAAATAGTCAATTATTTTCTGTCCATGGTGAGTGTATTAGTCAGGATCCTCCAGATTACTGCAGCTGACCCTTGAACAATAATGGGACTGAACTGCATAGGCCCACTTATATGCAAATTTTTTTCAAATAAATACATACTGCAATACTACATGATTTATGGTTGGTAGAAGCAATGGATGCAGAACCACAGATACAGTAGGCCAACTAGAAAGTTATACTCAGATATTAGACTACATGAGGTTCAGCATCCAACCCCTACATTGTTCAAGGATCAGCTGTACAAATAATAATAACTATATATAACTGTTATAGCAACCCACTCCAGTATTCTTGCCTGGGAAATCTCATGGACAGAGGAGCCTGGCAGGCTACAGTCCAAGGGGTAACAAAGAGTCAGACATGACTTAGCAACAACAACAACAACAACAAAATGTTATTTGTACATAATAATATATAATTTTATTTTTAATATTTAGATATTTATTTTAATTTTTTATTTTATATTGAACTATAGTTAATATACAATGTGGTGTTAGTTTCAGATGTATGGCAAAATGATTCAGTTACATATATACATCCATAAATTCTCTGCAGATTCTTTTCCCATGTAAGTTATTACAGAATATCGAGTAGTTTCCTGTGCTATACAGTAGCTCCTTACTGATTATCTATTTTATATTAGCAATGTTCATATGCTAATCCCAAACTTGTAATTTTCCCCTCCTCCCACCACCTTTCCCCTTTGTTAACCATAAGTTTGTTTTCAACATCTATGAGTCTGTTACTGTTTTATAAATAAATTCATTTGTATCATAGTTTTTAGATTCCACACGTAAGTGATTATCATATGATATTTGTCTTTCTTTGACTTAATTCACTTTGTATGATAATCTCTAGGCCATCCATGTTGCTGAGAATGACATTATTTCATTCTTCTGTATGGCTGAGTAATATTCCATTGTGTGTGTGTACCACACCTTTATGAATTCCACTACTGATGGGCACTGAGGTTGCTTTCATGTCCTAGCTACTGTAAATAGTGCTGCAATGAATACTGGGGTGCATGTATCTTTTCAAATTATGGTTTTCTCCAGATATGTGCCCAGGAATAGTATTGCTAGATCATATAGTAGTTCTATTTTCAGTTTTTTAAGGAATCTCCATACCATTCTCCACAGTGGTTGTACCAATATACATTCTCACCAACAGTGTAGGAGGGTTCTCTTCTCCACACCCTCTCCAGAATTTACTATTTGTAGACTTCTTTTTTTTTTTTTTTTGTTTTTGCCATACATTGTCATGATATCACCATGGGTTTACATATGCTTCCCCTCCGGAACCTCCCTCCCTCCTCCCTCCCCCCCAGGAAATCTCGCTGTACCAGCCCCGAGCATCAATCCTGGGCTGGCGATTGATTAGACACATGACTTCTTGATGATGGCCATTCTGAACCATGGGAGGTAATACTTCATTGTAGTTTTGATTTCAACTTCTCTACTAATTAGTGAAATTGAGCATCTTTTCATGTGTTTTTTGGCCACCTGTATGTCTACTTTGGAGAAATGTTTATTCAGATCTTCTGCCCCTTTATAGACTGGGTTGTTTATTTTTTGATATTAAGCTGCATAAGCTGTTTGTATATTTTGAAGACTAATCCCTTGTCGGTCACATAATTTGCAATAGTTTTTTCCCATGATGTGTGTAGGTTGTCTTTTTGTTTATGGTTTGCTTTATTGTGCAAAAGCTTTTAAGTAGGTCTGTTTATTTTTATTTTCATTACCTTAGGAGGTGAATGCAAAAAGACATTACCGAGATTTATGGCAAAGAGTTTTCTGCCTATGTTTTCCTCTAAGAGTTTTACAGTATTCAGTCTTACATTTACGTCTTTAATCCAATTTGAGTTTACCTTTGTATATGGTGTTAGAGAATGTTCTAATTTCATTCTTTCCCATGCAGTTTTATAATTTTCCCAGCATCACTTGTTGAAGAGACTGTCTTTTCTCCATTGTATATTCTTGCCGCCTTTGTCACAGATTAACTCATAGGTTTATTTCTGGACTTTCTATCCTATTCCACTGATTTATATTTCTGTCTTTATGCCAGTACCAAACTGTTTGGTTACTATAGCTTTGTAATTATTATTTTTATAATAATATATAATTTTAATATAATTTTATATTTTATATATACATTTTATACATGTACACACATGCACATTAAAGAGAGAGAGAGACATAACTAGATTAAGAGGAACTGGCTCATTAGATTATGGAAGCTAAGAAGTCCCAGGATCCACAGCTGACAAACTGGAAACCCAGGAGAACAGATGGTGCAGCTCCAGTCTGCATCCAAAGTGTCCAAGAGTAAGAGAAGACCAATTTCCCAGTTCAGGCCATTGGGCAGAAGTTCTGTCTTACTCAGCTTTTTGTTCTATTGGACAATCAGCTTTACTCTGTCTAGTAATTCTAATGTTAATCTCACAAACACACTCAGAATAAAGTTTGATCAAGTATCTTCAGCAAGCACTTTAGCTGGTCATGGTTGTTTACATGGTGGGGTGATCCAAACCCTCATTACTGAAAGGTCTGGGCCACTAGAAGACCTCCCTGAATTGGGTTGCTTTAGTTTTCCATTGACCTTAATCACAAGGCATGCTAATACTAAGAGATGCCTTAAAAAATCTCCTGTATTTCAGCCATAGACTTCCTTACCTCCACTGTGGAATATAAGTCTAATCCTGTAGGGAGTCAGGATCAATCACCCTAGCCAACACAATAACTCCTTCTTTGCCTGTTGATTCAGAGGCATGAGAAGCTCAAAGTAGCTAGGCAGTAGTCTTAATTTCCAATTCAATGGAATCACTTCAAGTGAAAGCACTCCTCTTTGGGAACTAGGACCTATAAACTGGCAGAGCATAAAGTCGTAGAAACAGA
Source organism: Antilocapra americana (assembly GCA_007570785.1). NCBI lineage: Eukaryota > Metazoa > Chordata > Mammalia > Artiodactyla > Antilocapridae > Antilocapra > Antilocapra americana. The sequence goes on along the minus strand of ML663562.1, from coordinate 17,258,584 downwards.
AACCAAATATTTTGCTAATGGGTTACTAGGTGTAATAGGGAATAGTGCTGCTCCCATTTCTGCCCCTTGATTCCTGGACCTATGACCCTGGCTATGGGAAAAATAGTAACATATACTGTAGGCTAATTCAAAGTATATACAACTTCTGGAGAACCCTGTCCCAGTCCTACAGGGTACTGACACCATAATAAGTTAATAATAAGTCTTCTGGCGCCACAACTTGGTCTTCAAAAGACCATTCCACCATTTTGTCAAGCCAGTTGCTTCAGGATGGTAGGAAACAAGGTGTGCTGTGCTTTGCTGTGTGCTGTGCCAAGTCACTTCAGTCCTGTCAGATTCTTTACTGACCACAGCCCACAAGGCTCCTCTGTCCACAGGATTCTCCAGGCATGAATACTAGAGTGGGTTGCCATGCCCTCCTCCAAAGGATCTTCCTGACCCAAGGATCAAACCAGTGTCTCTTAAGTCTCCTGCACTGGCAGGCAAGTTCTTTCCCACTAGCACTACATGGAAAGCCCAGGAAATAAGGTAAGACCAGTGAATTCCATGAACATGGGCCCACTGCTACACTTCTTTTGCTGTGAAGTGAGTTCCTTAAGAGAAGAAATGCCATGTAGTGAATGAAGCATTCTGTAATTCTAGAGATGAGAGTTTTGGCAGAAGCACTGCACTCCATATACAAACTAAGCATCTATTCCAAGAAGAACAAATCACTGCTACGTCCATGATGGGAGCAGTTCAGTATAACCAACCTGCCTCCAGTTAGCTGGCTAATCACCCACTAAGAATGGTGCTATATCTAGGATTCAGGGTTAGTCTCTGCTTATGACAGACTGGGCATTCAGCAGTGGCCATAGCCAGGTTGGCCTTGATGAGGGGAAGTCTATGTTGCTATAAGTATTTGTAACCTCCACCTCTGCCAGCATGGCCACTTTGCTTATAAGCCCATGAGACAATGACACAGATGACAGGGAAAAGAGGCTGACTGGTATCCAGAGAATGAGAGAGTCATCCTATCCATTTGATTATTAAAATCCTCCTCTGCTGAGATCACTCTTTGGTCAGCATTCACGTGAAATTCAAATATCTTCACTTTTTTTCCCCCCATTCAAAGAAGTCTATCCACACTTCTTCCCCAAATTTCTTTGCCACCAACATTCCAATCATGTTTCTCCCAAGTTCCTGACCATCCAGCCAAACCGCTGGCCACAGGCCATGAATCAGCGCACATCTGCATGTCTGGTCATTTATCCTTTCAAGCAAAGTGAACTACCAGGTGCACTGCCTGAAGTTCTGCCCACAGAGAGGATTGCCCTTCACCACTGTCCTTCAGGGACGTCCCAGAAGTGGGCTGTACTACTGCAGTCAACCACTTTCCTGGGCTGCCTGCATATTGTGCAAAACCATCTATACACCAGGCTTTAGTCTTCTCTTCTGTGGACTGATCTTAAACTTTCCATGAGGTCACAGGTGTACTCTGGAAAAAGAAGACACTGTAGCAGAGTAGGGACCATGGGCATTTGGGCCACTTCTTCCACTTGTCTGTGCCTTGAAGGCCTGCTCAGGCCTGATCAGATATATACCACTTCCATTTGATAATGAAGTACTCCTGTACATGCCCAACTTTATAGGTTGGTGGGTCAGATAACACTCATTTTATAATGAGCAGCTAAGGTGACATGGTAACTTGGTGGCCCATGGTTATGCAATCAGTCTCTAAGGCCCAAATGTAGAACAACAGCTATTTCTCAAGAAGCACAGTTATCCACAGAGATGGCAGGGCGTTGGTTCAAAATCCAAAGGGCCTGCCCTGTGATTCTCTGGTAGAAATCTGCCAAAGGTTCCAAAGAGCATCACTATCCACCATTTACACTTGAAGGACCACTAGATCTCCTGGATCCCATGGCCCAGGTGACAGAGCAGCTTGCACAGCAGCCTGGACCTTTGGCAGAGTCTTGGTCTTGTTCTGGGTCCCACTCAAAACTAGCAGCTTTTTAAGTCAGGAAATGGGCCAGAGCAAAATACCCCAAATGAGGACTATGTTGTCTCTAAAGTCTAGAGATCCACTGAATGTTGTGCCTCTTTCTTGACTGTGGGAGGGCCAGATGCAACAACTTATCCTTGTCTTAACCTGAGAAGTGATATCTCAAGATACCTCACATCACTGGACCCCTAGAAATTTCACTGAGGTAGGAAGCCCATGAACTTTTATCAGATTTGTTTCTTACTCTTTGACACTAAAATGTTTTACTAACAAGTCTAATGTACTTGGTGCTTCTTATTCACCAGGTCCAGTCAACATAATGTCCTCAATTTAATGAACAGTGTGAACCAGGTGATTAAGAGCCACACAAACTAAATTATGATGTAGGACTGGAGAGCTGATATACCCCTGAGGTAGGGCAGTGAAAGTGTGCTGCTGGCCTTACCAGCTGACAGCAAACTTTTTCAGTAGACTTTATTGACAGAGATGGAGACAAAAGATATTTGCCAGATCAACAGCTGCACACAGGTCACCTGGGGATGTAGTAAACTGCTCTAGCAATAAAACTATATCTGGTATAGCAAGTGCAATCACCACATGGCTAAGCTTATAATAATTCATTGTCATTCTCCAAGATCCATCTGTTTATGCACAGGCCAAACAGATCAGGTGAATGGGGAAGCAGTGGGAATCACCATCCCCGCATGTTTCATGTCCTTGTTGATGGCACTAATATCTGCAAGTCCTCCAGAAATGAGAAACTGCTTTCGGGTTACTATGTTTTTAGACTGAGGCAATTATACTGTCTTCCATTTAGCCTTTCTCACCATAATCACCTTCATTCCACTGGTCAGGGCACCAATGTGGAGACTGCAACAGCTGCTGAGTATATCTATTCCAATTATGCAATGCATTCTGGAACTGGACAAAGAACCACAGGATGGACTTGGGGACCCACTGAGCCTACTGTGAGAAAGACTTGAACTAAAACTTCGGTGATTACTTGACCTCCATATGCCACTATGCTGACTGATAGTCCAAAGGGACAATTTGGGTCTCTTGGAACTAGCATCAGTCCAGAGCCAATATCCAGTAGTCTTTGGAAGGTCTGATTATTTCCTTTTCCCCAATGCACAAATGCCCTGGTAAAAGGCTGCAGGTCCCTTTGGGGAGGGCTGGGAGAAAGATTACTGGTATACACTTAGGCAGTGTACCAGAGTCCTTCCTTCAAGGGGACCTTGCCTCCTCTTCACTCAAAGGATTCTAGGTCTGCAAAAATTCAAGTCTTAGAATTGACTGACGGGTCATGACACTGTTTTTATGATTCAGATTAGACTTCTGTTCACCTGATCTAGAACTTTTATGCTTATACAAATCAAGTAAGAATTTAGTAGGCTTCCTATCTATTTCACTTCTAGGACCACCATAATCAACTAGCAAACACCACTGTTCTGCGTGAGTCAGACTATTACAACTGTCACTTTGACTCTGCTGTCCAAACCTGGTTCACCTTGCCTTTGGCAGTTAGATGTCACGACTGGGCCCGTGTCACCCTGGAATTAATTTCTTTCCATTGCATTTAGGTTTCCCAATTCAGTGATTGCATTCCCCGTGAATCAATCACAGAACTCTTCAAGGATGCCAGGGCTCCCCTCACAATTTATCTCTCATAATATTAGTAAAAGGTATGTCCTCTGGACCCTTTCAGTTTGGGTGAGCACTTCTGAAATGACAAATCCACTCTAATATTCCTATCTCCCTAAGCCTCTGAATCCCTTCCTCGACACTGAACCAAAATAGGTAGGTCCTGTGTTTCCAACTCACTCACTGTGTGCCCACCTTTTGGTGCATATTTCAGTCAAACAACCACACTAAATGCAGAAGCTCTGCTTAGTGAGCCCACATAAATAAATTCTGCCTGGTCCAGTTTTATGTTCTTTTCATGATTATGCCGTACCTCTAGTATCATTCTCACACATGTTCCCTGGATTTGTCTGTATAAATAAGAAAGCTCAAGTAGTTCTTTTGGAGTGTAGTACACTTTCCGATAAGCCACACTTTGTACCTCATTTTTAGAAACCTGCTGGGATTTGAGTCTAGTCATAGATCTAGAAGAGTGTAGGGGCAGGTGTTGAGGAGAGCAGTAGGGGCAGGTCTTAGGGAGATCAGCACTGCCTTTTTTGGCAACTGCCTCTGGAGTAGCCATTAATGCAGAATTAATCCCCTCAGATCTCAGACAGTGGTGGAGAGCTACTCCCACTAAGAGTGAGGCAGAGCCCCCACTGAGGATGAGAAAGCCACTATCACTGAGCATGGGAAGGACGCTTCCACTGGCAAAAATACTCATCAGCATTCAGGGGCTCAATGTATCCAGCTTCATCAGGGTCTTCCCTTGCATCCCTAGTCTAACTTTCAGGACCCCATTACTTTTCAATCAGTGCTCTCCCTATTATTATTTACATTACTCTCACCTACTTGACTGGGAGGTCCTTGAAAATCAAGTGACATTTATTTCCCTATCTTCCACTGCCTAGTACAGAACCCTGAAATTATAGTCAGGGCTCAATAAAGATTTCTGTTGAGTTGAATTTTGCTTCTCACCATAGCTCAGTAGTCCATTATTTCACTTTCATAAACTCAGTTTGACAGTCATTAAATCCTTGTCATGCACCTATCAAAAGTCTTCATCTGCTAGCAGTATTCTTTAACAGAAAACAGACCTGTTTACCAAAGAAACACATAAAGGACTTGCTTACTCACATTTTTCTAAGATAATATAAAACTGTTCTAATCACAGATTTTCATTTCTTCCTGAATTAAGGTACCAGTATCCTTGGCAGGATCATTTTTTTCATCTGATTTTAACTTGTAATTTTTTTTTTCACTTTCATATGTAATAAGTAACTGAGTACCAAATTCACCTTAAAGACTTCTAAAATATATAGACTCTAGCTCATCCAAAACAGAATTAAATGTGCAAGTGGAAACAAAAATGTCTGAAGCACACAAAGCCTCTATAATTGGGCATATTCCTGACAAATCTGACACCTTCTGAGCAATGTTTGAAAAGCGTTTCCTCTGTACCATTATGAAGATTAACTGAATGATTAGCTAAAAATCCAAAGTTTTCTCACAAGGCAATCTGGGCACTCCCAATGTTTGGTGGTTTTTTTTTTTTTTTTTTATGCAATAGTGTCAAGATCCTACAGAAATGTCAACTGACACTATCTCTCTACTGAGTAAATATATAACCAAATCCAAAAAATGGATTAGGTGATGGCACTGACAACAGTAAGTTTTATTCACTTAAGTTCCATTCATTGTGTGTAAGTATTTCTACATTTTAACCCCATGTTCTTATCAACTGTTTGAAGGTAATAATCATCCAAATCTCTTCTAAAGCACTGAAAATAACATTCTCAATTATGACTTTCAGGTAGTACAAGATGACAAGATGCTAAGTCAGTGAGTTAAATGCTAGGGAAAAAAATAATAAGTTCAGTTACCTTTAATTACTAAGGAATTAAAACTCCACAAGTAAAAGTCTAGAGATTTATCACCAAATTAAAAAAAACAAACAAACAAAAAAAAAAAACCTGAGCTTCTATTTACCTTTCTTTAGTAGAAAATCCCATTAACCAAGTACTATGTTCAGGCATAGCATACTGTAAGCATTCAATAAATTTTTTCTTACTTTTTGTAATCATTGTTATAATTCTATTAATTTTAAGCATAATTCACAAGCCCTAACTAAATATTTCCCCTACTTAAATGACCCTATTATATAAGACAGAATGGCATAATTCCAAGTGGCCACACAAGATAAAGAACACAGCATTTACATAAAGAATTCACCAAGACAGAAAAACAGCAAGAAAAATAGTAACAATAAAACTACTAAAAACCTGGAGAGGAGAGAAAAAAATCTGATATCCTGAGTTGCCACATTACATATATATATAATGTATCTTAAAATATATATACACAACAGACATATATTTATAAATGTCTAATTTTCAACAAAAAGTATGATACATGCCAAGAAACAAGAACATAAAGCCCCTACACAGAGGGAAAAAATGCAGTCAACAGACATTTACTTGTGAGGAAACTCAGACATTAGACTTATTAGACAAAGACATTAAAATTCAGGACTCTGAATGGCTGCCATCCAAAGGTCTACAAGCAATAAATGCTGGAGAGGATGTGGAGAAAAGGGAACCCTCTTACACTGTTCGTGGGAATGCAAACTAGTACAGCCACTATGGAGAACAGTGTGGAGATTCCTTAAAAAACTGAAAATAGAACTGCCATAAGACCCAGCAATCCCACTGCTGGGCATAGACACAGAGGAAACCAGAATTGAAAGAGACACGTGTACCCCAATGTTCATCACCGCATTGTTTACAATAGCCAGGACATGGAAGCAACCTAGATGTCCATCAACAGATGAATGAATGGATAAGAAAGCTGTAGTACATATACACAATGGAATATTACTCAGCCATTAAAAAGAATTCATTTGAATCAGTTCTACTAAGGTGGACGGAACTGGAGCCTATTATCCAGAGTGAAGTAAGCCAGAAGGAAAAACAAAAATACAGTATACTAACACATATATATGGAATTTAGAAAGATGGTAATGAGAACCCTGTATGCAAGACAGCAAAAGAAACGCAGATGTATAGAACAGTCTTTTGGACTCTATGGGAGAAGGTAAGGGTGGGATGATATGGGAGAACGGCATGTTAATTATCATATGTGAAATCAATCACCAGCCCAGGTTTGATGCTCAGGGCTGGTGCACCGGGATGACCCAGAGAGAGGGAATCGGGAGGGAGGAGGGAGGGGGAACATATGTATACCCATGGCAGATTCATGTCAATGTATGGCAAAACCAACACAATAATGTAAAGAAAATTTTTTTAAAATAAATAAATAAATAAAAATTCATGGCTCTAATATGTTCAAATATAATGTCTCAAATCACTAAAGGAAACTGTGCCTAAGTAAAGGAAAAATAATAACAATGGCTCACAAAATAAAGAATATTAATCAAAAGACAGGATTTATAAAATTAAAACATAGAAAACCTGGAGTTTATTTACAGGTCAGCAACGGAGATACAGACATAGAGAACAGACTTACGGACATGGAGAGAGGGGAGGAGAGGGTGAGATATATTGAAAGAGTAACATGGAAACTTACATTACCATATGTAAAATAGACAGCCAATGGGAATCTGCTGGATGATTTAGGAAACTCAAACAGGGGCTCTGTATCACCCTAAAAGGGTGGGATGGGGAAGAAGATGGAAGGGAGGTTCAAAAAGGAGAGGATGTATGTATATCTATGACTGATTCATGTTGAGGTTTAACAGAAAACAACAAAATTCTGTAAAGCAATTATCCTTCAATAAAAAAAATAAATTAAAAAAAATCTAGAGTTGAAAGTACACAGACAGAAATTTAAAAAAAAATCCACTAGAAGACCTCAACAGCAATTATGAACAGATAGATTAAAAAATTGGTGAATGTGAAGATAGGTCAATTGAGATTAATCAGTCTGAGCAAAAGGAAAAAGAATAAAAAATTAATAAAGTATCAAAGACGAGTAGATAATCACCAAGAATACTAACATATGCATAAGCATAATCAGAGTTCCAGCAAACAAGGAGAGAAAGAAAGGGGCAGAAAGCCTAGTTAAGGAAATAATGCTAGAAAATTTCACGAATTTGATGAAAAACATTAATCTACATATCCAAGAAGTTCAACAAATTGCAAGTAGGATAAAATTAAAGAGACCCACACTTTAAGGTGTCATAATCAAACTTTCAAATGCCAAAGACAAAGAGAGAATCTTGTAATCAGCAAAACAAAAGCAACTCATCACCTACAAGGAATCACTGATAAGACTTTTAACCTGACTTTTCATAAACAACCATGGAGGCCAGAAGGCAATGAGATGGCCCAAAGTGCTGAAAGAGAATTCAACCAAGAATTCTATACCCAGCAACACTAGTACTTAAAAAAAAAAAAAGGAGAAATTAAGACTTACTTGAAGCAAAAACAAAGAGAATTATCACCAGGAAGTCTTATCTATGAGGAATTCTAGGAGGAGTAATCAGGCTGAAATGAAAGAACCATACAAAGCAACTGAATCCTCACAAAGAAATAAAGAGCACCAGTAAAGATAACTACACAGGCAAATATAAAAGACACAGGTAAATATAAAAGCTGTCTTTTACATTTACCTATGTAAATATAAAGATATATTTTGGGCTTCCCTGGTGGCTCAAACAGTAAAGAATCTGCCTGCAATTGAGACCTGGGTTCAGTCCCTGGGTTGGGAAGATCCCCTGGAGAAGAGAATGGCTACCCACTCCAGTATTCTGGCCTGGAGAATTCCAAGGGCAGAGGAGCCTGGCAGGCTACAGTCCATGGGGTCACAAACAGTCAGAGACACCTGAGTGACTTTCACAAAAGGTATATTTGTAATTCTTTCTTCACCTATACAATTGACAAGACAACTGCACAAAGAAAGACTGCAAATATATGTTGATGGGCATCAATGTAGAAAGATGCAATTTATGCAATAGTACACAACAAAGGAGAAGAAATGAAACTACATAGGAGCAAACCTTTTATAAGTTTGAGATTCAGTTCAGTTTAGTTCAGTTGCTCAGTAGTGTCCGACTCTTTGCAACCCCATGAATTACAGCACGCCAGGCTTCCCTGTCCATCACCAACTCCCGGAGTCCACCCAAACTCATGTCCATCGAGTCGGTGATGCCATCCAGCCGTCTCATCCTCTGTCATCCCCTTCTCCTCCTGCCCCAATCCTTCCCAGCATGAGGGTCTTTTCCAATGAGTCAGCTCTTCGCATGAGGAAGAGCTGTATTGGAGTTTCAGCTTCAACATCAGTCCTTCCAATGAACACCCAGGACTGATCTCCTTTAGGATGGACTGTTTGGATCTCCTTAAAGTTTGAGATTAAGTTGGTGCTAATTCAACATAGACACCAAACAGACTGTTATAAAGTCATTAGTTGTAATCCCCAGGGCAATCACTAAAAGAGTAACTTAAACATAGTGAGAGAAACAATAAAAGAATTAAAATGGCACACTAGAAAATATCTATTTAATACAACACAAAGCAGCAATGGGATTAAGGAACAGCAACAACAAAAACACTTAAAAATATACAGAGAACAAATACTAGGTTGGTACAAATGTAATTATATTTTTTGCTTGTAGAAATTTGCCATTTGATATTAGAATACATTCTTAAATAAATGTGGTTATGTTAAACATCATTTTAATGTGCATTTCTTTATGTTTTTTTCTACTGACTTATTACTTGCTGTTTATTTTATATGTACTTTAGACTAGGGAACTGATGTTAGACAAAAAGTAAATTCAAGCAATTTTCTTATCTGAGTTCAAAATGGGAGGTAAAACAGCAGAGACAACTCACAACATCAACAACGCATTTGGCCCAGGAACTTCTAACAAACATACAATGCAGTGTTGGTTCGCGAAGTTTTGCAAAGAAGATTGAGAGCCTTGAAGATGAAGAGTGTAGTGGTCAGCCATTGGAAGTTGACAACGATCAATTTGAGAGACATCATCGAAGCTGATTCTCTTACAACTACAGGAGAAGTTGCCCAAGAACACAACATCAGCCACTGAGCTGAGTGGCATTTGAAGTAAATTGGAAAGGTGAAAAGGCTCGGTAAATGGGTGCCTTGTGAACTGATGGCAAATCAAAAAAATCGTTGTTCTGAAGAGTCATCTTCTCTTATTCCATGCAACAACAATGAACCATTCCTCGAGTGGACTGTGGCATGCAAAGAAAAGTGGATTTTATACGACAACCAGCAACAACCAGCTCATTGGCTGGACTGAGAAGCTCCAAAGCACTTCCCAAAGCCAAACTTGCACCAAAAAAAGAAGGTCACGGTCACTGGTTGGTGATCTGCTGCCAGTCTGAACAACTATAGCTTTTTGAATCCCAGAGAAACCACTACATTATCGATGAGATACACCAAAAACTGCAATGTCTGCAGCACACATTGGTCAACAAAAAGGGCCCAATTCTTATCCATGACCACACCTGACCACACATCACACAACCAACACTTCACAAGTTGAATGAATTGGGCTGCAAAATTTTGCCTCATCCAACATATTCACGTGACCTCTCACTAACCAACTACCACTTCTTCAAGCATCTGGACAACTTTTTGGAGGGAAAATGCTTCCACAAACAGCAGGAGGCAGAAAATTCTTTCCAAGAGTTCATCAAATCCCAAAGCACAGATTTTTATGCTACAGGAATAAACAAACCTATTTCTCATTGGCAAAAATGCGTTGGTTGTAATGGTTCCTATTTTGATTAATAAAGATGTACCTAAGCCTAGTTATAATGATTTAAAATTCATGATTCACAACTGCAATTACGTAAGCACCAACTTAACAGTAAAATGGCAAGTATAATCCCTATCTTATCAGCAATTATCTTAAATACACATGTTAAACAACCTGATCAAAAGGCAGAAATCTGCAGAATGAAGAATGACTACAAGACGCCTTAGATTCAAAGACACAAGCACAATATTGCACACCTGAAGCAACACATGAAGTATAACTGAATACTTTATAATCAATAAGCAGAATGGTATACTATAACAACCAAAGGTTTGGAGCATCCATTTAAAGGTCTGTAAGTCAACCAAAAATCTGATTTTCATTCATCTAACATGTAGTTTTTTAGTAATAATCATGAAAACCCCTAAGTCTATCAGAGAAGCACACACATATTAATGGATCTTACATAATATAGCACTGTCTTTGCTACAATTGCAGAAGTTTTGAATTCTTATAGTACAAAAGTAAAACATTTTAAAATGATCATACAGACCCTCTTTTACCACAAAATTGAACACAACATAAAAGGCAATTTGGCTGGCTTCTATGCCCGCTTTTGGTAGGAGTTGCACATGGTCTATGTTAGCAAAGCTGGCAAAGGGAGAAGAAAGACAGTCTTCCCTGAATACCACTTCATGGAAAAAGTGATTTCACACTTCACAAAACAGTGGTTTTTTCATTGATATAATTAGTCTATATGAATATATATGTTCAACAGCATTATGTAATTGCCAAAATATTCACACACTTCTAAGGATAAAAGGTTTACTAGAATTATAACATGTTGCATTTTAAAGTAGCTAACATTACTTCTGATCTTCATCTAATAAACCTGTAACTTTAAAATAATCTTCTCATTTCAAAATTTTAAAATTATTATATTCTCTACTAGTGACAATAAATGTATCTCTAATTTTTTAAGTAAAACTACAGCATATAGCTAACAACAGTCTTTCTACTCCTTATTGGAGACTTGAAAAGGAAGGGAAGAGGATACAGGGCAAGAAATACCTAAAATAATTGAAAATGAGACAATATAAAAGGATATAAATATAATATAAATTTCTATTTGGGCATTTTAGAATTAACTGAAACTGTCTCGTGTTGATTTATTAAATTGCTTAATGAGCTTATTCTACAAATTAAAATTAGAAGACCAATCCAGAATAAGCAGAATATATACAAAATGCTTATACAAAGTCCATATTGGTATTGTAGTCTACAAACAAAAGCAGTGTTAAAAAAAAGACTTGTGATCAGTCCAACTCTACCACTCACTGTTGACACAACCTTGAATAACATTGTTCACTTGTCTGAGACTTAGTTTCCTCACCTATTAAATTGGGAAAATACTACTTACCTACAACAAAAGGTTCTGGTTGCAATTCAATAAAACAACATGCATAAAGGGTTTCTGCATGACATTGAACACAAAGATTTCTACAATCCTTATCAAAAGAACTTGACCATTTTACATTACACAAAATGCATCAGGAATTTTATCGAGATCACTGGCAGCAAAACAATAATGTGGAAGGAAAGGTCATTTACTTATTGCACATGCTAAACCTATAAAATAAATGTTATAAAACTCTAATAAACTGAGTTTCTGAAATCCTAGGAGTCTATCTTGAAACAACACTCAAAAAAAAAAAATCAACAATATTAACTGCCACCTTTTGCTCCAAAATTTATTGCAAATAAAGATCCAGGCAGGTAAATTCTAGGAGTATAAAATGAAACAAGGGGGCAGTGTATGTTAAGAATTTGAAAAAAGTTTATGCATTTTGAGTAATAATCGCTTTTTAAAAAGTCAACTAAAAGAATTTTATCAGAAATAGGCACATAGACTTAATATTAATTCTAATAGGGAAAACAACCATCCAAATGACAATTCAAGAACATACAAGTCAAATTTTCAAGAAACTCATGAAGTAGTAAGCAATGAGTGTAATGTTTAGTGAAAAGGAAAAACATGAAAATATTTACAACTTTGTTTTTTAAATGTTTTCAAAATAAAAACAAGCAAAAAGATGCCAGCAAAACACAGCAGGAATTATCTCATACTAATAGAAATAGATTAATTCTCTTCTTTGCAGGTTTATTTCTCAATTTTCCATTCTAATCAACTACAATTTCCACAATCAAAGAAATACAAAATTCATTTACGACTTTTTAAAACTTTTCACTAGAAGTTAAAGAAAATTTCCTCAATTTGATAAGAATTGTATTTACAAAAAACCAATAGCTAACTACTTTGTGGTAAAAGATAACATACTTTCCCCACTAAGATGAGAATTAAGGCAAGGATGTCAGCTCTTATTTGTTCTGTTTAACCTCATCATGAAGGTCCTAGCCAGTATAATGAGAAAATAAATAAAATAAAAGGCAAATAGGAAAATATAAACTAACTAAAACTGTCTCTACTGGCAGACAAGACTGTTCACACAGAAAATTCCAAAGAGTCTACAAAACCTACTAGCGTAAGTGAATTTATTAACAAGGTTGAGAATTCAGGGTCAAAATAAAGTATCAATTTATTTATATAAATAATTATAAATTGAAATTTTTATAAAGAATACCATTTACAACAGCACCAAATAACATGAAACAGTTAAACACATTTTTAAAATGTATATTAAAGTTTTATGCTAAAAGCTTAAAATATTAATGAGAAAAATCAAGGCTTTATTGATGGATTAGAAACCACTCAGATGTCATTCCTCTTCAAGCAAAATTATAATTTCAATGCGTCCAGAATCAAAATACCAGGATGCTTTTTTATAGAAATAGGCTGATTGTACAAACATATATAGAAAGAAAGCTAGGGTACCCAAAACAATTAAAAAGAAAAAAAAAAATTGGAAGACTCAGACTTCCTAATTTCAAAACTACGAAGTTACATTAATGAAGACAGTGCAGTTTTGGCCAAAGGAAAGACACATGGAATGAGAGAACAGAACTGAGAGTCCAGGAACATATCTACACATAGAGTCAACTGATTTCTGACAAAGGTGCTAAGAAATTTTACTGAAGAAAGGATAGTAAGGATAGTCTTTTCAACAAGTGTTACTGGACAAATTTGGTGTCCATATACAAAAAAAGAGAGAGAGAGAGAAGGAACTTTGACACATATCTTGTAGTACATACAGAAATGAATAAAAGGCTGATCAAAACAGATCACAGACCTAAAAGTAAAATCTAAAACTATAAAAGTTCTAACAGAAAACACAGAAAAAACAAAAAAAATCACTGTATCTCTGGGTTAGTCAAAATATTCTAGATAGGACGCAAAAGCACAAATCACAAAAGAAAAAAAAATGATAATGTGGACTTCTTCAAAATGTACAACTTCAACTCTTTGAAAGATACAATTAAGGAAATAAACAGACAAACCACAGACTGAAAGAAGATATCTGTCAACATATATATGATAAAGGAATTGTATCCAGACTTGTTACAACTCAGCAAGAAAACAGACCAAAGACTCTAACAGATACTTCACAAAAGAAAACACAAGATAGCAATTGCCAGCAAAGGAGCACATGAAAAGATGTTCAACCTACTCCTGTGCTTAGCTGCTCAGTCATGTCCGACTCTTTGCAACCCCATGGACTGTAGCCCACCAGGCTCCTCTGTCCATGGGGATTCTCCAGGCAAGCATATTGGAGTGGGTTATCACACCCTCCTCCAGAGGATCTTCCCAACTCAGGGATCGAACTCAGGTCTCCCGTGTTGTAGGCAGATTCTTACCATCTGAGCCATCAGGGAAGCTCAACATATCAGCTGATAGGAAAATTCAAACTAAAACATCATTGAGATAGCACTTAATATCTATTAGAATAGCTGAAATTAAAAGCAAAATGACAAATGCTGACCAGCATCTGGAGAATACAGAAGCAACAAACAATGCTGCTAATTTCTTATCTTTGGTAATTTGTTATAAACTTCAGTGAACATTTGCCACATGATCAGAGAATCATACTCCTAAAAATTTAACCAACAGATATGAAAGCATATATCTACACAAAGACCCACAGAAGAACGTACAAAGAAATGTACATGAAAGTTTATAGGGGCTTAATTCCTAAATGATAAACACTGGAAACAACATAAATGTCCATTAACTGGTGAAAAAATAGACTGTGATATAGCCATAAAATGAAATAGGCAGTCAGTTCAGTCACTCAGTCGTGTCCAACACTTTGCAACCCCAAGGATTGCAGCATGCCAGGCTTCCCTGTCCATCATCAACTCCCAGAGCTTACTCAAGCTCAAGTCCATAGAGTTGGTGATGCCATCCAACTATCTCATACTCTGTCATCTCCTTCTCCTCCTGCCTTCAATCTTTCCCAGCATCAGGGTCTTTTCCAATGAGTCAGTTCTTCACATCAGGTGGCCAAAGTATTGGAGTTTCAGCTTCAACATCAGTCCTTCCAATGAATATTGGATTTGATTTCCTTTAGGATTGACTGGTTGGATCTCCTTGCAGTCCAAGGGACTCTCAACAGTCTTCTCCAACACCACAGTTCAAAAGCATCAATTCTTCAGTGTTCAGCTTTCTTTATAGTCCAACTCTCACATCCATACATGACTATTCAAAAAACCATAGCTTTGACTAGACAAGACCTTTGTTGGCAAAGCAATGTCTCTGTTTTATAAAATGCTGTCTAGGTCATAGCTTTTATTCCAAGGAGCATCTTTTAATTCCATGGCTACAGTGATTTTGGAGCCCCCAAAAATAAAGTCTGTCACTATTTCCATTGTTTCTCCATCTATTTGCCATGAAGTGATGGGACTGGATATCATGAACTTCGTTTTTTGAATGCTGAGTTTTAAACCAGCTTTTTTCATTCTCCTCTTTCACTTTCTTCAACAGGCTCTTCCGTTCTCCTTTACTTTCTGCTAAAATAGGGGTATCATCTGCATATGTGAGGTTATTGATTATTCTCCCAGCAGTCTTGATTCCAGCTTGTGCTTCATCCAGCCCCGCGTTTCTCATGATGTACTCTGCATAGAAGTTAAATAAGCAGGGTGACAATATACAGCCTTGACGTACTCCTTTCCTGATTTGGAACCAGTCCCTTGTTCCATGTCTGGTTCTAACTGATGCTTCTTTACCTGGATACAGATTTTTCAGGAGGCAGGTCAGGTAGTCTGATATTCCCAAAAGGCTTTGGCATAATCAATAAAGCAGAAGTAAATTTTTTTTGGAACTCTCTTGCTGTTTTGATGATCCAGCGGATGTTCGCAATTAGATCTCTGGTTCCTCTGCCTTTTCTAAATCCAGCTTGAACATCTGGAAGTTCACGGTTCATGTACTGTTGAAGCCTGGCTTGGATAATTCTGAGCATTACTTTGCTAGCCTGTTAGATGAGTGCACTTGTGCAGCAGTATTCTTTGGCATTGCCTTTCTTTGAGGCTGGATTGAAAACTGACCTTTTCCAGTTCTGCGGCCACTGCTGACCAAACTTGCTGGCATATTGAGTGCAGCACTTTCACGGCATCATCTTTTAGGATTGGAAATAGCTCAACTGGAATTCCATCACCTCCACTAGCTTTGTTTGTAGGGGTGCTTCCTAAGGCCCACTTGACTTCACATCCCAGGATGTCTGGCTCTAGAGAAGTGATCACACATCATGGTTATCTAGGTTATGAAGGTCTGTTTTATATAGTGTTTCTGTGTATTCTTGCCACCTCTTCTTAATATCTTCTGCTTCTGTTAGGTCCATACCATTTTTGTCCTCTATTGTGCCCAATTTTGCATGAAATGTTCCCTTGGTATCACTAATTTTCTTGAAGAGATCTCTAGTCTTTCCCACTCTACCATTCAATATCACAATAATGCAAATTTATGCCCCAACTAGTTATGCTGAAGAAGTTGAAGTTAAACAGTTTTATGAAGGCCTATAAGACCTTCTAGAACTAACACCCAAAACCAAAACAGATATCCCTCTCATCACAGAGGACTGGAATGCAAAAGTAGGAAGTCAAGAGATACCTGGAGTCATAGGCAAATTTGGCCTTGGAGTACAAAATGAAGCAGGTCAAAGGCTAACAGAGTTTTGCCAAGAGAATTCACTGGTCATAGGAAACACCTTCTTCCAGCAACACAAGAGAAGACTCTACACATGAACATCACCAGATGGTCAATACCAAAATCAGACTGATTATATTCTTTGCAGCCAAAGATGCAGAAGCTCTATACAGTCAACAAAAACAAGATTGGGAGCTGACTGTAGCTCAGATCATGAACTCCTTATTGCCAGACTTAAACTGAAGAAAGTAGGGAAAACCATGAGACCATTCAGGTACGACCTAAATCAAATCCCTTATGATTATACAGTGGAAATGACAAATAGATTCAAGGAATTAGATCTGATACACAGAGTGCCTGAAGAACCATGGACGAAGGTTCATGACATTGTACAGTGACGGTGATCAAGACCATCCCCAAGAAAAACAAATGCATAAAGGCAAAATGGTTGTCTGAGGAGGCCTTACAAAACCTGAGAAAAGAAGAGAAGCTAAAGACAAAGGAGAAAAGGAAAGATATACCCATTTGAATGCAGAGTTCCAAAGAATAGCAAGGAAAAATAAGAAATCCTTC
Source organism: Antilocapra americana (assembly GCA_007570785.1). NCBI lineage: Eukaryota > Metazoa > Chordata > Mammalia > Artiodactyla > Antilocapridae > Antilocapra > Antilocapra americana. The sequence continues at coordinate 17,241,562 of ML663562.1, read as the reverse complement.
CTCAGTGATCAATGCAAAGAAATGAAATAGTACTTGGCAATAAAGAAGAAAAAGAAAAAGCACTGATACATGCACCAAAACGGATGAATCACAAAAGCATTAAGTGAAAGAAACCAGAAAAAAATTCTATTTGTTGTAGGAGCCTGTTTATATGACATTGCAGAAAAGACAAAGCTATACGCATAGGGAACAGATCAGTGGTTGCCTGATCTACCACTGAGGGGAGGAAACCAACTAGAAAGGAGCATGAGGGAACTTTTGGAATGATAGAAATGTTCTGTGTCTGGATTGTGGTGGTAGTTAGATGAATATTGTGCATGTGTCAGTTTAAAGAACAAGATACCAAGAGACTGTTTTTACTTATAAATTATACCTCAATAAGCCCACAGGACATGCTCCTTTGAAAAATATGTTGTTGTTGTTTAATTGCTCAGTTATGTCTGACTCTCTGCAACACCATGGACTGTAGCCCACCGGACTCCTCTGTCCAAGGAATTTTCTAGGCAAGGATACAGGAATGGGATGCCATTTCCTTCTCCAGGGAATATTCCCCACCCAGGGATCAAGTCCCAGTCTCCAGCATTAGCAGGTGGGTTCTTTACCACTGAGGCACCAGGGAAGCTTTGAAAAATAAGTTTCAAATTAAATGACAACCCATCTAAATGGGTATTGGGGTGGAAGAGAAACAGTGGGGGAGACAAAAAATTCTTAGAAATATTACAAATCAAAAACTGATTTATCATTAGTTAGAAGAAACACATTGATACAAAAAGTTACTCCAGAGTGTCCTTTTTATTGTTCTCATTGTTTAGACATAAAATAACAAGATTTGACAAGTTTCAAGAAAGACCAAAAGTCACAAGTAACAGATTGATAAAGGAGGAACAGTGATTACAAGCTAAAATTTGGGGACACTCACCTAAACATGCCCTTTCCAAGTTACTAATAAAAATGACCTCATCCAACCAAATGCACTTCCACCCCAATTTCTGCTATGAAGAACAAGACAATAAATAGTTTTCTTTATTCAAAACAATCCTATATACTTTACAACCATATATCTATAGCTAGGAATACAAGATAAAATGCCTCCAACTAGGCAAACTCCTATTTGTCCACTTAAGCTTCAGACTAGCTACTTGGTAACCATCTATCTTCTTTTTTTCCCCACTGCCATCCAAAAAAAAAAAAAAAAAATGCTGTCTCTCTATGATGACTTTCTGCAGTTTGTCTGTCTGATATTAAGATATCAAAATAAAACAGGAGTTTTGAGCTGATCACTCCAATAAGAAGATACACTTTTCCATTTAATAAAAGTTAGGTAAATTTTAACTTTCACCACTTTGTTTTCTTTATGTTTATTCCATTTGGCATGTACTGTTGCTGGGAAACCAGTTAATAATAAGATTTCCAAACTCACAGAACAACCTCCTAGCCAGCCTGCAGGATACCAAACGTTGTAACCAGGGCAATTCTCTACCACACAATTTACTCACTTGCCAGCACCATATAGGTGCACTCTCTCTGGCATCCTCCAGCTCCATTAACCTTATAGGTACAGTAGCACTAATCCCCTCAATGCAACAGAAACTGCAGCAGAAAGCAAATGAGATGAAGGATACAGGCCTCCGATGGCCGAGAACAACACGAATTTATTGCCAGTCCCTGTCATCCCACCCAACTATATATCCTGGGAATTCGGTCTTAAATTTTAGGGTGAAATGTTAGCCCATTCCCCCGTGACAAGACGAAACGTCAGCCCACCCCAATCACCAGCAGGAATGCAACATCCAAAATGCCGTCCAAAAGCTTTCGTTTGTCCAACTACCGACCAGATAAGTATTTAACGAGCAAGGTGGGAATCAGTTCCTGTACAGTTCAAAAGGGGAGAAAAGGAGTCCTAATTCCTAAGGGGCCGCTGAATCACCTACAGCTGTGGTTAGAACTTGAGTCTCCAGGTATCAGGCTGTGCTCCAACTCTCATCAGGGAAGCAAGTGACAGGAGCGGTAGCAACATCATCATATCAAAAAAAAAAAAAAAAACCCACTCAGCGTTGCTTCCTTCAAGTGAAGCCAAACATAGGTTTTACGTCCAAAGCTTTGCTCCGCAGTATGCAACAAGGGCAGATGGAAGAATCATCTTTATTGCGGGAGAGGGGGAGCACTTAAGGGGATGAAGGATGCCTCACCACTTGGAAAGTTACCAGCCACTGCCTTCACCCTGAAATGCTGCCTTTATTGCAGCCTGTGACCCAAAGTAACGACAAGGAAATGTGACTGACGGACGGACCCTGAAGTCAAAGGGAAAACATAAACCGGACGCGATCGGTGAAAACTCGGCAAGGATCAAAGTCACCGTTCCTGGGAGCTTTGTGACTCGGTAATCACGTGTACTTGTGCGTAGACTTCCGAAAACATTAGGTTCTGGAACATGCAGGGGCAGAAATTTGCCGGCGAGGGCAAGCACGGGTAGACACCGCCCGCTGGGGAGCGAGGCTCCGCTCCAGCCCGCGGAGGGTCACGCCCCGTGACTCCCCGGCCCGAGACCTCCCCGGGCCGGGGCCGTACGCGCCAGCAGCGGAAGCCCGGCCGCGCTCCCCGCCCGTGCCCAGGCCGCCTCCGGGCGCGCCGCCGGCCTCGTGCGGTCCGAGCCCCAGACCCAGGCCCAGAAGGCGAGCGTCCGTTTACCTGCGCCCCGGCTCTCGCCGCTGCCGCCTGCCGCCACCGCCACCACCGCCGCGCCCGGTGAGCCACCCCAGCACACAGCCAGGCGCGCGCACCCAGGCGCGACCCAGACCTGGGGGACTGCGGCCCCGGCACACGCGTCGGGACAGCGCACTCACCACCCGGCTTCCAGAGCCTCTGCCCCCGGAAGTTGATTTCCTCCAAGGCCCGCCCAACACCGCCCTGTCACTCAACGTCCACAGGCGCGTCACGTGTGCCCAGGCCAAGCGCGAGCCCCAGGCCCCATCTTCCGAAGCCCGCCACTCTTGGCTCCTGTGGGCGTCAGAGCGCTTCTCTGTGAAACAGGTTGACTCAGGCGCTACCTCCTGTTGGTTACAGCTTCTTGTTCACCTGCATGACAGACCCTGTTTCTGTGCCTAGCCCATACAAGTCAAACCATCCTCATAATGGCCCTCCTGTCTAGGACTTTGTAGGACTGGTCCTGACAAGAGCAGGTCCTGATTTCTTAACAACCTCCAAGCAGAGTACCCTAAATACTGGAACTGAATTAAGTGCTCAAGCAAAGCGTGGACTAGATAACGTCTCCTCTTGACCATCAGAACTCTAAAGCACTGGGTTGCGGTCAAGTCCAGAGGCTCTCCAGACCACTGCTGCTTGACTCCAGCCAAAGAACTCTGCTCTAGAATTACATTTGTTCTTGCCTTTATCTCCACATCACAGCGATCTGTACATGCCATCTCTGTTCAAAGGAAAATCTGTTTTCAGCTGCCAAGGTACCCCGTTTTCCAAACCTTCAAATAGTTTCTCCTAAAGAAAAGAGAGAATGACAAAACTGACCGTTTTATTTGAAAACAAGCATGGTTATATAAAGTTGTTTTGTTGTTGTTCCATTTCAGATCTAACTTAGGTCTCCCGCGTTGCCAACAGATTCTTTACCGTCTGAGCTGCTAGGGAAGACACCCATAGTTAATTTTTTTTTTTTTAATAAAGATCCTTCCGATTTTGACATAATAGGGATTTGTTGCTGTTTAGTCACTGAGTCATGTCTGACTCTTTGTAACCCCATGGATTGTAGCCCACCAAGTACCTCTGTCCATGGGATTTCCCAGGCAAGATAACTGGAGTGGGTTGCCATTACTTTCTCCAGTGGATCTTCCCCACTCAGAGATCAAACCTGTGACTTGCATTGGCAGGTGAATTCTTTACCACCGAGCCACCGGAAAAGCCAAGAGGGATTTGGGAAACATTTATTTAACAATTTGTTAATGTTACTACTGAGCCAAGTTGGGACAACCCAAGAGAGCACAAGGTACACTCAAGATTTTTGCCTTCAAGGAGTCGACAGCCAAATAAGAAAGACAAGTAGCCTGGGAATTTGACCATTAGTGTCTGGAATATTGATGATAGTTGCATAACAGGCACTCTTTAACATTTTGAACTTTTAACATTTTGGACATTATTTTTCTCATCTTTCCATTGAAGAAAAATGGATCAAGCCTGTAGTCATCTCTGCTCTGTATTGAAGATGGAAAATGTCAGCAAAAAATGCTAACAATCAGTTTTCCAGGTTGACAAACAGTTTCAGTATTGACCATGGATGTCACCTCTTATGTACCCCTTTTTCCTGTCCACCATCTTAGGTGTGTGCAAAGCCAACATTTCTACTATAAGAAATAAGATACTTTCTTACACATTATTTGTTTACCTGTTTACTGGACCACCAAGTCAAGGACCACTTCTCATTTGCACATCTTTTAGTCTACTTCTCCTTTATCTTTTATATTCTGCAATCTAGCACAGTGTCTAGTGATTAGAAGAAAGAATTTAATAACTGTTTCTTAAGTTGACTACATACAATTATCTTTGTATTATTTTGTGCCTCAAATTTCTTTATGCTAGAAACGTCAAATGAGTTTCTGAGAGTTTTCACTGATATACTCCATCTGTCCCACCTAATCCAATATTTCAACGTTGAGCATATTTATAATAATAGTAGAAACTAATATTTATTGACCACTCACTTTGTTCCCAGCTAAATATTTTCATCTGTTATATAATTTGTCATCACACTAATCCTCTGAAATAAGTATACTGATAAATTCACTTTTTAGATGAGGATACAGGCTTAGGAAAGGTAACTTGACCAAGTGGCAGAGCAGATTCAGATCAAGTCTGCCAAACAAAAAGATTTGTTAGTTCACTACAACATGCTATCTCTGCTTTTCACATCTTTCATTTGTGTATCCAGATTTCTCCAGCTCCAGGAAGTCTTTCTCTCCTTTTATTAAGTACAGTTCAGTGGTTGTTGGTATAGTCACAAAGTTGTGCAACGATCACAATAATCAACTTCAGAACATTTTCATCACCCCCCAAAGAAACCTCGTAGCCTTTGTCAGTCACTCCCCATTCCTCTTGTTCCTTTCTCCCTGATGCCCTAGACAGGCACTACTCTACTTTTTGTCTCTATAGGTTTGTCTCTTCAAGAAATGTCCTGTGAACAGAATCATGCAATATGCAGTCTTTTGTGACTGGCTTCTTTCACTTCAAGCCATGTTGACAAACTTTGTTTACTCATTCTTCAATTGGTAGACATTTGGATTGTTTCCACTTTTAAGCTATTATGAGTAATGCTTCTATAAACATTGATATACAAGTTTTTATCAACATATGTTTTCATTTCTCTTGAGTATATATATATATAGCAGTGGAATTTCTGGGTCATGTGGTAACTCTATGTTTAACCTTTTGAGGAACAGTTGAACTGTTTTCCAAAGTGGCTACTATTTTTTCGTTCCCATTTGCAATGTACTAAGGCCCTAATTCCTCCACAGGGAGTCTTTTTATCTCCTCTAGAACTTATGACTCTATTACTTTCCATAAGTCATCTTTTTTATTGTTAGTTACCTTTATTATTTATGCATCTACATACTTACCGCCCTAATAGATTGTAACCTTCTGAGATGAGAAACATAGTTCCTGCCTTCAAGAAGATCAAATTTGGAGAAAGATGTAGAGGATCAAATCAACCAGAATGATGGTAAGCACTGAAATCAAGTTTGTTGTTGAGCTGTGGAGGAACATCTCACTCACTCTACACTAAACAGGAAGTACTTCTCATGAAGTGTAAAGTACAAGATGAATCTTGAAGAATCAATTAAAATTGGCCAAGCTAAAAAGAGATAAAAAAATAAAATAAAATAAAATAAAAAGAGATAAAAATGTGCTCCAGACAAAAAAGCATGTACCCTTATATGTATTTCCTTGCATATGAACTGTTGATATAAGTGTTGTGTAGTGTGAATGTAGGTATAATGGAAGCAAAGGTGATGATGAGTGGAAATGTGGCACAGGAAATGGGAAAATGTAGATAGGGCAAAATGAATAGTTTTGCTAACTTCTAAGGAGTTTGAAATCTGATGGAAATCTAATGGATTGTTTAGGCAAGTTTGGGGGAGAATTACTTCAGGAGCAGTGTGGAGGATGGCTATATTAGAGAATAAATGGTCAAGACTGGGAAAACAAACCAATTATTATAATAGAAGACTGATAAAATAATTAGAATGAGAAATTTGAAAGTCTGAGTTGAAGTAGTAGCCATGAAGTTGGCAAAGAGGATTTGAAAGTCATGGTGGGCAGCAAAAAGAAAAAAGAAAAATTAAGAAAGAGCTAAAGATATATCCCAAGTTTCTGGTAATTTTCAAAGAAGTAGGGATTCATGAAGAAGATGATACACTTGCTGACAAAAATAATGAAACACTACAACTTATTGCTCTTATAGCTTATATGCTATTGCAATCACCCACAGAAGTGAAATGGACACACACCTGAAATTTGCTTCCGATTTCAACTACACATATATCAAGGGGTATATGAAAGTTATTGCTCACATAATGAGACTTTCTAGAAAGAGCAAGGCAAGCCTTCCAAGCAAATCCATAATGTCTTTGTAGCGGAGTTGGAGAAGACTGGCCTTGGGCATTTTATGGTGGCTAGGCTGTGGCTCTAAGATGAGAATTCTCATGCAGCCACCAGGGCTTCTACAGCTTGAATTTGTCTATGGCACCTGAGAAGGAGCATCGGGGCTTTCCTATCAGCCTGCCCAGATGTGGGTCAAGAGAGAACGGGTGAGGCTTGAAAGTTGTCAGTGATCAAACATCAAAAATAGAGTCAGGATCTTTATCACATATGCTTAGAGTAAGGTTTTTCTTTTTCACTTCAACAGAGAAAATTATATCATTGTTATATATTCACATGCTTTGAAAGTGATTGTAGTGAACGCTTGCCTGACATTTATTTTACTCTTCCTACGTTGTGTAGCACATACCTCAGAAATTTAGGTGAAACTAACCTCTCCCTTATCCCAAAATAAATCCAATTTGGATCAGTCCTGACCTATGGTGTTCCCCTGGCCATAGCAAACGGTTTGAGAGTGAGCACCAACCACAGGACTTTGCCCAAGGTTGTGTGACGTGGCACCCTCTCCCCTCCTACCCCACCCTTGATTTGAATGAGAAAGCATGTGATCCTTGTTGTTGAAGGTAGTCATCTTGTGACCAAAAATTGAAGGAGACATGGAGCTGGAATGCTGATCGAATAAACAAAGATCTGTAGCACTGCAAATAGACGAAAGGATATGAGGAACAAGCTGCAATAGAACAAGCTGTAAAAGTTTTAAACAGGCACTCCTCTGGTCCCATGTTTTTCCTGTAGTCACTGTTCATTTATGTGAGCCTTCAAATCAAATCAACATAGTTTGACTTTTCTGCTACTCATCCTCAATATTCAGTGTTGAATATTGTGTGGAATGTTGAGTCAGTTTGAATTTGCTTGTTATGTGTGTGCATGCGTGTTATGGACTATAGTGTGCCAGGCTCCTCAATCCATGGGGTTCTCCAGACAAGAATACTGGAATGGGTCCCTGTCCTCTAATGAATAACCAGACCCAGGACCTGGCCTCACCCACCAGTGAATGGGCACCAGCCCCAGGACCACTGCATCCCCACTGACTGCTGTTTCAGGAACCAGTCTACCTACCAGTAAGCCAGCACCAACCCTATGACCAACCTACACCCTTACCCCTAGCCTCCAGCAGGCCAATACTAGCTCCAAGACACCTTAAACTCCACAACCAGCCATCCTGGGATCCAGCCCCACTCACCCACTGGTGGACACCAGTGGACACCAGCTGAGTGGACACCAGCTTTGGGACATCCCCACGCTGCAGTCAACCATGTCAAGAATCAGTCCAATTCATAAATAGGCTGACACTATATCTGGGACCTTTGGTAGCACAACTACCTGCCACAGAACCTGACTCTGCCCACCTGTGGGCCAGCACTAGCCCCATTACCCCCTGAGCTCTGCAACTAGCTGCTTTGTGATCTAGTCCTTCCCACCAGCAGCCAGGAGACTCCACACAGGGCAGGACCTAGCAACCAACCACACTGGGGACCAGACACACCTACTAGATTACTCACAGTGGTCAGGCCACCACAAGAGAAGGACCCATACAACCCACATAGAGGGTGCCTCTGATGACCAGAAGGAAATGTACTTATGGGAAATATAGGACAGAGTCCTACAAAAAGCCAGTTATCCAAGCTTGGGAAATGTAACCAGCCTACTCAACACAGAAATAAAAGCATCAAGTTAAACAAAATAAGTGACAGAGGAACATATTTCAAACAAAAGAACAAGAAAAATTCTCAGAAAAATAACTAAGTGAAGATAAGAAATCTACCTCATAAAGAGTTCATGACAATGATCATAAAGATACTCAAAGAACCTGGGAGAAGATTAATGAGCAGAATGAGAAATCAATTTTTAATGAAGGGTTAGAAAATATAAAGAATAACCAACGATGAATAATACAATAAATGAAGTGAAAGATACACTAGAAGGGGTCAATAGTAGATTAGATGATGCAAAGGAATGGATCAGCAAGCTGAAAAACAGAGTAGTGGAAATCACCCAAGCTTAACAGTGAAAAGATAAAAAAGAAGCAAAAAGAAATGAGAACAGTTTGGATGACATGAAGTATACTCACATTTGCATTGTAAGGTTCCCATAAAAAGAAAAGAGAGAAAGAGGCAGAAAATAGATATGAAGATGTAATAGCTAAAATCTTCCCTAACCCGAGAAAGGAAACAGATATCCAGGTCCAGAATGCACTGAGAGTCCCAAGCAGGGTGAACCCAAAGAAATCCATACCAAAATACACTTACTATAATTAAAATGCCAAAAATTAAAGATAGAGAATATTAAAGTAAAAAGATAAACCAATAACTTCCATACAAAAGAACTACCATAAAGTGATAAGCTGAATTTTCAGTAAAAACTTTAAAGACCAGAAGGAAGTGGTACTGCATATTTTAAATGATGAAAGGGAAAAACTACAACCAAGAACTCTCTACTTAGGCTTTCATTCAGATTTGAAGGATAGGGCAAAAGTTTTACAGACAAGCAAAAACTAAAAGTTAAGACCATGGGAACAGGTTTACTAAAAGGACTTCTCTAAGAGGAAAGGAAACCACTACAATTAGAAATATGAAAATTATGAAAGGAAAAATCTCATCACTAAAGTCAAATGCACAGAAAAGGTAGTAAATCAACTATGCATAAAGCTAGTAAGAATGTTAAAAGACAAAAGTAGTAAAATCACCTATATCTGCAATAAGTAGTTAAAGGATACACAAAACAAAAAGATGTAAAATATGATGTCACTGTAGTAGTAATTGTGGTAAATGTGTGTGGGGTGGGTAAAAATATAGGGTTTTAAGAATTCATATGAACTTAGGAGATCAGCAACTTAAATAATCACATGCATATATAGGTTGCTATTTATAAGCCTCATGGTAACAACAATCAAAAAATCTCTAATGTATCTATTATATTACAAAAGATATATCTATTACAAGATATTACACAATACATCTATTATATACACACAAGAGAGAAAGTAATCCAGGTATAATACTAAAGATAACCATCAAATCACAAGGGACAAAAGAATAAATGGAGACAGGGGAAAAAAAGAACTACAGAAAACTATAGAAACAACCTACAAATAATAACAAAATGACAATATGTACATACCTACAAATAACAACTTTAAATGTAAATGGACTAAGTGATCCAATCAAAAGGCAGAGTCACTGAATGGGTACAAAACCAAAATCCATATTTATGTTGCTTGCAAGAGACTTACTTCAGATCTAAAGACACAGACAGACTGAAAGTGAGAAGATTATAAAATATATTAAATGCAAATAGAAATGAAAGCAAATCTGTGGTAGCAATACTCATATCAGACAATACAGACTTTAAAAGCAAAGGCTGTCACAACAGACAAAGAAGGACATTACATAATTATCAAGAATATATGAAAATTGAAAATATATACACACCCAGCATAGGAGTACCTAATTACAAAAAGGAAGTGTTAACAGATATGAGGGGGAAAATTCACAGTAACACCATAATATCAGGACATTTTAAGACAAACAAGCACAGAGTTAGCAGCAGGGAATAAATCATAAGGATGTGAACAGAAATAAATAAAACAGGCTAAGAAGAAACAACAGAAATGTCAATTACACTAAAAGCTGGTTATTTGAAAAGATAAGCAAAGTGGATAAACTTTTAGCCAGACTCATAAAAAGTAAAAAAGGACACTACCCAACTCAATAAAATCAGAAATGAAAAAGAAATTACAATGGACACCACAAAAATTCAAAGGATCATAAGAGGACACTATGAGCAGTTAAATGCGAATAAGATAGATACCTAGGAAAAAATGGACAAATTCTTGGAAAGATATAATCTCCCAAGATGGAACCAGGAAGAAATAAAAAACATGAACAGACCAACTAGCAGTACTGAAATTGAATTAGTAATTTAAAAGATCCCAAGAAACAAAAGTCCAGGACCAGATGGAGTCATAGGTGAATTCTGCCAAACATTAGCAATTTTCCTTCTGAATCTATTCCAAAAAGTTATGGAAGAAGGAAGACATTCAAACTCATTCTATGAGGCAAAAATCACCCTGATATCAAAATGGACAAAGATATCACAGTTCAGTTCAGTCGCTCAGTCGTGTCCGACTCTTTGCAACCCCATGAATTGCAGCACACCAGGCTTCCCTGTCTATCACCAACTCCCAGAGTCCACCCAAACCCATGTCCATCAAGTCAGTGATGCCATTCAGCCATCTTATCCTCTGTCATCCTCTTCTCCTCCTGCCCCCAATCCTTCAGACACACACAAAATTACAGACCAATATCACTGATGAATATAGAACAAAAATCCTCAACAAAATGCTAGCAAAGCAAATCCAACAATATATTAAAAGAGTAATTCACCATGATCAAGTGGGATTTATCCTAGGGAGGCAAGAATATTTCAGTATCTACAAATCAGTCAATGTGATACACCACATTAACTAATTGAAAAATAAACCCATATGAATATCTCTGGAGATGAAATAAAGGTTTTGATAAAATTCAACATCCATTTATGATAAAAACTCTTCAGAATGTGGCACAGATGGAACATACTTCAATATGATAAAGACCACAGCTAGCATCATACTCAATTGTGAAAAGCTTACAGCACTTCCTATAAGATTAAGAACAAGACAAGGATGCTCACCCTTACCACTTTTATTCAACATAGTTTTGGAAGTCCTAGCCACAGCAATTAGAGGAAAAAAAGAAAAGAAAAGAAATCCAAATTGGAAAAGAAGTAAAACTGTTATTGTTTGCAGACAATAGAGAACCCTAAAGATGATACAAGAAAACTACTTGAGTTCATCAATGAATTTGGTAAAGCTGCAGGATACAAAATTAATATACAGAAATCTGTTGCATTTCTGTATATTAACAATGAACTACCAGAAAGAGAAATTAAGAAAACAATCTTTACAATCACATCAAAAAAGATAAAACACCTAGGAATAATTTTAACCAGTTCTCTGGATTTGGAGAACTAAAAACATTAAAAGAAACTGAGGATAACAAAGATATGCTGGTTTCGTGGATTGGAAGAACTAATATGGTTAAAACAACTATACTATCCAAAGAAATCTATGGATTTTAATGCAATCCCTATCAACATACCAACAGCATTTTTCACAGAACTAGAAAAAATTAAAAATTTGTATAGAAACACAAAGGCCCTAAATAGTCAAAACAACCTTGAGAAAAGAGATCAAAGCTAGAGATATCATGTGCCCTGATGTCAAACTATACTACAAAGCTACAAAAATCAAAACAGTATGATACTGGTACAAAAACAGACATGTAGATCAATGGTATAGGATAGAGAGCCCCCAAATAAACCCACACTTACATGGACAATTAATCTATGACAAGGTAATTAAGAATCTATAATGGGGAAAGGCAGCTCTTTCAATAAATTGGATTGGGAAAGCTAGTCAGCTCATATGCAGGAGCCTGAAACTGGACTATTCTCTCACACCAAGCACAAAATAAATTCAAATTCAAAATGAATTGAACACTTAAATATAAGACTTGAAACAGCAAAACTTCTAGAAGAAAACATAGGCAATACCTCTCTGATATAGGTCTTAGTAAATCTTTCTTTTGGACAGGTCTCCTAAGGCAAAGAAAGTAAAAGGAAAAATTGACAAATGGGACTATATAAAACTAAAAAGTTTTTGCACAAGAACAGAAACTTTCAACAAAACAAAAAGGCCACCTAGTGAATGGAGAAGATATTTTCAAATGATCTATCCAATAAGTGTTAATATCCAAAATATTCAAAGAGCTTATACAATTCAATATTAAAAAACTGAATAGCTCTATTAAAAAGTGGGCAGAGGATCTGAATAGACATTTTTCCAAAGAAGACATGCAGATGGCTAACAGATACATGAAAAATTGCTCAACATCACTCATTATCAGGGAAACATAAATCAAAACCATAATGAGATATCTCTTCACATTTGTCAGAATGTTAATCAAAAAGACAAAAAAATAGCAAGTGTTGTTGAAGAATTTGGAGAGAAGGTAAACCTCTTGCACTATTAGTGGAAAAGCAAATTGGTGTAGCCTCTGTGGAAAATAGTATGGATATTGTATTTCTGAAAAAAATTAAAAGTAGAACTATCATGACATAAAAGAAAGTAAAAATGTTAGTCACTCAGTCATGTCTGACTCTTTGTGACCCCACGGACTAGAGCCCACCAGGCTCCTCTATCCAGAGAATTCTCCAGGCAAGAATACTGGAGTGAGTAGCCAATCCCTTCTCCAGGGAATCTTCCCAACCCAGGGATCGAACCCATGTCTCCTGCAGTGCACACAGATTCTTTACTATCTGAACCACCAAGGAAATCTCATTTTACTCTAGGGCACTTATCCAAGGAAAATGAAAATAATAATTAGCAAAGATATATGTCTTCCTATATTCATTGCAGCATTACTCACAGTAACCAAAATATGGAAGCAATCTTAAGTTCACATTAACAGATGAGTGAATATAGAAAATATGAAATATACACACACACTACAGAATATTACTTAGTCATAAAAAGAATGGAATCTTTCCATTTGCAGCAATGTGGATAAACCTGATGGTATTATGCTAAGTGAAATAAGTAGAGAAAGGCAAAAATTCCACTTATATATGGATCTTAAAAACAAATGAACAAATATAACAAGACAGAAACAGAGCTATAGATACAGAGAACAACAGCTGTTTGTCAGAGGTGAGGGGAGTGGGGAAAGAAAAGACATAGGTAAAATAGGTTAAGAGGTGCAAGCTTCAGTTACAAAATAAACGTCATGGTTTGAAGTATACAGTGTAGGAATATAGTCCATGGCTATGTAGTATCTTTGTATGATGACAGATTGTAATCAGACTCATCATGATGATCATTTTCAAATCAGATCAGATCACTTTGTTGTGGGCTTCTCCAGAGGCTCAGTGGTAAAGAATCAACCTGTAATGCTGGAGACTCAGGTTTGATCCCTGGGTCCAGAAGATTCCCTAGAGGAAGGCATGGCAACCCACTCCAGCATTCTTGCCTAGAGAATCCTATAGACAAAGGAACCTGATGGGCTAGAGTCCATAGGGGCCCAAAGAGTTGGACACAACTAAAGAGACTGAGCACACACTGTGTTATATAGTAGAAACGAAAATAGTGTTGTAGGTCAGTTATACTTAAAAAGCAAACAAACTCATAGAAAAAGAGATCAGATTTGTGGTTACCTGAGGTGGGAGTTTTGGGGGTGTGGGTAGAAGAAAAACGGACTGAATGAAGGCAATCAGAAGGTATGAACTTCCGGTTATAAGACAAACAAGTTCTAGTGTTATAATGTAAAACATGGGGTAAATATGGTTAACACTGCTGTATGTTATATATTAAAATTAAGGGAGTAAATCCTGAGTTCTTATTTAAGAAAAAGGTTTTTTTCTATTTCTTTAATTTTATATTTGTATGAGATGAAAAATATTCATTAAGCTTATTATGATAATCAAATAGAGGGTAGATCTAATGTTAAATACTCTCACCTCAATAATATTTTTTAAATTAAAGATTAAGAATAAATAAGCCATTTAAATTCTATGACCTTGGTTATTATCTTTTACTTTTTGATTGATATCCATAAAAACAAGTTGGATATAAGAAAAAGGAAAAGAAAAATTTTATATAGTATTTATCACATACAATTCTATTAATTTGCATATTTATTTGATAAATATTTAGTTTATTGTAGAAGCATTTACTACAAAACATAGATGTATCCTATTTGAGTAAATCCTGAGTAGACATAGAATTGATATTTAATCAAGCCTGAATAACATTGATTAGCTGAAGAATTGATACTTTTGAACTGTGGTATTGGAGAAGACTCTTGAGAGTCCCTTGGACTGCAAAGAGATCCAAACAGTCCATCCTAAAGGAAATCAGTCCTGAATATTCATTGGAAGGGCTGATGCTGAAGCTGAAACTCCAATATTTTGGCCACCTGATGTGAAGAACTGACTCATTTGAAAAGATCCTGATGCTGGGAAAGATTGAAGGTGAGAGGAGAAGGAAATGACAGAGGATGCAATGGTTGGATGGCATCACCAACTCAATGGACATGAGTTTGAGTAAACTCTGGGAGTGGGTGATGGACAGGGAAGCCTGGTGTGCTGCAGTCCATGGGGTCACAAAGAATCAGACATGACTGAGCGACTGAACTAAAATGAATAACATTATTTCTGTGGTAAAAAAAAAAAAGACACATTTGTACCATTTCTCCTAATGATACTTTTATAGTTACATAATAAACAGCAATATAAAGATTGAGTTTAAGTATGTATTACATATATGGTTAATATTTAAAACTTTAAAATTATTATCGACCACTATATAACATCAGTGACAACACTGAATTTGAGAGTTTAAAGGACCTTAGATACTATTTTATCTAAACTTCTCTCTGAATTCAGGAATCTATTTACCCACATTTAAGTAACAATTCAACAGAAATCAGTATTAAACCTTCCACAGAAAGTTATCTTACTTGAAAGTAAAATAAATTAACTATAAGTAAAAACTAATTTTCTGAGGTTGAGAGCCAAGAAAAAACTTGCAGCTACTACATAATGAAAATTTACATTTCTATATTAGAAGGTAAGAACCTTTTAAAGCAGTATCAGTTCCTTAGAGTTTGAGGAAAGTCAAAATGTTGATGAAAGAGAACTTTTTTAAAAAAAAGTTAGCACTCCATTAAATAATAAGATGGCACGTCTCTGATATTTCTACAAATCTTTCTTTACTTTGGAAAGGAAATTTCCACTGATTTGAAGGTCATCCATTATGAGTATCACTCGTAGCATGTAGTTTCACAAAGTTGGGAATAGAATAAAAAAAAATCAACAAATGTCCTTGTATATGAACAGGAAATGGATCTTTCCTGTAGCTCAGATGGTAAAGAATCTGCCTGCAATGCAGGAGACCTGGGTTTGATCCCTGGGTCAGGAAGATCCCCTGGAGAAGGGAATGGCAATCCATTCCAGTATTCTTTCCTGGAGAATCCCATGGATAGAGGAGCTTGGTGGGCTATAGTTGGTGGGGTCGCAAAGAGGTGGACTCCACTGAGTGACTAACACGGCTACACTGCTACTACAGAAGCCAATGAAACACCTCTTTGGATGTGGGGTTATGTGTATCCTTCCTAGAATGATAGTTTTGAGTAGTTCCATGTCTATTCTGAAACTTTTAATTATTGATTTAGTCATGGATGGTATTTGGTCAGGTGGTAAATGAATAGATGAATAACATCACCCAGAAATATGACTGTTTTAATATGGTCAAAAGCCAAATATACTTGTGGTCTTTCCAAGTCAAACAGTGCTTTTAATGTTATTGGGTTGGTTATTTGGGCTTTGGCCTTCTCTTTAAGAATGAGAAAGCTCTACATTTTTATATATGAAATACAGTTCGTTTATGTGGATATGAGTGTTCCACGTGTCATCTGCTAAGAGTCTATTTTCCTTGCAAACTGAGAATATTTTGTACCATTATTTTCATGCAATGATTTGGGAATATTGGAAGACGCAGAGAAATGTCATGGTGGGAGTAATAGTAATATTTATTTTAAAACTTGGGTTAGTAAAACTCATTACATCTATTCTGGATCTATTTTTGGCTTAGTGCAGAGGAAAGTTTTACCAACTGATGGCCGTTTGATGACCTGCATGGAAAGAATTGGTAGACTCAAGAGAGCACAATTGAGAGAAGTGATCACATCATATAACGTGACATCATTCTTTGGCACCAGCTGGCATCTTGTGCATGGAGAGTAAGTTATACTCTCAACCACGAATTTCCCCTCTAGATTACCCTTGTGGCTCACCAGAGGGCAGTGTGCAGTAATCAGTTTGACAGTGTCCTGCAATGGATGTCTCCTATGAAAAAGCCAAGGTCAAATCATCGGAACCAGACAACAGGAAAGACAACAGAGTATGGAAGTCGTTTTGTTATATTTCCATTCCCCCTACATGGAATTTTTAATACTTACAAATTAACCAATCATATAAGATGTGATGAATTTTTATGAGTTTTTCATAAATTCTGTTTAATAGTTTCAACTTTATGACAAAAGCTTAGGTATTACTAAACTCAATTCTCCTCTTTAGACTTACAGATGCATAATACTAATCAGAGGTAAGTAAATTCCCTTCCTTTATCTATCTCACACTTGAATTCGCAAGCGTTTTTAATTCTATACATAGACTAAATAATTAAGTGAATATTTATTGAACATTGGAGTATGGGATTAATAAGATAAAGCACCTATTAACCTTGCTCAAAAGGAACTTGAAATATATCAAGGCATTAAAGTGTAAATGAAAATTTAAATACATGATCAAAATTATACAAAGTAGGTGATATATGCAAAGGTCTAAGAGAATTTGGAGAATGGAAAGATCAAGGCTTTTGGGGAGAGTTCAGAGTCAGAACTTAGTCTTAGAAGTGAGTCAAAATTCACTTAAATGTATTGAGAGTGATGAAAACACATCTTCTATAAGTAACATCATGGATACTAGGATCTTAGGATATGTAAAGGTAGTTGTGGGAAATAATGCTAGAGGGCTGCATTGTGAATAGACTTTTGAGAGCAATGCATATCAGACATGTTCCCAAAACTGAACTGACAATGGAAAATTATAGGAGCATAAGGTCAGCATTGGTATTGTTTACCAAGAAAATTGTGTAATATGGTGCAGGGGAGGACTGGAAAAGTGAGAATCTAACACATGGACATAACCAGATGGTCAATACCAAAATCAGATTGATTACATTCTTTGCAGGCAAAGATGGAGACGCACCACACACTCAGAAAAAACAAGATGGGAGCTGACTGGCTCAGATCATGAGCTCCTTATTGCCAAATTCAGACTGAAATTGAAGAAAGTAGGGAAAACCATGAAACCATTCAGGTATGAACTAAATCAAATCCCTTACAATTATACAGTAGAAGTGACAAATAGATTCAAGGTATTAGATAGAGTGCCTGAAGAACTGTAGATGGAGGTTCATGATATTGTACAAGAGGCAGTGATCAAGACCATCCGCAAGAAAAAGAAATGCCAAAAGGCAAAATGGTTGTCTGAGGAGGCCTTACAAATAGCTAAGAAAAGAAGAGAAGCAAAAGGCAAAGGAGAAAAGGAAAGATATATCCATTTGAATGCAGAGTTGCAAAGAATTCAGTTCAGTCACTCAGTCGTGTCCAACTCTGCGACCCCATGAACTGCCGCACACCAGGCCTCCCTGTCCATCACCAACTCCCGGAGTCCACACAAACCATGTCCATTGAGTCAGTGATGCCATCCAGCCATCTCATTTTCTGTCGTCCCCTTCTTCTCCTGCCCCCAAATCCTCCCCAGCAACAGGGTCTTTTCCAATGAGTCAACTCTTAGCATGAGGTGGCCGAAGTATTGGAGTTTCAGCTTCAACATTAGTCCTTCCAATGAACACCCAGGACTGATCTCCTTTAGGATGAACTTGTTGGATCTCCTTGCAGTCCAAGGGACTCTCAAGAGTCTTCTCCAACACCACAGTTCAAAAGCATCAATTCTTCGGTGCTCAGCCTTTTTCACTGTCCAACTCTCAGATCCATATGTGACTCCTGGAAAAACCATAGCCTTAACTAGAAGAACCTTACTAGAAGCAAAGTAATGTCTCTGCTTTTCAATATGCTATCCAGGTTGACCATAACTTTCCTTCCAAGGAGTAGGTGTTTTTTGATTTCATGGCTGCAATCACCATCTGCAGTGATTTTGGAGCCCAAAAAATAAAGTCTGACACCATTTCTGTTTCCCTATCTATTTGCCATGAAGTGATTGGACCAGATGCCACGATATTAGTTTTCTTAATGTTGAGCCTTAAGCCAACTTTCTCACTCTTTTTTTTTTCACTTTCATCAAGAGGCTTTTGAGTTCCTCTTCACTTTCTCCCTTAAGGGTGGGGTCGTCTGCATATCTGAGGTTATTGATATTACTCCCAGAAATCTTGATTCCAGCTTGTGCTTCTTCCAGCCCAGCATTTCTCATGATGTATTCTGCATATAAGTTAAATAAGCAGGGTGACAATATACAGCCTTGACATACTCCTTTTCCTATTTGGAATCTATCTGTGGTTTCATGTCCAGTTCTAACTGTTCCTTCGTGACCTGCATACAGATTTCTCAAGAGACACGTCAGATGGTCAGGTATTCCCATCACTTTCAGAATTTTCCAGTTTATTGTGATCCACACAGGTAAAGGCTTTGGCATAGTCAATAAAGCAGAAATAGATATTTTCTGGAATTCTCTTGCTTTTTTGATAATCCAGCAGATGTTGGCAATTTGTTCCCTGGTTCCTCTGCCTTTTCTAAAACAAGCTTAAACATCTGGAAGTTCACAGTTCATATATTGCTGAAGCCTGGCTTGGAGAATTTTGAGCATTACTTTACTAGCGTGTGAAATAAGTGCATTGTGCAGTAGTTTGAGCATTCTTTGCCATTGCTTTTCTTTGGGATAGGAAGGTAAACTGACCTTTTCCAAAGAATAGCAAGGATATATAAGAAAGTCTTCCTAAGTGATCAATGCAAAGAAATAGAGGAAAACAATAGAATGGGAAAGACTAGAGATGTCTTCAAGAAAATTAGTGATACCAAGGGAAATTTTCATGCAAAGATGGGCATATTAAAGGACAGATATGGTATGGACCTGACAGAAGCAGGAGATACTAAGAAGAGGTGGCAAGAATACACAGAAGAACTATATAAAAAAGATCTTCACAACCCAGATAATCAAGATGGTGTGATCGCTCACCTAGAGCCAGACATCCTGGAATATGAAGTCAAGTGGGCCTTAGGAAGCATCACTACAAACAAAGCTAGTGGAGGTGATGGAATTCCATTTGAGCTATTTCAAATCCTAAAAGATGATGCTGTGAAAGTGCTGCCTCAAAAAGCCAGCAAGTTTGAACTCAGCAGTGGCCACAAGACTGGAAAAGGTCCATTTTCATTCCAATCCCAAAGAAAGGCAATGCCAAAGAATGCTCAAACTACTGCACAATTGCACTCACCTCACATGCTAGTAAAGTAATGCCCCAAATTCTCCAAGCCAGGCTTCAAGAATACGTGAACTCTGAACTTCTAGATGTTCAAACTAGATTTAGAAAAGGTTGAAGAACCAGAGATCAAATTGCCAACATCCGCTGGATCATCCAAAAAGCAAGAGAGTTCCAGAAAAACATCTACTTCTGCTTTATTGATTATGCCAAAGCCTTTGACTGTGTACTGCCGCTGCTAAGTCGCTTCAGTCGTGTCTGACTCTGCAACCCCATAGACAGCAGCCTACCAGGCTCCTCCGTCCAAGGAATTTTCCAGGCAAGAGTACTGGAGTGGAGTGCCATTGCCTTCTCTGTTTGACTCTGTGTATCTCAATAAATAGTGGAAAATTCTGAAGGAGATGGGAATACCAGACCACCTGACCTGCCTCTTGAGAAATCTGTATGCAGGTCAGGAAGCAATAGATACAACTGGAAATGAAACAGCAGACTGGTGTCAAATAGGGAAAAGAGTATGTCAAGGCTGTATATTGTCACCCTGCTTATTTAACTTCTATGCAGAGTACATCCAGAGAAGGCAATGGCAACCCACTCCAGTACTCTTGCCTGGAAAATCCCATGGATGGAGGAGTCTAGTAGGCTGCAATCCATGGGGTTGCTAAGGGTCAAACACAACTGAGCAAGTTCACTTTCAGTTTTCACTTTCATGCACTGAAGAAGGAAATGGCAACCCACTCCAGTGTTCTTGCCTGGAGAATCCCAGGGACAGGGAAGCCTGGTGGGCTGCCATCTATGGGGTCACACAGTCGACCACGGCTGAAGAGACTTAGAAGCAGTAGCAGCAGCAGAATACATCATGAGAAATGCTGGGCTGGATGAAGCTCAATCTGGAATCAAGATTGTGGGGAGAATTATCAACAAACTCAGATATGAAGATGACACCACACTTATGGCAGAAAGTGAAGAAGAGCTAAAGAACCTCCAGATAAAAGTGTAAGAGGAGAGAGAAAAACTTGGCATAAAAGTCAGCTTTCAGAAAACTAATATGGCTTCTGGTCCCATCACTTCATGGCAAATAGATGGGAAAGCAATGGAAACAGTGATAGACTTTATTTTGGGGGGCTCCAAAATCACTGCAGATGGTGACTGCAGCCATGAAATTAAAAGACAGTTGTTCCTTGGAAGAAAAGTTATGACCAACCTAGACAGCTTATTAAAAAGCAGAGACATTACTTTGCCAACAAAAGTCTATCTAGTCAAAGCTATGGTTTTTCCAGTAGTCATGTATCGATGTGGGAGTTGGACTACAAAGAAAGCTGAATGCCAAAGAACTGATGCTTTTAAACTATGGTGTTGGAGAAGACTCTTGATAGTCCCTTGGACTGCAAGGAGATCCAGTCAGTCCATCCTAAAGGAAATCAGTCCTGAATATTTATTGGAAGGACTGATGCTGAAGCTGAAACTCCAACACTTTGGCCACTTGATGCAAAGAACTGACTCACTTGAAAAGACCCTGATGCTGGGAAAGATTGAAGGCAGAAGGAGAAGGGGATGACAGAGGATGAGACAGTTGGATGTCACTACTGATACAATGGACATGAGTTTGAAGAAACTCTGGGAGCTGGTGATGGACAAGGCCTGGTGTGCTGCTGTCCATGGGGTTGCAAAGAGTCAGATACAACTGAGCAACTGGACTGAACTGAAGGTTAGGAAGTTAAATCAAAAGGTTATTTCAATATCATGTGGATTTTGAGACTGAAAAGCAGGCCAACAAAAGGTACATAAAAGTCAAAACTAAGTGGATGTGGGTGAAGTGAAAAGAGAACATAGTTTGAGGTTGTGAGCCTAAGCAAAAGGATGATGACATTGAAAGATAGGTCCCAGAAGAAGTAGGTTTGCAAAAGAAATGGATACATCCACCAAAAATCTTTAATAGAAAATCTTAGTCAAAATGTCTATGAAGCTAAATGTTTCTCTATATTTCCAAATTAATTCAGATGAAAAAGTCTCCTCCAGCAACAAAGTTGTTTATTGAAATGTTTTGATATTTGAAAATGGGAAAGTCTAAAAAAAGTTTATTTTACAGGTTAACAGACTTGAATTATATCATCATGTCAAATGGAAGGAAATGCAAGGTGTTCTCTCACCACTGAGGTAAATAAGATTTATAAAAATTTATTATTGTTTAAAAAATTAAAAATATCCAAATTTTACCAGGTGGTGAGTTTCTGCTTAATGAATGGAACTTTTCACCCATGCAAGAATCATGCTCTATGTATTTTTTCTAATAGAAAAATATATGATAGAACATTTAAAAAAATCAATAACAATCTCATTGAAAAAAACAAAAAGAAATATAACTTCCTTTAATATTTTCAAACATGTTTCTTATATTAACCTAAAAGGCTGTGATGGAGGCACAGTTGCTCAAGCACATTGTAATATTTTTCCCTAACTTGGTTGACAGTTACAAAACCCAGAGACCAAGCTATGAAAGAAACTTTTCCAGTTAAAGTATCTGCTTTTGTGGCAAGTTTTTCAATCAATCATACAGGAAGTTTTGGAGTTGCCTTGAGTTCATCTGTTAGTTTTTCTACTCAGATTAAATAAATGACATCATAAGTGGAATGGACTCTTTTCTTGGCCACTAGAAAAAAAAGAATTCATTATTAAATTTTCTCGCTTAACTAAATTTTTACAATCCTACCTTTCACTATTGACCCTCAAAATACCTGTTTATCAGATAGCTTTTGTCCATTCCTGTGGACTTAGAGCTTGAAATTTTTTCTGTGTAAACCACTTAGTCTTCTATATTTTAATCATTTTTTTCTCCACTCTGCCCTTATAATCATATAATTATTTAGAGCAAAATAAGCCTTTCATCTTAGGCTATTATGCATGATATTTCTTAGTAAATGTCTTATCAAATTAGGACTTTTATGCTTTATGCTACTACTAATACCACTTCACTTGGTCCCCTGAGGTATTATAGGAAGCTCTCTTGAATTCAACACCATCAAGACTTCAGGTGAACTTCAGAAATTGACACCACCATATTGTTCTGTGATCACCCTTTCTCTTGTTTATGTATCAATACAGGAATGTGAGCCCTCTAACGGGAAGGATGGTTTCTAATTTAGGAAGTTCTCTGAGTTCACCAACTTGCTAGAAGACAAGAAAGGAGTGGAGATGTAAAATAGTGACAAGATTTCTGGAAGTGGAGAAGGTTGTAATTTTGGCTGGTATTTCACTACAGGGAAAAAAGGCGGTACCAGGAAATGAGATTATAATTATTATCCAAAGATCAGAAAACAGAAAAAAAATCTCTGTTCTACCCTTTCATAGATAATCTCTCCAATATACCTTTATTTGTGTATGTAATCAGTTAATTATTTTCAGTAAAATACACATAAAATTTACTATCTTAACCACTTCTAAGTGCATTCAGTGACATTATATACATTCACATTGCTGTGCGCCCATCACCACCACCTGTCTCCAGAACCCTTCATCTTGCTACCCCATTCAGTTCAGTCGCTCAGTCATGTCCGACTCTTTGCAACCCCATGGACAGCAGCACACCAGGCCTCCCTGTCCATCACCAACTCCCGGAGTCCACCCAAACTCATGTCCATCGAGTCGGTGATGCCATCCAGCCATCTCATCCTCTGTCTTCCCCTTCTCCTCCTGCCCTCAATCCTTCCCAGCATCAGGGTCATTTCAAATGAGTCAGCTCTTCGCATGAGGAAGAGCTGTATTGGAGTTTCAGCTTCAACATCAGTCCTTCCAATGAACACCCAGGACTGATCTCCTTTAGGATGGACTGGCTGGATCTCCTTGCAGTCCAAGGGACTCTCAAGAGTCTTATCCAACACAATAGTTCAAAAGCATCAGTATTTTGGCACTCAGCTTTCTTTACAGTCCAACTCTCAGATCCATATGTGACTACTGGAAAAACCATAGCTTTGACTAGATGTACCTTTGTTGGCAAAGTAATGTCTCTGCTTTTTAATATGCTGTCTAGGTTGGTTATAACTTTCCTCCCAAGGAGTAAACATCTTTTAATTTCATGGCTGCAATCACCATCTGCAATTTTAGTTAACAAAAAATCTCCATTCCCTCCTCCCCCAGCACCTAGAAACCATCACTTTACTTTCTCTCTCTATGAATTCGGTTACTTAAGGTAACTCATGCATGAAATTAACTACTTTTGTGTGTGTGTGACTGGTTCTGTTTCACTTACATGCTTTAGCATGTGTCATAATTTTCTTCTTTTTATAAGTCTGAAAAATACCTCTGTGTGTGTGTGTGTGTGTGTGTGTGTGTGTGTGTGTGTGTGATCTGTCTTTGGCTCTTGGGTTGTTTGCATAATTTAGCTATTGTGAATAAGCTGCCATGAACATGGATGTATAAATCTCTCTTCAGGTAGCTCTTTCCATTCTTTTGGGTATATATGCAGAAGCAGAATTACTGGATCATATGATAACTCTATTTTTAATTTTTTGAGGAAGCACCATGCAGTTTTAAGTACTCTAACTTTATAGTAAGCTTTAGAATCAAGATGTATGAGACATTTAACTTTGATCTTCCTTTTCAAAATTGTTTTGGACACTTAGGTTCCCTTGAGATTTCAAGATAGATTTTTCGAATTCTACCAGAAAAAGTCTTTGGAATTTTTTTGATAAGACCTTGATTGCATTGGATCAATTACTGATCACTTTGTATAGTGAAGTGAAGTTGGAAGATTAGTCCAACGTATGTTATCCAATAACATATTGGAAGATAAGTCTTCCAATCTCCAGTATTTCTATCAGGCTGAAAACAAGGGCTGTTTTAGAAAGCTCATTTATTGGATGATAAGCACTTGAAATATTTTATTCGAGGCACTCATGATGTCAAATTCCAAGCACTTGGTAAGAGATCGAGGACTGGAGTTATCTACTAAAAAATTAAAACACAACCAATGGAGGAGGCAGCAGAAAAATTAAAAAACACAGCTTTGTTATTATTCCCAAGTATATCAGATTTTGTTAATACATTTCTATTATATTCTTACTGAGCTATATCTATGGTGATATGTCACCATATCACAGTTTTAATTATTATAATTTTATAATTTGCTCTAATGTTTAGTGGGTAGAATATCTGTATATTGTTCTCTCATTACTAAACTAATCTTGCTCATGATTCTTTTTGAGAAAACTTTATAAGAATTTTACCAAATTTTAAAACCATTTTCATTAAAATCTTATTTAAATCATATTAAGTATGTAAATTAATTTGAAAGGACTGGATATTTTCATGGTACTGAAACTTCAACATCCAAAAATGAAGTATGTCTTTTCATTTATTCAAAATTTGTTTAAAAAAATTTCTATTGACTTCTTTAAGCATTTTCTACTATTGTTAAGTTTGATATATATAATGATTGTAAAATTTCATCACCAGCTTTCCTAACTGAATGATGACTGTTATTGCTGGCATGGAAAATAAATCCACAAGTTTCTATGATTTTAGCATTAATTCTTCTGAGTTTTGCAGAGTAAAAAGAGTCACATCCGACATTAATGAATGTTTCGTTCATCTATCCTGTAACTGCACTTTGTTGTGCATGGACATGTGTCACTAAATAAGAGTGGTATAAGCATATGCATTGTGTACTGTTTTTCATTTTACTGGAATGCCTCTAACGTTTTACCATTAAACATGCTAGAACACAAGAAATTATCGTGATTTAAAGGTACGGACTTATTTTTTTATTAAGGATTGGGTTTTGAAGCTTATCAAATATAATTTCTGTATTGTATCAGTCTGAGCTTGGCATATCAAGTAATCCATGTACTAAGAGCTTAATGTGGGAATTGTGAATTTACACATCTTGGGGAAGAACTACAGAAACAAAGGTCAGGGAGTTCAAACCTGAAGATCTCAGGCTGAACTAAGAGTAGGTGTTTCACAAATCCCATGTTTGCAACCACCTCAGAGATAATGGCCTCTCCTTCTCTTGAATCCTAAAAATCTCATGTGAGTGCACCTTATTGGCAACTTCTGACTAGGAGTTGTAGCCTATGGCTTCTCCTCTGTCATAAAAGGGTAGAGAAGTGATGCCAAGTGAGTAACTATCTGGGCCACTTTACAAAGATGAGCATTACTACAAACAGCATATAAGTTTCCTTTAATGTGATGAACGGCATCACTTGTTATCACCAAGTTGTGTCCGACTCACTGGTTTGAAAAAAAACCTACCTCATCATGGTATATTTTTTAATATGTCATCAAATTTAGTTTAAAACTCTATTTTATCTAGCTTTTCTTTTGTATTATATTTATGAGAGAGTTCTGCAGTTGTACTGTGGTATCTTTGTCCAATTTTGCTACTGGACAAAGATTATACTTGCTTTATAAAATGAAGGTTGTCATTACCTTCTGTATTCTAAAAGAATTTAAATTTATCATTTGAAATTATCTGTTATTTGATAATTAGAAATAATCTACAAGCACTTCTGGATCCAATACCCTTTTTACCTCTCCCCATTTCCCCCCAATTTTAAGAGTAAATATAAATCTGTGCTCTTCTCAATTTAACCAATATTATATTAGGAAAAATCACCTTTCTTAAGCTGGAGAAAAATGCACACTTGTAGTGAAAATAGTTCAATAACTGAACTGGGCTAAATTAATGAAAAATTACTAATACTTAGATACATTAGAATGAAAATTTTAATTTCAAAGGAAAACAATATTCTACAACATGGCAGCCAGTTAACACAGATTGCCTTTGAAGCAGTAAAACTCTGATCAGCCTTGGGCCTGAATGTAAATTTAAAGGAAAGAAAACATTGTATCCTTTTGAAATAAAGTTTTTTTTAACCCCAAAAATGCAACTAAATTGTTCTTTACATATGAAATCAGCAGAAAGACATTCTCATATGTGCAGAGACTCAGAAGGTATGCCACTCAAATATTGTTAAGTAAAATGTTTTCAAATACAAGTCTCTAGTCAATGGGAAATGTCTCAAATAAACAATAAGAAAGATAACACAACAAAAGATAGGAAAAATGATAATATAAAAGAATCAAGAGAAGCATCAAAGACAGTTCAACACTGAATTAAATTAAACACTTGGCTTTGACTAGATGGACCTTTGTCAGCAAAGGAATGTCTCTGCTTCTTAATAAGCTGTCTAGGCTGATTATAACTTTTCTTCCATGGAGCAAGTGTCTTTTAATTTCATGGCTGCAGTCAACATCTGCGGTGATTTTCAAGCCTCCAAAATAAAGTATGTCACTGTTTCCACTGTTTCCCTATCTATTTGCCATGAAGTGATGGGACCAGATGCCATGATCTTCGTTTTCTGAATGTTGAGCTTTAAGCCAACATTTTCACTCTCCTCTTTCACTTTCATCAGGAGGCCCTTTAGTTATTCTTCACTTTCTGCCATAAGGGTGATGTCATCTGCATATCTGAGTTTATTGATATTTCTTCTGGCAATCTTGATTCCAGCTTGTGCTTCTTCCAGCCCAGCATTTTTCATGATGTACTCGGCATATAAGTTAAATAAGCAGGATTACAGTACACAGCCATGACATACTCCTTTCCTTATTTGGAACAGTCTGTACTTCCAAGTCCATTTCTAACTGTTGCTTCTTGACCTGCATACAGATTTCTCAAGAGGCAGGCCAGGTGGTCTGGTATTCCCATTGCTGTAAGAATTTTCCAGAGTTTGTTGTGGTCCACGCAGTCAAAGGCTTTGGCTTTTGTCAATAAATGCCAACAAATGACAATAAATATATAGTCAATGAAGCAAAAGTTGATGTTTTTCTGGAATTCTCTTGCTTTTTGGATGATCCAGCGGATGTTGGCACTTTGATCTCTAGTTCCTCTGCCTTTTCTAAATCTAGCTTGAGTATCTGGAAGTTCACGTATTGTTGAAGCCTGGCTTGGAGAATTTTGCTAGCATGTGAGATGAGTGTAATTGTGTGGTAGTTTGAGCATTATTTGGCTTTGCCTTTATTTGGGATTGGAATGAAAACTGACCTTTTCCAGTCCTCTGGCCACTGCTGAGTTTTCCAAATTTGCTGCCTTATTGAGTGCAGCACTTTCACAGCATCATCTTTTAGGATTTGAAATAGCTCAACTGGAATTCCATCACCTCCACTAGCTTTGTTCGTAGTGATACTTCCTAAGGCCCACTTGACTTCTCATTCCAGGATGTTGGGATCTAGGTGAGTGATCACACCGTCATGATTATCTGGGTTGTGAAGATCTTTTTTGAATAGTTCTTCTGTGTATTCTTGCCACCTCTTCTTAGTATCTCCTGCTTCTGTCAGGTCCATACCATATCTGTCCTTTATTATGCCCATCTTTGCATGAAAATTTCCCTTGGTATCACTAATTTTCTTGAAGACATCTCTAGTCTTTCCCATTCTATTGTTTTCCTGTATTCTTTGCATTGATCACTGAGGAAGGCTTTCTTATCTCTCCTTGTTACTCTTTGGAACTCTGCATTCAAATGGGTATATCTTTTCTTTTCTCCTTTGCCTTTCTCTTCTCTTCTTTTCACAGCTATTTGTAAAGCATCCTCAGACAACCATTTTGCCTTTTTACGTTTCTTTTTCTTGGGTATGGTCTTGATCATTACCTCCTATACAGTGTCACGAACCTCCATCCATAGTTCTTCAGGCACTCTGTCTATTAGATCTAATCCCTTGAATCTATTTATCACTGCCACTGTATAATCATAAGGGATTTGATTTGGATTATGCCTGAATGGTTTAATGGTTTCCCCTACATTCATCAATTTAAATCTGATTTTGGCAATAAGGAGTTCATGGTCTGAGCCACTATCAGCTCCCTGTCTTGTTTTTTCTGACTGTATAGTGCTTCTCCATCTTTGGCTGCAAAGAATATAATCAATCTGATTTTAGTATTGACCATCTGGTGATATCCGTGTGTAGAGCCTGTGCTTGTGTTGTTGGAAGAGGGTGTTTGCTATGAACAGTGCATTCTCTTGGCAAAACTCTGTTAGCCTTTGACCTGCTTCATTCTGTACTCCAAGGTCAAATGTGCCTGTTACTCCAGGTATTTTTTGACTTCCTACTTTTGCATTACTGTTGCCTAAAATTAAAAGGACATCTTTTTTTGGTTTTGCCTTTTTTGCATTGTGAGTGGGCTTAGGAAATGAGAATTTTCAATCTTGTTTTCTGTGATAATGTTCAGTGCAAGATGGTAGGCACTGAAGTGACAGCTGCATGGCGCTGGAGGGGCTCTGAGAAGATAACCCATGTACAAGGGCCAAGAAGTCCCAGCAAGATGGTAGGCACTGAAGCAGTGGCTGCGTGGTGCTGAAGCAACTGTGAGGAGGTACTGTACATCCAGGAGCAAAGAAGAAGCCCCAGCAAGATTGTAGGAGGGGAGAAATCCTCTTGGAGGAGGTCGCCACTAACCCCACCAGAACTTACACAGGACTGGGGAAACAAGACTCTTGGTGGGCACAAACAGAACCTTGTGTGCATCAGGACCCTGGAGAAAGGAGCAGTGACCTCACAAGAGACTCACCCAGACTTGCCCATAAGTGTCCAGGAGACTCCAGTGGAGGCATGGGTCAGTGGTGGCCTGCTGCAGGGCTGGGGGCATTGAGTATAACAGTGCATGCATAGGCCCTTTTGAAGGAAGTCACCATTATCTTAATTACCTCCACCATAATTTGGCCCCAAGTAAATGACAGGGAGGAAACATAGCCCCACCCATCAACAGAAAGTTTGATTAAAAATTTACTGAGCATGGCCCCGCCCATCAAAACAAGACCCAGTTTCCCCCTCAGTCAGTCTTTCCCATCAGGAAGCTTCCATAAGCCTCTTATCCTTCTCCATCACAGGGAAGACAGACTGAAAACCACAGTCACAGGAAACTAACCAATCTGATTACATGGACCACAGCCTTGTCTAATTCAATGAAACTATGAGCCATGCCATGCAGGGCCACCTAAGACGGACAGGTCATGGTGGAGAGTTCTGACAAAATATGGTCCACTGGAGAAGGGAATGGCAAACCACTCCAGTATTCTTGCCTTGAGAACCCCATGAAGAGTATGAAAAGGCAAAAAGATAGGACACTGAAAGATGAACTCCCCAGGTCAGTAGTGCCCAATATGCTATGGGAGATCAGTGGAGAAAGAATGAAGAGTCAGAGCCAAAGCAAAAACAGCACCCAGTTGTGGATGTGACTGGTGATAGAAGCAAGGTCCAATGCTGTAAAGAGCAATATTACACAGGAGCCTAGAATGTTAGGTCCATGAATCAAGGCAAATTGGAAGTGGTCAAACAGGAGATGGCAAGAGTGAACATCAACATTTTAGGAATCAGCAAACTAAAATGGACTGGAATGGGTGAATTTAACTCAGATGACCGTTATATCTACTGTGGGCAAGAATCCCTTAGAAGAAATGCAGTAGCCAGCATAGTCAATAAGAGTCTGAAATGCAGTACTTGAATTCAATCTCAAAAACAACAGTATGATCTCTGTTCATTTCCAAGGCCCATTCAATATCACAGTAATCCAAGTCTATGCCCTGACTAGTAATGCTGAAGAAGCTGAAGTTGAATGGTTCTAATGAAGACCTCCAAGAGCTTCCAGAGCTAACACCACAAAAAAAGAACAAAGTATAGCAAAGGAAAAATGTTGAAGATAGAAAACAGAGGAGCATAAATATTTAAGGAACTGTTAGAAGAAAATCTAGTGAAGTGGGCTGAGAAGAAACAAGTCAATAATTGGATAAGAACCAGGAGAATGTGGTGTCACAGAAGACAAATTAGGAAAAAAAATAATTTCAAGATATCCCAGTTTACAGAAAGAATTTTAGATAAAGAACAAAGATTCAAGGGGCCAGAACCACTATCAGAGGTAAAGATTGAAGAAGTACCTGAGAGATGGTGATCCTGTCGTTGACAGTCTTGCAAAGCTGAACCTTGGAAATGTCGTGCAGAGGCTACTAGATGTTGTAGCAGATTGAGTCGTAACAAAAAGCTGAGGCAGCTTTTTTGGAAAAGCAAAGGAAGGCATAGATTTTAAGCATGTATTCAACAGTTCCCTATCTTTTTTTCTCTTCAATTTTATGTAAATGTTTACTAAGTTTTAAATTCAGGACAGTGGGCAAATCATGCGTATAGCTCAGTAAATATTCACAAAGTGAATATATACATGTAACCAACATGCAGACCAAGAAACAACCTAGCAGAAGCTCAAGGCATCTTTTGTGTTCCCTCCTTTTTTCCACCCATCCTTAATTTCCAAGCTTAATATTGTCTTGACATCTGACACATCATAATTCAGATATGTTGTCTCTGTGCTTCCCTGTCTTTTAGAATAGAATGTGACTTTATTTAAAGTAAAAAGCAATGTCTAGTTAACAGATATTTTTGCTTGTCCCTTCTTTTAATATTTGTATTACATCATGTTCATTACAATAAGTCCCCCACATATGAACAAGTACCGTTCTGAGAGCACACATTAAGTCCGATGTGTCCTTAAATCCAACAGAGTTAGCCTAGATACCCAACTAACAAGGCTGGCTATATAGTACTGCACCATAACAGGTTTATAGTGCTTTTCACGCAAATGATACATAAAAAACAAACTTACAAAAAATAAAAAGAACAGATTTAATCTTACAGCACAGTACCTTAAAAAGGACAGTAGCATGATCCAACAGAGAGTATACAGGGGCTGACATCCAGTGAACAGGCAAGAAGAGTTACTGACTGGAGAAGGGGAAGGAGGTGAGAGATGGTAGAACTGAAAGGTTGTCAGCAATAGGAGATGGAGGACAAACTTCAGTTTCGCCTATGACTGACATTAACAGCACAGGTTCTGGTTCCTAGTTGGATTAAATTATTTCTACACTCTTGAAAAAACAGACCAGTGGTGTGTGGTCAGTAGCTCTTTTCCTTCTCATCATAAATGACATGGTAGCCTGGCTTGCATTCTTTTATTTAAAAGTGTGCTTATTTTTATTTGGAGAATGATTGCTTTACAATATTGTGTTTGTTTCTGCCATACATCAATATGAATCAGCCATAGGTATACATATGTCTCTCTCTCCTGAATCACCCTCTCACCTCCCACCCCATCCCACCCCTCTAGGTTGTCACAGAGTACCTGTTTGAGCTCCTTGAGTCATACAGAAAATTCCCACTGGCTACGTGTTTTACACATGGTAATATAATTGTTCCCTTACTACTCTCTCAATTCGTCCCACCCTCTTCTTCTCCCACTGTGTCCACAAGTCTGTTCTTTATGTCTGTGTTTCTATTGCTGCCCTGCAAGTATATTCATCAGTACCACCTTTCTAGATTCCATATATGCATTAATATAGTATATTTGTTTTTCTGACTTACTTCACTCTGTATAATAGGCTCTAGGTTCATTCACCTCATTAGAATGGACTCAAATGAATTTCTTTTTATGGCCAAGTAATATTTCATTGTATATATGTACCACATCTTTATCCATTCATCTGTTGATGGACATCTAGGTTGATTCCATGTCTTAGCTATTATAAATATCATTGCAATGAACACTGGGTTACCTGCTTCTTTTTCCATAATGGTTTTCTCAGGGTGTATGCCCAGAAGTGGAACTGCTGAGTCATATGGTAGTTTTATTCATAGTTTTTTAAGGACTCTCTATACTGTTCTCCATAGTGGCTGTATCAGCTTACATTCCCACCAACAGTGAAAGATGATTTCCTTATTCTCCACACTCTCTCAAGCATTATTGTTTGTAGATTCTTTTTGATAATGGCCATTCAACTGGTATGAGCTAATACCTGATTGTAGTTATAATTTGCATTTCTTTAATAATAACCAATGTTGAATATATTTTCATGTGTTTATTAGCCCTCTGTATGTCTTCTTTGGAGAAATGTCTGTTTAGGTCTTCTGCCTACTTTTTGACTGGGTTGTTTTTCTGGTATTGAGTTGATTAAGCTGCTTGTATATTTTGGAGATTAATCCTTTGCCAGTTTTTCATTTGCTATTATTTTCTCCCATTCTGAGGGTTGTATTTTCACCTTATTTATGGTTTCCTTTGCTTTCCTTAAAGCTTTTAAGTTTAATGAGGTCCCACTCATTTGTTTTTGCTTATATTTCCATTACTCTAAAAGATGGATCGTAGAGGATTTTGCTGTGATTTATGTCAGTGTTCTGCCTATGCTTTCCTCTAAAATTTTATAGTTTATAGTCTTATATTTAGGCCTTTAACCCATTTTGAAAGTTTATCTCTTTGTATGGTGTTAGGAAGCATTCTAATTTCATTCTTTAACACATAGCTGTCCAGTTTTCCCAGATCCACTTACTGAAGAGACTATGTTTTCTCCATTGTATATTCTTGACTCCGCTGTTAAAGATAAGATGCCCATGGGTGTATGGGTTTATTGCTGGGCTTTCTATCTTATTCCATTGGCCTATACTTCTGTGTTTGGCCAGTGCCATCCTGTCTTGATGACTATATTGTTGCAGTATAGTATGAAGTCAAGAAAGTTGATTCCTCCAGCCAAGATTGCTTTGGCCATTCAGGGTTTTTTGTGGTTCCATCTGAATTGCGAATATTTTTGTTCTAATTCTGTGAAAAATGCCATTGGTAATTTGATAGGGATTGCTTTGATTTTATAGATTGCTTCTGGTAATATACTAATTTTCACAATATTGATTTTTCCAACTAGATTGCATTCTGAATAGCTTTTGCAACCTTCATGTACAGTTCTATGTTTAGGTGCTGTGCCTCAAAAGCCAAAAGTACCCCCTCAAATAAAGGAAATCCCCTTGCCATTTCCTGTGTCATGAATCTCTTGGTCCTTCAATTACTTCTTTTTCCTCTAGTGTCTCTTCATTCTTTCTGTGAGCCTCCAATTCCAACAGGTCTTCATTATAAAGCTCCTTTTGTTGCACAACAAGGAGTTCAGTGTTATAAGACTGAGTGATGTTTACCATCTTTTCACTTTGCTCCACACTCTCAATTATTTTCACTTTTGTTTCCATCTTTATCCCTTGGTGCTTCTTAGCAGTACCAGCTACATCACTGCTGTTATAAGCTTGCTCAGACATCCTGGGCTTGAAATAAAGATACTATACTAAGGTACTCTATATAGTACTGTATAATAGAGTATGCAAAAGAACAACCACTTGTAGAGAATGCACATAAGTGACAATGTAGGCCAGACATGTGAACTAACTTGCCTGATTGGACATTCAAATGCACGTTCACATCTTCAAAAGTTGGCAAATCAAAGGTTCTCATGTAGTGGACTTGCTGTATTCCTTGTGCTGTTCAGTACTGCATCCTAACAACTTTTCAATGTCTCTCAATTCTGCAACTCCTTAGCAAAACCCCAGGCTCATTTTTCTACTTCTGACTGTTTTATAGCTTTACTAAATGTAGCTGTTATTAAGAGCAAGACTTTTAAGAGAAAAAACTTAAAATTCCTTAAATTATAAAGCTATATCCTAAAATCATACAGCTCTACCTATAACTCCAAACACTTATATATTTGTATTATAGAATACATTTATTTGTAGGAAAAAAAAAAGCTGAGTGGAAATCTGATTAAAAAGCAACTATCATTGATTTTGTATGGCTCTGTTAATTGCCTGCCATTCCTTTTATGTACTTTTTATTTAATTTGATCTGATGCCATTAAAATATTAACCTCAGAGAAACTTACAGGGATTCAAACATTTAAGATTAAAACCATAAGTTAAAGCTGCTTCCTTGCCCATACTCTCCATGCTTGTTTCTAACAAAAGCAAAGATTAAATGGATTCTTTTCTTACATACGTTTGTAGTACGTTTAACTCACTTTGCCTGAACTATATGTCTGTCATACAAAGCACCAAGATTACTTTTATGAATGAGTATAGAGATACATTCTTTTTTTTCCAGTTTAAGGAAACAATTCAAATCCTTTATTGTAATCGCTAGGTTGTATTGCTATATCAAAAGGTCATTTGTGAACATAAGGGCTTCTATTCTCAAAAACAAAGCAGAATACTGCTGTTATAAAGTATTGTCTCACTATAGTGAGCTATAAGGAGAAAAAAATTCAGATATAAAATACCCATAGCTCTAGGAAGAATAAATAGACTTGCAAATATTTTATATAAAAGAATACCAAGTGATGGCTGCAGATATTCCAAAGAATTTATTATTTAAATCACACCTACTCTAGTCTGCACAGAAAACACAGATACAATGGATTATTGAAAGAAGAATAAAAGCACAAAAGCCAAGAAATGTAAAAGGGGAAAGAGAGGAGAAGCAATTTGGTTGTCCCAGAAAGCCTGAACTCAGGATAACTACTTCTTCAACCAAAAAATTATCTTTAACCTTCTTGGTAGTCAAGCCATACATATATAAATATATACATATGAGTTTCACAGATTTCTGAATATACTAAAAAGAATTATACTAGTTAGAAAAACTTCTTCCCTGTATTAAACCCTAAACTAGCCAGATACATGGATGAATCTTCATACTTCACAGTTGTATTTTCAAGATTTTTTGATATGAGCCATTTTTAAAATCTTTCTTGAATTTGTAATAGTATTGCTTCTGTTTTCTGTTTCTGTACTTTTTTGTGGTGGGGGTGGGGGCATGAAGCATGTGAGATCTTAGTTTCCCAAACAGGGAGTGAACCCACAGCCCCTGCATTAGAATGCAAAGTTTTAACCACTGGACAGCCAGGGAAATCACAACACAGTTATTTTTAAAAATTGACATTTCACAAAAGTTTTGAAATATTGAGATCATTATGGGAGTTTATATTGCACCATGTAAAAATAAGTTGTGACACTTTCAAGGAAAGTATTAACTTAATTGATTGGATTTTCATACCAGTTTTAAACAATCAACACAATATTTTTAAACATCTCCATATTTGCAAAAGAAGGCAATGGCAAACCACTCCAGTACCTTCAGTACTCTTGCCTGGAAAATCCCATGGAAGGAGAAGCCTGGTAGGCTGCAGCCCATGGGGTCACGAAGAGTCGGAACTGACTGAGTGACTTCACTTTCATGCGTTGGAGGAAGAAATGGCAACCCACTCCAGTGTTCTTTCCTGCAGAATCCCAGGGATGGTGGAGCCTGGTGGGCTGCCATCTATGGGGTTGCACAGAGTCGGACACGACTGAAGCAACTTAACAGCAACAGCAACAGCACATTTGCAAAACTTGTCTTAAAAGAGAAAGATTCAAAGGTAAGGGTATTCAAGAAGGAAAGAAGCAAAGAGTTGACATTAAAATTTGTTTATTACAACATTCTTGTAATTTTTTGGTTCAGTTAAGTTCAGCTTAGTAGCTCAGTCATGTCAGACTCTTTGCAACCCCATGGACTGTAGCACTCCAGGCCTCCCTGTCCATCACCAACACCCATGGTTTACCCAAACCCATGTCTGTTGAATCGGTGATACCATCCAACCATCTCATCCTCTGCCTTCCCCTTCTCCTCCTACTTTCAATCTTTCCCAGCATCAGGGTCCTTTCAAATGAATAGGTGCTTTACATCAGGTGACCAAAGTATTGGAGTTTCAGCTTCAACTCAGTCCTTCCAATGAATACTCAGGACTGATCTCCTTTAGGATGGACAGGTTGGATCTCCTAGCAGTCCAAGGGACTCTCAAAAGTCTTCTCCAACACCACACTTCAAAAGCATCAATTCTTCAGTGCTCAACTTTCTTTATAGTCCAACTCTCACATCCATACGTGACTACTGGAAAAACCATATCCTTGACTAGATGGACCTTTGTTGGCAAAGTAATGTCTCTGCTTTCTAATATGCTGTCTAGGTTGGTCATAACTTTCCTTTCAAGGAGTAAGCATCTTTTAATTTCATGGCTGCAGTCACCATCTGCAGTGATTTTGGAGCCCCCCAAAATAAAGTCAGTCACTGTTTCAACTGTTTCCCCATCTATTTGCCATGAAGTGATGGGACCAGATGCCATGATCTTAGTTTTCTTAATGTTGAGTTTTAAGCCAACTTTTCACTCTCCTCTTTCACTTTCATCAAGAGGCTCTTTAGTTCTTTGTTTTCTGCCATAGAGATGGTGTCATCTGCATATCTGAGGTTATTGATATTTCTCCAGGTAATTTTGATTCCAGTTTGAGCTTCATTTAGCCCAGCGTTTCTATGATGTACCTGCATAGTAGTTAAATAAGCAGGTCCTTTCTTGATTTGGAATCCATCTGTTGTTCCATGTCCAGTTCTAACTGTTGCTTCCTGACCTGCATACAGGTTTCTCAAGAGTCAGGTCAGGTGGTCTGATATTCCCATCTCTTTCAGAATTTTCCACAGTTTATTGTGATCCACACAGTCAAAGGCTTTGGCATAGTCAATAAAGCACAAATAGATGTTTTTCTGGAACTCTCTTGCTTTCTCGATGATCCAGTGGATGTTGGCAACTTGATCTCTGGTTCCTCTGCCTTTTCTAAACCCAGCTTGAA
This sequence comes from Antilocapra americana, assembly GCA_007570785.1. Taxonomy (NCBI): domain Eukaryota; kingdom Metazoa; phylum Chordata; class Mammalia; order Artiodactyla; family Antilocapridae; genus Antilocapra; species Antilocapra americana. Next base: position 17,204,313 of record ML663562.1, on the reverse strand, counting down.
CATCTGGAAGTTCATGGTTCACGTACTGTTGAAGCCTGGCTTGGAGAATTTTGAGCATTCCTTTTCTAGCATGTGAGATGAGTACAATTGTGGGTAGTTTGAGCACTCTTTGGCATTGCCATTTTTGGAGATTGGAATGAAAACTTACCTTTTCCAGTCCTGTGGGCCCTGCTGAGTTTTCTAAATTTGCTGACAAATTGAGTGCAGCACTTTCACAGCATCATCTTTTAGGATTTGAAACAGCTCAACTGGAATTTCATTACCTCCACTAGCTTTGTTCATAGTGATCCTTCCTAAGGCCCACTTGACTTCGCATTCCAGGATACCTGGCTCTACATTTATCGATTCATAATGCATGAAGCTGTGACCAACCTAGACAACGTATTAACAAGCAGAGACATTACTTTGCCAACAAAGGTCCATCTAGTCAAAGCTATGGTTTTTCCAGTGGTCATGTATGGATGTGAGAGTTGGAGTATAAAGAAAGCTGAACACTGAAGAATTGATGTTTTTTAACTGTGGTGTTGGAGAAGACTCTTGAGAATCCCTTAGACTGTAAGGAGATCCAACCAGTCAATCCTAAAGGAAATCAGTCCTGAACATTCATTGGAAGGGCTGATGTTGAAGCTGAAGCTCCAATAGTTTGGCCACCTGATGCAAAGAACTGACTCATTTGAAAAGACCCTAGTTCTGGGAAAGATTGAAGGCAGGAGGACAAGGGGATGATAGAGGATGGGATGGTTGGATGGCATCATTGACTCAATGGAAAGAGTTTGAGCAAGCTCCTAGAATTCCCTGGACAGGGAAGCCTGGTGTGCTGCAGTCCATGGGGTTGCAAAGAGTTGGACATGACTGAGCGACTGAACCGAATTGATGCATGAAACTGTGAATAAATCTGAAAAATATTCTAAATGCTTTAGAATCTATACAGCAGAAATAGGACGCAGATTTTCTATTCAGTCTCCCCAGTTTTACATAGAACAACCCCTTAATCTCTTCAAATATGTGATTTCTTAGTCTACAATAATTTCAAGCATTTTTATCAACACAGTAAGCATTTGATATTTACAACATGAACTGAATACTAAATATTTCTCTCTGGAGAAATAGAAACTCAACTCCAATTATTCAACTATCTTCTTTTGTTAAACCGCTTTAAATACAATAATTTTACAATTATTTCTGTGAGGTAAATATTTTATACATTAAAGTATTCATAGGAGATAGTAATGTTTTCTTTCTTATATATAAATAGCATTTTCATTCCCTTGTGGTCCTGCTATTTACTTATAAGTTTTCCACACTTTTCAATTTCATCACATGCTGCTGCCACAGAATCTGAGCACACAGATCCTTAAGCCCAAAAACACTGCAGTAGAATAAGAAGTGGTGCTTATAAACTACCTAGGGTACTGCAAACTCCTGGCAATTAATTTCAATTAAGTTATTTACAAGGTGTGCCACGACTAGCTTGTGCCCAGATGTTTCAGTTGGCAAAATGTGATGGCCACCAGTGTAGTCAATTTCAGGAACAATCACTCATTGACGGAATTTTCTCATTGAATTCACAGCACCTTCGAAACATTAGTACATGAAGTCATCACCTTTTGCCTCATCATAATCATAAAAATGCCAATACGAGTTGCAACAAATTACTGCAGGCAATTGCTGAGTTCTAGAGATGCTGTAGAGAACACCTGGGCTGGCTCAGAATCTAGCAACTTTCAAAATTTCGTTACCAGATGTTTGTGGAACAACTTATGCATGTATGGAAAACATACACTTTCTTTTTTTTCATTTGTATGAACTATTACCAGATCTTTGGAAGCAGTAGAAACACGTTTCATGAAAAAACAAAGTTAGCCAATAGCAGTTTTTTAGAGAAATATTTTTATTAAAATCAGTATGGTTAGTCTGAAACACTCTGAAATGATTCTGCATAACCATGTGTGTATCCAATTATTTGTTTACATAATAAAACACACCTCTACAAATTAGATAAGTGGTTAGTGGATTATATTGTCCTTTGGCAAAGCAAAAAGAATTTAGGAAAATTTCACTAATACTTAAATAAAAATCATCAATTTATGTCTGATTTTAATATTTTTGTATCTTTAGAACAATATTCATTTAATAATTGCCCTCCTTTTCTTAAATATCATATGCTTTCCTAGAATATAAGAGACTGCTTAAATTTTTCTATGTTTTGTTTACTTTTACCACTAATTTAAGGTAATATTAACTTTCATTGCATTTTAGGAAAATTGCACCTTGCTATTCAAATAATAAATATTCTTAGAAAAACTTTTCTGTGTCATTTCAAGATATGTTTTCCACCCATAATGAGAATAAGAATAGAAAATCATTACTAATTTTTATGGGCATATTTATTAGAGGATTCTCATTTTTAATGCAAAGAAAGTGATGATATTTAATTTTTTAACTGAAATATTAGACCTATTAAAATCAACAGGTCTCCCCTTTATTAAAGCTAAATTATTGTTCCCATCGTAATTCACTATTTTATATAAGGACCTGAAATAGAACACATTTTCCTCCCTCTGGGCAACTGTAAGAAGTTGTTAAAACTATTAACAGCTGTCTGGTAACTGTTAGATTCTCAGTGATTTCATTTAGTTCAAAAGACCTCTAAATTTATCCAGGTGTTAAATATAGTAAGTCCTGGATAAAATCAAAGGACATTCTATTAGGTATGCATTTCAAGATTTGATGAGTACATTGTGTCTAGAAAGGCCAAAGTAAAAGAAAATACATTTCTGCTACTCACTAAACAGACAGGTAAGTGAATGTCGAAACAACAACAGCAACAGAAAAATCTCCTCTTGTTAAGAAGCAAACATTTCAACAACTTTACTGAGAAAGGAGAATTACACATATCATTAAAACAGACCTGTTCACTATTGGGGTATTAACTGGATGAAGTGCCAGAAGCAAACATACATTAATGGGCTGGATAGTAAATTTGAAATGAAAAACCCCGTTTGCAGCTCTAACACTTAGGAGATGAATACACATCACTCTGTGCACTGCTGTGAAGTTCACGGTGGTCCTGGGGTGCTGCCCTGATGACTTCGTTTGCCTTTCCTTCTTATATGTCCAGGAATCCCTCCCCATCTCCCGGGAGTCATTATGAGCTGTGGGGTGGTACTGCAAGCAGGCGCCTTCCAGGCATCTCTAGGGAGGCGCAGACGAGAGATACACTGAAAGTCACTGTGGAGCCCACATTTTCTCATTCCTTGTTTGTTGTAAGACTTGGGCCCAAAGGGGTGTGCAAGAATGCCACGTGAATATAGTCCCCTATGTTTTGTTAAGTAAATGTAAATGTCTCACTGTTGCATTTTTAACCCGAAATGATCCTGAAAGTTTAATCTTGACCCATAGGCAAAATAACAGAGAACTTCTTAATGCCTGTGTTAAAAATAAGCTGCAATTTGTTTTTAGTCCTTGGGACATTTTTACACTCCCATTAAATAAAAGAAATAATCACAAAGGAAATTAAACCACAAAGAAAATATGTTAAATCCATGTTTAGCATCTGACCTAAATATATAAAACAAAGGAAATACATGACTGCGGTTAGTACTTGGTCTTTAACTGGTCTATTGCATTTACAGCACGTGATAACATGGCAACAATATGTCAAAAAGATTCTTAAGCTGTATTTACTCAAAACAACATATTTGAAAGAAGAGTGAAAAATTCACTGAATTATTCCAATATTTATACACTTGAAGAAAGACTTCCAGTTTTTTAGAAGTATCAATTGTGCTGGAAAGATCAGAATTGATAACTTGGGAATGTTAACTACTTATATTTTCCCCATATGCAAATATAATTTCCAGTAAAACAGCTGAACATTCATGGGTAGTACAAGTCACCTATGTCAGCAGACCATGAAGCTTGAGTCTCCATGGGCAATGTGGTCAAAATGATTCTCAGTCCAACTCTCCTAGCCCTATATCCCCCAAAGATTGAAGCAGGTAAAGGAATTCAGCAGTAGTATTCAAATGCCTTTCAGTAGTCTGACTTCTCTTTGAATGTTAGAGGTAATATACCACATTTACCCTCTGCTTCGTCTGATAATCATAAGTCCGTATATTAATGAAGGCAAGCAAACAAGTGCAATACTCAGAATCTTTGCTTTATCCCTAAAGGGTCATCTTGACATTGCTTGGTCTGAGACCTGGGCTTTTCCCACTGCATGACTTAATCATTTCAAATTGAACCTTTAAGATAGCCATTCCAAAAATTTAGTCCAGTTGAACTTGTAGATAATTATGTATATATATATATATATATATATATATATATACACATACACATATATATATATATGTATATATATATATATATATATATGTATATATATATATGATAAAGTAGAAATTCATTGTTGTTTAGTCATCAGGTCTTGTCTGACTCTTTTGTGACCCCATGGACTGTAGCCTACCAGGCTCCTCTGTTCATGGGATTTTCCAGGCAAGAATACTGAAGTGGGTAGCTAGGTCCTTTCTAGGGGAATCTTCCCATCCTAGGGACTGAACTTGCATCTCCTGCATTGGCAGACAGATTCTTTATCACTGACCCACCAGGGAAGCCCAAAAGTAGAAATTATTGTTATCTAGTTGCTCAGTCACCCACTCCAGTACTCTTGCCTGGAAAATCCCATGGATGGAGGAGCCTGGTAGGCTGCAGTCGACGGGGTCACAAAGAGTGGGACATGACTGAGTGACTTCACTTTCACTTTTCACTTTCATGCATTGGAGAAGGAAATGGCAACCCACTCCAGTGTTCTTTCCTGGAGAATCCCAGGGACAGCGGAGACAAGTGGGCTGCCGTCTATGGGGTCGCACAGAGTCGGACACGACTGAAGCAACTTTGAAGCAGCAGCAGTTGCTCAGTTGTGTCCAACTCTTTGTGACCCCATGGACTGCAGCATACCAGGTTTCCCTGTCCATTGCTATCTTTCGGAGTTGACTCAAACTCATGCCCATTGAGTCAGTGATGCCATCCAACCATCTCATCCTCTCATCTCATCTCATCTCATCACATCTCATCTCGTCTCATCTCATCCTCATCCCCCACTTGACCTTCTGCCTTCAATCTTTCCCAGCATCAGGGTCTTTTTCAAATGAGTCAACTCTATGCACCATAAAGTAGAAATTACTCATTGGTAATTAAGTTTTTCACATAACAAAAAGATGAACACCATATTTTTATTATTACTAGAGGCATTACACAGTAGTTATGTTTAAATTGCTCAGTAGATGCACATAGTGGATTGCTAAATATCCGGTATGCTCTGTATAATGTAAGCCAATCAGGTGGTTAAGAATCCTTGTCATGCCTTGGAGAGTGGTTGAAGAAATCCACTCTGGTGGAAAGAATATGCTCCTGTTTAAGACAGCACACTGGGCCTACTCCAAGGAGCTAATAGGAAGTGGAGCTCTGCTATCCTCTTGGCATGAATCTTACAGAAATTTATACTGTGTCTTTGGGAAGTTTGTTTTTGTTGAAACAGCATTTTGATAATATCTTAACTTTTCCTCTTTGTAGAGATCTTTTTTTACATGTATTTGCTTAATTGCATTTTGGTTTTCCCCACTAGGTTCAGATGAGCTGATTATTTGGGGAGTATTTTGTATCAAAAACAACAGGAAATTTATAACTGGAATAGAAGAAAGAAAAATCGAGTTCTTTGCTGAAATACTTTTATCATGATTACATTTGGCCCTTATTTGAGGGTGCCCTTATAAAATACATCAACAAAATAGTGTATACAGGATGGATAAACAGCAAAGCCTTACTGTACAGCACAGGAAACTGTAATCGATACCCTGTGATAAACCAGAATGAAAAAGAATATATGTATGTGTATGTATGTATATATATATATATGTAAAACTGTCACTTTGCTGTATAGCAGAAATTAACACAATGTTGCAAGTCAACTATCCTTCCATAAAATTTTTTCAAAAATTAAAAAAAAATTGCGTCGATGCAAGTAGGAATCTGACAGCTAAATACAATGTGTCCACATAGATGGAGAATTAGCTGCCTAGAAAGAAGCCCTTGAGCTGTATCATGATGGAGAAGTGCCTCACCAGGGTAGGCTTTATTTAGCATCTGCGCTAAAAACCTTCACTCACCAGCTGTTGAAGTTCTTCGAGACAACCCACAGAGAGCTCGGGGTCAAAATTAGATGGGAGTTTCCTGCCCCTTAATTAAATTTCAGCTTCTTTCTGCAGTGACAAGGCACCAATTAGAGGACAGTTCAAAGAAAGTTAGTTACCTATGGCTGTATCCTAAGCTTTAATGCAGTCCAGGGTTTGGAGAATACAACCTTAGGTGAGCCTTCTATAACTGTCTGAACAGTGACAAATTTAACTCGGATAAATCATGAAGCCGGGAGGGAAAGTTCCTTTTCTTTGTTGAGTTTTTTCCTAAGTGGTCTAATCCACATATATGAATCACACATAAATACAGTTCTTGGGAGATGATTTTCCTTTGTTCCACATGAAGTATATTTCCCACAAAAGCCATCCACAAAATCTGGGTCTAAGGTTGTCACACACCCTGACAAATACTAACACCAAATAATGCTGGCATGCTATCAGCATTTCCTATACAAATATATGTGTGTACATAATATTTTCAAATAATAATAAAGATACTAGAAAAGAGTAGCAGTGTATTTTGTAATGATCTTTATGAGACTTCCAAATTCTCAATGTCATAAACATTCTCAAAGCAGAAGATAAAATGCTTTCTTCAAAATGTCACTTAAAATTTGTTCCCCCTTCTCTCTATTTAAAATGAGTAAGACCCATTCATTTTAAGTCAGCATTTTCAAAAAGAATCAACTGAAATTTGAACAGGCAGAAGGAAAAATGTTTCCACTTCTACCAGACTTAAAAGAAGTTGGGCATCTTTTCACATTTTTCTTGTTAGAATTGTAATACAAAACATCTGTAATAATTTAGTAAATTAAATACATTAAAACAACAAATAAAAGGAGCTGTAATGAATAAAATACAGAAGACCCCTTGCAGTTGCCTGTTCTTTTCTTGACAAGCTGCATGGTTAAGTAGCTAGAACCATGAGTAACTATGTGGGCAGAAAATACACCGACGAGCAGGATGGAGAGCTGCTCTGTGCTCACATGAAGACCAGCATTGGCTAATTTCATCACCTTTGTAACAGAATGCCACATTCTGCCATTTCTCTCTGCTTCTCTTTGTCTCTGTGGAAAGAGCAGTCTCATTAATTCCTTTGTCATTCTTGTCTAATCCCATTTTCTGTTACTCTCTTTTCTATGTCTTTCCATTGTCAGCACCACCACCTATATTAAAACTGTTATCTCCTACCTGGATTAATGAAAAAGTTTTGAGTTCATATCTTTCTTTTCATTAAACTTTAACCATTATACAAAAATTAAGTGCCTTGTCTCAAGTAACTCCAAAAACTCTCAAACAAGAATTTAAGTGACAGACATCTGCTTAATGGAGAAATTTTTTGAGCTCATTACTTATGGGCCTCTATAACCAATTCCTTCTGAAACTCTCTCTTTTCATCTATTAGAATTCTGCCAATAGAGTCTCCTAGTTTCATTCAGACCAACTTCTATGGCATCCCTGTTTCATTTACACACATCCATGGCTCACATCTCTTGGCCTTTGTATGAGCTGATCTGCCAAGAATGAATGAGTACTCCCTTCTTTCATCATGACAGTCAACATCTAGGGAGTACAAACTCACATGTCTTCAGGGCCAGGGCAGGCAGCATAGTCATGATACAGTAAATGATGGAACAAAACACAAAGGAGTAGTTCAGAGTATGGCTAAATTGGAAAGAGCAGTTCTCATGTAAAAAACATTCAAATTTACATTGGTTTTTAAAATATCATGCTGTCCCAACAAAACACAAGGAAAGCTAATTCATCTGAGGGCCACAAATTTGCAACCTTTAAGGTACAATTACCATCATCTACTCTGAGAGCTATTACAAATTTCCTTAAAAGTCTCTCTGCAGATTTCCATTTGAAGTCTTTATTTTCTGTTCCTTCAGTGATTTCTAGGTAGTTTGACTTACATTGCTATACATTTACTTCTGCTATCATTTATGGCTACATTATTCTCTCAATTATTTAGGAAAGTTACTTTGGGGAAAAAAAGAGGTCTTGAGTTTTGATTCTTTTGTTCTCATACCCTAGAGTTAACTTCCCTCCACTTGCATGCATAAAAACATGCTCGTTGAGCATAAAAAATAATTGACAAGTCAATATACTACCAGGGTAAGAGTTTCCAAAAAAAATCATTTAACAGCATTGTCTCTAACTTCTTAGAAAGAAACAAATAGAAAAGCAGGGAGAAAGGACTGTGGGATTCAGAGTGAAATAAAGAGATGCAAACCAGTGTTTTAATACAGCTTGAGCATGCGAAGTTGCTTCAGTCGTGTGCTGCCAGGCTCCTCTGTCCATGAGATTCTCTAGGCAAGAATTCAGAAGTGGGTTGCCATGCCCTCCTCCAGGGGATCTTCCCCACCCAGAGATCGAATCCCCATCTTTTACCTCTCCTACATTGGCGGGCGGATTCTTTACCATGAGTGCCAATTGGGAAGCTAAATCATAAGTAGAAATTACACTAGATGGGAAACTTTCACTTTATGACCTTGGCCAAGTAATTTACTATTTGAGGGAATGTTTCCTTCTGTTAATATGTTTGGGGTAGGGATATGGTGTAAGGTGGGAGTAGGCTTTCTGAGGGACAAATTTTGGAATACCTGCTTAGCCTACAATGATCCCCTGAACTACCTCCTTTCTCCACCCTAAACTCAGGGATATATTCCTATAGCTTGATGAGATACAACCACAGTTGATTGGACCAAGAGTAACACCAATCAATGTTTCTCCCTCAGGGTATGGAACTGTGATGGAGAGAAGGAGATTCAGGATTTAATATTGCTGAGCATATTTCATGTTGCAATGTATAAACCTGAGCCATATTCTATCTAACCAACTAGAAGACAGAGAAATACAGAAGCAAAAGGCAGAGGTAAGAGATAAGTGATAGAATCTGCCTGGGTTCAAGACATCCTTCCTGTTCCCTGTTCCAGTCATCCTGTTTGTAGTTACTAACAACCAACAGTCTAGAGATCCCTCTCTACCCTTTAATTCTGTGATGCTATACATTTAAGTTTTCTCATCTGTAAAATAGAGGCTGTGAGTGGAAAAACAGTTAACAGGGTAGTTCATTTTATTGAGACTCAAAAGCCAAGCAGTAAGCCAAAACTGTCCGTGCAAGCTGTATTTCCTGGGATAGAAGACAGAGTTTGTCATAATGACACATCTCTTACTCTCTATCCAAGGCAGTGATGTGGAGTTCAGGGGAAAAATAGCATAAAAAGCTGTGAGGATTACTAAGGTAATATCTGAAAGGGGTTTTAAGTTTCCCAAATATAAGAACCATATGGATTCTAAGAACTTTATTTCTTTTTATACGTGTAAAGAAAGCTGAACGCTGAAGAATTGATGCTTTTGAACTGTGGTGTTGGAGAAGACTCTTGAGAGTCCCTTGGACTGCAAGATCAAAGCAGTGAATCTTAAAGGAAATCAACCCTGAATATTCATTGGAAGGACTGATGCTGAAGCTCCAATAATTTGGCAACCTGATGCGAAGAACTGACTTATTGGAAAAGACCCTAATGTTAGGAAAGATTGAAGGCAGGAGGAGAAGGTGACGACTGAGGATAAGATGGCTGGTTGGCATCACCGACTCGATGGACATGACTTCGAGCAAGCTCCTGGAGTTGGTGATGGACAGGGAAGCCTGGCCTGCTGCAGTCCATGAGGTTGCAAAGAGTTGGACACGACTGAATGACTGAATTGAACTGAAGGAACCCAAGGAGAGAAATTCAAGAATCTTAGTACACAATGGTCATAAAATGATCTATAACACTTTTAAATTTGTACAAAATAAATGCTTACTGAGTAACAGTTTAAATTTTCTGATCTATCTAATGGTCTTAATAAAGAGAAAATAATTCAAAATACTGTGCATGATATTACACCCTTATGCACTGAGCTGAAAGGACTTCATTTTGCTAAGTGATTCTCAGTGTTCTTGGAATTTCTGGCTGGTGGCTTCACTCCATGTGCTTTTCCGTGTGAGTGCAGTTGAATCTTGCTGCAGGACAAAGGGCTATAAGTGTAAAAGTTGGTCTGTCACAGATCGGATGGTGTTCCTGGAAACCTAACTATAGATGAAAAAAATTAAAGGATATGAAGACTTGTCCCTAAAAGCAGGTGTTTGTATTAATGGTACCCTCCACAATCAGGGCATCTCTTTGGAATAGTGCCTCTTTATCTTAGCCTAAAAAAATCTTTCTTTTCTTAGAGAGAGAAAGAGAAGAACAAAGAGGAGAAAGAGGAGGACAGGGAGAGAACAAAGAAGAAAAAAGAAACCAGAAGAGAAAGAAAGAAAAAGAGAAGAGGAAGAGAGGAGGAGAGAGAGAAAGCTGGCTTTCTTCCACCTCTGTTCACACTCAGACCTCTGGCTAGAGTCATCCTTCTGATATTTTTGCCGCTTCCCCTCCTCTTCTCTCTTGAATCTCTTGCAATCTGGCTTTTTCCTCCTTCACACTCAGAAGATTATTTTTGTGATAGTCTCCAGAAGCCTTATAGCTGCAAAATTTGATGGGAACTTAATTATTATTGCAGTAGATTTTTAAAAGAGTTTAAAATATTTACCAACTCCCTTTGAAATGCTTGCCTTTCTTACTTTGTGTGGCAATTACTTGATCCTCTTCTACCTCTATGTGTTCTATCTCTTCTTCCTTGGTTTCCTTTTTCTACAACTGGCCCTATTTACACTCTGGTTTACTTCCAAGATGCTGTCCTTGCACTTGTCTATTCTCTACACACTCTCCATGACAGTCTTCGCCAATCTTGTACTCTCAGGTGTCAGATTTTTATGACTCTTGATATTTAGCTTTAGTACAGACCCTTGTGTTGAACCTCAGTTTTGTATCTCTAGGCTTGTGTGCTCCCCAGTTGTCACTAGTGGTAAAGAACCCGCCTGACAATGCAGGAGACATAAGAGACAGTGGGTTTGATCCCTGGGTCGTGAAGGTCCCCTGGAGGAGGGCCTGGCAACCCACTCCAGTATTCTTGCCTGAGAAATCCCTTGGACAGGTGAGCTTGGCTGGCTGCAGTCCATAGGGTCACAAAGAACCAGACAACGGCCAAAGCAACTCAGCAATAGACCTCTCTACTAGATATATCACACACATCTTAAACTTAGCAAATCCAGAATTAAACTGTCTTATTTACTCTTCCTGATTTTGCTCCACTTCATTTCATTAGATCTTAGTATCCGAGTCAGAAACTTCAGAATCACTTCCTCCTCATTGCTCCTGTATATAAGAATTCATTATGTCTGATTGAGTCTATGGACATCTCTGGGATCCACTCCATGCCCACCGCTTCTGTCTGACTTCAGACTCAGCATTTCTTGCCTGTTCTGCTGCAGCAGCCTCTGACCAGATCTCCTTGCCAGCAGGCTTTCCCATGCTTCCTGGCTCCTGAATCTGGGTTCTACATTGTTGCTGCTGGTATCTAAAGCACAAAATTAGTCATGACACTTCTCAGCTCAATACCTTTCAATGAATTTTCATCACCTATTTTTAAAAAATCAGCTCTTTTCCTTGATGAGCATAAAGAGCCCTTCATGATCTGACTCCTTCCTCCTTATTCTATCCCCCCACTTTCCCCTATTCACTCCTTGTGGTTCAGCCTTAACTGTTTTGAAGTTTCACAGACATGCCCATCTATTTCACACCTCCAAGTTTTTGGACAGACCGATGCATTTGCCTGGAATGGTCTTTCCTTCTTAGACCCCTAACAAATTTCTGATTAGTATCTGAAAATTCCATAAACATCACCCTCCATATGTATCTTCCTACAGCCATTCCCACCCAAAGCGCAGAGGTACCATACAAGCCTGCCTTAACCTTTTTCTCTTAGCGCAGTAGTTTACAACATAGGGGGGGGCATCAATCCTCTGGCTCTCTGAAAGATATCTTAGTCATCTTTATTTCAGTGTTTTAGGGATGCTTGGGGCAAAATATGTGCTCAGTGTATGTTGGCTGAATGAATGACGAGGCACTAAATATATTAAAAAAAAAAAACACACACAGAGAGAAAGTAACTTGTTGAAGGTGTTTGGCATTCCTTTCCTGTATGTATTTGGACTGTATATAATGCTAAGCAAAAATTGTCTTAAATCTCTTGAAATCTAAGTTTCAGAGAAGCAGAGGACTGCAAAATAAGGCAAAAGTTTAAAAATGAAGCTCCTTTGTAACAAAAGTACTTTCTTTAAGCAAAGTATCTGGACTAATTTAAGGGAGGGACTTCTGCCTGTTGTTACTAACTGATAAAATAAAAGAAATGAGGTCTGGCTATTTCTCACTGTTAATTCTTCTAATAGAAATATTTGAAAAAGAAAACCCAATCTTACAGCCTGTGGGGTCAGTTCCACCCAGGGAACAAAACCTGGACAAATGCGTCACCATCTACCTTGCAAAATCCTCTTGCAGACCTGCATCTACACGCACGTCCCTGATTTTATAAGATTTGGTACGTGACAATAGGCACATCAACAGTGTGTCTAGACTACAAGGTCATATGCAGAAACTTATGACTTCAACAGGGGTGGAGATTGTGGGGGAACAGAGCCTAGATCAGGTGAACTTCTAAACAGAAAAGGCATTTGTGTGTTCATGTGAAAAGGAAACAAGGAAAGAAGCATGTTAACAAAAGAATGACTTGTGGTAATTCTGGGAACTATTGGAGTAAAGAATTACAAACTTAACCCAACACTTGGATAATTGTAATGACGAACAGAGCTTTTCAGGAGGAAGTTTTCTACTAACTCTTGGGTGAGAAGAGGGTGAAGAATAGCAATCAAGAGTGTAGATTAAGATTACTTTGTAAAAGACATTTCCATTTAAATTAAGAAGTTGCTTTCTTTGGTTGGTAGGTGATGTCAGATTGAAAACACAGTGATAAGCCAAAAGCATATTTCTCTGAATAGGAAATAGAAATAAAGGAACTTCCACGAACCACACGCCTAGCTGGAAGCTTTTCCTCTCAAATAATTTTTACACTGTTTCCTCTTCCTGCTTTGGCATAACTTGGCAAACTCTATATCTTTTCCTGTCTACATCTGTACTAATTGCTCATATCTTCCCTAATAATTTTTCTCTTTTCATTTGGAGGAGGGATGACTTTACTATTTCTAGAACCCAGAAGTCTCAGGACAAGCGTAGACAAATTTTGCTTAACCACAAGTCCAACGTGAACTGACAAGTGCATAGAAAACAAAAACCAGAGCAGCATCCCCTCTGTGTTGTTTTGAATCTTCTCAGTGATGCTAGAAAGATCCATTTCATTAATATCTTCACTTAAATCTTTAAATTGCCAATTCTGAAAACAAGTAATAGGTGGTAAGCTTATCATTATTTGTATTCCATTAATTAGAATTTATAATGGAAAAAAAATTATTGTGGTCAGACCCAGATTCATGCAATTCTGGTCTCTGTCTCTGATTACAAAGATGATTTATGGGGAAATTAGTGGGTTTTTTTAATGTCAAACTAGAGTGTTTAGAATTACACTCCCCAATTCTCTGTTTTCTTTCCTTAATCTAATGTTAATTTTATTATTCAGTAATTATTTCTTCAGCCTAGTTATGTATGTTGTCCTCATTCATTTCTGGAGGTAATGAATTTCAAGTTTTCTGTCCATTATATAAAATGCATGTTTTCTTCTAAATTCCTGTTTAACAAAGTTTGTGGGGATGTTCCTCATTTTAATAGGATTATCAGTGTACTTTACAATTTTAGAAACTTAGATGGTCATTTTTTTTTTTGACACCATCCTCTGCTAAAGTGGCAAATTCTTAAACATGTGTTGCTCTCCAAGTCATTTATGTTGCACACTTGACTTTATCTAGCTTCTCGGGTTGAAACACGTAACTGTGGTTTAGTACAAAAGATACCTGTTCTTATGTACTTTTTCAGCTTGTTATGACTGTGGTTATGTGTTGCACTGTTGTCACTTGATTTCTCCAGCAGTGATTTTCATGGATCTCAAGTTTCTTGTTTTATTTTTTAATAAAGTAATGTTAATAATAATTAAAATTAAATGAATTTAATTAAAAATGAAAAATGAAAAATTCCAAAAAATATAAAAATGAAAATACGAGTCACCTATCTTCCTTACAAAGATCATTGCAGTTAACATACTTCCAGATACTTTTTCCTGTGCTCATATTCATATATATTATTTTCCTAAAAGGAAAAAAAAACAGCCATGATTCTTGACTTGGGGAGAGTATGGGAGGAAAAGGGGTGTGGCTGGTGATTTGGAACCATCTGGGGCTCTTTCTAAGTGGTTTGCCACTTTACTCAAACACAGCTCCTGCAAAGACAAAATGAGAGAGAGGAGAGAAGAGTGAATGATTCAGCCCCCTTTTTCATACCTCTCCATTTTCCCCACCTCTCCGTTTGAGAATCATTGCTCTAATGCCATTTATTTATTTTGCTCATTTACTTTATGTTGTAAACATTTTTCTGTACCAATGGCCAAGTATCAACTACTCAGCCAAAGAAAGATATCTATAACATGTTTTAAATTAAAAAAGAAAAGAAACTAGAGTTTGGCACAACATTGTAAATTAACTGTACTTTAATAAAAATCTTTTGAAAGAAATTACAGAACAGAGTTCTGTGTTCAACATGCTGTCATTAGCATTAATGCTATACCCGTATATACATAAAACCTTTTGAAGGAGAGTGTATCTGTCTGTTAACGTGACTTATCCCTGTATCTTTGAGGTATTGAAGTATTGGTGGCATTTTACTCTTGTGTTATTTGAGAATGCGGAACAGCAAAAAATTGGCTATTTTGGACAAGATGAATATAGATACAGAAATCATTTTAATGTCTACTTAATACTATATGGATCAACTATAATTTTTAAAGTAGTCTCATTTTGCTCCTTGAAAATGTTCAGTTCAGTTCAGTCTCTCAGTCGTGTCCAACTGTTTATAATCCCATGAGCACGCCGGGCCTCCCTGTTCATCACCAACTCCCGGAGTTTACCCAAACTCACCTCCATTGAGTCAGTGATGCCATCTAACCATCTCATCCTCTGTCACCTCCTTCTCCTCCTGCCCTCAACCCTCCCCAAAGTCAGGGTCTTTTCAAATGAGTTAACTCTTTGCATCAGATGGCCAAAATATTGGAGTTTCAGCTTCAACATCAGTCCTTCCAATGAACACCCAGGATTGATTTCCTTTAGGATTGACTGGTTGGATATCCTTGCAGTCCAAGGGACTCTCAAGAGTCTTCTCCAAAACCCTATTTCAAAAGCACCAATTCTTCTGCACTCAGCTTTCTTTATAGGCCAATTCTCATATCCATATGTGACTACTGGAAAAACCATATCATATCTTCGGATGAGGTGGCCAAAGTATTGGAGTTTCAGCTTCAACATCAGTCCTTCTAATGAACACCCAGGACTGATCTCCTTTAGGATGGACTGATTTGATCTCCTTGCGGTCCAAGGGACTCTCAAGAGTCTTCTCCAATGCCACAGTTCAAAAGCATCAATTCTTCAGCACTCAGCCTTTTTCACTGTCCAACTCGCACATCCATACATGACTACTGTATAGATAGCCTTGACTAGACAGACCTTTGTTGGCAAAGTAATGTCTCTGCTTTTTAATATGCTGTCTAGGTTGGCCATAACTTTCCTCCCAAGGAGTAAGTGTCTTTTAATTTCATGGCTGCAATCACCATCTGCAGTGATTTTGGAGCCTAAAAAAATAAAGTCAGCCACTGTTTGCACTGTTTCCCCATCTATTATTAAATCTTGTAAACAATACTGATTTGAATATTGATGTATCTGTCTCAGTACTCATGTTTGTTCTTAAACAGAATCCTATTGATGCTTTTGAAATGTGGTGTTGGAGAAGACCCTTGAGAGTCCCTTGAACTGCAAAGAGATCAAACCAGTCAATCCTAAAGGAAATAAGTCCTGAATGTTCATTGGATGGACTGATGCTAAAGCTGAAGCTTCAGTACTTTGGCCACCTGATGCAGATAACTGACTCATTGGAAAAGACCCTGATGCTGGGAAAGATTGAAGGAAGGAGGAAAAGGGGACCATAGAGGGTGAGATGGTTGGATGGCATCACTAACTTGATGGACATGAGTTTTAGCAAGCTCTGGAAGTTGGAGATGGACAGGGAAACAAAGAGTTGGACATGACTGAGCGACTGAACTGAACTGACTATGGGAATGTACCATATGTAGAATATTTGAAATCTGTTTAAACCTGTATTTCAGATTACTATCTGAAAAAAATCACTAATTTGTATCCTCCAATAAACGTGCCCACTTTCTCACAATTTTATCAACATTCAGTTTAGTTCAGTCACTCAGTAATGTCCTACTCCACGATACAATGTACTGCAGCATGACAGGCCTCCCTGTCCACCACCAACTCCCAGAGTTTACTCAAACTCATGTCCATTGAGTCAGTGATGCCAGCCAACCGTCTCATATTCTGTCATCCCCTTCTCCCCAGTTCAATCTTTCCCAGCAACAGGGTCTTTTCCAATGAGCCAGTTCTTCACATCAGGTGGTCGAAGTATTGGAGTTTCAGCTTCAACATCAGTCCTTCCAATGAATATTCAGGACTGGTTTCCTTTAGAATGGACTGGATGGATCTCCTTGCAGTTCAAGGGACTCTCAAGAGTCTTCTCCAACATCACAATTCAAAGGCATCTATTCTTCAGTGCTCAGCTTTCTTTATAGTCCAACTCTCACATTATTCCATACATGACTACTGGAAAAACCATAGCTTTGACTAGAAAGACATTTGTTGGCAAAGTAAAGTCTCTGCTTTTTAACAAACTGTCTAGGTTGGTCATAATTTTTCTTCCAAGGAGCAAGCATCTTTTAATTTCATGGCTACAATCACAATCTGCAGTGATTTTGGGGGCCCAAAAAATAGAGTCAGTCACTGTTTCCCCATTTATTTGCCATGAAGT
Source organism: Antilocapra americana (assembly GCA_007570785.1). Classification (NCBI taxonomy): domain Eukaryota; kingdom Metazoa; phylum Chordata; class Mammalia; order Artiodactyla; family Antilocapridae; genus Antilocapra; species Antilocapra americana. The sequence continues at coordinate 17,187,173 of ML663562.1, read as the reverse complement.
GATGGGACCAGGTGCCATGATCTTAGTTTTTGAGTGTTGAGTTTTAAGCCAACTTTTCACTCTCCTCTTTCACTTTCTTTTTCTTTTTCTTTTTTTTTTTAGTTTTGCCATACAATGACATGATATCGCATGGGTTTACATATGCTCCCCCTCCAGAACCCTCCTCCCTCCTCCCTCCCTCCTCCCTCCCCCAGGGAAATCTCGATGCACCAGCCCCGAGCATCAATCCTGGGCTGGCGATTGATTACACATATGATAATTAACATGTTTCTCTTTAGTTCTTCATGTTCTGCCATAAGGATAGTGTCATTTGCATATCTGAGGTTATTGTTAATTCTCCCGGCAATCTCAATTCCAGTTTGTGCTTCATCCAGCCCAGCATTTCTCATCCTGTACTTTGCATATAAGTTAAGTAAGCAGGGTGACAACATACAGCCTTGAAGTACTCCTTTCTCAATTTGGAACTAGTCTGTTGTTCCATGTCCAGTTCTAACTGTTGCTTCTTGTCCTGCATACAGATTTCTTAAGAGGCAGGTCAGGTGGTCTGGTATTCCCATCTCTTGAAGAATTTTCCACAGTTTATTGTGATCCACACAGTCAAAGGCTTTGGCATAGTCAATAAAGCAGAAATAGGTGTTTTTCTGGAACTCTCTTGCTTTTTCAATAATCCAATGGATGTTGGCAATTTGACCTCTGGTTCCTCTGCTGCTTCTAAATCCAGCTTGAACATTTGGAAGTTCATGGTTCACATACTGTTGAAGCTTGGCTTGTAGAATTTTTGAGCATTCCTTTGCTACTGTGTGAGATGAGTGTAATTGTGTGGTTGTTTGAGCATTCTTTGGCATTGCCTTTCTTTGGGATTGGAATGAAAACTGACCTTTTCCAGTCTTGTGGTCAAATTTGAGTTTTCCAAATTTGCTGCCATATTGAGTGCAGCACTTTCACAGCATCATCATTTAGGATTTGAAATAGCTCAACTAGAATTCTATCACCTCCACTGGCTTTGTTTGTAGTGATGCGTCCTAAGGCCCACTTGACTTCGCATTCTAGGATGTCAGGCTCTAAGTGAGTGATCACACCGTCATGATTACCTGGGTTGTGAAGGTCATTTTTTGTATAGTTCTTCTGTGTACTCTTGCACCTCTTCTTAACATCTCTGTTTCTGTTAGGTCCGTACAATTTCTTGGGCCCATCTTTGCATGAAAAGTTTCCTTGGTATCTCTAATTTTCTTGAAGAGATCTCTAGTCTTTCCCATTCTGTTATTTTCCTCTATTTCTTTGCATTGAGCATTGAGAAAATCTTTCTTATCTCTCCTTGCTATTCTTTGGAACTCTGCATTCAAATGAGTATATCTTTCCTTTTCTCTTTGCCTTTCCCTTCTCTTCTTTTCATAGCTGTTTGTAAGCTATGCAATGCTATCAACATTGGGTATTTTCAATTCTTTTCATATATGGAAATCTAATATGTATGTACAAAATGTCATTGAAGTTGACATTTCTTTGATTACAAATGAGAGAGAATATCCATTCATTCATTTATTGATCATACACATTTCTTCTTTGGTGAGTTGCCTGTTTAGGGTCTTTACTCACCTTGCTATTGGTGTATATTATTTTATTATTAATTTGTAAATACTTCTCAGGGTCTTCTCTGGTGACTCAGTGGTAAGGAATTTACTCTCCAATGAAGGAGATATGGGTTTGATCCCTGGCTCAAGAAGATCCCCTGGAGAAGGAAATAGCAACCCACTCCATTATTCTTGCCTGGGAAATCCCTTGGACAGAGGAGACTGATGGGTTATAGCCCATGGTGTTGCAGACAGTCAGACATAACTTAGTGACTAAATAACAACACATGCTTCTCATATCTTCAGCATATTCATAACTGCCATGTATTATCCCAACATGAAACTTGTGTGCAGTTTGCCATAGTTTGTATATATTTTATTTTGATTATACAAATTTATAATTCTTATAAACTTATTTATTGTTTCCTTTATGTTTGCCTTTCTCTATGCAAAATTATAAGACAATTTATTTTTATTAGTATTACGATTTCTTGTATGCTTTGAAATCTTTAACCTATCTGGAATATGTTTAGACTTTCTTGCTCCCATTTTAGGCAAACATTATTCTGCAATAATTTGACCTTAATATATGAGTATTCAACAAAGTCCAAATGGCATTACATTGATATTGTAATAAGCCTTTTTGTATTTATTATTTGTTTAATGCTATTAAAATACATTTTCTACCTCATTCTTTCTCACACTCTTTTCCTTTTCTTCTTATTGTCAGTTTTAAGCAAGTTCTGCTAATTATATATGCAGTATAGATTTTTTTGAAACATAGAGGTATTAAATTATTCTGTTTCCCTATATTCTACATATGAAATGTAGGGATTAATGGTTTTTTCAAAAGTGATATAATATATGGCATAAACCACCTCTTGGTTTCCTATACTGTGACACATTGCAGATTTTTGACAAGGGTTTTTGGAAAGGCTAGATTTACAAATCAAACAAAATATTTAAATCATAGCCAATAAAAAATCTCACAAATAATGTGATATTTGTACCAATGTTCAGTACAGGCTTTTTTTTTTCAGTACAGGCTTTTTTAACTGTTCATTTATTCACATTGTTGAATAAAGAAAGCAATATTGATAAGCAATTTATTTAACACCTTGGACTTTCTGATCTTTGTTTGTCATGAAAGTCATTTTTCTCACTTCTTTACAAGATTGTTGGAAGAGTAATAAGATGTAATTCTGAAAATGTTTTGAAAGAAAACTTTTCACATGAAAAAATTTTGTCATATAAACAAATAGCAATGGCAATGGATGGCCTGTTGCTGTTGTAAAAACAAATAAGAGCATGATAGACGATCAGCAAGTTTCCCACTGGTCAATAAAGATTTGTGATTTTCATTCTGAAATAAAAAAGAATTCCCCACACCAAAATTCATGAAGACAGGTATCACCTGTCCTGCCAGACCACAGTGAGGAGGAGACTGATTGTGAGTTAGGTATTTCCTGCGGGCTCAGCTGTATCTGTGATCACAAGCAGTAAGTGTTCATTCTTCAGAGTTGATGTGTGTTGATGACAAGGTCTGCCCTCTGTGGCTCGCCTCCAAGGCCCTCCACACCACAGACAAGCCCCGATAGGAAGAATTGCATTTTTTGTAATAATGGCTTACCTCACTTCCTTCTTACGTAATATTTCATACTCTCATGGGATTTTGTAATCCTATGGCAGTTATTCCTCACAGAGTTTCAAGGAAGAAGGTAAGTTCCACTACTATATGTGAGTTACAGTAATATGTACCATACTAATATTTTATTTAAAAAGTTAATTCACAGAAGATTGATTTGATCGAAGTAAAGATGTATGCTCCACAAGCACCACTTCATATGACAAAATCAGTATCAGAACTCAGATTTACCTGCAAGTATTTATTTAGAAATTGCTACGTGTCCACAACTGTGAAGAGCCACATGTTTTGCCTTAAAAAGCTTGTAATCTGATTCGGGGTAAAGATAATACTAAAAAACAGGTATAATTTAACCAGCCAGTACACCGCAAGCCTTGTGGGTACCCTCATGTGTAAATCAATATGCCTGAGGAAGCTGATACTTAGAGCCAAACTCAGGCATCCCAGACTCCTCTCATCCTCACATGATGGAGAGACTTGGGATTCTTGGATTCCCTTTTCAGGAGAGACTTAAACCTGTTTCTCAATGGGCATGCTATTGGATTACTGTATGGGATAATTATTTGTGGCACAACAGTGGCAGAGAGAAGGAAGACTCTTCAGCAGGAAAACTATAGCATCCACACAACTTCTCAATGCCCCTTTGGGCTGAGTGGGTACATTTCCAAAATCCCTCTTTAAGGGGTGGGTTCCACCCCAAGTGAGAACTGCTGGACTGTGGGATATCCCAAGAGTGTATCTTGTCTCATTAGCTCATTTTATTTTAAATTAATTTTAAATCTTTTTTTTTTGCAATGCAGTGTTAGTTTCTACTGTACAGCAAAGTGAATCAGATATTTGCATATATATATTCTTTCTTTTTTGGATTTCCTTCCCATTTATGTCACCACAGAGAATTGAGTAGAGTGCAATAAGTTCTCATTAATTACATATTTAATGAAAGTAAAGATGAAAATGAAAGTAACAGCTCAGTCATGCATTCCTCTGTCCATGGAATTTGCCAGGTAAGAATATTGGAGTGGGTAGCCATTCCCTTCTCCAGGGGATCTTCCTGACCTGGGGATCGAATCTGGGTCTCTCACATTACAGGCAGATTCTTTACCATCTGAGCCACCAGGGAAGCCTTATCTATTTTACATATAGTATCAATAATGTATATATTTTAATCCCAATCTCCCAATTCATCCCAACCTTAAAGCTCATTAGCTCATTTTAGCTGTGAAAATCTATAGGGAGAAATCAAAATTTTATTTGATTGAGAGTGACTGTGATTATCCATCCATGTTTCTTGTCTTCACCGCAGGTCATTCCATTTTTTGAGACAACTGCAGCTCTTAGAAAATTTCTTAAAATAAGGAAGCTATGACTTCTGAGCAAACACATGGATTGAACTTTATACACTGCAACCAAACCTTACACAAAACACAGCAAATGGATAAAAATCTCACAAGGGCCACTAAAACAGGAGAGGAGACAACACTAGGTGTAAAGCTAAACCTGATCATATCACTACTAACTCAAAACTCATCGACAGCTTCCCATCTTGCTCAAAGTCCACGATCCTTGCCAAGCTACAAAGCCCCTGCACAAATACTACACTAATTCTATTCTCTGTCATCACCTCCTCCTTTCCCCCCGCTGGTCTCCTTGCTGTTCCTTACAAGCCAGTTCTACTGCTTCAAGTCCTCTGCATTTGAACTTCTCCATATCTGCACATCTCCTTCTCTAACCTTCTTCAGGCTTCTATCCAAATGCTACTTTTTGAAAGAGGCCTCTGTGCACATGCCATGTGAACTAGCACTCCTGTCACTCTTATCTCTCATCCTAATTTACTTTTTTTTTTTACAGCATTTATTGCCATTGTACCTTTTAGGTTTTGGCTTATTATCTGTATCTTCCCCTAGAATAAGCTCTAGAATGGCAGGGGCAAAATGATGTCAATGAACTATCAATCGATGGGTTGAGGAACACCAAAAATGGAAAACACATAGATGAGACATAACTGACACAATCAAGCTGAAACCTAAGTATCCGTAGATAGAATGGCTACAGGAATCAAGCAAGTCATACTGCAGAGCTTTGAAAAGTCTCAGAAATTGGAGGCACCAGAGAGCCCAGAAGAAGAAACTGGATAGCAGGTTTGAAAAAATAAGATGATGAAGTGAAATTCTTATAAAAGAAATTAGATCCCTGGTCCACTCTCCAACTTCATGTAACCAGGCAGTAAGCTATCTTCAAGACTGACAAAAGACTAGAAACTGAACAGAAGCTCAGGATGAGATGAGGCCAGGTGGTGGTCAGGGATGAGGCATCCCACCTAAAATAGGAGATGTGAGCACAGATCTACATTGTGAGTATTAGAAACCCCTTCTCCCTCTTACATGCAGGCTTTCCAATCTCATTTTTTGTACATTGTTCTTAAATATGAACATATGGCAAAATACAATATATATTTGAAGAAAGTTCCAGCATGAAAGACATGGAACAAAACAAAGATAAAAAGAAATTCAGGAGGTGAGAGCTAATCAAACTGAAAAGCTTTTTGCATAACAAAGGAAACCAACAATACAATGAAAGAAATCTACAGAAAGAGGAAAAATATTTGCAAACAATATGGCCAAAAAGAGGTTAATATCCAAAATATAGAGACAGCTCATATAACTCAATACCAAAAGAAAAAAACAACCAGCCCAATTAAAAAATAGGCAGAAAACCTAAATAGACATTTCTCCGAAGAAGACATATAGATGGCCAACAGTCACATGAAGAGATGCTTAACATCATTAATTATTAGAGAAATGCGTATCAAAACTGCAATAAGATATCACTTCACATTGATCATCAAAAAGTTTACAAATAATTAATGCCGGAGAGAGTGTAGAGAAAAGGGAACCCTTCAACACTCTTGGTGGGAACATAATTTGGTGCAGCCACTATGAAAGACACTATGAGTGTTCAGTAGCTAAGTCATGTCCAACTTTTTTGCAATCCCATGAAGTGTAGCACTCCTCTGTCAATGGGGTTTTCCAGGTAAGAATAATGGAGTGGGTTGCCATTTCCTCCTTTAGAGTATCAAGACAGTATAAAAGTTCCTTAAAATCCCAGGTAACTCTGCAGATCCTTCCCCATTTCACTAGTGGTAAAGAACTTGCCTGCCAATGCTGGAGACATGGAAGAAGTGAGTTTGATCCCTGGGTCAGGAAGATTCCCTGGAAGAGGGCATGGCAACCCACTTTAGTATTCATGCCTGGAGAATCCCATGGACAGAGGAGACTGGCAGTCTACAGTCTATAGGATTGCAAAGAGTCGGACATGACTAAGTGACTTAGCATGCACACATGACTCTGCAATTCCACTCCTGGGAAAATATCCAGAAAAGATGAAAACTCTAGCTGGAAAAGATATGTGCATCACAATGTTCCTAATAGCACTATTTACAATAGCCAAGACATGGAAACTACACAAGTGCCCAAGAGCAGACACAAACTACTATACATAAAACAGACAATCAGCAAGGATTTACTGTATGTATTTGTGCTAAGTCACATTAGTGGTGTCTGACTCTTTGCAACCCTGTATAGCACATTTACTGTATAGCACAGGGAATTGTATCTAATATCCTAACCTGTGAAAGTGAAAGTTGCTCAGTCGGGTCTGACTGTTTGCGACTCCATGGACTATAGAGTCCATGGAATTCTCCAGGCCAGCGTACTGGAGTGGGAAGCATCTCCCTTCTCCAGGGGATCTTCCCAACCCACGGATAGAACCCAGCTCTCCTGCATTGCAGGCGGATTCTTTTTTCTTTCTTTTTTTTTCCTTTTTATAAACTTTTTATTTTTTATTGGTGTATAGCTGATTAACAATGTTGTGATAGTTTCAGGTGGACAGCAAAAGGACTCAGCCATACATAAATATACATGTATCCATTCTCCCCCAAACTCCCCTCCCATCCAGGCTGCCACATAACATTGAGCAGAGTTCCCTGTGCTGTATAGTAGGACATTGTTGGTTATCCACTTTAAATATAGCAGTGTGTTCCTGTCTATCCCAAACTCCCTAACTATGCCATCCTTCCCCCCAGGCAACCATAAGTTAAGTGAAGGGCTTTCTGATTCATTTTGCTAATGGTATGTGGGGATTCATCCTGTTTAAAGTAGATGAGCTAAGTATTTTTAAATATTCAAGTATCTCTTCTTTTGGATACTCTGATAATCTAAAACCAGCAAGGATGAACATGTGAAATAGCTTTGGCTTTTATTATTATTATTTTTTAAAATTTTCTTTACTTTATTGTGTTGGTTTTGCCATACAATGACATGAAACTGCCATGGGTTTACATAAGCTCCCCCTCCAGAACCCCCCTTCCTCCTCCCTCCTGATTCCCTCCCCCTGGGTCATCTCGGTGCACCAGCCCCAAGCATCAGCCCTGGGCTGGCGATTGATTTCACGTATGATAACTAACATGTTTCAATGCCATTCTCCCATATCATCCCACCCTTGCCCTCTTCCACAGAGTCCATGAGACTGTTCTATACATCTGTGTTTCTTTTGCTGTCTCGCATGCAGGGTTCTCGTTACTATCTTTCTAAATTCCATACATATGCGTTAGTATACTGTATTTTTGTTTTTCCTCTGGCTTACTTCACTCTGGATAATAGGCTCCAGTTCTTTCCACCTGAGTAGAACTGATTCAAATGAATTTTTTTTAATGCTGAGTAATATTCCATTGTGTATATGTACCACAGCTTTCTTATCCATTTGTCAGTTGATGGGCATCTAGGTTGTTTCCAAACTATAAGCAAGGTGAAAAGGCAGCCTTCAGAATGGGAGAAAATAATAGCCAATGAAGCGATGGACAAACAATTAATCTCAAAAATATATAAGCAACTCCTGCAGCTCCATTCTAGAAAAATAAACGACCCAATCAAAAAGTGGGCCAAAGAACTTAACAGACATTTCTCCAAAGAAGATATAAAAATGGCTAACAAACACATGAAAAGATGCTCAACATCACTCATTATCAGAAAAATGCAAATCAAAACCACAATGAGGTACCACTTTACACCAGTCAGAATGGCTGCCATCCAAAAATCTACAAGCAATAAATGCTGGAGAGGATGTGGAGAAAAGGGAACCCTCTTACACTGTTGGTGGGAATGCAAGCTAGTACAGCCACTATGGAGAACAGTGTGGAGATTCCTTAAAAAACTGAAAATAGAACTGCCATATGACCCAGCAATCCCACTGCTGGGCATACACACTGAGGAAACCAGAATTGAAAGAGACACGTGTACCCCAATGTTCATTGCTGCGTTGTTTACAATAGCCAGGTTGCTATTTTAAAAGGATACATTTACAGGATAACAAAAATGTCTTGTGATGAAAAGTGTTATAGAAGAAATAAAACTTTGATATGAGTTGCATGTGAGAATACAGATTTGCAAAAGATAGATAAAAAGATGAAAAATATCAAAGAATATAGAATAAATTTAAAATAATGATCTAAACAATCCAGATAATAGGAGTTCCAGAAATAGATACAGAAAGGAGACAAAATTATTCAAGAAATAAATTAAGAACATTTCCTAGTACTGAGATATATAAATTTCCATTTGAAGAGGTCCCTCAAATTGTTTCCACAAGATTGAAAAATGATCCACATCAAAACAGGTCATTAAATATCAGACTGACCATAAAAGCTTCCAGAGAGAGACATTAAAAATAAGAAGCTCATATCTAAAGTATTAGGAATCAAAATAGCAACAGATTTCTCAACATTACTAGAAGCTAGAAGGCAGCTAGATTTCAATAATTCTGAGAGCCTAAATAGTTTTCAACTTAAATTTCTAAACTGAACCAAGTTTCACTCAAGTCTGAAGGTAAAGAAATTTTCTTAGATGAAAGGTGCCGGAGTCCAGCTCCAGTGGGTCCAGGAGTACCCAAAGGGATGAACGGTGTCGGCGAGGGGAGAGAATAGGGTTAGGGTTAGGGTTAGGAGGGGAAGGGATCGCACGGAGCCACTTGATGGTCTGAGGACGGACAAAATCTTTATTGCTTTTAGCACATATTTGTTCTACATAATGATTCTTGTAATATTTTTCCGTTCAGATCAACATCCCTTGATTCTAAGATGTGTTAAAGGTTTTTTCCTAGTCCTTTGTTAAATTTTAGTTACATGTTTACCCCAAAACCTATTTTTATTCTACCAAAACATGGCCTATGAATCATATTATTCCATCTACTTATTCTGCACAGCCTGCTACTTCAGCAAATACAGTGTCTTACTTCAGCGAATAAGCACTATAGCTGCAGCTAAGGTCAAGGGTTTTTTATAGTGTAGACATTGTCAGTTGCAGTTTGTTTACCATCTACCCACAAGACTATTTCTGGCAGGGATACGCTTTTTACAATCTACCTAGAAACCATTTACATTATAACTCATATATTTCTTTCTGTCTACTTTTAGAATATAGGGAGCACAAATATCTCTAGCATCCCAATCCTTTTTGAGAAAAAGTAATTGGCTTAGTTTCTGTGACTTTCCCTGATATGTGACCCAAGTTTTTCCAGTCATCCATAATAATCTCCTCATGAGGCCAGGTCACAATAGGCTTACAGCTTGTTTTCCAAATGAACATAGCCTTATTCTCTGGCTGAATGTTAGGGGCCTATCAGCCAGGGGCTTCAGTAGGCTTCATCATTTTGGGAATATTTCTTTGGGAAAGAGGATCATTTTTCTTTTTCCTAGACTCTCGTGACCTCATCATGGAAGCCCCTACAACTCCAGCCATCAAAGATTGAAACAGAGTGAGCCACAACAAAAGCATAGAAACAGGAAGGAGAGAAGGTTTCAGTCCTGGAGAGAAACTGCTTTGCAGTTTCTTCTTGAGTGGTGCCGTGACTTTGTCATCCGGCAGTGGATCCAGAACGGCTCCCAACAGAAAGGTGTAATAGGAAGGATGAGATTATGTAGTCCTTGCAATAGACATAATTTCCCTCTTAGGTAAAAGCACAGGGTTATGCGCTCAGGGTGGGATCTGTTCCATGATGCCCTCAGGGACCCAGACCCCTTATAATCATTTGCTCTATCATCCTTAGATTTGACCCAGGTTCTCATAGTGCAAGGTGGCATCTATATTCTAGGCATGAAAAAGGATTTGTTTCATCTCTATCTCATGCTCCAGAATTTAGACATACTAACCTCATATAGCTGCTCAAGACACTGGAAAATGTGGTCTTCAATCTTGGAAGGTAGCCATGGGCTCAGCTAAAATATCTATATCTCTGAGAGAAGAGGAATAGAAGTATTGGTAACAAGCAGCAGCCTGCAATATCCTTGCCTGCATCTTTTTCAGGCAGCTACTGGAGTAGATGCGCCATTAAAACAGAAAAATAAACCATAAAGGGGAAGAGTGGGGTCCAGGACAAGAAAGTCCAATAGAAGACAGAAATTCCCAGGATAATGACCAAGGAAATCCCAAGAGAGAAGCTACATAGTACACCCAAAGAGCAACCTGTTTAGACTGGAGCAGAGAGTGACAGAGACATGATTTAAAGCAAAAAAATAAGATAAGCTAGACATTGAATGTAAAGGAACTTTTCTGGGAGAAGAGGAGGAAAATGGTGGTGGTGTGTGTGTGTGTGTGTGTGTGTGTGTGTGTGTGTGTATGATATAAAAGAACAGCAATCTTACCTCCCATATTTGGAAGTCAGTGAATATGTTCTAATATTGAAATACAAAGAAAGGAACAAAAAATCACCATAAGCATGTTATTTAGAAATACCAGAAGTAGCTAGAAGAGTTAAAGGATTACTTCCAGAAGGCAGGATTTAGGTTGGAAAGGAGATGGTATAGTAGCCACTATTTTTCATCATTGTTCCTCTAGCACTTTTCACTTTTTAGGTAATGTTCCTACAGTACTTTTATTTAAAAGCAATAGAAGAGGAGATGGCTAAGAAAGACAAAAATTAAATCCAAACCTGTTCTATTAAGGGTACTTTGCAGGTATTCTTTCCCTATCTCTGCCTGTAATAATAGAAGCAGAGAAGGCTTTAAAGAATTTTCAAAATTAATAGTCCTTTGGTAGAATTATTATTATTATTAGACAACTAGCATTATTTTAGCATGCACTGTGTGCCAGGATTGCTTAATTTAATCTTTCAATGGTCCAGTGAATTAGGTTGTATTATTACCCCTACAGCACAGATGGAGAATCTAAAGCTTGGGACAACTTACTTAATTTGCTCAAGGTATCATAACAAGTGAAAATCAAGTCAGTAAAGCAACACAATTCAAAAGAGCAACTCACTAATTGACTTACATCACAAGCGTCCCTCTGACCTGTAAATATGATTTATCCTTCAAAAACTCCAGCAAACTTAGGGTAAATGCAATTTAGACATTTGTAGCACCTTTAATCGGTACTTGACTAGACACCCAAGAAGTTTCCCATAGACAGCCCTGCCTATGGCTCAGGGCCTGACCTTTAGCACCCAAGGTTTTAGGCTCTTCTGAATTAAGTATGCTAAGAACACTAAATTATACGGAATGATGTCAGTGCTTTCACAGTATAAATACTACACTGAAACCTTAGGGCTTCCTCAATAAAAGTTCACATTTATAAGGGGTTTAGTGAAACGTCAAATGATGTAATTATCACCTCTCTGTCATGTCTAATGAAGATACAATCTAGGAGGCCAAAGGAGTAGTGGATATAGGCGATGAAAGAAGAAGGCAGACTATCCAATTTGCTTTTTCATTCTTCACCTTTCCCCAACCAATACTGAAAAGCTCTAAGCCCATTTTCTTACAACTGACTTCTCTGAGCAAAATAATGAAGTGGGAATGTTAATTTGCTTATTTGTTTTCCATTCCTCCTTTTGGAAAGTTTCATATGTTCTCAATATTTTTCACTCTCTTTTCTCTCACAAAAGTGTCCCTTTTCCAGTGTTTCCTCCTAGAGTTTTATAAGGTTATAGGACACTAGCCCTGGTGATCCCATGACTAGGCTTTGAATAGGACTTTTCTGGGAATTGTAAGCCAATAATAGCACACTTTCCACAATGGCAATGATGTATCTTTATTCAAAGAATTGATTCATTTGACACTTTGAATAGAGAAGGGAGGTGGTAGTACATAGGCAGAAATAGAAACCTTGAAGGAAGAATTTTATCATAAAGAATCTGCCTGCAATGCAGGAGACCTGGGTTCAATCCTTGGGTTGGAAAGGTCCCCTAGAAAAGGGAATGACTCTCCACTTGAGCATTCTTTCCAGGAGAAGTGCATGGACAGAGGAGCCTGGTGGGCTACAGTCCATGGGGTTACAAAGAGTCGACATGACTGAGCGACTAAAAATTAGGACTAGCTTCTAATTTGGCATGAGTGGATGGATTTGATACTGTTAAACTATAACGATGAACCCTGTGAAAGGAATTGGTTTTCGAAGGAAGATGAGTTCTTCTCGATAAAATGGAGTTCGGAGCCTGCAGAACATCTAAATGGAGATATTCAGTAGGACTTTGTATTATCCAGGGCAATTTGGGAGCAAAATTCAGGAGATGCCACTGGAATCCAAATTAGGGGGACAGAGCTTAGAACAGTTTCAGTCTTTCTCAGGGTGTGGTACCATAGTCTGAACTCAAAAGATTGTTTTTCCAGACATCAAGGGTTGAACAGAAATAGCTCAATCCTCTGTTATAGTTTCACTGCCTCCTTCTACCCTTCAGAGCAATCCCTACTAATTATCCTCATCTGTTTCTGCTTTCATTGCTTTTCTGTTTACCCCAGGCTGGGGCTTACAGATACCACGCTGCCACCCCAACTCCTGTTGCTCACGGAAGACACTGATGATTGGACAAGAGTCCAGGTGATCAACTATGCTTCCCAAGCTGGTGTTCCCAACAGCACCCTCCAAGCAGAGCCAGCACAAGAGATGAAACCCACTACTCTCCTTCGTCCTTGCCCAGACTCAGGCTCTCCAATGTGGAACCAATTATTTGTGGGGTTGTTTTTTTGAGATCTCTTTCTCATTTTCTAAACTTCCTTACACAATTTTTGATGTTTCTGCCCTTCCTTGGTTACCAGTCCTTATCTGGGTTTCCAGTTTCCAAACCAAGACCACTGAGTCAACAAACTAGAATGATGGAGGTGGAGCAGAGAAGTCATGGGCTGTGAACTCAGACATAGATTCAGGCCCTTGCTCCATTACATGCAAACCCTGTGATTTGGGCATGTTACCTGACTTCCCTGAGCCTCTGCTTCCACAGCTGTAAAATGGTGAAACTAATATCCACCCTGCGGGATTGTTTGGAGCCTAGGTAATTTATGTAAAACTTGGTACACAGTACTTTGTCAATAAATGCTTATTTTTATTATTGAGCCAGTCTCTATTTCATTCATTTCTTCGGAAAGACTAAGTTCTTTGAAAGCCAACTGTGTGCTTTATCTTTGTATCTTTCACAATGTCTCCCAGGTGGCGCTAGTAGTAAAGAACTGGTCAGCCAGTGCAGGACATGGGTTTGATCCCTGGGTCTGGAAGATCCCCCGGAGAAGAGCATGACAACCCACTCCAGTATTCTTGCTTGGAGAATTCCATGGACAGTGGAGCCTGGACAGCTACAGTACTTAGGACTGCAAAGAGTTGGACACAACTGAAGTGACTCAGCAGGCAAGCTCAACACAGGTCTTCAATATGCCCTCAATACATTCTTCTTGAAGACATGGATAAATTCCCTGATAATTTTTTTGGGGGTAGGTATCAGTTATTTTTAAGTAAACAAGGGTATATCATAGCATAGAATGCAAAGGATTATGTTCAAAATAATCAAAACTCTTTTACTGAGCCCTCAGTGTATGCCAGGCCTTCTGATGAGTACTTCACTTGAATTAACTCATTCCATCCTCACAACAGCTCCAGAAAGAGACAGCATTATTATCCCCACTGAACAGACTGAAGTAACTGCAGCAGAAGAAGGATAGGTTGCTTATTCAAGATTAGACCATTTGGCTTCAAGAATCTACATTATAAGCTTCTATGCCACACATATGGAAAACATGAAAAAGTTTCTTCTGGTTAACCTGTTCAGGTTTTGTCTCTAACCTTTGGTCTTTGCTCTTGACTGTGATTAACCTACTTTGGTAGAAAAATTGGAAACATTATGCCTAAAGACATCAACGCATGAACACCCAAGCTCTAGCAACTCCCTATTAGCAGACAACCAATTTCTAACATTTAAAAAAGACTCAGAACATTTCCTTCAAACAAACCCCAAAAACTTGCTTCTAGTAAGAAAGCACACTAGTTTGTAGAAAGACTCTCATATTCCTGGTTCTCAAAGTCTAACTTAAAACTTGTTTACAAGCATAAACTGATGACTTGTGCTTATTTTTATCCATTTGCCCAGATTTGGTTTATCCATCTTGACATGCAAATGCACCCACCTTCATATATGTTTGTTTGGCATGCTGATGAGCGCACCTGGGATTATGACACAAGAGAATGAATAGGTAGAGGCTACAGTGGGTGTTGAAGTTGGGATGAGCAAAGAGCTAAACAGAAAAGGAGGTTTAACTTATTCCCCCCACAAGTCTGCCTCCTTTTCTCTTTGCTGCTCACTTCCTTCAGGGAAAGATTTCTCAGGGGAGACACTGTAAACAGGCCTCTTCTCCAGTTCAAATGCACTAAAAATACTCTTACTGGATGCCCACGCTTTGCAGGTTTGGGAGAGTTGTTAAGTAATCTGCTGAATCACATCATGGATTCTTGAAGAGGCTGCTACAGTTTTTATTTCTTCTAGAAAATTTTTCTTAATCTTTATCTTTTGCTTTGCTGTAGTTTTTTTTTAATTGCTGTTGTAGTTGTTGTGTTCATTTGTTTGTGTAGGATATTTTGTGATTAATCAAGGAAAAGGCTAAAGATAGAACCTGAGCAGAAACTTCAAATGCCATCCAAGTGTAGAACTTAACCCTTTCACTGTTTGAGGTCAATCTTTCTGGAATATCAGCAATAAATATCAATGACCAGAATTCACATCTTCATTGTCTAAGCTGTAGATGAACAAGGCAAAGTTCTTGTCCAGAGTGAAAGAACTGAAGCATATCTAGGGGCAAGGCCAAGATTAAGAGTAAATTGGTGTCAGAGTGGAAAGAACTGCAGACTTAAAATCAGAAATACTAGACCTCACTGCTTGTGATTAACTTAAATTGGGAAATTCACTTCCTTTCTTGACTTTGATTCCCTCATTTTTAAAATAATAATAAATTAATGTTAATAGCTAATACTTAACTGAGAATTCACTGGAGATGTCAGGCACTATTCTACTCTCAAATGTATTAACTCACTTTATCTTCACGTAACACTATGAAATTGGTACTATAATATACTCATTTTGCAGTTGAGAAAACAAAAGACAAAGGGATTAAGCAACTTGCTCAAGGTTTCAATTCTAAATTCACATTGCTCTAAGAGCTTTATAGAGATATAGAAGAATTAAAAAACCCAACAAAAACCTAAATTTATTAAAAATTTTCAGATTTGTGTTTCATTAAAAATTTTTAGTTTGCATATGTAATCTGTTTCCTTTGGGTGGAGTGTATCAGTTTCACATAGTTGTAAAGGGCCAACTTTGGTTATAATCCAAATTCCAAAGCATTTTGGACATTGAGTAGGAAACATTTTAAATATTCACATACTTTGATTTACTAGATGCTGCTGCTGCTGCTGCTGCTGCTTCTGCTGCTAAGTCTCTTCGGTTGTGTCCGACTCTGTGCAACCCCACAGATGGCAGCCCACCAGGCTCCCCCATCCCTGGGATCCTCCAGGCAAGAACACTGGAGTGGGTTGCCATTTCCTTCTCCACATTTACTAGATGGAGTAATAATAACTAACATTTATGAGAAGACTTAAATTGATCCAGTCATTGTGCAGAGCACTTTCTGCATAGTATCTTATTTAATCCTCACTCACTCCTAAGAGGAGAGTCTTCTAGGATTTTATTCTCATTTTACAAAAGGGATCAAAAACCTTGCCCACAGTCACACAATTTAGCAGAAACCTTCGGATTTAATCCAGTCACAGTCTTGCTCCAAAACCTTCATACTTAACTTCTCTATGTGGAAGGAAAGTAAAATAATAAAAGATGGATTTGGGAGGAAGGTAAACATTGGAGTCTGGGGAGTACTGTAGTAAGTTTTTAAAACTTGCTCAAAGATTTAGAATGGCAAAATTAAGACATGAACAAAAACCAGTCCATAATGACTACTGATCTTTGCCAATTTAAGCATATCATTAGCATTAAAATTAATTTTCCATTATCTATGTCATCTAGGACTTGGAAGAGCACAAGGAATTCTAATTCTCAGAAGAAACTCAGACCTTGTTTTAGTCAGTAGTCTCAGCCTTTTCCCTGACCAGACATTTTCAGAACAGCCTACTTATTAAAGTTTGTCAAATGGAATGCTATGGAATTTTGTGAGTTCTTTTTTCCTCTTTGATTTAAGCCTCAGTATAAGATGAACCCAAAGTAGATAAAAGTGTGTTTAAACAAAGAAAGTTGGGGAAACATGTCCTGTGCCTGGATACTGTTTCAGATGAATAAGCAATTCCTTGTTCATTTGTTTGCCAAAAGCCTCTAAAATCTGTAACATGTTAGATACCATGTTAACCATTTTAGATTTTCAAATGTCTGCTTTAAAATGTTGAGAGTTGAGCAAGTCTGAAGGGCAGTTATAAAGCACTCAGGGTACACTGGCTAATAGATAAATCAAGTACAGAGCAGTAACTACAAGAAAGGCAAGATAGGGATAGCCTTTTCTTTATCTAAGAAACCACAAGGTTTTGCTTTGTTCTGAAATATCTCATACTACCCATCATAGAAGCATTGTTTCATGGTCATGACAGCAAAAAAGGTCAGGATATTCCCTGCAGAAATGTAAATATGCATTGCTAAAGAGAGTTGGGTATCTTCCTTATAAGAATGAAGCAATGGGAAAGATTTGGTTTTTTTAATCTGACGCTTCCATCAAATTCTTGCTATAAACATATGATGGGCTGTAGCAAATTAACATTTAAATACTGGGTTTATGTACTTTTTCTGTTTGTTTTATAGCCACAAAGAAAACCCACCTTTTCTTAGCTTCTAGTATCATGAATCACAGACCTATTATTTCCTCCTTCCCATCTACATTTTACAATTTTCAGACAAATAGCACTGTCTCCAGGAAAGCAGTAATTTCATTTCTGCCAATTATGTTCTTTGTTCAGTTTCTCCTTGACTTCCCAGAACCATATAACTGAAAGGGCCACTGGGAGATCATCTGGATCAACCATCCCAGGAAGGCATTTTATAATGTGTCCTTCGTGAATTGATAAGAGAGCCCCTATTTGACATATGGTTTTCTTCCATTAAGAAATTATGACTTGAATTCATCAACCAATAAATATCTGTTTTTACTTCATAGCCACAACTGTTCCAGACCTTAAGAGAATCCTTATGACAATGACAGGAGAAAACATTATTCCACAGTCTCCTTATTTATAAAATAGGGGGTGATGCTACCTACCTTGCAGGGCTGATGTGTCCTGCACAGAAGTCCACTGAAATGGTTGATTACCATTAGTTTATTCCATAGATAACAGAAACTAAAGTTCAGAGAAGTTAAGTGACATCAGCGAATTATTCTATGCCAGCCATAAAACTAGTAAGTGACAAAGTCTTGATCTCAGGTATTCTCATCTCAAGATTTTTCCTTTTGATGTCCTGTAGTTTGTCCTTTCTTCTGAAAACCTCACATGTATATAGCAGTATACACTTTATAAAATCCTTCCACATGCATTCTTATTTTAAGTAGATATTCTTATCTTTATTTCACAGATGAGGACACTTGGACATAGAAGAAACGTTTGTCTGCAGACATCTGGCTGAGGGGGCAGGCCAGGTCTTAGACAACTCTCCTCTGATCCCAATTTTAGTGTGTTTTTCACTGCATCATTGCAGTCACTGGTCTTGCTTAGGAACCCACATAAACACACAGGAAACAAAGAAAAATTAAATCTTAAAACTCTACACTACTACTTATTAGTACAATGGGAAATCAGAGTTCATGAGCTGTTTTTCAAATTGGTTTCCATACCGCCTCCATCCCTACCTGCTCAATTGTCATTTTCTGTGCCCTGTGTCATTAAATCTTTCCATTGCCCTCTACCATTTTAGTCAATCTGACTCCTTTCCCTTGAACTTCATTTGGCCTGTCTATTAAATATTTCCAAGCACAAGTATTACATTCCTTTCATCCTTAAATATGGTTGTTCTCATAAATGTTTAAATTTGCTTAGAATGGTTTCTCTTTTCATTAACTGGGGAGACAGATTACTCATTATTACACTGGGTTTACGTGTTCATACAGATTGTTAAATACCTTCCACGTTATTCCCCAGCTTATGTGGCTATGTAGAGACTTCTCAATGACTCACCTCTAGCTGTGTGCCAAATACTGTAGCTGTGAGCAATCCTTCTCTTTAAAGGCACGTCCCTTGGCCTGCCTTTGCCTTCCACCAAAGAGCACAACTTGGATGATTGCTTTTTCCCTGGTGTTGTGGCCTAGCAGAAGGCCATGTCCATTCTGGAAGGCTGCTTTGTGCTGTTTCTAATGCTAATGTTGGGGCAAGTGAAAAAGTAGCTTAAGCTGTATGCAAGGTGTGGGGCCATGCCACCCAGGCTCAGTGTTCAGCTGTGCCTGTTTCTTTGTTTGTAAAATGAGGATAATAACTCTAGCTTCCTCCTAGGATTATTGTGAGGATTAAATGAGTCAATGAGTATAGGGTGTGTGAAAACAAACATATACTATTGTTTATATACTACTATCATATTTTCAGTTAATTGGCAGAATGTGGCTGGCTGTAAGAAAGGTGATATGTTTCAGTTAATTCATTGAATCCTCCTCAGAACCTGAAAGACCAGTGTTAGTAGCCTCATTTATGATGAAGAAATTGAGGCACAGAGGCTAATCAATTTGTCCAAGTTAATATGAGTAGAAAATTACAGTAAAAGAAAGTACACCCAAATCAGTATAATTCCTGCATGCCAAATCATAATAATAGCTGAATGTGCTTAGTTGCTCAATTGTGTCTGACTTTTTGTGAGCCCATGGACTGTAGCCCACCAGGCTCCTTTGCCCAGGGGCATGCTCCAGGCAAGAATACTGGAGTGAGTTTCCATACCCTCCTCCAGGGAATCTTCCCAACCCAGGGAATGACCCGTGGTCTCCTGCATTACAGGTGGATTCTTTACCATCTGAGCCACCAGGGAACCCTGATGGCTTCCCTGATATTAATTCAATGCACCAGGTACAATGCTCTTTTATCTCTCATAGTAACCTTTAAAATCAGCATTATTATTATACTCATTTTATAGTTCACAAAATTGAGCCATAGTGAGTTGTAAGAACTCACTTGAAATTAAATCAAACTGGTGTTGATTCAAAATATAATTTTTTTTCTGATAAGAGAAGGATCTCAAACTTAGAAAGTTGAAATTGAGCAGACTCATTAATGCTTTTGGCAATTAACTAATATTTAACGGAAGGAAACATAGCAGGAAGAAGAAAGAAACTCTCTAACGAAGGATTAAATGTGAAACAATTTAAGGATCTTTTTAATAGGCTACCTTTCTACATGGAGGCAGAAATAAGCAAGTATTTCATCATCTAGATTACTCCATAAGCTGTATTTCATCAACTCTAAGGCACATTTTTTTCCACATTTGAACATCTAAATTATACAGAGTGAAGTAAGCCAGAAGGAAAAACAACAATACAGTATACTAAAGCATATATATGGAATTTAGAAAGATGGTAACGATAACCCTGTATGCGAGACAGCAAAAGAGACGTAAATGTATACAACAGTCTTTTGGACTCTATGGGAGAGGGTGAGGGCGGGATGATATGGGAGAATGGCACTGAAACATGTAAATTACCATATGTGAAATCAATCGCCAGCCCAGGTTTGATGCGTGACACAGGGTGCTCAGGGCTGGTGCACCGGGATGACCCAGAGAGATGGAATCGGGAGGGAGTTGGGAGGGGGTTTTGGCAGGGGATTGGCTGATTCATGTCAATGTATGGCAAAACCAACACAGTATTGTAAAGAAAAAAGTCTTTCTTGAATTTGTTACAATAAAAAAAAAAGATTCTTGCTAAAGTAATCATTGGAAAAGTTTTCTTTCATGATATATAAGATAACAGAGCTACTCACACAGTTTGTGAATTCTTAAGAGTCATTAGATACTTGTATTTTGTATTTGTTCTCTACTGTGTGACCTCATTATTATAGCCTTCAAGGCTATAATATTTAATAGCAAGCAAGCTCCTTCCTTGGGCTTTAAATAGGAATGAGAACTCCCACAAAATCACCTCTTAATTCTCATTGCTCCATATTTCATTGGAAGTTATAATAAATCATGAACTGATACTACAAAGAGGGGAATAAGTGAAGGGTGTTCTCTTGACTAATTTAGGCTCATCTGTTCAAGAAAAATGGTAACCAAATAAGAAAGTCAGCATACTGGTTGAATGCTTCTTTTCTCTTTTCAAAGATTTCCTTTGACTTCATGAAGTCACAGTTTAAACATTTTCAAGTTCTCATTTTTGAAAGATACTAAATACTCTAAAAATTCCCCTACTATATAGTCTCTACTTTAAGTTTCTTTTTCTGTGATCTTAACACTTTTCCAATTCCCATTCCCAGTTTTATTTTAGGTTTTTACCCATCTTTTGCAGGTGAGAGTTTTAAGGGCCTCCCCTATCTCATTTGCTTAAAATAAATTTTGCATAAACTCCAGGTTTCCCAAAAGAATATCCTTTCACTTTAAGTTTCTATCAGTGTTTTTTTTTTTTTATTTGTGTAATTGAATTGCTCTGCAGTCTTACTCCAGCCTCTTCCTCTCTTCTCTAACATGATGTTCAATGTTCAGTGATATTCAGTGTAGGTGAATGATGTAAAGCACCATCTATTCTGAGAACTGACTGGTCTCTTTTGTCATTGTTTTCTCATGTATTATATGTGTATGTTTTCAATTACAACTATTTCACTCATTGAAAAAATTGATTTTTCAAGTCCATTCTATGATTTTGAAGCAGACACACAAAGAGTGAATCCTAATTAAACTAAGAAAGTGAAAGTGTTAATTGCTCAGTCATGTTAGACTCTTTGCGAGTCCATAAATTGTAGGCCACCAGGTTCCTCTGTCCATGGAATTTTCCAGGCAAGAATCCTGGAGAGGGTAGCCATTCCCTTCTCCAGAGGATCTTCCTGACCCAAGGATCCAACCCAGGTCTCCTACAGTGCAGGCAGATTCTTTACCGTCTGAGCCATGAGGGAACTATGGACTTTAGTTAATAGTAATGGATCAATATGGGTTCATTAAGTGTAAAAAATGTACTGCAGTAACACAAGATGTAAATAATAGACGAGGCTGTGTGTGTGTGTGTGTGTGTGTGTGTGCTTGCACACACCCATGTAGGAACCCTCTAATTTCTGATAATTTTTCTATAAACTTAAAACTTCCCTGAAAAATTTGACTCATTAAAAAAAATCAATCTCCCCAAATTAAGAAGGCAATATGGCTTATGGTTTTATTGGTCTTTAAAATCGGTCCCCCTGGTTACCTTCCAGGAGAAAGCAGAGATCTCACTGTCCTAGAATAGCACTTTTCCCCAAGAAATGACCACAAAAGACTGAAAGAAATGATGATTTAATGTACAATACGCTCTCTTTCCTCACTGAGTCAGGGCCATTAATGCTTCTGTAGCACTTTGTTTTCTGATGGCTTTACAATAGCTTAATAGCTGAGCTCACAATACTTCTGTGAGGTAGGTGGTCAGCAAATACCTTGGTTAGCAGTTTCGTTTGAACAACAGGATGCCTCAAATAGCCAATGACATAAGCAAGGTAGCAGTGAGTCAGGGAGTAGGAAGGAGAACAGACATGGGAACGTCTTCCGAGGGCCTCGTTCTGTGGCATTGGCCTTTACCAGATCAGCATGCTATGGGCTGTGTGATTATTAAAAGTGTGTTTTTTCCTGGGGTAGCTATTTAGAAGGGAGAGAGGGTTGATAGTGAGATGACAGGACTTTGCACCTCGGTGTCTTTTGTCAGCATATGTTCCACATGCCAATCCTCTGAGCCTAATGCTGGTAGAGAGAAGGTCACCAGGCATCTCCATGGAAACAGTTTCCCTAGAGGTGAAAAATAAAATGGAACTTGTTGGAAAAACTCTCTCAGACTTCTTTCTCTTTAGTTAAATTATTTTTAATTGGAGTATAATTGACATACAATATTACATGTCTCAGGTATACAACATAGTGATACACAATTTTTAAAGGTTATACTTCATTTATAGTTATTATAAAATATTGGCTATATAGCCTGTGTTGTACAATATATCCTTGTAGCTTATTTATTCTATATATACTTCTGTACCAATACTTTGGCCACATGATGCAAAGAGCCAACTCACTGGAAAAGTCTCATGCTGGTAAAGAGTGAAGGCAGAAAGAGAAGAGGCAGCAGAGGATGAGACGGGTAGATAGCATCACCAACTCAATGGACATGAAATCCAGGAGACAGCAAAGGACAGAGAGGCCTGGTATGCTGTAGTCTATGGGGTTGCAAAAAAGTCAGACCTGACTTAGTAACTGAACAACAGCATACTTCTATACATCTTTAAAAATAGGAGTGCTACTCTACTCTTCTGTGGTCAAAGCAGAAGATGTGTATATTTTAGAATTTAGAATTCTAGAGTTCTTAGAATGAAGGGTGTTATCTTAAAGCAAAGATGTTGTGATCCAAGGCATTCCATGCTTTCCTACACTTCAAACCATTTAGTCATTTCTGAAAGAAATCAGATATTATGGTGAAAGAAGTACAGATATGTAATTTTTGCCTTTATCACATTTGGAGAATACTTGGTTTAATTTTTTCCAGAGCTAGTGAAGCAGAAGAAAGCAAAAGATATTGGTCCTTAGATCACTGATTTAAATCAGATAATCATCCTTACATACATAATGGTTTCTTAAGGGGAATAGAGAATGAATACATGGCAGCACAAATATGTGAAACATTAAATATGAGTAAATTAATTAGCAAACAAACATTGAAGTTGGAGAAATATCTACATTGACGTCTGCCAAGAAAAGTGTTTATTGGCTGAAATAAGGCCAGGCAGAGACAGAGTTATTCAATAAAGTCTTTTTTTTTTTTCAGGGACATGAACAGGAAAGTTTGCATGAGATCATTTTATGTGAAATAATATTAGTTTTACAGCATGTCAAAGAACAATTATTTAGTGAGCAATTATGTTATGGAAAAACCAAAATGAACTTTTGGTTAACCTGATATTTATTATATATATGGCTGAATTAGGTGTTATACTGAATACAAAGGTAATTTCTCCATAAAACTTAACCACGTGTCTGTAAGTTAGTATGATAAAATTTTTCTACATATAAAACTAAAAAATTATAATCAACAAACACATTACTCATGGCATTAAGATTCAGTATAAATTTGATTTTTGTTTAGAAGATAAAAACTTGAAATTCTCCTTAACTGAACCCCTTAGTAATAATATTATAGCTATGAGAACCTTAAAAAACCAGAGTAATCAGCAATCAGTATCTGAAGAACCCGTAATCACCAAATAGCCCTATGTTATTTAGTTATTAGGTTTTTTTTTTTTGCATTTACTTTTATTTATTTATTAATTTTTCTTTACATTATCATGCTGGTTTTGTCATACATTGACATGAATCCACTATGGGTATACCTGTGTTCCCCTTCTAGAACCCCCCTCCCACCTCTCTCCCAATTCCCTCTCTCTGGGTCATCCCGGTGCACCAGCCCTGACCACTCTGTATCAAGCATCAAACCTGGGCTGGGGATTGATTTCACATATGATAATTTACATGTTTCAGTGCTGTTCTCCCATATCATGAGGGATCTTTCAACAAACTTATATATAGTTCTGTCTATACAATGATATCTTGCCTATTTCAGCTTTTCGTTGCAAAATGATTTCTGCTAAAAGTGAACAATCTCTAAATCTTAAAATTGGAAGCTGCAATTTTTCTTACATGAGAGGAAGAAATAATTTTATAAATGCTTTACAATTAAAGCAGCAACATATTTTAGAAATGAGGGAAAAGGGGAAATGCCAGTCTCTGGGCCACATAATAGTTAAGACTATTATTTTTTCATTGAAAGCTAAAATAGCATTAGATCAATAAATTCTATCATCATCCTGCTTGAATCTAGAGGATAATTTCAATTAATAAAGGAGAAAAATTATTGTAATTTTTTGAAATAAGAATTCACAAGTTTTAAAATAAGAATGGAAAAAATTACTGAGCATAAGTGACTAAAAAATGCTTGAAGGAGTTTAGTTGGATTTTTATATTGATAAAGAATATCCATCTTTATTCTTTTAATATTCAATTGTTAAAGTCCTCTTTAAAAGAATTTCCTTCAAAGTCCCAGCACTTTGAAGGCTACAGCAAACCAAATTATGCTGGAAGTATTTCAGTTTTGTTTACTTTGGACAGTACATAATGTGTGATATCATTTTTTTTCTTTTCCAACCTGAAACATCAAAAGCTACTAGAAACCCCTTGGTTATCTGTATGCATCACAGAATATGCAGAAAGGTTAGACATAAAATGATTCTTGGAAGAAGAACAAACAAATTATGTCAATTATAACAAGCTAGGAAATTTAGAACTATAATATTTGTGATGTTATTAGTAAATAGAGGAAAGCGTGGGAGGAACCTCCTATTCAAAATATTTGCGATATACCACAAAAAAAGAGGGAGGAAGATATTTAAAGAAATGTCAGATTTTCACTGCATTTGGATGTTTTCAACAAAACTGGGAGCTTTGTGCCCAAGCCAGTTGGCATTCTACTGTGTGGATTTCTGTGGCGCTTTTCAGGCTATGAGAAATTTGATTGAGTATTACATTTGTTCCTTACAGCAAGAAATTCGCTTGTCTGCTCTAAGTCAGCTGTTTTCACCCAATTTTCTAAGGAGAGCAACTGTATCAAAATAAAGGTCCACTCTGTTCAATAAAGAATTAAACCCACTCTCACCATCATTAACATTGTAAAAGATTCAGCCTGACCTTTCCTTGTTACTGTTTATATCCTGGGGCTTGAATCTGGTTGTTCTTCATTGCTTTGAGGATGTCAAAGTATAAACTTCAAAGGTATAAAATGATTGATACATAGTATTCACAATAGATTTTTCTGAGTATTACATGTATAAAATGATTCATTTTAAACATTCCTTTGATAATTAAAACCAAATTCTTAAAGGAAACATTCAAACATAATGTATCACAAAAAACTACTGTGCTATCTACCTCTTGGATATTTCTTCTCAAAGTTACTATTCCCCAAATATAGTCAATTCTTACCTATTCATTTCACTTTTTGTTTCCATTCTTACCTGAATTCTTTGCTTTTAAATATTTTATAAAATAATTTTACTTTGTGTAGAAATTGCTTTTCTTGATGTTGCTTTCTTACTAATCTAATTTCATCTTAAATATATATAAAGATTTTGTGTATTTATTTAGTATCTTTAATTTTTTTTTTACTGTCAATGCCTTTGTTTAGCTCTCCAAATTTCATAAGCAGAAATAATCTACAATACATGAGAGAAATACCTAAGATTAAAATTCTTTAATTTGGAGATTTTTGCACTTCAGAAAAAAAGATGGATCAAAATTGATGGAAAGTGGTTCTGAATATAGCTGTTAAGGGAATGGGAAAAAAATCCTAATTTTGGCTCATTCTTTATATGAAACCAAGTTAAACCTACCCAAGAAGGGCCAAAGGGAAGAGGGAATATAAAACACATTTGAATGTGCCATTAAAATGCCAATACTTTTGATTTGGTAGATAGTACACTAAGCTAGCAATTCCCTTTAAAAGATAAAACTTAAAAAAAAAAAAACTTATAAACCAGAGAATTAGGAAAAAGAGTTCCACAAACGAGTTTCAATAATTATGTTGAAAAACTTACCAGAAGAACTTCTATTTATTTATCATAATAGCAGCCTTTGCTTTAGTGAGGAGCGATCAGAGCAGAGCTGCTAAAGAATAGCTAGCTGGCTGTCTAGCCACTGATTCTCAGGAATCTATCACTTCAGCCCTCAGCCTGCCTACAAACCCAAGTTCATGGTTTCACCTCTTCATTGGCATTTACACAACTACGTGGATTTTAACACTAAAATTTTTAAGTGCTCTCTTTTAAAAAGCAGTGAAGAAAATACGCCAAATTAATGCAGCTTGGTATTATCAGGTAAATAGTAATAAAATGTGTATTCCTTTTTTGTTGGTGTTTATTTAAAAGCTCAGAAAGACAAACCCAACAATTAGGTTATTTATTTTATTACAATCAGTAGTTATTTCCCTCATTGAAAGGAAAGCATACCATTTCTTTCCTCCTTCACCTGCCCTTAACTCCTTTACCCTTTAGAGATGCTCTGGGGAGAGGGCAGGCAGCTGGGCCTGGGATTAGATGGAGGATAATGTGCATGACAGTTTGGCCAATGTTAGGACTTTTTGGTGATAGGCTGTCACCATTATCAGACTATTCTCAGAAGATAATTAACCCAATGGACTTGAAATAACAACCTTTTTCTAGATTTCTATGTCAGAAGAAGGCAATTAGTTTGTTCTAAAAAGTCTGTATTTTGGAATACAATCACAGTGACTATCCCACTTGGCTGTGGAATAAGTTCATCCTTTACTGCCACTACTCTTTAATATTTCCTTCTTGTCTCATATTCACAGCAGAATTCCTCTTCTTTTAGGATTCATATCCTCAGGCTGTTTACAGACACGTAATTTTTTCTTTCTTTATATCTACTTATTTATTTTTGTTTGCAGTGAGTCTTGTCAAGTTGTGCAGATTCCTCCAGTTGCGGAGAGGGAGGACTACTCTGGAGTTGTGCGCAGGCTTCTCTTGTTGTGAAGCACAGGCTCTGTGCGCACCGGCTTCAGTAGCGTACGGGCTCCAAGGCACTTGGGCTTCAGTCCTTGCAGCTCACGGGCTCATTAGTTGTGGCTCTCAGGCCCTAGAGTGTGCAGGCTTTGTAGTTGTGGCACTCCGGCTTCGTTGCTCCATGGCATGCGGAATCTTCCCAGACCAGGGATCGAAGCTGTGTGCCCTGAATTGGCAGGTAGATTCTTATCCACGGCATCACTGGGAAAGTCCCATCACTTGCATTTTTTTCTAATCAGTTCACACTGCCCATACTTCTGGAGTCTTCCTGCCAGAGTCAAATCCATTTGTCTTCCCCTTTCTTTACTCTTCCCTTCCCTTTCCTCCCTTCTTTTCTTTCTTCCTTTCCTCCTTCTTTGCTTCCTTCTCCTCATCATACCCACCCCCTCCTCTTTCCCCTTTGTCTCAGCCTGCTGATCTACAGATCTTCTGAGCAAAGAGCAGCAAATATGAAATCTTTCAGACGCCCTTTTGTGGAGTTGCTTAAACACTTCTTCAGGGTGAATTAATTCCTTTACAATTAACTACTTTATTTCTGTCATTAATAGTTTGCCTAATTGGAAGCAAGTGTGTTTGAAAATCCATGAGGATTTTTCTAAGTGACTCAAATAGTCACCATTCTGTGAGTTTGTACTTGTTAGTACACACTCTTCACACTCTACACACTAGTACTGGTAGTGGTAGTATTAGTACTACTATTCACTAGTACACACTGCTTCTTGTGCCCTCATTGGCCCTGCAAGAAAGGGTGAATTTTTCTCATTTCACAAAGTAAGGAATGGGGATTCCCAGAGATTAAATATAGACTTCAGACTAATAGCGTCTGTCATACAAAAACAAACAAACAAAAAACAACAGAAATCAAGCAATTAAAAATATGGACCATGTACACATATGTAAAACTGAACACATCTAAGAAATATAGTTACTAAGAGAAAAAACTAGAATCCAAACCTAGATTGATGAGATTCCAAACTCCCTGCTTTCTTCTTCTAGAACACATAGCTTTTAAGTCCTACATCAGAATGACCTAAATAAACTAATTGAGCCATGCCAAAGAATAAAACAACCAAAGTTTGATTTATAGTTAGTTTATCCTGCTTTAAAAAAGAAATTAGATTGGCCCTATTGGCCTGAAAGATTTTGCTTAGCTTGTATCACTTTCTTAAAAAAAAAAAAAAAAAAACTGATGCTTTCTGTAGTGTGTTAATGATGTAAAACCCAAACCAAAAGATTGTACATGCAGAAAAGGCTAAATGAAAATTTAAAAAACCCACTAACATTTAATGGGAATT
This sequence comes from Antilocapra americana, assembly GCA_007570785.1. Classification (NCBI taxonomy): domain Eukaryota; kingdom Metazoa; phylum Chordata; class Mammalia; order Artiodactyla; family Antilocapridae; genus Antilocapra; species Antilocapra americana. Next base: position 17,158,603 of record ML663562.1, on the reverse strand, counting down.
GTCTTTAGGTGAGAGGATTATAGATTATTTATTTTTTACTTTGTTTTCTAAATTTTCTAGTAAATATGAATTACTTATTCACTGAAATACATCTTCAGTAAAAATAATTTGTAGAATTAAATACATTAGTGAAAAAGAAAAAAAATTGTTTTGCTGTTATCAGCTTGCATTTTCTTCCATAAGATTAAAAAAAAGAGCAGCTACATACTATAAGGTGATTGTGTCTTATACTTGTAAAAAAATATTTTAATCAGGGCTTAGGGAGTTTAGGAACCCCCTGCCATGACAAGCATGCTAGTTCAATGGAAGGGAAAAAAAAGGTTTAACTGAGTTAAGCTTTGGAGTTTAATTACTATTTGAATGAAGAATTAAGACTTTAAAACCCAGCTGGGGATTAACTTATCAAGGCCTCTGACACAACTGTTTTAATAAAGCTACTGAAGTTGATGCCACACAGTAAACAGGGGCAAAAAAAAACACAACTCAGTGAATTCCAGGATTGAGTTCATACTTTATGAAAGCAGTAACTTGTCTTAAGCAGCTGAGGGAGTGGGAAATCTGTTCAGCTCATGTGTTTTCAGTCACTGAAATGTCTCCATCAACCTTTGTTTAAGTAGAAGCCTCACCTTCCAAATTTATTCCCAAATGAGAGGGAGATAGCCATTATAGGAAATTGATTTCTAGCTTTCATGCTTCCAGTATAAACAATCTTAACTGAAATATATTTTAGTTGAAAACAACAGTATCTGATTCTCTAACAAATCACCTTCCATGAAGATAGCTCAGATTTCTCAAAATATTCTTACATTCACTCTAGAAAGGTATGGTAGATCCTGGACAGTCATATTCTAAATATAAAGACTACTTTGAGGTGTGTATCTTTGTTCATTTATTCATAATTTATTCATTTGCTGAGAATAGAAAGACAAATATGAAATGGTCTTGGGGCTTCCTAGGTGGCATTGGTGGTAAAGAATCCACCTGCCAATGCAGGAGACACAGGAGACTCAACTTTGATCCCTGGGTGAGGAAGATACCTTGGAGTAGGAAGTGGCAAACCACTCTATTACTCTTGTCTGAAAAACTCCACGGACAGAGAAGCCTGGTGGGCTACAGTCTATGTGGCTGCAAAGAGTTGGAGATGACTGAGCAACTGAACACACATGAAATGGTCCTACTCTCCAAAAAGGCAGGTGAGAGGCCAGAAGATAGGGACTGGTTTGTGATATTTGCATAAGAAGTAGGACTATTGTGTTCTATGCTTTAAAAACCAACCAACTCAGTTTTCAATTACTTGAAACCGTCCTAGGTAGTATGGGATGTGTATATGTACAGATACATTTGTGTGTGTATATGAAGATCAAGTATATATACATATATAGTTTTTTCCTTTAAAGAACTCTAGACTTAGTCATAAAACCTGATTTCATGTCACAGTAGTGCCACACTACTATGGAACTGACAAACAACTCAAACACTTACTCTGATTATTAAAATGGTCACATATAATAGATTCTAGAGGAAAAAGAAAGAGGGGTGACTTTCTTTTTTAAGGTTGTGGGACTTGCAGGTAAGAGATTTATGAAAGCTTAAAAAATGAAAATACATAGTAAAAATGAGTTTTATACTTACATTATTTTTTATTGAAGTGTAGTTGATTCACAGTATTGTGTTACTTTCTGCAAAACAGCAAAGTGACTCAGTTATACACATATATACATTGTTTTTTATATTATTTTCCATTATGATTTATCCCAGGAGATTCTATAAATTTCCCTGTGTAAACAGTATGACTTTTTTGTTTATCTATTCTAAAGGTAATATTTTGCATCTACTAAGCCCAAGTTCCCAGTCCATCCCTCTCCCAATACCCCTCCTCTTGGCAACCATCAGTCTGTTCTCTGTCTGTGATTATCTTTCTGTTTCTTAGATGTGCTCATCTGTGCCGTATTTCAGATTCCACATATAAGTGATATCATATGGTATTTGTCTTTCCCTTTCTGACTTATTTCACTTAGTATGATAATCTCTAGTTTCATCCATGTTGCTGCAAAATGGCACTATTTTGTTCTATTTTATGGCAGAGTAGTGTTCCATTGTACACATGTACCACGTCTTCTTTATCCAGTCATCTGTTGATGGACATTTAGGTTGCTTCCATGTTTTGGCTGTTGTGAATAATGCTGTGATGAACATAGACCTGCATATATCTTTTTAAATTACAGTTTTGTCCATTTATATGTCTAGGAATGCGGTTGTTGGATCATACGGTAATTCTATTCTCAGTTTTCTGAGGAACCTCCATAGTGTTTTCATACTGGCCACATTTTCTTACATTCCCATCATCAGTGCAGGAGGGTCCCTTTTTCTCCATACTCTCTCTAGCATTTATTATTTGATTAACTTTTAATGATGGCCATTCTGACCAGTGTAAGGTGATAGCTCATTGTAGTTTTGATTTGCCATTCTCTAACAATTAGTGATGCTGAACATCTTCTCATGTGCCTATGAGCCATCTAAATGTCTTTCCTGGAGAAATGTCTATTAAGGTCTTCTGCCCATTTTTCTGCTGAATTGTTTGTTTTGTTGTTGTTAAATTGTATGAACTGCTTGTATATTTTAGAGATTAAGCCCTTGTCAGTCACATCACTCACAAATATTTTCTCCCATTCCATATGTCGCCTTTTTCTCTATGATTTCCTTTGCTATGCAAACTCTTGTTAATTTGATTTGGTCCTATTTGTTTATTTATTTTTTTATTTCTATTGAGATATTCTATCTCTTGAGAGACTGACCTAAGAAAACTTTGGTACAATTTATGTCAGAGAATGTTTTGCCTATGCTCTCTTCTAGGAGTTTTATGGTGGCGTGTCTTCTGTTTAAGTCTTTAAGCTATTTTGAGTTTACTTTGTGCATGGTGTGAGGGGGGGTTTTTTCTTCATTGATTTACATGCAACTGTCCAACTTTCTCCATACCACTTGCTGAAGAGACTGTCTTTGTCTCACTTTATATTCTTGCCTCCTTTGTCAAAGATTACTTGACTATAGGTGTGTGGATTTATTTTCGGGCTTTCTATTCTGTTCCATTGATCTGCATGTCTGATTTTGTATCAGTACCACACTGTTTTGATTACTGTAGCTTTGTAATACTCTCTGAAATCTGGGAGGGTTGTACCTCCTGATTCACTTTTTTTCCCACTCAGTTTTACTTTGGCAATTCTGAGTTTTCTATGCTTTCATATAAATTTTTGTATTATTTGTTCTAGTTCTGTTAAAAATGGGAGGGGTAATTTGATAGGGATCATGTCAAATATGCAGATTGCTTTGAGTAGTATTGCCATTTTAACAATATTAATTCTTACAATCCAAAAGCATGGGATATTTTTCTATTTCTTTGAATCCTCTTTAATTTCCTTTATTAATGTTTCACAGTTCTCAGTGTATAAGTCTTTCATTTGCTCATTCAGGTTTATTCTTAAATATTTCATTTTGATTGTGCAAATTTAAAGAGTATTTTTTTTTTACATTTCCTTTCTGATATTTCATTGTTAGTATAAAGAAATGCAGCAGACTTCTGAATGTTAATCTTGTGTTTTGCTACTTTGCCAAGTTCATTTATCAGTTCTGTTAGTTTCGTGTGAAGTCCTTAGGGTTTTTTACATATAGTATCATGTCATCTGAATGGATATTGAATTTTGTCAAATGCTTTTTCTGTATCTATTGAGATGATCATGTGGTTTTTGTCTTTTCTTTCCTTAATGTGATGTATTACATTGATTGATTTGTGTATGTTAAACCATCCTTGTGATGAATCCCACATGGTTGTGGTGTATGGTCTTTTTTCTGTGTTGTTAGATTTGGTTTGCTATTATTCTGTTGAGAATTTTTGCATCTATATTCATCAAAGATATTGGCCTATACATTCTTTTAGTGGTATCTTCGGTTTCAGTGTCAGGATGAGGTTGATTCATAGAATGTCTTTCGGAGTTTTCCCTCTTCTTCAGTCTTTTGAAGAATTTGAGAAGGATTTGTATACATTTTTCTTTGCATATTTGGTAGAATTCACTTGTGAAGCCATCTGGCCCTAGACTATTTTTTGTAGGGAGTTTTTTCTGTTATAGATTCTGTTTCATTTCTAGTGATTAGTCTGCTCAAATTATTTCTTCTAGATTCACATTTGGTGGCCTGTATATTTCTAAAAAGTTGTCCATATCTTCTAGGTTTCAAATTTGTTGGCAAATAATTATTCATAGTATCCGCTTATGGTTTTTGTATTTCTGTGGTATCCATTGAGATTTCTCCTTTATCATTTCTTATTTTGCCTATCTGGGTTCTGTCTCTTTTCTTGATGAGTCTGGCCAGATATTTGCCAACTTTATTTACCCTTTCAAAGAACCAGCTCTTGGGTTTATTGACTTTTTATATATTTTTTTAATCTCTGTTTAATTTCCTCTCTGATCTTGATTATTCCCTTCTTCTGATGGCTGTAGGTTTTGTTTGTTCTTTTCCTAGTTCTTTTTGGTGGTAGGTGAAGTTTGAAGACCTGTATAACTATGAACTTCTAAGAATGGCTTTTGCTACATCCAATAGGTTTTCTATGATTGCGTTTTCATTGTCATTTGTCTCAAGATATTTTTCAATTTCCTCTTTGATTTTCTTATTGACCCATTTTTTTTTTAGTAACATGTTGCTTAGTCTCCATGTAATCTTTTTTCTCATTTCTTTTTCTGAATGTGATTGGTTTCTAGTTTTATGCCACTGTGGTCAGACACTTGAAATAATTTCTATACTTTTAAATTTGTGGGGTTTGTTTTGTGCCCTGGTATATAGCCAGCCCTAGAAAATGTTCCATGTGCACATCTTGAAAAGAACGTGTATTCTCATTTTTTGATTGTACTGTCCTGAAAATACCAATTAACTCTAACTCTTTTATTGTATTGTTTAGAATCCTTGTTGCCTTATTTATTTTCTGTCTAGAATTGTCCACTGATGTAACTGGTATGTTAAAATCTCCTGTTGTTATTGTATTTCCATCAGTTTCTCCCTTTATGTCTTTTAGCATTTGTTTTATGTATTTGGGTGCCCTTAGGTGCATGTATGTTGACAAGTATAAAATCCTCTTCTTCTATTGGTCTTTTATATCATTATATAGTGTCCTTATTTATCTTTCTTTGTGGCTTTTATTTTAAAATCTGTTTTGTCTGATATGAGTATATTGACTCCCACTTTCTTATATTTCTGCTAGCAAGAAGTATCTTTTCCCATCTCCTCATTTTCAGTCTATGTGTGTCCTTTGCCTAAACTGGGTCTCTTATAGACAGCTCTGGTTTTTTAATCTTCTGCCACTCTGTGTCTTTAGGTGTGGAGCATGTGTTCCATTGAAATTTGGGGTAATTATTGATAAATATGTAATTATGGCCATTTTAAACCTTGTTTTCTGATTGATTCAATGGTTCTTTTTTTGTTGGTTTCTTTTCCTTTTTTGTTTTTCTTTTTGTGGTTTGATGATTTCCCTCTATTTTATGCTTGTGTTCTCTTCTTTCTAGTTTTTGTGAATTTATTGTGCATTTTTGATTTGTGGTTATCTTGTTTTTCAACTATGTTAACCCTTTCCCATATCTGATGCTTTAGACTCATAGTCATGTAGGCTCAACCCCATTCTAAAAAAAAAAAAGAATCTATGTTTTCTTACTCTTTTTCCTCAAATTTTACAATTTTGATGTCCTCTTTTATACCATCATTTTTATCCTTTTGCTGTTCATTGTGTTTATCATCACTTTCACAAATAGATTTTTGGTTTTTTAATCTGTATACTCAGCTTATTTAAGTGATTTACTTTCCAACTGTGATTTCCTCTTTCCTATATCATCTTGTTTCTTTTCTTTTTAAAGAAGACCTTTCAATATTTCTTTTAGGATAGGTTTAGTATTGCTGCCTTCTGTGAGTTTTTGCTTGTCTGAGAAACTCTTGATCTCTCATCCTATTCTAAATGATAATCTTGCTGGCCAGAGTATCCTAGGTTGCAGATTTTTCCATTTCAAGACTTTGGGTATATTTTGCCACTTCCTTCTGGCCTGCATCATTTCTGTAGAGAAATCAGTTGATAGGCTTATGGGGGTTCCCTTGTAATGAACTCTTTTTTTCTCCCTTCCTGTCTTTAAAATCTTCTGTTTAATTCTTTGCCATTTTTATTATATCTTGGTGTACGTCTGTTTGAATTCATCTTGTTGGGAACCCTCTGTGCTTCCTGTATTTGGATATCAGTTTCCTTCTTTATGCTTGGGAAGTTTTCAGCCATAATTCTTAAAATATATTTTTCAATTCCCTTTTTTCTTTCTTCTTCTGGAATCACTATCATATGTAGATTGGTATTATATTATCCCACAGGTCTCTTACATTGCTTTTATTTATTTATTTTATTTCATTTGGCTTTCTGTTAACTGTTCTAACTAGGTAGTTTCCATTAGTTTATCTTCCAGATCACTTATCCTTTCTTCTGCATTATTCATTCTGCTTGTCATTGCCTTTAGCTCAACTTTTGTTTAGGCAAATGAATTTTCTAATTTTTCTTGGCTACTTATAGTTTCTAGTTCTTTTTCTAGAGTAATTTGTATTTTTGTCAATAGCCTTTCTTAATTCCTTCAGTATTTTCAATACCTTCTATTTGAATTCAGTGTCTATTACACTGAAAAGGTCTGTTTTATTGTTTGTTCCTTCAAGGGGACTCTCTTAGTCTTTTAACTTGGAGTGGTTCCTCGACTTCTTCATTATACTTATATTTCTCTTACTTTGTGTATTTAGGGGGAAAAATTATCTACTATAGTCCTAGAGGGCTATTTATATGCAAGAATGTCCCTGTGTAGCTTGCATGCATTTAATATTTTTTGTTACATGGGCTGCTTTTAGTTTAGATATTTTTCAGCTCTTTCCTCAACATGTGCTGGCCATTATCCCCTTGAGAGGGGGTATGCAGATTTTCAGCCAACACGTGTTCCTAGAAAGGCAGGGGCTGCAACTGACTCCAGCTCGTGGGATGCTCAGCAGTGTCAATGGCCTGCACCCCTCCTTTGGAGTCTGAAATGGAGGCAGCAGTGGGCACCTGCTCACATCCACTCTGGAGGTCATGTTGGCAGTGCCCCACTGCCTGAGAGTGCACACAGAAAAATAAGCCCCTATGACAGTCCAGCCCCTCTCCTCATGCACCCCTGTCAATAGCATCTTGTCTCTCTCTCTCTAGCAGGCCCAAGCTTCTTCCTACACACTGTGCTGTGGCACACCACACACAGCCCTCTCAGGCTATCTCCATGCAGCCCACCCCAGTTCTCTCCCCAGGTCTGATCGCTGAAGCCCAAGCCTAAGCATCCAGCTGCCACCCACACCAGCAATGAGCTTCTCAGGCTGGGGAGCTCTGAGCTACAGCAGTAACCATCTGTGCAAGTCCCTCTCCACTTTGCTCTCAGCAAACTGGTACTTTCATCCAAGGCCCTGAAGCTCGTCATCTGTCCTTTCTGATCTCCCCAAGAATGAAAGGGCTTTTGTAGGGTATGGAAACATTTCTTCTTTCACAGCTTCTTCCCAGGGATGGCATGTCCTGTCCTAATTTCTTTCTCTCTCTCTGTTTCTTCTTCATTCTGTTCTATCCAGTTATATGGAGATTTTCTTGCCCTGTTGGAGGTCTGAGTTCTTCTGCCAGCATTCAGTAAATGTCTTGTGAGAACTGTTTCACACATAGGTGAATTATTGATGTATTTATATTCTCTCCTCCACCGTCTTTGTCCCATCTCCCTTCATTTAACTTGTTGTAAACTTTAAATAAATAATATAGTAAAAGGAGTACAACTCGCACAACTCTCACTCTCATGAGAGTTGGACTATAAAGAAAGCTGAGCGTTGAAGAATTGATGCTTTTGAACTTTGTTGGAGAAGCTTCTTGAGAGTTCCTTGGCCTACAAGGAGATCCAACCAGTCAATCTTAAATGAAATCAGTCCTGAATATTTATTGGAAGGACTGATGCTGAAGCTGAAACTCCAATACTTTGGCCACCTGATGCAAAATGCTGACTCATTGGAAAATACCCTGATGCTGGGGAAGATTGAAGGCAAGAGGTGAAGGGGACGACAGAGGATGAGATGGTTGGATGGCATTATAGATGGACGTGAGTTTGAATAAGCTCCAGGAGTTGATGATGGACAGGGAAGCCTGGCGTGCTGCAGTCCATGGGGCTGCGAAGAGTCAGACATGAGTGAGCGACTGAACTGGACTGAATTGAACTGAAGGAGTACAAAAGAATACAGAGTAAATATGTGTCCTTCATTTTCTTGTCCCCCAAATGGAGGGAGAAGAACTGTGAACAGTTTCCTACTATTCTTCCAGAGCTGTGTCATGCTTGAAAATGTATGGAATATATAAGATATTATATATTGTACTATGCACCTAGCTTTCATTTAGTTAAATGTTTTCAAATCTTTTGAAACATTTCAAACATATAGATAACATACTGTTTCATATTACTACACAAGCTGTGGACCTCACAGCTCCATGGGGTACCTTTTATATTGATTATGATGTGATTGGTTCTCTGTGAAGTAGGGTAGCTCTATGGAAAATGACAAAAGATGAATACTTTTGCATCATATTCACCACACAGTTCTATGAAAGCATATATAAATGATTATATTTTCTCTAAATTTTTGAAACTTTCAATAGTAGAAGTTATTTGAGTATCCCTTCTTGATCTCATTATTATTTTGCTTTCCTGCCACAGTCACAGATTTAGTTTTATAAGTTCCATGTATAACTCATATCTCCACTCAATATTTATGTATCCATCATTGTAGAAATACTACATGATGTAGTAATGTTTATCGGTTTTTAAAGTTTATTGAAATGATATACTACTTAAAATGCCATTCTGCAACTTGTTTTTTCCCCCCATCACGCTATGCTTTCACTGTTCATCTTAGTTCATTCTTTTAAAATGCTATGTAATATTCCACTATATCGCAATTTATTTATGTACTCTCCTATTGAATAACATTTCTGTTTCCAATTTTTTTTTCTTTAGAAACTATGCTGAAACAAAGTGCACCCATTCACCAGCATACAAATTTTCTCCAAGTTATATACCAGAGGAATTACTATATATGTATATATAGCAGGGGAATTACTATATATAGCAGGGGAATTACTAAGCTGGAGAATATGTACCTCAACTTATCAGATATTTCAAAATTGCTCTCCAAAGTAATCATACCAATTCACATGCTGATTACTAGTACATGAGCATAGGAGTTACAGTTACTGCAACCATGGCAACTATTGATACTATCATAATTGAAATGATGCCTGTTGGAGATGATATCCCACTGCTATTTTTTCCCTAATTATTGGTAGGTTGAGCATCTTTTCATATGCTCATTATTTGCTTAGGTTATTTCTCTTTAAGTTGCCTGTTAATGGACTTTGTTCATTCTTCTCTTTGGTTAGGGAAAAATAATAAATGTCTTTGTCATTTATGTGTGTTTTACAGGCTGTAGTTTATCTTTTTTAATTTGTTGCTGTGTCTTTGTTGAAAGTGAGAGGTTTTTAAAATTCATCTTGGGGTATCAAATTACCTATCTTTTCCTCTACTTTTTTGTCTTGTCTAAGAAAAATTCCCACAACTAAATGTTATGAAGATATTCCATATTTTCTACCAAAAGTTGCTTTTAACATTTAGATCTCTAATCCATCTGAAACTTGTTTTTGTATATGGTGTGAGAATGCGATCCAATATTACTGAACTTTTCCCACATGGGTAAATGGTTGTTCTAGTACCACTTATCGGATAGCCCTGCTTTTCCTCATTCATCTGTAGTGCCGCCTTGCTCATAGTCCAAGTTCCCACATATACGAGCATCTGTTTTGGGGGTTCTCTATCACATTCCTTAGGTTTCTTTGACTCTTCCCACACCAGTACCACAGTCTTATTTCCTATAGGTCTACAAATTCCTGATACATTTAGTTGAGCAAATTTCCCCTCCCCCATGTTATTCTTCTTCAAATTTATTTTGGCTATTCCTGATTCTTTATGCTTCCATATTAATTTTAAGATTCACTTGTCAAGTTTTATAAAGTCTCTTTTTGATCTTGGTTAGAATATTATTGTTTATAGAGTATTTTGGAAGGAAACGGACATCTTTAACTTTTTTTAATGTAACAGTGTGTATCCCTATACAAATCTTCTTATTCAAATATATTTCGTTTTCCTGTTAGAGGTATTAATCATCATATACTAGGTTAATTTCTAGGTATTTTGTAGACTTTTTTGTTTGATTTTCTAGTTGGTTATTATTGTTTTGTGGAAATGACAAAACAATGGTTTTAGTATGCTGATTTGAGTCCAGTAAACTTATGGAACTTTATTTTTTTGTTCTTGTAGCTTTACAAGTTTTTGGATTGTCTTTGTTTTAAAATCACATTTTTTTTTTTACAAATAAGGAAAGTTTTATTGTTTCTTTTTCAAATTTTGAGGCATTTACCTTTCTTCTTTTATTGCCCTGGATGAGACCTTGAGCACATTTTTGCCTACAAGCGGTTAGAGTGATATCCTTGTCTGAGGCTAGGAGCAGTCCTAAAATTTCACATTTATGTGTGATATCTTTAGATTTTCCATAGATATTCTTTATTAGGGACTACTCTTAGTTTGCTGTGATGGCTAATTTTATGTGTCAACTAGACTAGACCATGAGATATCTAGACATTTTCATCAACTATTATTCTGGATATGCTGTGATAGTGATTCTGGATGAGACTAACATCTGAGTCAATAGGGCAAGTAAAGCAGATTGCACTCCTTGTTGCGAGTGGCCCCATCCAATAACTGAAGCCCAGAAAAGAACACAAGTTGAACCCTCCAGTGAGTAAAAGAGAACTCCTCCTTCTTGACCTATCTTCGAGACAGGACATCAATTCCTACCTTCAGGAATTGGCTCTTTCTGGGTCCCAAGCTTACCACGCTTCAGGTTGGAATTACATCACAATTTCTCCTGGTTCTCTGGAGTTAGGACTTGAACTAGAACTATACCATTAGCTACCCTGAGTCTCTAGTTGGCCAACCACAGATCATAAACTTGTCAGTCTCCATAACTGGCAAGTCAACTCCTTATAATAAGACACATATATTGATATTTTCTATTGGTTTTCTTTCTCTGGAAAGCTCTGACCAATCCATTTGCTACTAGGTTTTATCCATGAATCAATTTAATCCCTCTCACCACTGCAATATCCCTAGTACAAGCCATCAAGTCATTTCATCTGGGGTATTACCATTTCCTCCTAGTTGGTCTTCTTTTTCTAACTGGTTTCTATATCTGCTACACTTGCTCTAGTATAGATTATTCCCTACATGTTAGCCAGAGAAGTCATTTAAAACACAAATCAGAACTTGTAACTCCCCTTCTGATCACCCTTAAAGATTTTCCCATTACATTTAGAGTAAAATCCAGAGTCCTTATTTTGGTAAATAAAACCATTCATGATTTGAGTTCTAACATTCTCTCCAAACCCTTACCTTTTACTCAGTCCCTCCAACCACCTTATTTCTCCTTATGCCTGCCAAGCATGCTTCTAAATGTTCCTCCTCTTTCTTTGATCCAAGCAGATTCCTATCCTGGAGTCTTTGCATTCACAATACTCTCTGCTTGATGTGCTCTCTCACTAAAACTTTTGTCTTACTGCCTCCATTCATCCAGGCATCCTCTCAAAATACCACTCAGAATCAAATTCTATCTCATTGTCTTGCTTTGTTTTGCTCTGTAGGGGTTATTGGTAGTGGTTTAGTTGCTAAGTCACATCGGACTCTTGTAATCCCATCGACTGTAGCCTGCCAGGCTTCTCTGTCCATGGAATTCTCCAGGTTCTCTAGGAGAGAATACTAGAGAGGGTTGCTATTTCCTTCTCCAGAGTATTCTCCCAACCCAGGAATCGAACCCAGGTCTCCTGCATGGCAGGCAGATTCTTTACCGACTGAGCTATGAGGGTAGCATTATATACCATGACATTATGCAGTTTTTCTATTTGTTTATTTGGTTATGTGTGTGATTCATCCAAGGGGCTTCCCAGGTTGTACTGGTAGTAAAGAACCTGCCTGCCAATGCAGGAGACATAGAGACCCAGGTCGCATCTCTGGTTGGAGAAGATGCCCTGGAGGAGGGCTTGGCAAGCCACTCCAGTATTCTCGCCTGAGAAACCCATGGACAAAAGAATTTGGATCGTTACAGTCCTTAAGGTTTGCAAAGAGTCCAATAGGAATGAAGCAACTTAGCACACAGTCACGTGATTCATCCACTCGAATGTAAACTCTATGAAGCAGAGCACTTTCCTCTGTATTTTCTTGTTATATACCCATTGCCTAGGCGATGCTTAACGTACAGTAGGTGCTAAATCAATATTTGTTAAATACATAAATAAACAGTCTTACCTTTTCCTGAAACTGTGATTTATGTGCTAATACAGTTGATAGATTTTAAGATATTTAAACAGTTTTCTCTTCTGCGACAAAGCGTGCTTAAACATGATGTGTGTGTATTCTTAATCCACTAGTGAACTCAACTTGTAATATTTTATTTAGGATTATTTTTTATGTCCATATAGGAATTTTTCTATAGTTTCATTTTTATAATGTTCTGTCTAGTTTGGGTAACAATAGCCTATTAACTTCACAAATTGAGCCAGCCAGCCTTTTTTCCTTGACTTTTATTATAAACAATTCATAGTAAAGCAGCAGATATTTGTTTTTAGGAAATTTGTTAAAATACACCTCTAAAGATGGCTTGGCTTTGGTGTCATTGGTAAGAGACTTTTAATTTCTTTAGTTATTAGTTTATTCATGTTTTCAATTTTTTTTCACTAGTCATTTTGATTTTTGGTAATTTTAATTTTTCTAAAAAATGAACATTTCATCTAAATTTTAAATTGGTTTAGTATGTCCCTCTTATTTTTAGTATCTGTACTATGTCTGTATTTTGCCTCTTTTTTGTTACTAATTACTTGTGTTCTCTATTTTTTACATTTTTTTAATCAAAGCTTTAGCTTACAGGCCTATTAATCCTCTACATCATTTCTTAATTTTCTACTTATAAATTTGTGTTCTTATTTTTATTATGTCCTTAAATTAGATAACTTTTTTGTTTCCTTTATTTTTTCCCCTAGCTTCCTGAGTTAGATGATTTATTTTTTTCAAATTTTTCTTTATTTTCAACATGTTAAAGGCTCTGCTTTTGCAGCCATATACCCATTCTTTTTACTGTATTTCTAAAATGTTATGTATAGCATTAATTTCACTGTTACTCATATTTATATGTTTTTCTAACACATGAAATATATTTTAAAATACAAACATATGGGTTCTCTCAAATCACTTTTTGATGTTGATTTCTTGTTTAATTGTATTATGGTCAGAAAATGTAGTCTACATAATACTAATTTCTTATAATTTACTGAGATATCTTTGGTGGTCTAGCATATAGTCAACTTTTTAAAAAATAAATATTGCATATACTTGAAGGTAATGTATATTTTTATTTTGGGGGGATATAGGGCTTCCCCAATGGCTCAGCAGTAAAGAATCCGTCTGTAATGCAGGAGACCTGGGTTTGATCCCTAGGTGGGGAAGATCCCCTGGAGGAGGTCATGGCAACCCACTTCAGTATTCTTGCCTGGAGAATCCCATGGACAGAGGAAGCCTGGTGGGCTACAGTCCATAGGGTCACGTATAGTTGGTCATGATTAATATATTCCCTTTGCTTTACATCTATCAAATATAATTTAAACAAGTGTATAGAAGTTCATGATATACTTTCTTCATGGAACAATCACTTGTATTATCATGTGATGTATACCTTCATTTCCAGCAATGCTTTTTGCTTTCAATTCTATCTTGTCTGATGTTAATAAGAGTACAGCACTCTTCTTTCACTTAATATTTGTATGGTTTCTCTTTTACCATACCTTCAATTCATGGCATAAAGGAGTTATGAGATTTCTCTTGCTCCAGGTCATATTACTAAAACTCCAAAATTTTTTTTTGTCTCTCATTTTTTTTATTGTTTTTGCCATACAATGTCATAATATCACCATGGGTTTACATATGCTTCCCCTCAAGAACCCCCCTCCCTCCTCCCTCTCCCCCAGGAAATCTCGCTGCACCAGCCCCGAGCATCAATCCTGGGCTGGCGATTGATTACACATATGATAATTAACTTGTTTCAATGCCCTTCTCCCATATCATCCCACCCTTACCCTCATCCACAAAGTCCATGAGTCTATTCTATACATCTGCGTTCCTTTTGCTGTCTCGCATGTTGGGTTCTCGTTACTGTCTTTCTAAATTCCATATATATGTGTTAATATACTGTATTGTTGTTTTTGCTTCTGGCTTACTTCACTCTGGATAATGGGCTCCAGTTTCATCCATCTGAGTAGAATTGCTTCAAATGAATTTTTTTTTTAATGCTGAGTAATATTCCATTGTGTATATGTACCACAGCTTTCTTATCCATTCATCAGTTGATGGGCATCTAGGTTGCTTCCATGTCCTGGCTATTGTAAACAATGCAACGATGAACATTGGGGTACATGTGGCTCTTTCAATTCTGGTTTCCTCGGTGTATATGCCCAGCAGTGGGATTGCTGGATCATATGGCAGGACTATTTGCAGCTTTTTAAGGAACCTCCACACTGTTTTCCATAGTGGCTGTACTAGTTTGCATTCCCACCAACAGTGTAAGAGGGTTCCCTTTTCTCCACATCCTCTTCAGCACTTATTGCTTATAGACTTTTGGATGGCAGCCATTCTGACTGGTGTAAAGTGGTACCTCATTGTGGTTTTGATTTGCATTTCTCTGATAATGAGTGATGTTGAACATCTTTTCATGTGTTTGTTAGCCATTTTTATATCTTCTTTGGAGAAATGTCTGTTAAGTTCTTTGGCCCACTTTTTAATTGGGTTGTAAAACTCTAAAATTTGATCCCAGGAAATCTTATACTGAAGTCCATAATCTCAACGATGTTGTCTCCTAGAATGTGCTTCCAATCTTGGAACCCAGGAGGCACAGGTCTCCAAGCCATCTTGCTATATTGAATTTCTTTCTCACTGACATGTTTATCCTGTGTTTGCTACTCCTTATGTCTTTTTATCTTTCTCTAATTGATTTTTTTGCATCACTGTTGGGTGCTTCTCTCAACCTGTTCTATATCTTGCTTAGCAATATTCTTGAATATAGCCTCATATCATTATATACAGAGCTCCTTCATTAAGTTTAATGGCTGTATAGTATTTCATTGTATTTATTTCAGTGTTAAATTAGTCCCATAAAGAAGAGCACTAAGGTTATTTCCAATATTTTTTTCTGTTATCAATAATACTGAAGTAAATTCCCTTATACATAAATAGTTTGGAAATGCTGAAGTATACTTAGGGAATAAATTCCTAACAATATAATTGCTAGGCCAAAGGTTATAGACATTTCCCAATTTATGAATAGCTATCATACAGTTGCTTTCCACAGAGGTTGGATAATCTATACTACCAAAAACTATGTATGAAAATTTCTAATACCCATACATTGTCATCAATTATATAATTTCTTTCATCTTCATTAATCTAAGTAAAAACGATACATCACAGCTTTCGTTTTCTTTTCCCTACTTTTTTATTTTTGATAGTTAAATTTATGTTTCTACAGGTTTATTGATATGTAACTGACTTTTATAACATTATGTAAGGTATATAATGTGATAATTTGATTTACATATATATTATGAAATGATTATCACACAAAGGTTAGTTAACACAGCCTTCATCTCACATAGTTACTTTTTGTGTGTATGTGTGATGAAAACATTTAACACACTACTGACTGGGGAACTTTTATGGAAACTAATGCCTATGGCTGGCAATTTGTTACATAAGTGAGTATTGAAACATTGCTTGTCAATAACATTCCGGTAACAAAAGATGTATTAATACATCTCCAGTCAACAGTATGGGGGAAGATCTACTATGTTAGCAACCTTTAAGTATACAAAATGTATTGTTAACTATAGTCCCCATGCTGTACATTAAATCCCTAGAACTTATTCATCTTGTATGTTTGTACCCTTTCACCAAAATCTACCCCTTACTCCCATCTCCCAGGTTCTGGGAACTGCCAGTCTACCGTTTCTATGAGTTCAACATTTTTTTGATTCCATCTATAAATGAGACCATACACTATTTGTGTTTTTCTGTCTGTATCACTTTGCGTAATGTCCTCAAGATTCATCCATAGTGTCACAAATAGTAGGAGTTCCTTCTTTTTATGGCCGAATAATATTTAATTTTTATCCATCAGTCGACATTTAGATTGTCTCTGTGTCTGAAGAATAATGCTGCAATGAACATGGAAATGCAGGTGTCTTTGTGAGATCCTGTTTTCATTTTCATTGAATATGTACCCAGAAGTGAGATTGCAAGATCATATGACAGTTCTATTTTTAATTTTTTTAAGGACCACCATACTGTTTTCCAAAATGACTACACTAATTTACATTTCCATCAATAATGCATAAGGATCCCCTTTTCTCTATTTACTCGCTTCTCTTTTTTTTATTTTTATTTACTATTTTTATTTATTTATTTATTTATTTATTTCCTCCCTTTTATTGTTTTTGTCATACAATGCCATGATATCACCATGGGTTTACATATGCTCCCCCTCCAGAAACCCCTCCCTCCTTCCTCTCCCCCGGGAAATCTCGATGCACCAGCCCCGAGAATCAATCCTGGGCTGGCGATTGATTACACGTATGATAATTAACATGTTTCAGTGCCATTCTCCCATATCATCCCACCCTTTCCCTCATTCACAGAGTCCACGAGTCTATTCTATACATCTGCGTTCCTTTTGCTGTCTCGCATGTTGGGTTCTCGTTACCGTCTTTCTAAATTCCATATATATGTGTTAATATACTGTATTGTTGTTTTTGCTTCTGGCTTACTTCACTCTGGATAATGGGCTCCAGTTCGGTCCATCTGAATAGAATTGATTCAAATGAATTTTTTTTTAATGCTGAGTAATATTCCATTGTGTATATGTACCACAGCTTTCTTATCCATTCATCAGTTGATGGGCATCTAGGTTGCTTCCATGTCCTGGCTATTGTAAACAATGCAGCGATGAACATTGGGGTACACGTGGCTCTTTCAATTCTGGTTTCCTTGGTGTATATGCCCAGCAGTGGGATTGCTGGATCATATGGCAGGACTATTTGCAGCTTTTTAAGGAACCTCCACACTGTTTTCCATAGTGGCTGTACTAGTTTGCATTCCCACCAACAGTGTAAGAGGGTTCCCTTTTCTCCACATCCTCTCCAGCATTTATTGCTTGTAGATTTTTGGATTACAGCCATTCTGACTGGTGTAAAGTGATATCTCATTGTGGTTTTGATTTGCATTTCTTGATAATGAGTGATGTTGAACATCTTTTCATGTGTTTGTTAGCCATTTTTATATCTTCTTTGGAGAAGTGTCTGTTAAGTTCTTTGGCCCACTTTTTGATTGGGTCGTTTATTTTTCTAGAATGGAGCTGCAGGAGTTGTTTGTATATTTTTGAGATTAATTGTTTGTCCATTGCTTCGTTGGCTATTATTTTCTCCCATTCTGAAGGCTGTCTTTTCACCTTGCTTATAGTTTCCTTTGTTGTGCAGAAGCTTTTAATTTTAATTAGGTTCCATTTGTTTATTCGTGTTTTTATTTCCAGTATTCTGGGAGGTGGGTCATGGAGTATCCCACTTTGGGTTATGGCAGAGAGTGTTTTGCCTATGTTATCCTCTAGGAGTTTTATAGTTTCTGGTCTTATGCTTAGATCTTTGATCCATTTTGAGTTTATCTTTGTGTATGGTGTTAGAAAGTGTTCTAGTTTCATTCTTTTACAAGTGGCTGTCCAGTTTTCCCAGCACCACTTGTTAAAGAGGTTGTCTTTTCTCCATTGTATATTCTTGCCTCCTTTGTCAAAGATAAGGTGTCCATAGATGCATGGATTTATCTCTGGGCTTTCTATTCTGTTCCATTGATCTATATTTCTGTCTTTGTGCCAGTACCATACTGTCTTAATGACTGTGGATTTGTAGTATAGCCTAAAGTCAGGTAGGTTGATTCTGCCAGTTCCATTCTTCTTTCTCAAGATTGCTTTGGCTATACGAGGTTTTTTGTATTTCCATACAAATTGAGAAATTATTTGTTCTAATTCTTTAAAGAAGACCTCTGGTAGCTTAATAGGAATTGCATTGAATATATAGATTGCTTTGGGTAGTATACTCATTTTCACTATATTGATTCTTCCAATCCACGAACACGGTACATTTCTCCATCTGTTTGTGTCCTCTTTGATTTCTTTCATCAGTGTTTTATAGTTTTCTATATACAAGTCTTCTGTTTCTTTAGGTAGGAATACTCCTAAGTATTTTATTCTTTTTGTTTCGATGGTGAATGGAATTGTTTCCTTAATTTCTCTTTCTGATTTCTCACTGTTAGTGTATAGGAATGCCAGGGATTTCTGTGTGTTGATTTTGTATCCTGAAACTTTGCTATATTCACTGATTAGTTCTAGTAATTTTCTTGTAGAGCCTTTAGGGTTTTCAATATAGAGGATCATGTCATCTGCAAACAGAGAGAGTTTTACTTCTTCTTTTCCAATCTGGATTCCTTTGATTTCTTTATCTGCTCTGATTGCTGTGGCCAAGACTTCCAGAACTATGTTGAAATGTAGTGGTGAGAGTGGGCACCCTTGTCTTGTCCCTGATTTCAGGGGGAATGCTTCCAGCTTTTCACCATTGAGGATAATGTTTGCTGTGGGTTTGTCATATATAGCTTTTATTATGTTGAGGTATGTTCCTTCTATTCCTACTTTTTGGAGGGTTTTTATCATAAATGGATGTTGAATTTTATCAAAGGCTTTCTCTGCATCTATTGAGATAATCATGTGATTTTTATTTTTCAATTTGTTAATGTGGTGTATTACATTGATTGATTTACGAATATTGAAGAATCCTTGCATCCCTGGGATAAAGCCTACTTGATCATGATGTATGACCTTTTTGATGTGTTGTTGGATTCTATTTGCTAGAATTTTGTTGAGGATTTTTGCATCTAAGTTCATCAGTGATATTGGCCTGTAGTTTTCTTTTTTTGTGGCATCTTTGTCGGGTTTTGGAATTAGGGTGATGGTGGCCTCATAGAATGAGTTTGGAAGTTTACCTTCGTCTGCAATTTTCTGGAAGAGTTTGAGTAGAATAGGTGTTAGCTCTTCTCTAAATTTTTGGTAGAATTCAGCTGTGAAGCCATCTGGTCCTGGGCTTTTGTTTTTTGGAAGATTTCTGATTACGGTTTCGATTTCCGTGCTTGTGATGGGTCTATTAATATTATCTATCTCTTCCTGGTTTAGTCTTGGAAAGTTGTACTTTTCTAGGAATTTGTCCATTTCATCCAAGTTGTCCAGTTTATTTGCATATAGTTGCTGATAATAGTCTCTTATGATCCTTTGTATTTCTGTGTTTTCTGTTGTGATCTCTCCGTTTCATTCCTAATTCTGTTGATTTGGTTCTTCTCCCTTTGTTTCTTGGTGAGTCTGGCTAATGGTTTATCTTCTCAAAGAACCATTTTGGCTTGGTTGATTTTTGCTATGGTCACTTTTGTTTCCTTTGCATTTATTTCTGCCCTGATCTTTAAGATTTCTTTCCTTCTACTAGACCTGGGCTTCGGCATCTCTTCCCTTTCTAGTTGCTTTAGGTGTAAAGTAAGGTCATTTGTTTGATTTTTTTCTTGTTTCCTGAGGTGAGCTTGTATTGCTATGAACTTTCCCCTTAGCATTGCTTTCACAGTGTCCCATAGGTTTTGGGCTGTTGTGTTTTCATTTCCATTGGATGGGCTGATACTTCAGCTGAAGTTCTAATACTTTGGCCACCTGATGTTAAGAGCTGGCTCATTAGTAAAAATCCTGATGCTGGGAAAGATTGAAGGCAGAAGAGGAAGGGGACCACAGAGGATGAGATGGTTGGATGACATTACCAACTCAATGGACTTGAGTTTTAGCAAGCTTCAGGAGATGGTGAAGGACAGGGAAGCCTGGCGTGCTGCGGTCCATGGGGTCTCAAAGAGTTGGACATGACTGAGTGACTGAGCAACCAGTTTAATAGTTGAATCAGGAAACATGATGCCTCTAGCTTTATTCTTTTTTCTCAGGGTTTATTTGAGCGTTCAGGTCTTTAATGGTTCCATACACATTTTCCATGTCTTTTCTTATGAGTGAGACTGAGCATATTTTCCTATGTTTAAGCATATTTGTCTTTAGTTTTCCAGTAATTGCTTGCCTGCTACCTTGTCAGTTTTTAAATATACTCTCTTTTACTTTTTAATTTTGGGTTTGTTTAAAAGTTAAATGGATTCAATGCACCACTCCAGCACTTCTCTTTTTTTTTTTTTCCATCTAGATCTTGGTTGACTCAAAGTTTTCCTCTGAAGGATTATCTTCTCTCATTCATAAACAAATTTGTATAGGTAGAAGATTCTTAGCTTATACTCTTTTTAGGTGTTAAAAGTATTTCTTCTTTGTGTTCTAGCATTCATTTCTTTCTATAAACTCTCCTGTAGTCCACCTTATCTGTTATCTTTTTGACTAGAATCTCAAATAACTTTTTCTTCATTTTTACTCTTCAGAAGCTTTACTAAGATGTGTTTCTTGCCTCATTGTTTTAACTCAATTATTCCTGGACCATGTTGTATGTGCCCGTTCAATCAACACATCTGAGAAATTCTCTTTAATTATATCTTTAAATATTTTTAAATACTTTTTTTAAATTTTCTTTACTTTATTGTGTTGGTTTTGCCATACATTGACATGAAACTGCCATGGGTTTACATATGCTCCCCCTCCAGAACCCCCCTCCCTCCTCCCTCCCAATTCCCTCCCCCTGGGTCATCTCGGTGCTAAATACTTTAAATATTTTTTTCTTTCACATTTTATGGTCTGTCCCTGTGGACAGCATTAGTCTAACCTCCCTTTAACTTTTCATTTTATTATGCTACCTCTACAATATTCTGCCTCTACAGTATTCCTTATGTTGTTTTTAGTAAAATCTATTCTTTTTTATCCTACTCCAAATGTATCCTTTTGTTCTCTGATGGTTTTGTTTTCTCTTCCATTTCTTTTCAGTTTGCCAATTCAAATTTCATTGTATGTTACTTTATCCTATTTTTCCTACACTCTCATGTTCATAATTAGAATTTCTACTTAATAGAAGCAATAAATTCTTAACATTTAAAATTCTTGACAAATACTTGTTTACAGTTTTTAAACAGCTCTCATAAAAAATATTTATCTGGTAAGGGTTTATTATCTGCCATTCTTTTTCCCTTTTCCCCTCATATAGTATATTTGATTGTTTTATGGAAGTTCTTTAAAAAAAAAAATTTGACTACAACCTCCTGGCACATATTTCAGGATCTTATTATTATTTTTCTAAATTATCATTTCTGAGTACACAGCTACAGATATATGTTCAATAAAAAGTCACAGTGAAACTTTTCTCACTGATAAGCAGAAAGCATGGAGATGCACAATACACAGATAAAATGTCATAGTTCATTCCAAAATATACACATTACCGTAAAGACAATTATATTTAATACAATACTTATACTTTATTTGGCAAAGAGATAAAAAGAAATTGTTTTGAAATAGTTTATCAATTAATGATGAAAAAGTATGTCCAGTCCACATGCATTTTCATATCAAAGCCTGCTGCAACTATTGAAAGTATGTCTTCCTTGAGACACTTAAAACAAGCACATGTATTTAGAGTAACTAGTAACTTTTAAAAATAAAATGTTAGTTTATTAGTTTGGAAGGGAGAGATCAGGTCCACAACACATTTCAGGCTACATTTTATGAAAGTATAGGGTTTTATTAAACTTCCTGTTTCTGCTGGCTGCTTGCTTGGGTTGCTGTGGAGGGCCATGTGATTGTAGCAAACGCTGGATGTAAATTTATACCTTTGGCATAAAATGAAAGATAAAATATAGGAAATCTGAAAATGCTGTTGCTTGTCTAACAATTTGATCTTAGAAGTTACTATATACCACCTTAGAGAAGGAGAGGGACAGAATTAATGTCAATAGTCTAAATATTGGCTTGGGCTCCTGGCAAGTTTTCCATGAAAGGCAGAGAGGGTGAAGTTAATACTTACCAACAGAGGCCCACACGTAATCTGTGGCTGGAAAGGGTTGAATGCTAGGTCCCCAGAAGATTAAAGGAACTTGGTTCAAGGTAGCATTAAATCTAGACTCTAGAATTTAATAATTCTAGTTAAATTAGGAAGAATTAGGGATTTAAATTTATGTACAGATTTTGGAAGATAAAATCAACAAATATCCATAAGAATGGTTTCCTACTAAACGAAAATTTTCCTGCTCTGGTATGCATAGCTTCTTTTTTCATATTCAAACTTCCCAGACACTAATAAATGAGATGCCCTCGCCCCTAACAATAAGGTTGTTGCTACAGCTGCAGCAGTTCTATCTCCCCCTTCTCTGATTTTTGGGAAGACTGAAAACCAGTGTGGTTTGTTTTTATACACTTGGCCCAGATCACAGGAAGACCACAAAAAAGTCTGATAACACATTTGGACTCAGACTTCACATGCAAAAATAAAAATATACATCCCCTAACCACTTTTTCACTCTCACTCCTATGCTTACAGCATCAAAGTTGTTGTTGTTGTCGTTTGTGTTACCTGCTCACACCACAGAACCATGATGGTCAACTGGATCTCTGATCCTCATTATTAGCCTCACTCATGACAGAGACAACTATCACAGAAGGAAGGGAGAAGGAATAAGCACACATTTTCCCTTATACCTTCATGTGACTTCTTGTCACACGTCAGCAGGAAAAGCAAGTCATACGGCTCTACCTGGCTAAAGAGGAAGAATATTGGGGATTAGTTTCTATTTTTGTAATATGTCTAGGCATTTGATGTGTTCAGACATTTTTTTCAGACTATGTTCTACAAAACATGAGAAGCAAAGCTATTTCCTTCTTTTCTTAAATGACAAATAAATAAAGACTCCTGAAAGTGAAAGTGAAAGTCACTCAGTCGTGTCCACTCTTTGTGACCCCATGGACTACACAGTCCATGGAATTCTCCAGCCAGAATACTTGCCTTCTCCAGTGTAAAAGGAAATAGACATGTAACTGAGTAACAAAGACTACTTCTAGAAATATTACTGCTTTGAAAGTCATCCAGTGTTTCAGAACATGAAATACCATTTTAAGACAATGCCATGGAGACATGCCAGGCATTTATTAAAGTTTTTAAAACCAATTGTTCCTCTTTGAAAACTATTCACTTTACAATTATGATTCACCTTACAATATACACTTTACCTTCTTCTTTTCTGATCAGTCTTGATCAGCCTAAATCTAATTGATAGGAATATCAATTATATTACTAATGTGATGGCTACTTTATATTCAGTGTGTATGAATAAAAAAATTTTAATGACATTATTGTGTGCCTGTTTAAGTATGATGCCAGCCAAAGAGTTGGTCATTACTCAGTGCCAGCCCTTGAGGAGATGAAGATTTAGATGGAGGAGAGGTTAGAATGGAGAAGATATACAGTAATTACTTGAGGATTATATGCTAATGCATTTCCAAAGCAAATGGGTTTTAAATTTGTGGCAGTTGTTGAATCCTTCCTCCCTTATATGTAAATTGAAATTATTAGATACATAAAAGGAGAGCTCTTCTGATTGAAACAGGAATGGGATGCCATGGATCTGCCCTGGTAGTTTCCTTATCCTAACTTCTTGCAATGCTTGTTTCTTCTAGGGAAGCTCTTGGCATTTTTGGAGTAGAGTTTAGGGACAAAAGGAAGATCTCTTAGTCCCTACTGCACACATGCTTAACTTTATTTTGTTCAAATAATCAAATACATATATTTAATGTATACTAGCCTTTGAGATAGGTATTCCCTGATAGCTCAGTTGGTAAAGAATCCGCCTGCAAAGCAGGAGACCCCAGTTCAATTCCTGGGTTGGGAAAATCCCCTGGAGAAGATATAGGCTACCCACTCTAGTATTCTTGGGCTTCCTTTGTGGCTCAGCCGGTAAAGAATCCACCTGCAGTGTGGGAGACCTGAGTTTGATCCCTGGGATGGAAAGATCCCCTGAAGATGGGAAAGGCTACCCACTCCAGTATTCGGGACTGGAGAATTCCATGGACTGTATAGTCCCTGAGGTCACAAAGAGTTGGACATAGCAATTTCCTGCCATATGTGTTATAATGGCCTTGTCATAGACTAGACTATGATTTTAAAGTAGAAATAAATGAGAGATAGCTTCCCAGGTGGCTCAGTAGGTAAAGAATATGCCTGCCAATGTAGGAGATGTGGGTTCTATCCTTGGGTTTAGAAGATCCCCAGGAGTAGAAAATGGCAGCCCACTCCACGATTCTTGCCTAGAAGATGCCATAGACAGAGGAGCCTGGTAGGCTACAGTCCATGGGGTTGCAAAAAGTTGGACATGACTGAACACAGCACAGCAAGTAGTTCAGAGAGAAGGTAGAAGAGAAGGAGTGAAGGGTGGCAGTTGGGAAAGTTTCTTTCACACAGTAATATAGAACTAACCAATTGATGGTTGATAGATAAACGAATCAGTCTTTCCAAACTCAAATGGATAGAATTTTATGAGAAGTATTGCCAATTTTGTCCCTCAAGTCTCCCTCAAATGACAATGTTAACTGAACGGTTATAATCCATGAGTAGCAAAGCAAAATTACATTATATGAATGGGAGGAACAGAGTTTTCAGTTGAGAAAAAATTTAGGGAAATTTAAAGAAAAAAATGAAGATTAGTGAGAAAGGTAGGAAAATAGGTTTTGTTTACATGCTAACAATAAACTCAGATTCCCAACTAAGTTTGTGTTTGGAAGAAAACTATAGAGAAGGAGTTATGAGAAATACTTAGTGACAGAATGTTATCAGCACTTTTTCCTCATTAGGAGCATTGATACTGATGTGTTGTTCCAGTTTGTTTGCAGTCCCTCTAAACTATCTGAGATCGCTGCTATGTAGTGCCAATGCATATGGTTGAGCAAATCGTGCACTGTGCAAGAAAGCACTTCCAGCAGGGTGATATAGATGCCATGGACTTGCATATTTATTACAACAGTATTCCTATTGAAGTAGAGTTACAGTGAAGGGGCACTTTTTCCTAACTTAAACAGAAGTGTCATATGCGCTAGTAACAGTCCTAACACATATTATCCAAAAGAAGTGCTCATTCTTTTGTAGAATCAGCTCAACTCTACCCAAGATGTGTCATCACCAGAAGTATAGATGAATCATTTTTCATTTGCTTTTCTTATCTTAAATAAATGTGCTCATCAATGAAGTTTAAAATGCCCATTTTGGACCCTTTTGATGCCCTAAAAGATGGCTGACATCCCAAATTTTGGGAGTGAACCCAAAACAATTTGCTTTACTAATTCAAGATGAGGATTGGTTGGTTCCAAAGAGGAAAAGAATAATTGGATTTGGCAGATGAAATTTTTTTCTGGATTGTTTACTGCCTGGCATGTAGTAACCATTTAAGAAGATATCTCTGGAATAAATTAGTCCATAGACGCCATCATCTCTAGAATCACCAAGACGACTGTTATTTTCAGAATCAGTCTAGAAGCTAAGTAAGAATAAACAATATTAACAACAATGGTGATGATGAAACTGATAAATACATTGTGGTACCTAGATTCTACCAGCTGACCTTTATTATACGCCTGTGGTTTTCTAAAACATGTCTGTTCTATTATATTTGGTCAGCTGTTCTTTCTTTCCTTTTAGGCCAATGTCCACTTTCTGATTAGATCCTCAGACACACTTGACATTTTCATCAAGAGAAAGAAAATCATTTCAAGTCCAAAGGATAAGCATCACCACGGTAAAAAGTTATAAAACACTAGGAGTTGCTCTTTAGCAACAGATTTTGAAGGCACGTCCAAAGAAAACATGGGACATGGTTTGGAACAAGCTTGCGTGTACTTCATCATGAGGGCTGTGGTACACAGTATTAGAAGGCTCCAGGGGAATTCAAACACCAGTGGGAAGGAGGGTTTTGCTTGCATTGGCTATTATAAATATGTTTTTACAATAAACAAATGATGGCCATAAGACATGCATGTCTGATGTTGAAGGAAAGCCTATTTGCACCAAATAAATTACAGAAACAGTTCAAGAGCAGTTCATCCTAGTGAAAATATTATCCCTGAACTACTGGCAGGGTAAGTGTCAGGTTAGGTTATCTTTTGTATGAATGCCAATTGCACTTGTTAAATCTTCCAAAGGGCACTTCATTGTGCTTACATACGTTTTGGTGTATTCCAGAAAATTTGCACACATTTAGTTACATACAAACTCCACTTACTCTTTTCCTCTTGGGATTGACTTCTCCCCACTGACTATTGTTGAGCTTGAAAATCATTCCTCTCTGCCCTCATGCCCCCCTACTCTTGCCCTATCCTTGATGACTATACTCCCAATGAATGCCTGGGATGAAGGCCAGGTTGACGGATGCCAATCCTGCACAAATCACAAGACAGACACAACTGATCCAAAGGGCATCAGTTATTCAAAGCCCAGTCCTTCAGTTCACTGAGGGTGAATGGCTTTCAAAACACGTCCAGCAAAAACAATGAAGTAAGAATCTTTGGAGGGGGGGCATTCATTTCAACACATTTTCTGAAAAATTGCAGAAACTTTTTATAAACTTTGGCTTGTTGGAACACTACAGGAATTATATATTAGCAATTTAAAATGAAATAACTCAGCCTGGTTTCTGATATCCTTTGTTGTCCAAGCCTCTGTACAAACATGAGCATAGAATTCGCAGAGTGGTTAACAAGACAGATCCATCCTTTCCAGCAACTGACAACACAGCCTCAGAATTGCTGATTAGCACTTCAGTTGCTATGTCTTGCAAAGGTTTACAAAGAGAAAAAATCTTCAAGTCCGTAGTCTATCACAAACGAATTATTGAGCACTCACAGATTGGAACAAATATCTGAGGGACATTATTTATAGAGTCTGTCTTGATTACCTTTGTGTCTCTTTTGGTAACTAAGACATTTAGAAATAAATGTCTATCAAATTCTTGGTGTTATTGTTGCTTATAATGGCATGTCTCTCTCAGAAAATATATCCTTTCATAGCAGAAACAGGTGTTTCTCCTTTCTCTGCCTGCAGCACATTAGTGTTATAGTGAAAAAATTCATGCTCCAAGGCAAAAGACCAGGATCTGGTCTTTTCAGGATCTGAATTTCAACTCCATCACTTAAAAATCGGGAAAAGCATTGAAATTCTGAGCCTCAGTTCCTTCAAACATAAAATGAGAATGATAGTAGGGGTGTCCCTATGTAATTTTTGGTGAGAAATGAAGATTATAATGTATGAAATGAAATGGTCGATGCTTGAATAAATATAATATGTCATTGTGAGTTGCTTTTTACAATCTGATGAAAAGCTCATGATACCTAAGTCATTGCTTGCCATTGGTGCACTAGATGACTTTGGTACACATTAAAATACTGGTACACCAGTTCAACTCAGTCGCTCAGTCGTGTCCAACTCTTTGTGACCCCAAGGACTATAGCACTCTAGGCTTCCCTATCCATCACCAACTCCGGGAGCTTGCTCAATCTCATGTCCATTGAGTTGGTAATGCCATTCAATCATGTCATCCTCGGTTGACCCCTTCACCTCCTGTCTTCAATCTTTTCCTGCATCATGGTCTTTTCTAGTGAGTCAGTTCTTCGCATCAGGTGGCCAAAGCATTGGAGTTTCAGCTTCAGCATCAGTCTTTCCAATGAATATTCAGGACTGATTTCCTTTAGGATGGACTGGATGGATCTCCTTGCAGACTTAAATTAAACTGAAAATTACCAGGGGGACTTGACAAAAATACAGCACCTTGGCCTCCATTGTCAGCAGTCTGGTGGGGGTTGACTAAGGTTGGACCAAGGCATCCCTATTTAAAAGTATCACAAGTCAACCAAGGTTTGAGGACTACTATCTTAGTATACAAGAATCCCCCTCTCCTTCACAATGATTCTGTGAATATAATTCATGCATCCTCTAGATGCATGGATTACAAACAGAAAATTGATTTACAGGACAATTTATGAAAATCTATCCACTAAAATCTCTAATAAACTCTAGTGATATGTTCTGAACCTCTGTATATGAAAATCCATGGAAATGTAATCAACCTGATAGTAAGAATTTAAATTAAGTGATGGTAAAGAAAATCACCTGTGACTGTGTATATCATAACAAACTGTGGAAAATTCTTAAAGAGATGGAAATACCAGACCACTTGACCTGCCTCTTGAGAAATCTGTATGCAGGTAAGGAAGCAACAGGTAGAACCAGACATAGAACAACAAACTGGTTCCAAATAGAGAAAGGAGTATGTCAAGACTGTATATTGTCACCCTGCTTATTTAACTTATATACAGAGTACATCATGAGAAACACTGGGCTGGATGAAGCACAAGCTGTATCAAGATTGCAGAGAAATATCAATAACTTCAGATATGCAGATGACACCACCCTTATGGCAGAAAGTGAAGAAGAACTAAAGAGCCTCTTGATGAAAGTGAAAGAGGAGAGTGAAAAACTTGGCTTAAAACCCAACATTCAGAAAACTAAGATCATGACATCTGGTCCCATTACTTCATGGTAAATAGATGGGGAAACAATGGAAACAGTGAGAAATTATTTTGAGGACTCCAAAATCACTGCAGATGGTGACTGCAGCCATGAAATTAAAAGACGCTTACTCCTTGGAAGAAAAGTTATGACCAACCTAGATAGCATATTGAAAAGCAGAGACATTACCTTGCCAACAAAGGTCTGTCTAGTCAAAGCTATGGTTTTTCCAGTAGTCATATATACATGTGAGAGTTGGACTATAAAGAGAGCTGAGCACTGAAGAATTGATGCTTTTGAACAGTGGTGTTGGAGAAGACTCTTTAGAGTCCCTTGGACTGCAAGGAGATCCAACTAGTCAATCCTAAAGGAAATCAGTCCTGAATATTCGTTGGAAGAACTGATGCTGAAACTGAATCTCCAACACTTTGGCCACCTGATGTGAAGAACTGACTCATTTGAAAAGACCCTGATTCTGGGAAGGACTGAAGGTGGGAGGAGAAGGGGATGACAGAGGATGAGCTGGTTGGATGGCATCACCAACTCAATGCACATGAGTTTGAGTAGACTCCAGGAGTTGCTGATGGACAGGGAGGCCTGGCATGCTGCAGTCCATGGGGTAACAAAGAATCAGACACAACTGAACTGAACTGAAAGAAAATCAATGTTAACTTATTAAAATATCTGTCATGATATAGTTAACGTCAAGGGAAATATGCTAATTAAACTGACCAATGATTCTATAAAATATATAATAAAACAGTGTGAAAAACAAGTGGAAATTGTTATCATTGTTCAGCCACTTAGTCGTGTCCAACCCCTCATGAACTGCATCACGCTGGGCTTCCCTGTCCTTCACTATGTCCTGGAGTTTGCTCAAACTCATGTCCATTGAGACAATGATGACATCCAACCATCCTCTGTTGGCATCCTCTATTGCCCTCTTCTCTTCTTGCCCTCAATCTTTCCCAGCATCAGGATATTTTCCAATGAGTTGGTTCTTAGTATCAGGTGGCTAGAGTATTGGAGCTTCAGCTTTAGCATCAATCCTTTCAGTGAATATTCAGGATTGATTTCCTTTAGGATTGACAGTTTTGATTTTGCAGTCCAAGGGCTCTCAAGAGTCTTCTCCAGCATCACAATTCAAAAGTATCAGTTCTTCAGAACTAAGCCTACTTTATGGTCCAATTTTCACATCCATACATGACTACTGGAAAAACCATAACTTTGACTAGATGGACCTCCATTGGCAAAGTAATGTCTCTGCTTTTGAATACGCTGTCTAGGTTGATCATAGCTTTTCTTCCAAGGAGCAACTGTCTTAATTTCGTGACTGCAGTCACCATCCTCAGTGATTTTGGAGCCCCCCAAAATAAAATCTGTCACTGTTTCCACTTTTTCCCCATCTATTTTCCATGAAGTGAGGGGATCTGATGCCAGACAAAATGTGGTGCACTTGAGGAGAAAATGGCAAACCACTTCAGTATTCTTGCCTTAAGAACTCCATGAACAGTATGAAAAGGTAAGAAGAGGAAATAATAATTTTTAATTGACTCCTTCTTACCACAGGTGGGCTGAATTGTTAATAGCATCCCAAATCTCTCCTGATACATATTATCACAAGGCCTACCATTGTTAAGAGTGACTTGATATGTTCCTAAAACAATTTTGAACTGAACTTTTCTGAAGTATCAAGGGAAAAAAAAAAAAAGGATCAGTTACTATTCCATTATTTTTCAGTCTCATTCACCTCTGAACTTCCTGGTTCTCTCTGAGGCCAAAGTAAAAACTGCCAAAACACCACGGGAAAGGCTGCTCTCACAGTATTTCTGGCCCACCAAAACTTTCATGAGAAAGCCAATTTCCATGAGATTTCAGTTCCAATTTTACAAACCCAAGAAAACTCAGGATGGTTCAGATAAAGTTCAGATAAGCATTCAGATTTTCAGTTACTTGTGCCAGATGAACCACTAAGCCATTTAACATGTTCACATCCGGGTTTTGGGACAAAGGGAAAAAATCAACTAGAATTCTGATTCAGTGTGGACAATTTTGGAGGAGTACAATATACTGAGAGGGCACTAGAGATTAATGAATAATTTGTTCTGTTTTTGAAAAGTTCAAAGTAAAAATAATGGCTCTGTGACGTATTTTAGAGATTTAAATGAAGAAACCTAGCGACTTCAAACAGTGAACGATCTCTTGTCTGACAAAAATGACTGCAGTAACTGACACAAGATATAATATGGAGAGATAATACTTTGCCACCTGTTTTTCTTTATTCACTTTCTCTTCCCCTTCCTTCTTTCTATATGGAAACGATAGTGCTCACACCACTATGTGTTCACAGACATATAATGAATGACTAATCCTCAGATTTGAAAATTCTGTGAGAATCCATTTCTCCTACTGCCATGGGGGTAGGGAGGAGGGAAAAAAATTAATTTACCTTTGGGGCTAGAAATAATCCTTTGAGGCAAGAAACAATTTCAGAATCTTTCAAAGGGGGAGTGAGTTGACAATGAATTTATTCACCAGGGACCAGGAGCTTCTCATTAACTATCATCAAAGAAAAATAATGTGTGAACAGCAGAATCTTGTTATGACACAATCCACCATGGTGTGAAGTTTAATTGAGCACAGTTAGATTCTTGGGTTCCATCCAAAGAGATTCAGTTATTATAAGTGCCAAAAGAAAACTGTTACAACATGGTTTCATCTTTAATACTTTTTTATGGTCTGAGACCTGAAAAGAGTGATACAGCAAAACCCTATTATACTCAAATATGTGAAAGTGAAAGTTGCTCAGTCCTGTTTGACTCTTTGTGACTCCATGGGCTATACAGTCCATGGAATTCTCCAGGCCAGTATACTGGAGTGGGTAGCCTTTCCCTTCTCCAAGGGATCTTCCCAACCCAGGGACTGAACCCAGGTCTCCCACATTGCAGGCAGATTCTTTACTGCCGGGGTCCATCCCCAGCGGGTCCGGGGGTCTTGAGGGATGAGTGGCGTCGGCTGAAGAACTGAGCTGAGTCAATGTGTGGTGATGGAGCTGTCTCTCTCGTTTATTGTTGTTTTACAGTTTTATAGCCAAAAGACATCCCCATTACATCATTACATCACCTATCATTCTATACAATTTTTTGTTTTCTACCTTCCATAACAACTTTATCATTGAGTTCATTCCCCAATCTATCATGAAACATTCCCCTTGCAGAAGTCAGATTTCTATGTAATTAGACTGAACAATAGTATGTTTGCCATTTGAATGTCTTCAGCATACTTCATTCAATCATGATAAGTACATCAATCTAAGTTACGTTTCTCTTATCAGGTGCAACTGTGTAGAAGCTAGAGGGAAGGGCTTAAGCTTGAAACTGTTTTATTCTATTAACCTACTCCGGTTCTTACGAGGAAAGAGGAAAGAGGACAAAGAGACAGTTTAGAAAGAGGAAAGAGGACTAAGAGACAGTCTAGCAGCACTGCTTTAGCAATAAAACCCTATTAACCTTATAACTACTATAATGAATTACTATGTCTACACTATCCTAAAGCAGTCAATGTCTCCAACTATGCTGGCCACAGTTATGAGCATTCCTAAGTGCCATTCCAGCCTGGTTTCTTCAAGGAAGGGAGCCTCCTCCGTGGAGTGGTCGGGGGAGTGGGAGGTGGAAAGGTGACCCAAGTAGGAGCCCTTCTGGTGGTGGCCTTGCCATGACCCCCAGAGAACTCTTGGTAAACTTCCCAGTAACTAGTAGGAGGAGTAGTAATCTATTTAAATGTCCCTTTCATTCCTCCTTAGCCCCTGGGGAAGGCAATCCACCTTCCCGGATTCTCTAGTCGATAAGGTCTGGAGGAATTGTCTCAGGACGAATTCTTTCCAACTGGGACAGACCTACTGAGATGAGCTAATGTTCCGAGCATGGACAGAACTCCCAAGAAAAATACCGGGGTGGGGGGGCTTGCCCAGGGTGCCCCGATAAAGAAAGTCAGCTTTGCAATTTCTTTCTTAGTCTCGTGACCTTGTCATCCGAGCAAGGGGGCATCCTGACGGCTCCCGGCACTTTACCCGCTGAGCCACAAGGAAAGCCCAAGAATACTGGAGCGGGTAGCCTATCCCTTCTCCAGGGGATCTTCCCAAACCCAGGAATTGAACTGGGGTCCTCCTGCATTACAGACTATATACTCAAATATAGTCACTGAGAAAACTAGGCCATAAGAAATTGAAAACTACTCCCATTAAAAAGGAGTGTAGTAGATTTATCATTCCACTAACAATTTTATCAGTCTTCTCATCTCAAGATAAGCAAGCAGGGACTTCCCTGATGGCCCAGTGGTTAAGACTCTGTGCTCTCAATTCAGGAAGCCTGGAATCCATCCCTAGTCAGGGAACTAGATCCCACATGCAACAACTAAGAGTTAGCATGCATCAACTAAGAGCTGGTATGGCCAAATTGATAAATAAATATTTTTTAAACAGATAAGCAAGCATTAGCAAATTAAATCATCATTTCCCTTACCCAAAGTAAATCCCTACATGTTCCTAGCTAATGGTGGAGTACCTACTTGCAAGGATGAGTATAATATTTTAATTTTTCAGTTACTAAGACTTGTAACTACAGAAATATTTTAAATGAATATTTCTATCACAGTCAATGATAAGAACTCTTTAAATGCAATAACATGCTCTGAAATTAAAAGCCCATCTAACCTCAAACAAGTCCCTCAGTCTCTTTGTGCCTCAATTTTCTCATCTCTAAAACTGTAGAGTATTTGTCTTTCTTTATAGGATCCCTGAGTGGTTGAAGTAGAATAATTCTTAGGAAGACAAACTAAAAAGAACAAGAATTTTTTCCATGTAGCATCTGTGGCTCCAGAATGTATTTAGACTCTGGCTACAGACAAGGGCACTGGGCAGGATTGTTCTTTAGTTAAGGAGCAACTCACTATTCCTGCTATTGCACATTTGTCTCACAGATGCTTTCTAATTTTTTTTTATATTGAAGTTTCCTTTCTACAAATAAATTACAAAGGTTTTGAGAGAGAGAAAGAAAGAATAAGGAGGAGGGGGGGGTGAGGAGGAGAAGGAAAAGGAAGTGAAGGAAGAGGAAGGGAAAAAGGAGGAAGAGAAGAGGAATTTTTTGTGGGAGATAGCGGAGGTGAAGGCTTCCCAGGTGGTGCAGTGGTAAAGAATCCGCCTGCCAATGCAGGGAGATACAAGAGACTCTGATATGATCCCTGGGTCAGAAAGTTCCCCTGGAGAAAGAAATGATAACTCACTCCAGTATTCTTGCCTGGAAAATTTCATGGACAGAGGAGTCTGGTGGGCTACAGTCCACAGTGCATGGGATTGCAAAGACTTGGAAACAACTGAGCATGTGCATGTCACCAGGGGAGGTGAAAGGAATTGGCAGGGGACAGCAAAGGAAAGATTTACAGCATAGTCTAAGAGTGGACATAGTAAAGAATCTGCCTGCGATACAGGAGACAGGGTTCAATCCCTGGGTTGGGAAGATCCTCTGGAGAAGGGAATGGCAATCCACTCCAGTATTCTTGCCTGGAGAATTCCATGGAGAGAGAAGCCTGGCGGGCTACAGTTTGTGGGATCCCAAAGAAACACGGACACGACTGAGTGACTAACACACACACATAAGAGTGGACAAAGCACAGGAGGGAAATCTTTGGGGGGAAATCCAGAAATCCCTTCTGTACCAGTGAGTCAGAAGCTCTCACAGATGCTTGAGGAGATAAAGGTGCAGAGAATCCTGGGCACAGAGGCAACCACCAGGGAGTTGAGAGGGAGGGTCTCAAGGCAGCTAAGTCCTGGGTGTCCCAATAGATGTTCCAGACAAACTAAAGTGACACTGGAACCTTAAAAGCATTTTGATAATTTGTACCAGTACACTCATGCTTTGATGAATTTTAAACTTTCTAATAGATTTTCTGTTGGGGTAAGCAGAAGCTTACTATGCAAGTACCCTTTGAAAAAGTTTAATCTTGTCACTAATCAACTGAGAAAATAAAGATTTTGTTCACTTCTATGTCAAGATAGTGGAAAAGAATCAGAGGTCACCAGTGTTTGGCTAATTTGGTGATGGCAGTGATTATCTTTAGGTGAAACTGTATCCATGACTTTCCAAGGTGAACTTTGGGAGGAAAAATCTCAGGCTGGACCAGGCATCTCCCAGTCTTTCTCCTAGGTCTTCACTCTTCCTCTGTGAGTCTCTCAATTTCAAGTGCTATTGCATTTCCAAAGCATCAGATGGACTACTGACCAGCAGAACTGAACACTCCCTTTCATTAAAACATGGAGATTATTTTAAAAGATATGATTATGAAGCCCATAAGTTGTTCTCACACAAGACTACTTGAAAATCCATTGGCAGAGGTTCTGAGTCTTCTTTTAAGACAAGAGATAGGTGGTTTTTGTCTTTGCATCATCCTTTCCTATAGAGCCAAAAGGAAACCTTGTAGAAATGGAGTAAGAAGAGATTTGGGGAAATCACAGAATCCTTATAAATGGAGACTATGATGCATTATTTCCTTCCCATTTGCCACACACACAAAATATTACATTGCTCAAATAAAAGTAGCACTTACTTCTATGCGTAAAACCAAGTGAAATGTTGAAATGCTACCTGAAAACATTTTGCAAATTATAGTTGTTGTTCTTCCGAGTCTCTCAGTGGTCTCCACCTCAATTTTCACATGGAACATAGTACATGTCATTTGAATTGCTAGGACTGGCTCATATGCCAAGTCCCAAGCCCAGGCTATAGGGATATAGATTTTGTTCCTCTGGACCAGGGTCAAGAAGCTTCTTCTAATTAGTCTTGCCACCTTTAGAGTGAGAAGGTAGATGAAAGAAACAGTAGAATGGAAAAGTTCTAACACTGCAAGTACAAACAGACTAAGACAGGTACTTAAAAAATCTAAAAATGAAAACTGTGCTTTCTATTTTTTACTATGCTTTCTAATTTTAATGCCAAAAATGCTTGGAATTCCTATACAAAAAAGACTGAAGCTTGCATTTTATTCTCGTCTTAGGCCACGGGCTATATGACTGAGCACCTATAATGTGTGATTTGCATGGCTAATTAATACTTTCTGCAAGTGGCACTTGTAATATTTTGTGTGGGCTCATCTTGTGCACCTCTATTCCTAGAAAGCCCAGACTACTTTTATTTTCTTGTACATCCCTCTGTTCAGGAGATGCTTCTCTGAACTTGCATGAGATATTCTCACTCTTAGAGTACTGGGTATATTCTACTTGTGCTCAGTCATGTCCAACTCTTTGTGACCTTATGGACTGTAGCCTGCCAGGCTCCTCTATCCATGGGATTCTCCATGCAAGAATTCTGGAGTGAGTTGACATGCCCTCCTCCAGGGGAATCTTCCTGATCTAGGGAAAGAACCTGTGTCTCTTACGTCTTCTGCATTGCAGGTGGATTCTTTACCACTAGCACCATGTGGGAAGCCCATATTCTACTTGTAGTCCCTATTAAAACATGGAGTACAACTCTAGACCCACAGTAGGCACTTGTGTTTGTATATGGAAGGCGATTGGTTG
Organism: Antilocapra americana; assembly: GCA_007570785.1. Taxonomy (NCBI): domain Eukaryota; kingdom Metazoa; phylum Chordata; class Mammalia; order Artiodactyla; family Antilocapridae; genus Antilocapra; species Antilocapra americana. The sequence continues at coordinate 17,122,250 of ML663562.1, read as the reverse complement.
ATTGTGAGCTATTGGTGTGCTGGAGCTGCTCAGATGGAGGGCAGTCTGTACGCATCAGTTCCCAATGCCATGTTCTATGACCTCATCTTGGTAGCTCGAAATTGACCTTGACCTTGATGAGAACATTTACATAGTGAAAATTGTACAGTTGGTTTTAAGCAGTCTGAATATAAGCACTGCCTACCACTTGTTTTTTATTCCATCTACCTTATAAGCTGTTAGATATTTAGCAGTTAGGTTTCATGTGAGAATTATATTTTGAATAACTATATTTATCTTTTTTAAATAAATCATTTTTTAATTTATTAAAAAAGAGTACTTATTTTGTACATGTCTGTCTTTTTATATCATTTTGGACAACCAGTTTCAGACAAGACTTAATTATTCTTTTACTTAGTTTGTATAAATAGTAGTTATTAAAGGGAAAAAGTACTATTTTATTTTTGCCAAAAGTATCATTAAATAATTAGTAAAGATTCTAAAATTTCCTTTTTCTACTAACCAGGAAATAAAATTGTCTGGCTCATAAAATTATAATGTAAGTTTGTATATTAGAAAGTTAATTCTGTTGCCTTAAAATTAGTCTTTTAGGGGAGTTCTATTACTATCTGACAAAATAATTGCCACTTTAACCAAACACATAGTACATTTTGTCTAAAATAGGCTTTGTGATTTTCAGATATGAACTTTCATTTTCCAGAACAGTCACTGGAAAAACCATAGTCTTTTGAGGTTCAATTAACTGCTTAATGGGAAGATGGATGCCTAGTAACCTTTGGAAAGAGAGTAGAAGGCTGCGCTAGGAGGGGAGACCCTAGGGCAGGCTGCCAGGGTTCAAGTCCCAGATACTCTTTTTATTATTAACATCTATGTAACCTTGGGAAAGTCACAATTCTCAGTGCCTCAGTTTCCTCATATGTACAATGGAGATGATACCAGATTCTGGTTCAAAGGTTTATGATGAAGATTAAATGCACAAATGTCAGCAGGTCCTCATGGCTCAGGCAGTAAAGAATCTACCTGCAATGCAAAAGACTTGGGTTCAATCTCTGGGTCAAGAAGATACCTTGGAGAAAGGAATGGCTACCCACTCTGGTATTCTTGCCTGGAGAATCCCATGGACAGAGGAGCCTGATGAGCTACAATCCATGAGGTAGCAGAGAGTCGGACACGACTGAGCAAATTCCACTGTCACTTTCAAATGCATAACTACCATGCAGGTAAACACACTTGTGCTGGTGCCTAGTACCCAGTAAGTGTTCAATAAATGCTTATTATTGCTATTTCGAATCACAGAATCTTACACATGCTGGGTATTAAATCGACATTTCTGAATTTATTCATTAAATGACCAGTTACTAGCAAGGAGCAAAGAAACAAAGACTGAATGTCTATTGAGTATCAGGAATGCAATGGAGAATGAGACAGCCTATGTCTTGATCTTAACATTTTAGAGCTACATTAAGCTGATCTCAGTGTTCAGAGATTGAAAGAAAAGTCTGGATCATAAACTCCTTGACAGTATGTATTAAAGATTGTATGACAGACAAAATGAAGAAAAGGATAAAGAATTGGCTGAATGTTACAAAGGCCCCAAACAGCTTATGCCTAAAGATGATAGAAAATTCTTTCTCATGCATGTAATTGTCAAAAGATGGGCACTCAGATCCTCTGTCTTCTAGCTCTGCTGTCACTGTGGCACCCTCTGCCTTTTTAAAAAATTATTTTATTCATTTATTTTTGGCTGCCCTGGATCTTTATGGTTGCCCATGAGCTTTCTCTGGCTGTGGTGAGCAGGAGCTATACTCAGGCTCTAGAGTGTAAGTGCATGGGCTTAGTTACTCTGCAGCATCTGGGATCTTCCTGGACCAGGGATCGAACCCATGTTCCCTGCATTGACAGGCAGATTCTTAACCAATGGACCACCAGGGAAGTCTGGGGTATCCTCTGTCTGAGAGATCCTGAGTAGCTCTCATCACAACCATATTCCAAGCAATGGGCTGGAGAAAGGAGGTAAAACTTGTCCCCTTCATTAAGGGAGTAATGGATAAGAAGTTATATTCTTCTATTCTGTGCACAGCCCATTAGGCGGAGTTTCACACAGCCATCCCCATTTACGAGGGAGCCTGGCAAATATTTTTATTCCGAGGGTTCTTGCATCCACCTAAAATCAAGGAGAAGTAGAAGGTAGGTCTGGAGAGACAGTGAGTAATCTTGGCCACGTATCTTTTCTTTGGCTGTCTTTGTATTAATCAGGGCTTTCCCGATGGCTCAGCAGTAAAGAACCTTCCTGCAGTGCAGGAGCCGCAGGAGATGCGGATTCAAACCCTGGGTTGGAGGGCCTGAAAAGCCCCTGGAGAAAGGAATGGCAACCCACTCCAATATTCTTGCCTGGGGAGTAACATGGACAGAGGAGTCTGGCGGGATACAGTCCATAGAGGTTGCAGAGTTAGACTCGACTGAAGTGACTTAGCACACACACACATATTATTCATTCTCCACAGAATATTCCATTCCTTTCCCAAGGAATCCAGTCTCAACGCCTCATTCAGTTCTTGCATCTAGATCAAGGTGGAACCTTCTCTGGCTGAATCAGTCCTTTACATCATAACCCAAGGTGGCTCTTTGTAACAAGGCAGCCTATGAATTAATGGACTCATAAACATGAATTTGAACAAACTCTGGGAGACAGTGGAAAACAGAAGAGCCTGATGTGTTGCAGTCCACGGGGTCGCAGAATTGGACATTACTTAGCGGCTCCACCACCACCATACAAATAAACTAACAAGTAACCTGCCCATGAACACCCAAAATCGAATGAAGGTATAGGGACTGAACAACTGAAGTTAAAACTCCCATTGGGCATAGGAGAATGAGAAACACACAGCTGTCATCAATCTATCAGAAATACTGAGTCCCTCTGAAAAGGAACTATAGAAACTCTGACCCCACTGATGTGTAAGTCCCTGGTCAGCCCATCTGGCTGCTGTGGCTTTAGCTCCTGGGAGGATTTCTTTTGTCCATCATATCCCATAGCCACATCTGAAGCACACACCAGTGAGGACACTTTTTCAGGGCCACTACAATGTCCACACTCCGCTTCTTACTGGTGTCAATTTATAGATCTAGGAATGAGGTTGATTTGTCACAGGTTTTGGCAGGCTAGTTTTCTGGCTTCTTTGGCAATACAATTCCTTTATAATTCCTTCCAGGCCATTTGTTTCTGTTCTGTTCCATGTGTGAGTAATCACAGCTAAGGCTCTGATCTTGACATAGATTTTTAGACTAAGGGTTCTGGTCTTTATAAGGACCTCAATGTCACTGAGATTTCCAAAGGAGAGATTGGTTTATAGTGGAGGCTCTTTCCCACTTTTATGCCCCATGTTGACAAGAGTGTTAAAAATCACAGCCTACTCGCCCATCAAAGAAGTTCTTGTGCAAGATTTTAATCCTAGCCAGAGCCTCAGCTCCTGGTTCTATGGCCAAAGGCCTCCAAGCTGTCTGTAGGCCTGTAAGGGTGTGTCAGCACTCAGGTTGAGCTGGCCAAGAGTTATCACTCTCTCAGTTCAACTCTTCAACAGAGTCTATTTCCTTTGACTAAGTCTCTGACAAAGAAACCACCTGAGGGGGCAGAGGTCACACCCAGAAGTTTAGACAGGGTTTTTGTATGTGTGTGTGTGACTTTTTGTCCAGAAACACCTCCTCTGACTCTGCACAGCACCCTAAGCTGCAGGAAGTAATTTCCTGCTCTGCGCAAGGAATAAAGGAAAGACTTTACTTCTTACTCTCTTGAGACTAAGAATTGATTTCACCTCTTTAGATCTAGTTTCTTACATTTAGGCATATATGTGATATGTGATAATGATAGTGAAGTAATTCAGTTGTGTCTGACTCTTTCCCCCATGGACTAGGTTCCTTTGTCCATGGGATTTTCCAGGCAAGAGTACTGAAGTCGGTTGCCGTTTCCTTCTCCAGGGGATCTTCCTGACCCAGGGGTCAAACTTGGGTCTCCCACATTGCAGGCAGATGCTTTACCACCTGGGCCACCAGAGAAGCATATATGTGTGTGTGTGTGTGTGTGTGTGTGTATATTTGTTGTTGTTGAGTCACTCGGTTGTGTCCACCTGTTTGGGACTTCATGGACTACAGCACCCCAGGCTTCCTTGTCCTTCACCATCTCCAGAAGCCTGTTCAAACTCAAGTCCAATGAGTTGATATTACTATTTAATCATATCATCCTCTGCCTCCTCCTTCTACTTTTACCTTCAATCTTTCCCAGCATCAGGGAAGACTCTTGAGAGTCCCTTGGATTGCAAAGAGATCAAATTAATCAATCCTAAAGGAAATCAATCCTGAATATTCCTTGGAAGGACTGATGCTGAAGCTCCAATATTTTGGCCACCTGATGCAAAGAGCTAACTCACTGGGAAAAAAAACACTGATGCTTGGGTTTTTATATATATATATACAGGCGGTGCTGGTGGTAAAGAACCCGCCTGCCAATGCAGGAGATATGGGGTTCAATCCCTGGGTGGGGAAGATTCCCTGGAGAAGGGCAAGGTAACTAGCTCCAATATTCTTGCCTGGAGAATTCGTTGATCAAGGGAGCTGGCAGACTACAGTCTGTAGCATCACAAAAGTCAGACATGACTGAAGCAACTTCACATGCATGCACATAAATATATATATATGTGTGTGTGTGTATGTATGTATATATACATATATAAGTTTAATATATATATCTTAATTCTAGTGTCTTTATAACTCTCCCTCTATGGGTAGATAGTCCTCCCTAAGGTACCATGCCACAAATGTTAAGGGGCTGCCAAAATACTCTCTATTCAGTCCTATTTATTCTTGTATGGTATTTGAATATGTTATGCAAATTTAGCAAGCTCTCTACAAGAGTTACAGCACATGTTAGAAGAATTCTTCTGGGAGTAATTTCATCATAAAAATTTAAGGGAAATTCCATGTGGTAAAAATACCATGGCACGGGTAATCAAACATGGGTTCACATTCAAACTCTGCCGTTTAAGCTCTGTAGTCTTGGGCAAGTTACTAAAAATATTTAATTATTCACTTGAGGAACTCAAACACATTGTGTGGAATACCCTTTCCTTGCTCTTTGATATTTCAAGCAAAGTCCTTGGCATTTATGTGAATTATATCTGAAAGAAAAGTCTAATTTCATTAATTAAGGCTCACTCTTAGGAAAAAGACCTACTAAATCTAAATTAAAGTGTCAGTCTCAAAGCAACACAAGTGTGGCTTGGGGTTCTACATTGAATAAGGTATGATGATCTTTTCTTTCCCTCCTTGGAAGAGAAAGAGGAGTGTAGAGAATACAGAGAAAAGTATATTTTTAAACTAACTGGCCCTGCTGTTGCAGTTCCTTCAGAGTGAGCGCCACTGTGGACTGACTGCCTGTCATGGTCCTTCAGATGCTGGCTCTGTCATAGGGTATTGCTGTTGGTCTTTGCTTAGTCTCTCAGTTATGTTCAACTCTTTAGCCCATCAGGCTCCTCTGTCCATGAGATTTTCCCAGGAAGAATACTGGAGTGGGTTGCCATTTCCTTCTCCAGAGGATCTTTCTGGCCCCGGGGTCGAACTCGCACCACCTGAATTGCAGGCAGATTCTTTACCACTGAGCCACCAGGGAGATGTAAGTTCTTCAGGAGACACCACAAAGCATGGTTCACACAACTAATGAGCTTTCCACCCTGTCTCCTGTCACCCTGTCTCAGTTCCTTGCCCTTGGCCATAGACCCTGTCTTCCACTGTCAACAGTCCTCCTTCTAGGACAAGGCATCTTCAGATGGTCCAAAGCCCACCTGATTTTCAAAGCATCCACCTGACCCACAGGAAGCCCATAGGTTCTCATCAAATGAAGCAGGAGGAGTGCAAGCTGAGCCCTGCTAGTCTTCTTTTACCCAACCAAAAAGGGCTGCTCCTCAAGAATCCACCAGGGAAGAAGCAAGCATGGACATCTCTGTTCACCAGGCTGTCAGACTTCCCAGAATTCTCTCTCCATACTCTGTTCTGGGGGCAACACTAAAGCAGTCCACAGATGCCCCAACATGGAAAGCTTCCAGGTGAGGATGAGGTACCAGTTTCCCCTTTCAGAGATATCACAGTGTTCAGAGTTTCTTATTTGTCTTGGAGAAATGCCACAGCACTAGCCTCTAGACTGAGAACTGTGAATTCTCTACTTCAAAGGGTTCTTGAGTTTCTAGTCTTTTCTCTGTATAAGTGGTAATGGGTGATGGAATCAGGACCACTCAGCTACATTTCAGTAAGTCTTACAGAATGATATCTACTGTTCTTCTTTAAAATATGGGGATATTTATCATCTAGCATTCCCAACTTAGAGGCTTTAGCTGAAATTTGAGATAATGAATATTTTATTCAACATTCTATTGATAATAATAATAATAATAATAGTAATGCTAATAACAGCAATAATTGGAGAAGGAAATGGCAACCCACTCCAGTACTCTTGCCTGGAGAATTCCATGAACAGAGGAGCCTGGCGGGCTACAGTCTATGGGGTCACAAAGAGTCGGAAATGACTAAGAGACTAAGCACGCATGCAATATTGCTCTTGTAGGATTTCCTAGGCAAGAATCCTGGAATGGGTTGTCATTTCCTTCTCCAGGGGATCTTCTTGACCCAGAGATCGAACCCCCCATCTTTCTCATCTCCTGAATTGGCAGGTGGATTTTCTACCACTGAGCCACCTAGGAAGCCCAAGAGTAGTATTAACCAATATTTAGAACTATGTGCCAGATATTACTTTAAGCACATTAAATTTGGCAAATGTTTAACACTCTAACAACCATATAAAATTATGTCTGCATTTTAAAGATGCAGAAACTGAGGCAAAACTTAAAGAACTTGCCTAAATTTTTACAGCTAGTAAGTGGCAGATCTGGGATTCAAGCCAGATAGCTTAGCTACATATATCATACCCTTAACCGCTACACTTTCCTGCCTCTTCCTGTTAAGAGGTTTGGACTTTATCCTGAGGGTGATGGAAAGAATTTGATATTTTCTCATTTACCTACAAAATAAGGATAATAAATCCTACATTATTCAGTGATTTGGAAAATAAGATAACAAAGATGAAGACACTGAAACCAACCCTGATGTATAGTACGAACTTGCTAATAAATTATAATATTCATCACTATTTTTCCCTTTCTGTGTCAGGCTTTTGGTACCAAGCCAATACCAAGACAAGCTAGAAAAGTCATTCCTGTAGAAATAAGAGAGGGGCTATTGCCCCCACCCTCAAACCCCCAAATCAGCAGGTGGAGATATTCAGCCCACCCATGAGTCCCCTATAGAACACCCCAAGAATAGGATCTGTACCCCTTGTCAAAATACAGCCAGATGCAATCATGCACTGCAGTTTGTTTCCTGTTTGGTTTAGTCCTTTGAAGACTGAGCCAAAGAGGCAGAGACAAGTTTGAGAAACTGAGACTGAGTCTAAGCTCTCTGATCCCTTGATCAAGTTTCCAACCCAGTATCTGGATTGCCCAGGGGACAGGACAAAGATCCTAAGTTTTATCCTCTCTGGCAGACAAAGGGTCAAAATTAGTCCCAGACAGAGGGCTACGCAAAAGCACTCGCATGACATAACTATCCCCTTTAAGAATTGAGCTGACCATGAGCCTTAGAAAATTCCAATTTGAGGCTAGAGATACCTGTACAAACCGGATGGATTTTAGTTTGCATAAAGCCCAGGGTATTAGGGAAAGACTTGATTACCTGAGGCTTAGTTTGAATTAAAAGGCAAAGCAATTACACAAAGCTCTCATTTAACTTTTCAGTGGGATTAGGCCCACCCTAACTTTCTGACTCTAGGTTGCTAAAAACAAATGGCAGTTTCTCACACGCCCTAGGAAAAATTGGGGGGTTATATAATTTTTCAAAATTATGAGGCATTGTGCCCAAGACTAGCAGATAGAAAAGGCCTAGAACCAAATGTACCCAATCTTACAGCTCAAACCAAGTGACAAGAGAACAGTAGTTTCATTTTTGTTTTTCCACTCACACATCAATGCCGCAGTCAGTCTCACGAATGCTGCTGGAGACCCATGTCATTGGGGGAAAAAATGAAATGAGTACAAATTTTTGTCTCCCTTTTCTCATTTCTAAGTAGGAAGCTGGATTCTTAAGACTCTCAAGTTCATATTCTTGGGAAGTTAATTTTATACGGGAGGTGTACATGAAAAAAGGAAGAGTGTAAAGGATAAAGCTAAAGAGATGAAAAGACCTCTGGAAAAGTAAGCATCTTCAATCTTTCGATAAAGGCTTCCTTCCCCTTTGTAACTCAATAGCCCTCAGGAAACTCTCCAGCTCCGGCTCAGAGGGGAGTGAATTGAGGGTGTGTGTGTGGGGGGGGGGAGTTACGCAGGCAACTTAAATGTTTTCCCAGAACTCATAGAGAGTCAACACAGCCCTCCTTGGGTGATGCAGCTGTCTCTGGCTCAAACATGCATAACTTTTTCAGTGCATACCCAAATATTAAATCTCTATTTCCTTAACATCCAGAAAACTTCAAGAACTTCAGGTTGATTTGGAATCAAACCCAGATTAAACTAATATTTTGTAACCAAGGACCTCTACCTGGGCCGATACTGATTCTCTTGGGCTCTTAAATAGCTTCTAGGTTGCCAGGGACATCTTAGCAGGAGTGTATTTAAAAAATAAAATAATGCACTGGCTTAGCAGTATGAAAGCAGAATCCATAAACCACAATATCTCTCTGTGAGGAAATAGACTTCCTGTCTGCTATTTTTTTATGTGCCCAATTAAGTGCAGATTTTTGGCTGCGTGAGCAACATAACTGCAGCATTTTTTCCAGAAAAACCGAGAAATGAACTAAAAAGCTAAACAAGAAAAGGACTTAGAAGAAGATGGTCTGATAAGCGCTGTGAGATAATATTTTTTCTCACTTTATACCTGATGTCGTCTAGACTGGATGTGACCAGCCTCGAGTGGAGCGACTCTAGATCACATTTCTAATGGCTGGCAGCTCCCCATCCCCAGGGGTTTTCACTGAGTAAGGTGAGTACACTTCAAGGCCTTATATGGAAGAAAGGAGCAGGGCACTGAGGCAGGATGGGTGGTTCAGAGAGTTGGGTGTCTGAGAATCAAAAATCAAAGTTAACCGAGATTCTTTGATGAAAAGACAGGGGCTGGATGACCTGGTTCAAAAGAAATAAGAACCTGCCTGAAACCTAGCTGCCAAATAAAATTGAACCTGAATGTGTGAGAGATGAAGAAGAAAAAAAAGAAATCGTAGATTTTAATTTTATTAGAGTTATGTACACCTGGATACTTTCTGGCTTGGGCCACAAGCAAAAATGCTAGAATCCAGTGAGAAGGCAGGATCAGAAAAGTAACCTCCCTTTCAAAGATATTCTCTCTGATACCTCACAGAGACCCAAAAAGTTTTCAGGAGGCTTCCATACAATCCTCAAACCTGAACTTAAGTTTGTGTGATTTCAAACAGGTCAATCTTTTTCCTATAAGTAGTCATCAAAGAGAGTCTCTCAGTGCTAGGGTTGGAATTGAATCAGCACCATTTTTTAAATTATTATATTTATTTATTTTTAATTGATTGACTTACACTATTGGTTTACTTTACACTATTGGTTTGATTTCTGCCATACATCAACATGAGTTAGCCGTAGGTATCCATATGTCCCCCTCCCTCTTGAACCTCCTACCCTTTCCCACCTCTCTAGGTCATTAATAGAGCCCTGATTTGAAGACATAAACAACTAGGGCAACAGCCAGCATTAGCGTTTGTTTGTTTACCTGGAAAAAGAAAAGAGCAGCAAGGATGTTTTAGGGGGAAGACCAGACCTACTGGAAATGCCTTTGCTTATACGTGAGAGTTCCCACATCCTCGCCAGAGCATCTCTCCCAGGTAAATAGGTTTGAGATTTTCTGAGCTTTTGGCTTCTCTGCTCTGGGTTACAGAATTTCTGATTTAACATTAGCATCAAGATACAGAATATGTTCAAGTTTCGATTTGCTCAGACTTTCTGCACTGAATAGAGAGTAGGCAAGATTTTCCCCTCTGTCTCTCTTAGCCCAGTTTTAACTTAATCAAGTACCCCCTAAAATTTTACTTCAGTTTGGACTAGCTACTTAATCTTCTACCTCATTTTCTTCATCTATTACATGTGTTTGGAAACATATACTGTATCTACTAGGTCCTGATGGGATGATGGTAAATCTGATAATACAGTTAAAAATGATTTAAGAGCCTCCAGGAAAAAGAAAATATTATGAGACTATACATGTGTAAAATCCAGCCCCATGGTAAATCCAAACCACAATTGTTGTTTTCAAAATAAAGATTATAAATAGGGAAGCAAAATAAAAACATGTGCCTCAGTGTAGACTGGTATGTAAATTCAACGCATCTGTAGGTTCAGTGGAAAATGTCAGCTTTTTAGAAGGGGGGAAAAAGAGGCCCAGCGCCCAAGCCAATAGTGTCAAAAGGTGGGTCTATGTTTATAATTAACAGGCGATGGCAATTCTGATAATGTTACTGCATGTTTATATATAAAGATATTTCGCTCCATGTCTTGCTATTGAAAGGTTCAGTATAAGCCCTGGTTTGAGCCCTAGATTGAAATGTAAATGATACGAGACGTGAAATCAGCTTGTTAAACTCCACATCGCACCCTCTCAGGAGTCTGCCTGCTTTGAGAACCACTGCATAGCTGTTCAGAAAGTGCCCTCCTAATGAGGCCAATTCTGACTGATGCATATTCCAACAATAATACTTGACCCAAATTGAATGCAATTCTCTTGTACTTATTATAATTTTCTATGACAGAGAGCAGAGGCTAAATTCGGTGAAAAGATTGTTTTTCTTCTAAACTTGAGTCTGCCAAAATTTGTTTTTCTACCTCCCTCCCCACTCTGAATCTTCCCCACCCCCAGGCCTCCCTTTTGGAAGAATTTGGTGATCATAACCCACTGGGAAACTTGCTGGCATCCCCGTGGTACCCATTTCCACCACTTCCCCTCACCCCTGAGATAGATTTTTTTGGTACAGAATGGAAATATTCTCAAATGAAAGAGACATTAACAGCAGCAATGTCAAAAGCAGCCTTGAAACAACATCTGATATCCCATACATACAGGGCACCTATCACCCCAGACAATGTAAAAGCCATTTGAGGTCTGTAACTTCCTTTTCTACACACAAGGAAATGTGGCTGTGAATCAAATTGATACAGGAATTTTAAATATGTGTGGTCACACAAAGTTAGAGAAGATTATAAATTCAGCATTAGAAACCAAAAGAGAAAAAAAAAGCCACAGGTAGTATTCTCATATTATATTTGTTTGAGCTGTCAGGACAAAATACTAGAGAGAAATATTTTTATGACATGGAAACTAAGATCTGCTTTCCAAAATTATTTTCCACTAACCTAAAGCTATGTATCATTGTGCAAACCTAAAGACTTCTACTCCCACCGAATCACCCATTTATCTTATAACTGGCGAAAGAATCCCATCACAAATGTGCACAAGTGCAGGGGAATGACGGGGTCTCGTCCCTGGAATAAATGCTTGGGAGAGCAGAATGTCTGCCAATCTCCAGATCACGCTGTTTTGCCACATTCTCATGACTGATCCCTGGCAGAGGCCAAAACTCCTCATTTCCTCAGGTACAGAGGGGGGAAAGGATTTAATAACAAGAAAGGCTGCTCCCAATAACTTAAGTAAGAATGTTTTATCTTTCGCTTTTTACTCTCAGCAAATGGTAAAGATGCCAACTCTCTGCTGAGTTAAAGTGGGCGAGAGGTGTAGAGAGGGTCGTGCTTTCAGGGGGATGGGTCGCACGTCTCCATGGGTCTTGACTAGTCTTACCTCCAGAGCAAGTCGGGCTGTTTAGACTCCAGACACACCAGACACCTCACTGTTTGTGTGTGTGTGTTTTAAGAAATGAGACTGGATAATAGAACTCGGTGGAAATTCTGATGGGGGAATTCAGTAGGTTTGGATATTGTTCTACCCAAAACTCCCTGCTTTGGATTTCCCTGGCTTCCCTATGACCCTGTGTCATGTCCCCAAGAGGTCTCCTGAAGCGAACCTTTACATTTTAAAAAAAACTCCTGTGGAAAAAATAAATAAATAAAAAAATAAAAAACTCCTGTGACTTATGTAGACATGGCCATACGCTCAACCTGTGATTACTGTTGGATTCCTCTCCAGATGCAGAGGATAAAGCAGGTGTCTACTCCTTCCTCTTTCACTGTATCCTCCCTTTATGAGGTTTATTGATGAAGTACCAGAGGACAAATGACTAGAGACCAGCCCCTGCTCTGCATGTGTCACAGGAAAAGTAGTAAAAGAGCTGCTGAGAACACACCATGCACCATCTTGACCACCCCCCTGCCTGTCCTAGCACCGCAAGAAACCACTCTGGTTCACTCAGGGTTCAGGGCAAAGGTCGCTCATGGCTGTGGCATGCAGGACACCAGGGCATATATTTAGTGATTCCTTCAAACCCGGAGACTCTTGTGGAAAGCAGTGTTGGATGATGGTGCCTGTGAGCCACAACTGTTTGTCAACAAGGAGAGACTAATGGCAGCTGGCCTTTATTCAGGACCTTATAAGCTGCAAGGTATTTTCTCATTACTTACTCAATCTTCACAATTTATCTGGGATGTACTATTTCTCTTATGATACCACTGAGAAAACTCATTCATTCATCAAATACTTACTGAGGGCCTGCTGTGTGTCAGACACTCTTCTAGGGACTGAAGATTAAGCAGTAAGCAAGGCAGACAAAATTCTTGCCCTGATGGAACTTGGATTCTAGTTGGTGAGGAGAAGGGAGGCAAACAATAGACGGAGTGCAGGTGAAATAGCATATTCATATAGCCTATCATGCGTGTGCGTGCTCAATCATGTCTGACTCTTTGCAACCCAATACACTGTAGCCCACCAGGCTCCTCTGTCCATGGGATTCTCCAGGAAGTAATACTGGAATGGGTTGTCGTGCCCTCCTCAAGGGGATCTTCCCGACCCAGGGATTGAACCCACATCTCCTATGTCTCCTGCATTGCAAGAGGATTCTTTACCCACTGAGCCACCTGGGAAGCCCATAAAACATGTCAGATGAAGAAAAATACTATGGAGAAAAATTATGACTGAGTAGAGTGATGAGAGTATACCAGTAAAGAAGGGGAAAGGGTTTCTATTTACCTTGGGCAGTAAGGAAGTGTTTTATTGAGATGGTAGCTTCTGAGCAGATAGCTGCCAGAGATAAATCAGATGTGTATCTGATGCAAGGGCATTGTTAGCAGAGGAAAGAGTAAGTGCAAAGGCCCTGAGGCAGACACATACTTCATTTGACTGAGGAAATTCCAAGAGGCACTCACGGCTTGTATGAAATGAGTAAGTGTAGGATGTAGGAGATACAGGCAAAAATGCAGAAAAGAATCTGACAGACATGGGGACTTGGCTCTTGGTTTGAACAAGATGAAAAACATTGGTGTTATTCACAATATTTAACAGCAAAAACAGTACAAATACTAAACTGTCAGCATGGATGTCTGGTCACAGCATAGAAGCAGCATCCTAGACACCTCCCTGAAGTGGTAAGCATTGTCCCTGAGCCAGGGCATTGTAGAGACATCCCTGGGGAATTTCAGGGGAATTTCACAGGAAGGGGATCGGGGGAGGGGCCATCTACCAAAAAGAAAAGAACTGGTAGCCCAGTTCCAATGTGAGCCAGCTGGAGATCATCTCTAACAAGAAAGGACAGCTGAGTGCTAGGATTGGATTCACTTTTTAAAGGATTGCTTGGGCAGAAGTGTTGAGAATAGAGCCTAGAGAGGCAGGGATGAAAATAGGGAGACCCACTAGGTGGCTATTGTAGTAATCTGGTGAGAGATGATGGTGGCTTGGACAGTGGTGTTAGCTGGGGATGTAATGCAAGGTAGCAGGTTGAGAATCTATTTTTAAAGCAGAATCAAGAGGATTTGCTGACGTAATGAATCTGAAGTAAGAGAGACTGTCAAACATGACATGAGGAACAAGAAGATTGCAGTTGCTATCAACTGAGATGGGAAAAACTGAAAAAGGAGTAGGATTGTAGAAGATCAGAAATTTGATTTTAGACACAGTCAGCTTGAGATGAGTCAAGTTCTTTGAGCTCCCATCGTGCACCAGCAACACAGCTCTGTGAGCTAAGTCCTCTGATAATGTGTTCATTTTTCTGTTGAGATGACTCTGTGAGGCAGAGATTTGAGGTGACCTATTCATAGTCACCAGGGCTTGCCTCGTGGCTCAGATGGTAAACAATCCACCTGCGATGCAGGAGACTCAGGTTCAATCCCTGAGTCAGGAAGATCCTCTGGAAAAGGGAATGGCAACCCACTCCAGTATCCTTGCCTGGGAAATCCCATGGACAGAGGAGCCTGGTGGGATGACAGTCCCTGGGATTGCAAAGAGTCCAACCCGGCTGAGCGACTAACATACAACTCATGGTCACACAGCAGATAAACAGCACATCAAGGATTCCAGCAAGGCTTTTCCATTTCGAGTTGGATGCTTTTCCCAGGACTTCACAGCTAAGAATCAAATAGTGCTACAAAGTGAATCACTAAGAATTTGCCTCTCTGTGACCCACTCACTGGAAGGCAAGGTTTAAATAAATTAAAAAAAAAAAAAAAAACTTTCAACGTCTAAGATTCAGGGAATTTGCTGTAAAAGGGGAGAAGAGTTTAATTTTAAATTCAATTGAAAAACCAAAAGGTTTTTCTGCCTTAAAAAATAAAACAAAACCGAGGTGAGCCGAAGGCCAGCATGCTGATTGCATCAGAGAGACAAAGATGAAAAGAGGAGAGAGGAAAACGGGCATGAGCCCTAAGTCAGCACGTTAAAGGGGCTGGCCTGCGAGGCTTGTATTATCAGACGTTACTCAAAGAGGGACATTCTTTTGCTGGCCTAGAAGAAATCTGAAATAACACATTAATTTTAGGTCCTTTGATATTTTTTTTCCTGGAGATGTTTTGTTTTGATACATCTGACAATAGCCAAAGAGAAAGCCTCAGAACACAGACATAATAAAAACAGTTGATGATCCATAGTCCCTAAGCATACGTTCCACTGTCTTAGTTTTGCCCAGTTCAAATCAGCAGCCCTCAAGAAGCTACAAGACATCCTGGAGGATTTAAAGAGCAAGCCTACCCGTTTTAAAGCTCTAGTGGCAGGACTTCCACCTTCAGCTAATGGCTTTGAAAGGAAAGTGTGAAAGTGTTAATCACTTAGTGGTGCCCAACTGATTGCACCCCATGGATTGTAGCCCACCAGGCTCCTCTGTCCATGGAATTCTCCAGGCAAGAATACTGGAGTGGGTACCCACTCTCTTCTCCAGGGGATCTTCCCAACCCAGGAATCTCTCCTGGGTCTCCTGCATTGCAGGCAAGTTCTTTTCCCTCTGAGCTTCCATGGAAGCCCAGTCTTTGGGACCTGTTAAAACTCAGATGCTTCTGAGTAGGGTAATGTTTTACAATTAACCCAGAGATCCGTTAGCATGACAGAGAGCACTTACCAACAAGTAGCCAAATGGCCCAGCATGGGAAGCTCTTTGACTGTTTGGCAGAAGGTTGGCTTCCAGTAGTTTAGAAATGAGGATACCATTGTTTGGGTAAGGAAATGAAAATGAATTGCATTCACCCTACAACTAGCATTTGTTGTTCAAAAATAGTAACAATTATAAAAACTGAGACCTGATGGGGAGAGTTGGGGGACTGCATCAGTTAAATAAATTCCTCATTGTTTATAATGCAGAGCCAAAGATATTACATGCAATTGATAAATCAATAAATAAAAGAGCAATCACTAGAAGTGAAACCAGGAATCATTTGCTGGTTTGGGGGACTAGGGGATGAGAATGAGAGGTTAAGAAAGTGAGGAAAATACCTTGTATTTTATACTTTTCTGTACTGATTGCCTTTTAAAAATGCATGTACATATGTTTTATTTAAATTTTTAAATCAAGTAAATATGTTAAAATTTGGTTTATATGAACAAGATTCTGGGGATTAACAGTGAGTAAGATACAGGGCTTCCTCAGTGGCTCAGACAATTAAGCATCTGTCTGCAATGCGGGAGACCCAGGTTTGATCCCTGGACTGATAAGATCCTCTGGGGAAGGGAATGGCGACCCACTCCAGTATGCTTGCCTGGGGAATTTCATGGATAGAGGATCCTAGCAGACTACAGTCCATGGGATCGCAAAGAGTCGGACATGACTGAGCAACTAACACTTTTACTTTCAAAATAGGCATATTCCCAGCTGTCATGGCAGTTTTGGATAGAACACCCTGAAACAGAGGAAGAGTGAAAAATCTGAGACACCATATAGAGAAATTGCAGTATAACTTCATTTTCCCTTTTTCAGGGGAACCTCGATCTCTTTCGTTCTTGTGTCTCATTCCTCTGCCTTAGATAAAATTCAAATGAAGAAAGGATGTAATTTTCTCAATTGTGGACTTTTTATACCTATACAGGGCATGTCCTGGCTCTGTGATATTCCCTACACGTACCTCCCATATTGCTTCTCTCTTTCCTGAAAGGAACAACTTTGGAGTTCCTTTCCTTAGTAGGAATTGAACCACCCACAGAAGTTGTGTAGGATAAGTGGGAAATAGAGACAGAAGAGGAAATCATTTTCCTTTGATCCCAGAACTCTCACCCTGCTGTATACTTGTGTACCAGACTCCCCAACTGTATCATAAGGAAGAGGCTTCCAAAAATAAACTGCCAGAAGCAATGAATTAATACATTTAAATATGCTAAGGGTGAATCATTCATAGAACTTCAAACATAGAATCATTAAAACTATTAGTTCTGTCCTCTGAAAGCTGGGGGGGGCCAGGACTACCTTTGTTTTAATAACTCTGGTAACTCTTTCTTCACATAACTGGTTTCTGTGTATCAAGACTGTCTTTCTTGGGCTATGGTGAAGGAGTCTTGATTTGATTAATTCCATAGAAAAAACTTTTCAATGCAGTGGCCCACAGTCACAACAAACCCAGGATAATCATCTTAATTTTACAATTGAGCTTTTTGCTCAAATGATAACACTAGTTTACACTTGTGCTCAAGCATTCATGCTCTGTATTCAACAAAATTTAATTAGTGCCTATCATGTGCCAAAATTATAGTAGGTATAAGGATGCTAGGACAACATAAGGAACCTTTCCTTCTGAGTATGTATTCTAGTTTAAATCAAAAGTGCAGTGAAAGCTTTAGTAAAATTGTAATGGGAATAATACTATTGCATCTTTCCTGATATGTAAGTCCATCCACATTCTCTTTCATCAACCTTTATAGATTAGACAGAGGAGAAGGATTAAATGCCACTTAGAAAAGGATATGCTGGAGAAAAAGAAAGCAAAAAACCCTTCATCAGCTAGTATGGAAGATATGGAGATGAAGAAATGATGATGTATGTAGGTGAAGTGATCAGACTCACATAATTGCATTTTACCACCGTCTCTCGCCTTGAAAAAAGAGCTTGGTTGGGGTAGAGCATATAGAAATATCAATACAAGCATGAAGACACCAGGGATGAAGGTAGCCTGGGGACACTGTGCTTCCAAGAGAAGCCAACACTCAGCTGGAGGAAGGACCCTGATATGCTGCCAACAATTTATACTGTAATTCTTTTTCCTGGCATTCCCCAAGTCCCCACAGCCATTTATCATGGTAACTGTACACTAAGGAAGGAAAACTGGCCAGTTGGGGGATAGAAATTATTGAGCACTGACTCTGAACTGACACTAATTCCTGTGACCTAAAGATACTGACTCAGCATTCAGGGTTAATGGAGGTCAAGTTGTTACCAGATCAAACTTGTGTCCACTCACCAAAATGCAATGAAGTCTATCTATTGACACTGGGTTGTTGTGAAGGAAAGTGCAACATTTATTGCAGGTGGCCAGACAGCTCATGCTCAAAAAACCAAACTCCCTGATGGGCTTCAGGGAAGCATTTTTAAAGGCCAGATGATGGAGAGGATTGCAGGGTATGTCCTCAGCTCAAGCACAATTCTCTGATTGGTTGATGGTGAGATACCAGGTGGTGTCAAGGGTTGCTATTGTTGATAATAGCAACAATCCAGACTCTAGTAGGTCTGGGGGCTATGGGCTCATGGCCCTAAAGCAGTTAACTTCATCCATTTGGAGGTGATTTTAGCATCTGTAAAACGACTCAGGAAATGTACATCAGATACTGTCATCTAGGTACTTCAGAGAGGAGCTAAAGCAGAGAATGTAGAGGGAAGGGTGTGTCCTGGGAAGGCCCCACAGGGTCCTACTCAGTCACAAAGTGATCAGTGTGAGTTTCAGTCAGGTATGTCTCACAAATAGTCCAGTGGTGCCCCAAATGCTTCACGCTGCCGCTGCTGTCACGTCAGTCGTGTCCAACTCTTTATGACCCTGTGGACTGAAGCCCACCAGGCTCCTCTGTCAAAGGGATTCTCCAGGCAAGAATGCTGAAGTGGGTTGCCATGCCCTCTTCCAGGGCATTTTCCTGACCCAGCGATCAAATCTGCCTCTTTTAAGTCTCCTGCACTGACAGGTGGGTTCTTTACTACTAATGCCACCTGGGAAACCCCAAAATTCTCTATGGTTATTTTCAAATTTTCAGTAGGCATAGTTGGAACTCGCAAAACCCTTATATTGATTCTTTGATCTGCAAAGTGGGAGACTTTATGGTAAGAAAAGTCAGGTGGAAATCCCTAGAACTTTTCCTCTACCTACCAAACTACGAAACCAAAAGCAATACCACATACCTGGAAGAACTGTAGAGATTATTGCCATTCTCAAGGACTTGAATGATGCAAAGGTGGTGATTCTTAACACCTCCTTATTCAGATAACCTAAGCCTGGGCATAAGACAGACAAATTCTGAAGAATGACTATATGATCAGAAACTTAATCAAGTTATGACTCACACTGTACTTTGCTGTTATAAATGTAGATTCTTTCCTGGAGGAATGTTTGTTTATTGCTTTTGTTTGTTTTTAACTTGTTAGTAAAGATCATCAGACGTTTTTTGCTTTCAACTTGAAAAGTCACCAACATACATTCAATGTTCTTTAGTTGTTCAGAGCTACATTAATTCTCTTGACTCAG
This sequence comes from Antilocapra americana, assembly GCA_007570785.1. NCBI lineage: Eukaryota > Metazoa > Chordata > Mammalia > Artiodactyla > Antilocapridae > Antilocapra > Antilocapra americana. The sequence goes on along the minus strand of ML663562.1, from coordinate 17,103,057 downwards.
TCACAACTTAGTCCATAGGACTGGTCACCTCCCCATTCCACAGAACAAATGTTTTCTGAATTTACTGAAGAGAGCAAGCTGATTGGATGTGGTGATTAAGAGGTAACAATTACTCTGGAAACCTTGAAAAGAACGATGGGATATAAAACCCAGAAAACTTAGGGGCCTAGGACAAAGTAATTTGTATACAACCTACTCTCCTGCCACCATGGGCTGCCATCTATGGGGTCGCACAGAGTAGGACACGACTGAAGCGACTTAGCAGCAGCAGCAGCTCCTGCCACCATGATCAGTTCAACAGCATTCAGACATTGTGACAACAGGCAGATCCCTAAAAGAACAAATAAAGTGAGACCCAGCATGGCCCTGGTTTCTGCCTGGAAGCAGCTTGCAGCCTGCAGCACTGAACATATCAGTCTAGTCTTGCTGGATGCAAAGACAGAAATTTAAATTTGAGGAGGATGAAGCATCTGGAATTTGCAATGCTAAGTGCCAGAGAGAAAGGAGCTATGCAGAGAGGGGAAGGGAGCTCTAGAAACCTGACTAGAGTTCCCCTCAAATCTTTTGTTAATTAATAAGCTATAAATGCATAGAGTGAATTTGTGAGACCAGGCAAAGAGGAGCTATTAGAGAGAGATAGGATGAAGCAACCCCAGTGCTCACACAGAATGGGAAGCCATTTGTGCTCTGACCAGAGGAGAGAGACTTCACCGAATACTCGGAGCATTCAATAGAGACTCCAGAAGAGTCACACGTTAGTATAGGGTTAAACTAACTCTTGACTAATGGCAATCTTGGTCCACTCAGGATATCTTCCTGATATCCAGTCAGGAAAAAGGAGGAAAAAATGATCTACTGCCAAGGGGGTAAAAATCAGGTGGAAATGTTAGAGCTGATGGAATTAACAGACAATGAATGACTTCAAAATAGCTATTGTAAATAGGAGGACAGAAATTGAAAACCTATACTTTTATAAAAAGGACCAGGAACTTCTAGAGATAAAAACCCTAAAGGAAAACTTGACTAACTGAATTGTATTTCCCCAAAAGATACATGGAAGTTCTAAATCCCAGTACCTAGGAATGTGACTTAATTTGGAAATAGGGTTATCGAACATGTAAATACTTAATATGAGATCATACTGGAGTGGAATGGGTCCTTTATCCAGTATGACTAGCGTTCTAAAAAGAAGAGGCAAGAGACACACAGGGAGCAGTTTGCCATGGGACAGTGCAGGCAGAAATGGAAGGAATCCACCTGTAAGACAAAGAATGCCAAGAACTGTCAGCAAATACGAGAAGCTAAAAAGACAACAGAAGATTCTTCCCCACAGATTTCAGTGGGAGCATAGCCCTGTTGACATCTTGATTTCTTGATTTCATTCCTCCAGATCTGTGAGACAATACATGTCTATGGTTTTAAGCCATCCAGCTTGTGATACTTTGTTGGGGCAACCATAAGAAAATATTCTGACTGGATAAGCAGATTGGAACTGTATAATTACAATCTTAACTATATCAGATTATCAAGCAGAGAATGGAAACTATCTAAATGTAAACACAATGGAGAAAAAAGACTGAAAAAATTAACAAAGCCTCGGTTTCTGAAACAGTATCAAGTCATTAAAAAGTCAGTTTTATATCCTATAAAATCAGCTCTCCAAAAGAAAAGAAACAAAGTTTTTTGACAAAGTTGAGAGAATTTATCATCAGCAGCCATGTATCATAAGAAAATTAAAAGATTTCTTGAAGCTAAGGATAAAAAAAAGAAATCACATGGAAACAATTTACATAGAGAAGGAAAAAAATAAATTAATAATATATAAATAAAATAAAACACATATTTCCTCATTTATTTCAATTAATTAAAGAAAAAATATTAGCAATGTATTGGGGGATGATAGCATGCATCAATGTTGTGATAACATACATAATATGACAACAGTAACATTAAAAATGGGGGAAATGGAAGCATACTTAGGATTCCTAAATTATACATGAAGTGGTATAATATTCTTTAAAAGTAGACTGTGATAAATTAAAGTTGTATATTTTAAAGCCTTGAGCACACACAAAAAATATTAATAAAGCAAAAAGGGATAGCTGACACATCCATAAAAGAGGTAAAAAAGAATTCTAAAAAATTCATTTAATCCAAAAGAAAATAGGAGAAGATGGGAGAGAAAAAGCTAATAAAATAGAAAATAGTTAGACAAGAGATTTAAACTTAACTATAACCATATTTTTAATCATGATAAATGTAAATGCACTAAAAGTACCAACTGAAAGGTCATAGTGTTTAAATTAAAAAGAAAGATCCAGCTATATGCTGTCCATAGGAAAGTCACTTGAAATATAAAGACATAGGTGAATTTAAATTAAAAGGATGTTAAATGATATCCCATGAAAACACTAATCATAAGAAAGCTGTAGTGATTATACCTGATAAAATTAGATAAGAAATATTAGCAGAAATAAAGAAGGATATTTAATGATGATAAATGAGTCAATTCATAAAGAAAACTCAATAATCCTAATATGTGTGTAACTGATTTCAGAACTTTAAAATATATGAAGTAAAAACTGACAACAGCAATAGACAAATCAACAATTTAGCTGGATACTTCAATACACTTTGCTCAGTAACTGATTGAACAGGTGGACAGAAAAATCAGTGAAGACAGAAAACTTGAACACTGTCCATCAAATTTGACCTAATTAATATGTAGATAACACTACATACAACAGAGTATATACTCAAAACAAATGGATGTGGAATAATGACCAAAATAGACTATATTCTGGGTCATTAATTGAGGCTCACTATAATTAAAATTATTAAAATCATATGTGAATTTTGACCACAATGAAATAAATTAGAAATCAATAATAGGAAGAATAGTCGTGTATCTACCAGAAAAATTGAATTTGAAATAAAAAATCTTTCAACAAAGAAAATTCCAAGCCCAATTGGTTTCAGCAGTGAATTCTATCAAATATTAAGGGTGAAATAATAATCCTACACAAACTCTTTTAGAAAATAGAGGAGGAGAGATCATCTTCCTACATGTTGTGTGAAGCCAGAATTCTCTGATACCAAAACCGAAGTCTTTAAAAGAAAAAAAAAATTCCAGTCTGATATCGTTTATGAACATAAACAAAGTTTCTTAACCATTGTTAATGAATATAATCCAGCAACATTACAAGAAGGACTATACATCATGACCAACTGGAATATATCTCAGGAATACAGAGTTAGTTTAACTTTTAAAAATCACCATATTAACCAAAAAAAAAAAGGAGATATAAAAGAGCATTTGAAAAATGTCAACATCCACTTTTGATAATAACACTCAGCAAGTTAGGAGTAGAAGTCAACTTCTTCCATATGATAAAAGGCATCTACAAAAACCTACTGCTAGGATCATAACAATGGTAAGAGAAAAATGCTTTCCCCCATCAGAAACTAGCAAAGATGTACATTCTCACCATTTATATTCAGCACTGTATTGGAAGCCCTACTCAGGCAATAAGGCAAGAAAAATGAGTAAAAGTCATAAATGTGGAAAGTAAGCTTTAAAAAAGTCTTTATTTGAATAACTGTATATGTAAAAATTGTAAGAAGAAAATTTAAAGGTTACAGATTATTTTAACAAAGTTTCAGTATACAAGGTCAATATACCAAAACCATTTATATTTCTATATACTGGTAGTAAAAAACTAAATGTGCAAAATGATATTATTTTAATACTCAGGACATTAAATACTAAGGACCTATTTAACAACATATATTGTACCCTGAAAACCACAGAACAGTGTTGAGAGAAATTAAAGGAGACCTAAAGAATTGCAGAGATACGTTAATGAATTCAGAGACTCAGTATTGTTAAGCAATTATTCTCCCCAAGCCTTCAGATATCCCATCATTTCAGTTCAGTTCAGTCACTCAGTCATGCCCGACTCTGTGACACATGGACTGCAGCACACCAGGCCTCCCTGTCCATCACCAACTCCCGGAGTCTACTCAGACTCATGTCCATTGAGTCAGTGATGCCATCCAACCATCTCATCCTCTGTCGTCCCCTTCTCCTCCTGCCCTCAATCGTTCCCAGCATCAGGGTCTTTTCCAATGAGTCAGCTCTTCACATCAGGTGGCCAAAGTATTGGAGTTTCAGCTTCAGTAACAGTCCTTCCAATGAACACTCAGCTCTGATCTCCTTTAGGATGGACTGGTTAGATCTCCTTGCTGTCCAATGGACCCTCAAGAGTCTTCTCCAACATGACAGTAATCCCAATCAAAACCCTAAATAGAAGATTGTTTTTTAGGTATGCAGAATCTAACTCTAGAATTATCAGAAAGTGTAAAAGTACCTATATTAACTGAAATAATTTTGAAAAATGAATTTGTAACACTGACAGTACCTGATTTCAAGATTTACTATAAAGCTAAAGTAATCAAAATAGTATGATATTGGCATGTGATTAGACATACAAATAAATCAAAAGGACTGAATAAAAACTTGGAAATGGACCCACGTATACATGGTCAATTGATGTTTGACAGACTTACCAAAGCAATTTAACAAGGAAAGGATGGTTTCTTCACCTCTTGGTTTCACCACGTATGTGTGTGTTAGTTGCTCAGTCATGTCCAAGTCTTTGTGACCCCATGGACTAAACAGTCCGTGGAATTCTCTAGGCCAGAATACTGGAATGGGTATCTGTTCCCTGCTCCAGGGGATCTTCCCAACCCGGGGATCAAACCCAGGTCTCCCACATTGCAGGCAGATTCTTTACCAGCTGAGCCATTCACCATATATGAAATTAACTCAAAAATAAATCATAGACTAATTATAGAGGCTAACACCAAGTTCTCAAAGAAATCATAAAAAATCTTTGCAACCTAGAATAGGCAAAGATTTCTTAGATTCATTTCACAAAACACTAATCATATTAAAATTACTGAAAAATTATATGTTATCAAATATAAAAACATGTCTTTGAAAGACACCATTAAGAACTTGAAAAGCAAAGCTACACACCAGGAGAAAATCCTTGCAGTACAAAGTACTTAGTTCCAAAATATACAAAAAACATCTCACAACCCAAAATAAGACAATCTAATTGTTTAAATAGGGAAATAATTTTGGGGAAAAAATGCATTACATAAGAAATTACATAAATGGCCAGCAAGTACATTAAAAGATATCCGATATCCCTAGTTACTATGGAAATAAATAAAGACGAAAACAATGAGATGCTATCTTATGTTTACTGAGACTAACATTAAAAAGACTGACAATAGCAAATTTTGGCTAGGAAATAGAGCAACTAGAACTCTCTTATTTTGCTGATGAAAATGTAAATTTGTATAATCACTTTGAAAAGATGTTTGGCAATTTCTTCAAAATTAAACACACTTTTCATAGTACCCAGTCATTCCAACCAAATATTTATTTACCAAAAATGTGCATAAAAGTTCATAGAAGCTCTATCATAATGTTAAAAAACTTGAAATCCAAATGTTCATCAAATGTTGAATGAATAAACTGATTGTGGTATGTTTGCATGATGGAATATTACTCAACAATAAAAACAACCAATTTGACACAAGCAACAATAAGGAAGAATCAAACAAACAAACAAACAAAAAACAAACAACACCTCATGGATGAATAAAAGAAGTCAGTTATAAAATAGGGCATAGGGTTTGACTGCATATATGTGAAATTCTAAAACAGAGAAAACTGATTGATAGTAACAAAAAGAAGATTATAGTTGCCAAGCCCCAGGGGTGGGAAATTATCAAATATAAAGGAATTTTTAAGGTTCTATATACATCTTGATTGTGATACTGGTTACTCAAGTACATGCATGTATGCATGCTAAGTCGTTTTAGTCGTGTCCAACTCTTTGTGACCCTGTGGACTGTACCCACCAGGCCCCTCTGTCCATGTGATTCTCCAGCCAAGGATCCTGGAGTGGGTTGCCATGCCTTCCGGGGGATCTTCCTGACCCAAGGATCAAACCCACATCTCAAATCTCCTGCATTGGCAGGAGGGTTCTTTATCTCTAGTGCCACCCGGGAAATCCACTCAAGTATATACATTCACCAAAACTCACCAAACTGTACACCAACATGGCTGTAATTTATTGTAGTCAGTTGCACTTCAATAAAGTTATTTTAAAAAAAAATCTGAGCCTACCATCTTAGCAAAAATTTTAGAGTTCCAAGGTGAACAAGTTGTTCTCTTTGGCTCTTTTTATCACTAAGAAGTCTACCCTGGCCAGTTCTTCAGGACTAGTTACTTATTCTTTTAACTCTCCAGCTCTCTCTTCTGGACCTTAATTTCCCCAGTTTTTCTCACATGAAGTATGATTCCTATAATAAATTCTTTATTTCATAATACTTATAGTTGCTCTGTTGTTCCAAATGGTTTCCTACACCAAAACAATGCCCTTGTTATACATGGGAAAAACTTTTGTTATACACAAAGTCAATGAGCTAGTTATTGTGCTTCCAGGAACTGAACATCAAAACTCACAAACATGAGACTTCCCTGGTGATCCAGTGGTTAAGATTCTGTGTTTTCAATGCAGGGGGCTTGGGTTTGATACCTGGTGTGGAAATAAGATCCCACATGCTGAGAGGTGAGGCAAAAAAGCTCATAAATATGATCTAGGAAACCTTCAGTCACCCACTGTGTTAGTTTTCTACTCAGTTCAGTCACTCAATCATGTCTGACTCTTTGTGACCCCATGGACTGCAGCACACAAGGCCTCCCTGTCCATCACCAACTCCTGGAGCTTCCTTAAACTAACGTCCATCAAGTTGGTGATGCCGTCCAACCATCTCAACCTCTGTCATCCCCTTCTTCTCCTACTCTCAATCTTTCCCAGCATGGGGGTCTTTTCAATAAGTCAGCTCTTCACAACAGGTGGCCAAAATTTTGAAGTTTCAGCTACAGCACCAGTCCTTCCAATGAATATTCAGGACTGATTTCCTTTACGATTGACTGGTTTGATCTCCTTGCAGGACAAGGGACTCTCATGGATCTTCTCCAACACCACAGTTCAAAAGCATCAATTACTCAGCACTTGGCTTTCTTTATGGTCCAGCTCTCACATCCATACATGACTACTGGGGGAAAAAATGTAGCTTTGACTATATGGACCTTTTTTGGCAAAGTAATGTCTCTGCTTTTTAATATGCTGTCTAGGTTTGTCATTGCTTTTCTTCCAAGGAGCAGGCGTCTTTTAATTTCATGGCTATAGTCACTATCTGCAGTGATTTTGGAGCCCCCCAAAATAAACTCTATCACTGTTTCCAATGTTTCCCCATCTATTTACCATGAAGTAATGGGCCCAGATGCTATGATCTTTGTTTTTGGAATGTTGAGTCTTAAGCCTGCTTTTTCACTCTCCTCTTTCACTTTCATCAAGAGGCTCTTTAGTTCTTCTTTGCTTTCTGCCCTAAGGGTGGTAACATCTGCATATTGATATTTTTTATTACTTTTAATTGATATTTTTAATACTGTTATTGATATTTTTGAGGGCAATCTGGATTCCAACTTGTGCTTCATCCAGGCCAGCATTTCACATGATGTACTATGCATAGAAGTTAAATAAGCAAGGTGACAATATACAGCCTTGATGTACTCCTTTCCCAATTTGGAACCAGTCTGTAGTTTCATGTCTGGTTCTAAATGTTGCCTCTTGACTTGCATACAGGTTTCTCAGGATGCAGGTAAGGTGGTTTGGTACTCCCATCTCTTAAAGAATTATCCACAGTTTGTTGTGATCCACACAGTCAAAGGCTTTGACATAGTCAATGAAGCAGAAGTAGATGCTTTTCTAGATTTCTCATGCTTTTTCTATGATTCAACAGATGTTCGCAATTTGATCTCTGGTTCTTCTGCCTTTTCTAAATCCAACTTGTCTACTGGAAAGTGTCAGTTCACATACTGCTGAAGCCTAGCTGGGAGAATTTTGAGCATTACTTGGTTAGCTTGTGAAATGAGTGCAATTGCGTGGTAGTTTGAACATTCTCTGGCATTGCCTTATTTTGGGATTGGAATGAAAACTGACTTTTTCCAGTCCTGTGGCTACTGCCAAGTTTTCCAAATTTGCTGGCATAATGTACAGCACTTTGACATCATCATCTTTTAGGATTTGAAATATTTCAGCTGGAATTTCATCACCTCCACTAGTATTGTTTAAAGTGATGCTTCCTAAGTCCCACCTGTCTTCGCATTACAGAATGTTTGGCTTTAGGTGAGTGATCACCCCACTGTGGTTATCTGGGTCATTAAGATTTGTGTGTGTGTTTGTGTTCTGTGTACTCTTGCCACCTCTTTTTAATATTTTCTGCTTCTGTTTGGTCTATACAGTTTCTGTCCTTTATTTTGCCCATCTTTGCATGAAATATTCCCTTCGTATCTCTAATTTTCTTGAGATTTCTAGTCTTTCCAATTCTATTGTTTTCCTCTATTTCTTTGCATTGATCACTAAGGAAAACTTTCTTATCTCTCCTTGCTATTCTTTGGAAATCTGCCTTCAGATGGGTATACCTATCCTTTTCTCCTTTGCCTTTCACTTCTCTTCTTTTCTCAGCTATTCATAAGGCCTCCTCAGACAACCATTTTGTATTTTTGCATTTCCTTTTCTTGAGGATGATTTTGATCACCACCTCCTGTAAAATGTTATGAACCTCCATCCATAATTCTTCAAGCACTCCGTCTATCAGATCTAATCCCTTGAGTCTATTTGTCACAGCAGTTTTCTACTGCTGTGTACCAAATTGCCATAGATCAGTGGCATAAACTAGCATAAGTTATTAACTCACAGCTTCTGTGGGGCAAGAGTCTGGCATGTGTTAGCTGGGTCTTCTGCTTAGAGTCTCATAAGGCTGAACCAAGGTGTCTGCTGGGATCCTGATCTCTTCTGATGAATCAACAGGACAGATGAAAAAGCCTAGAAATGGGTCCTCTTTCAAGCTTACTGGTGGTTGGTAGAATTTATTTCCTTATAGTCGTGGGACTGAGGTCCCCTCATCTTTGCTGGCTATCAGCTGGGCACTGCCCATGAATCCTACATGCCATCCTCCCTTTCTTGTTACACATTCCCCTCTACAACATGGCAATTTGTTTCTGCAAGGACACCAGGTAGGCATTTCTCTCGCTTTAAATCTCTCAAGTTAGTCTATTAAGGAGTCATCACTAATGTAAGGCTATCACAGGAATGACTGTTCCATTACTTTTGCTTATAATATAACCTTATCAAGGAAGTGACTATCCCATGCTATTCACACCTCCTGCCCACACCCACTCCATTATCTCAGCAATTAGGGAATAACACAAAAGATATGGACCTTGGAAGATGGATAGAATTTGGGTAGACAAAGAGGAAAAGGGAAAGAACTTCAAGTAAGGGACTAATGTATGGTTGTAGATGTACCCTGTGGGATTGAGAGGATGAAGTTGACATAGTTCAGCTATAAACCAAGTAAAGCAGGGGTTTTGTGCTGGAGAGCACAGGATCCAGAATAATTGGAGCATAGAGCCATTTTTTGCCACTCTACTGAGAAATGTGGGCTTCAACAAAAAGGTAGAATGAAAATGGTATGTGGATTTTTAGTAGGGAGAATGATACAACAAAAGGTACATTTTAGGATAATAAGAAAAGTGAATAAAATTTAGAACTTATTGGTATATGTGGACATCATCTGATTCAGACAGAAGGTTGTAAGCATTCAGTTAACCATAGGAGCAAAAAGGAAATAAGAAATCTGAAAGACTTCTGAGGAAATTCTATGATGTATTTGTCCCTTCTGTATGTAGTCCTTCCCAAAACCCATTTCTTTGATTTATAACCTCGCTTACATTCACTTTTAGCTTTATATTCTAAGAACCAGTATCTGCTTATGCCACTGAATTGGAGAATCAGTGATAAAGATGCCTACTATTAACTGGGTACCATTTAATTTTCACAACAACCCTATGAGATAGGTGCTATTTTTACCTCCATTGAACTAATGAGAAACAGAAGGGTAGAGAGACAGAAGAGCTCACACAGCTCATCGGTATCAAAGTTGTAAGTTGAATTCAGGCCTTTCTGCCTGTTACACACCATGATACACTGCCTCCATAAACTATTAAGTTTGCTAAGTTTGTAAGTGCAAAGTAATTTAAAAGCTGGTTTTACTTCTGATCAGTACAGTTCAGTTCATTATAGTCGCTCAGTCATGTCCGACTCTTTGCGGGCCCATGGACTGCAACATGCCAGTCCTCCCTGTCCATCACCAACCCCTGGAGTTTGCTCAAACTCATGTCCATCGAGTCGGTGATGCCATCCAACCATCTTATCCTCTGTCGTTCCCTTCTCCTTCTGCCTTCCATCTTTCTCAGCATCAGGGTCTTTTCCAGAGAGTCAGTTCTTTGCTTCAGGTGGCCAAAATATTTGTAGCTTCAGCATCAGTCCTTCCAATGAATATTCAGGACTGATTTCCTTTAGGACTGACTGATTTGATGTCCTTGCAGTCCAAGGGACTCTCAAGAGTGTTCTCCAACACCATAGTTCAAAAGGATCAATTCGTTGGCACTCAGTTTTCTTTCGGAGAACGCAATGGCAACCCACTCCAGTACTCTTGCCTGGAAAATCCCATGGACGGAGGAGCCTGGTGGGCTGCAGTCCATGGGGTCGCACAGAGTCGGACACTACTGAAGTGATTTAGCAGCAGCAGCAGCAGCAGTTTTCTTTAAAGTCCAAATCTCACATCCATACATGACCATTGGAAAAACCATAGCTTTGACCAGACAGACCTCTGCAAGCAAAGTAATATCTCTGCTTTTTTAATATGCTGTCTAGGCTGGTCATAACTTTTCTTCCAAGGAATAAATGTCTTTTAACTTCATGACTGCAGTCACCATCTGCAGTGATTTTGGATCCCCCCCCCAAAATAAAGTCTTTCACAGTTTTCATTGTTTCCCCATCTATTTGCCATAAAGTGAAGGGACGGGATGCCTTGTTCTTCACTTTTTGAATATTGAAATTTAAGCCAGCCTTTTTACTCTCCTCTTTCACTTTCATCAAGAGGCTCTTTAGTTCTTCTTCACTTTCTGCCATAAAGGTGGTGTCATTTGCATATCTGAAGTTATTGATATTTCTCCTGGCAATCTTGATTCCTGCTTGTGCTTCATGCAGCCTGGCATTTCACATGATGTATTCTGCATGTAAGTTAAATAAGCAGGGTGACAATATACAGCCTTGATGTACTCCTTTCCCAATTTGGAACCAGTCTGTTGTTCTATGTTTGGTTTTAACTGTTGCTTCTTGACCTGTGTATAGGTTTCTCAGGAGGCAGGTCAGGTGGTCTGATATTCCCATCTCTTGAAGAATTTTCCACGGTTTGTTGTGACCTACACAGTCAAAGGCTTTGGTGTAATCAATAAAGCAGAAGTAAGTGTTTTTCTGGTATTCTCTTGCTTTTTCAATGATCCAACTTCTGATCTTACTTCTAATAGCTACAATTTAATATTTGTTTGTCTTGAGGAGTCTAATCCATAGGATGACATCCAGAGGAGGATTAAAAGCATAAAGCTGTATCTACTTACTAAATCGAGGCAGAGAAAGGAGATGATTATCCTCATGATTTAAACCTACAATGTCTTAATTATATTACAGAAGTTTATGAGATGCTGTTCACAAAATACCTGATCCATGGCAATCACTCAAGAAATATCAGTTCCCCTTTCTCTTTTTTCCCCCTCTTTTTTCTCTTCTACCAGTTACCCCACTTCAACATTAGTACATTGAAATATAGGGCACAGTTAGTTCCTTGTTGTTTTAAAGAAAACTACAGGTCTTTTGTGGAGAAAGGTGAAGCAGCAAGTCCCCCAAACTCACAAGTCCCCAGGAGGCTGTGGGTTAGGAACCGCAAGGAGATTGTGCATGTTTTTTAGAAAAGAGTGGGAAATTTTAAAAGATAAGGGTTGGGGCAACAGAAAACTCATGGCAAGAAAGGGAAGTGCATGGGTTCACCATCAATAACCTTTCATGGTGACCTTGGCATATGAAACACTCTGTGGTTCGATTTACCCAGATAATTACATCAGTTCTGCACTGGGGTACCAGAAAGTTGTGGTTGTGCTACAGACTGAACTGCCCTTTAGAAACTGACTTTTATCCCTGCATGAACATCATAGAGGCAGCTCAGCCCCCATCCCAGCTGAGGGAGACCCCTCTGCTCTCCTGCTAGCTAACATGTACAGACTTAGCCTCGGGGCCACATAAATCTAGGTGTCTATTGGTTCATCTCCAAATACCCCAAACATATGCTCCATCAATTAGAAAGCATTAGGCAAGTGAGCCATTAGAAAGTTCAGCATAATTAGTAGCTACCATGAATTTTCATATCGACTTTTAACATCTCTATTATTCCAGCTAAGACCTCTGGTTATTAGTTTTAGTAATAGAAAGGGGTGGGGCAGGAGGAATAAAGAAGAAAAAGACACAAACTTGCTTCTCAGGCAGGTTAATACAAGCTCTTCCTCAGCTCTCTATTCTTGATTTAAGAAACATTCTCAGAGAGAGAGAGAGAGAGAGCAGAGGAGTTTGGGGTTGTATGGAAAATTTGACTCAAACCAAAAACCCAGCCAACACCACAAAATGGATTGGAGTCAAATCAGATAAACAGAAAAAGAAAAGAATACAAAATATTTTTGAATGACAGTATCAAAAAGGTTAAAAAGCTTAACAAGAACCTGATTCAAAATGTATAGACTGCAGGTTAGCTTTATCCTAACAAGGTGCTTTTAAGTATTGATCCAATGATGTTTCCTTTTCAATGCCATTGAAATGTAATTAAATGTTCACAAACATATACACTCTTCTTGGGTTTGGTTTCTGTAACTACCAACAATAATGTTTGAGAAATCACCCAAACCTCTCAGTGTATTATTCATGTAACCTAGATATCTCATGAAAACAAAATGTACAAGACTCTAGTGCCAGTTAGCATGTGAAAATATCCGGCAAGAGTCTGTTTTTACTTCTTTGATAAACTATATTGTCTTTTTGGTATAATGGAAAAGGATTAGCAAGGCTTACCAAATAAACAGCAGCTTCCTTAGAGAAATTGACCTTTGTATTTCATAAAACCAAGAAATCAATCCTGGATAGAATATGGGGGTCTTTGACAGACTAATGCAGGGCAACCTTCAAGGTCTATAACCATGAAAAGATGTGGTTCAAATAAGGATTTGGGCTAGTGATACATTTTGATACTTTCTATTTTAAGTACCCCCAAATTTAGATACTTATACACAGTTTATCCAATTTTTCCTGAAAATCTTTAGTCTGCAAAATTGTGTTCTTCCAGGACTTTTTGCCTGTGTTTGGCCTGGAAATGATAATATTTATAATAATATATCTTGAAATGCAGAGGTATGCCCAAAGGAAAAATAATAATAAAAAAAGTGAACCAAACACTTTCAAACCTCAAAAAATGTTTGGTTTAGTGAGTGCTTTGAGTGAAGGCTTAGAAGGTAGGGGCGAGATACATTTTGAAAAGTCCAAACAAGTTTTTCTTATCCTTTGCCGAAGCAAGTTTGGTATTTTTTCAAACAAAACTTTTACTATATATTGAATGAGTAAAGAAAAGGGAAAGAGATAAAAGCAAGCAGGGTTTAGATCTTAACTTTTGGCGGAGGGGAACTTAAAGCACTTAAGTAGAATTTAGACATTCAGATGGCAGCTCTTGTACTGTCTGAGGTCACATCACCTGTTTGATTTAAGATCAAGACCTAAATTACCAAATCGTACTGCCCTTTTCTGCCAAGTCCACACATGAATCAGCTTTTCTGTATCAGTCTGTGAGTAAATCACTTTCTTGACCACTAAAGTCTGGTCTGAGCTCCTGAAATCAACATCCTGATACATTAATCTGGAAAACCTATAATTGGTGCCCAACATCGGGTTATCATTTAGGTGATAAGCCTTCAACCTTCTTTTCTTCTGTCATCCACAATGAGGAAGTGCTTACTTCCGAGTTAATTTAAAGGTCGGCAGATTTACGAGTAGGTTTGGCCTTGCCACTTTTTTCTTCATATGGTTTCTTTTCAGCTTCTTGTCCCTTAATAACCAGTTTAACACCTTTATATAATAAAAAGGTCTGATAGGCTCCACACAGAGCACCCATAATAGCTAGCATCCTATCCCCCTGCTATTAGCTATCATTTAATCCAGCAAAAGTGTCAGAGCATGGACGCACAGAGAGAAAAAGCAGGATTTCTAGGGGCACATCAGTGAAAGGCACATGCCTTGAAAGACAAGGCATAAAGGGAGACACACTGCCTGGAAACAGCGGCCTGATTTCTTTTGAAGTAGGTAGCAGGCTTTCTTGCAATACTATGAGATTATCTTAAGAGATGAACGTTTTGATGATGGTACAAACATTCAGTGATACCAGTCTAGACACACGTGAAGGACAGACCAGGACATGGCTTAACCATAGTCTTCCATTTTTCAGGACCACTCTCAATTCACTGCAGCCAAGTAGAGCCTATAATAGTCCAATTAATTTTTTGAAAGGAAGTTATTTAAAATATATATATAAAATGAATAATTGTATGAAAACATAGCCACACACACTAGAAAAAATAAATAAAAACAATAAATAAATAAAAAACAATAAACAATAAATAAATGAAAACATTACTTTGCTTATTAATTTAACAAAAGAAACAATGACAATATCAATTAATTTTTAAGGAGACCAATATGAATGCAAAAAATGTTATTTGAAAGGTATAGGCATATTCTAGTCACCTACATATCTTTATTACATAATATTAGTTCGAACTGTAAGACATGGCCAATACTTGACCAGTTTTGACCTGCCAAAAAGGCAATTTCATGTAGGTCTAGCTACGTTTATAAATAGAATGGTGTAAGGATTTTTTTGGACTTGAAAATCAGCTTAATCCTGTGGATTTTTCAGATTCAGTGCATTTAAAGGCCAAACACAAAGTTATTTGTGTTTCTTCTTTTCCTAGAGTATGTCTATCTCTTGCCCATTTTCATGGATATCAAGTGTTTCATAGATATCTAGCCCCACAGGCCAAGCTGTGGAAAAACTTAACTCTCAACTGAGTATGAAATCAAGGATGCAATTTCTGGTTAAGCCAGTGAACTCTGCATAGTAAATACTCCTTGTTCTATGGCCATATCCTGTATATCTTGTCCCAAGCAATTAGCTAGCAGATGTTAGTCCTCTTTTAAAGCAAGACTGAGGAGAAAAAAGTGCTCAGCTCTGAAAAAGCAATTACTAGTATACTCCTGATGTCAGGACAATTTTATTTATTTAGTAACATCTTCTTACCAGGCAACAGAGGGAAGAGTATGAGCCTCAAAGACCTCACGCAAGCTCTGTGGGCCTCAGCATCCTAAAGATGGGTCAAGCCACATGAACAAGGAGTTCCTTTCTTGCTCTAAATTCTGCTTTTCACTCTTGCACTTAGAACTGTTAATATTCATGAAATTGTTAGGGTGATGTAATGAGTCAACATGAGGCTTGCTATAATCTGCCTGAATTTGTCCCAAACCTTTAAAAGCATACAAATATGAAGCAATGAACTTAAATTACAGTATACTTCAACATTTGCTGTAGGAAACTTCCTATTATCACTACCAATATATACATGATTGCTCACCGTGTAAGGAGGAGACAAACGACTTAATAATTTCCAGGCCAGTGAACTTTTGCCCAACTTCAAATAAAGTTGTTATTCTCCTTTCAACAAAAGTTGAAGATATATCAGGCCCAGTGAGACTGAGTTGCCAGAAATAAAAAAGCTCATGTCATCAATATGCTAACAGTGTCAGATCAAATTGTTCAAAATGTTTTGTTTCCTACCTCATGCCTTCATACAAATTCATCTCAATGAATACTAGATCTGGGTGGCCAGATAGCCACCATAAACATGCTTCTCTTCTGAGACTGCATAGATATATATATATATATATATATTAAGAATAAGGAAGTTCATAGTAACTTTAAGGTAACATTCTCAGGGAAAAAGAAATTCCAAATTTCTGTATTGCAAATTGCCAGGGACTGAGATCAAGTCCTGATGCCTCCACTGATATGCTCTGGAGCTGAAAAACAAGTCATTTTCTCCCACCCTCAAGGTCTTGAAACTAATGTTTTATCTGGATCCCCTATGCCATAACAATCAAGGTTTCCCAAGAACCAAGTGGAATTATATGGCATCTTAGATTCCTTCCAAAGGTGGTGTCACTGTTTCTTTCTTCTTAATTAGTTGATGATATTGCCAACTTTTCCCCAAGGCATCATATTTATTCCAGAAAATTCTTACTTAGAAAGTTCACACTATAATGATCCTGTACACTTTATCTGGATTGGCAGTTTTAAGCCCCATCCACTAAATTATATTTTATTAAAACTGATTCAGTTGAGGGAACATGTCTAAAAGCACTACAATGAAATTGCTTGAAGGCAAACTGCAAATCTAATCCCATTTATGAAACTATATGTTTGTATGATAAATCCCATTTTTAAGTATGTGTGTGTGTGTGAGTGGATATGGATAAGTCTGGACATGCTTGCACAAAGGCAGCAAAGTAAGCACGGTGTGACTTAGCAATACCCTTCACGGCCAGCATGTTGGTCAGGGCAGCTTTATTTTAGAAGGACATACTCATGCCAATATAGATTGTGCTATTTCCTGAGGGACAACCTGTCATAATGAGGCAGAGAAGAGTGCACCACACCCTCTGTGGGTCTGGATGATCCATTTAAATTAGATAGAAGATCCAAAACCTGCAAGAACTGGGGAATCAGCTATAAAGGTGGCAAGCATTCTGTAGAAGAAAAAAGGGTAACTGTGGGAAAAGAAGAAAGGAATTCAGGGAGCATAAGATGGAGGAGTGATACAAGGGAAATACATGTAAGCAAAATGAGAAGGGAAAGTGCACTATTTATTAAGGAAAGAAGGTGATGATACAGGAAAAATAAATGAATGAAGAAAATGAATCCACTTTCTAAGCCTGAAAATCGAAGATAGTCACTATATAGAGAAATTCTACAACACTCAACAGCTCAAATCAGCAATTTCACTTTGTCATTTTTTTCATAGTATCAAAAAAGTAACTCACTCTGACCTAACAGAGGATTTACTGACACTGTTGTGAGTGTCTGGCTTAGTAGTTACTTTTACTCTTTTACAAAGATTATAATGTAATTATAATATTATATAATAATCCTTGATGAGTGATAGAACATCTAGAAACATCCAGATCTGGAAGCTCTGGAACAAAGTGTATCACAGTCACTCTCTGTCATTTTGGACTTGAATTCCAAGTTCTTCTTTGCCAAGAATTGTGGAGTCTGTCCTATTTCAGAAATTGCTTTAAATCAGATTGCTACCTTCAATAGGAATCAAGTGCAGTGGGACCGATGGCCAGCTCCTTGTGGGCCACCATCCTAAGTGTGATTTAAAAGCAAAAAGGAAGTTCCACCTGCCGAAAGTATTCCTGACTCATTCTGCTATGATACTTACAGGCAATGACAGCAATAAAATGTTGTTGAAATAAGGCAAGGGGAAACACATAATATTGTTCATTATTTCATTAGAGCTAACTAGTTTAGAGTCTTCTGGAAGAAGACTCCACAGGGATAAGACCAGAGCTGGCTATGTCTAACTGGAGAGAGAAGGTGGAGAAGCTCACACATGGTTGTTACGAGACAGCCTAAAGGAGGGGCAGTGCTGAGAGAAGCAGCCTGCATGGTGGGCTGTAGAGGGAAGAGCGATTGGAAAGAGGCGCAATGAGAGACTGAAAGGCCGTGCTTGGTACATAGTGAATGGAGGGTATGTGTGTGTGTGCACAAGCGTGATGTGCACACACGTGTGTGCTTTCCCACCATGTGCAGTGCAACCCAGAATCACATTTGAGGGCTGCAGGGAGGAGGAGACAGTATTTAACAGCCCAGCCAGGGCTCCACTCTGTACCAAGGGCTCATCAGTCTCATTCTTTAATCAACTAAGACAGAGGCTAGTTTCATCACAATGTCCTCTGAATACTGCTGCTTAATCCAGGATGTTTGACAGCAAAAACAGCAATTGCTCAGTTGTATGCGAGTCCTTTGTGACCCCATCAATGGTATAGCCCATTAGGCTCCTCTGTCCAAGGAATTCTCCAGGCCAGCATACTGCAGTGGGTTGCTAAAGCTAGAGGTTTATCATCCATTATCATCTCTCTAAGAGGTTGCTTTAAATAAACAGAGGTGAACCGTAAGCTACTCTTGGTGAAACAGAGTCAGTGGTTCACAGTAAAACTCATAAAATGGTCACAGCCCTGATTGGATATTAATGATTGCTGTGCTTGGGTCTTTGCTGTCGCTCTTCTAGCTGTTTCATAGATAATCTCTGTGATACAGTCATTCCCATTTTACAGAGGAAGAAAGTAAGGGGGCAAAGTACTACTCAGACTTCTCAGAAGTTTTGGTCTTGAGCAGAAATCAGGGCTCCCCAGGCAAAAGACTGAGTCCCACTTCTCACAGAGACCATAGGGAAAGCTGAAGAGCTTTCTTTTCATTTGACTCTGAACATCTTGATCACACTCAAATTTCATAGAAACAAGGGTAATTGTTAAGCCTTTATCTGTGTGTGTGGTTCTTCTGTTTACTGATCCTGGAATGGTGAATTGAATCTTACATATGGTTATCATTGCTCTCAAGAAAATGTGGAGTGAGGATGAGACACACCAAATGCCCATCATTTCCACCTGATGGAGTTGGCCCTTCTCTCAGGGTGTTTCTAAGAAGAGAAATTGCTTAAGGAGAATGCTCCTTGAAACTAAGTCTTGCTTCATTTATTCAATGTGAAGAAGTGAAGATCCAGTATGTCCAGGTGGTTGCATTTACCTGATATTTCGAAATGTATCCCAATTGAATTCAGATCCCGATTAATTTTTGGAATACACATATCTAACATGTCTAATTGTTGAAATCTTTACAAATTGGCATAATTTTAGAGAGAAAGCCAGGCTGCTGTGCAAACCAAGATTTTCCTGGTAGATCAACTTATGTACTTTAAAGGACTGCTCTACCTTAAATCATTTGATCTATTAAAGGAAAAGAGTAAGACAATTAGGTCCATGTAGGCACATGGACTGTATTTTAGTACCCTGATAGGAACAACTTCCTCTCTCTCTGTTAGGAGTGCAGAAAATCTAATTACAGGTTGGAAAGAAGGAAGAAATAGGAAATCAGAAAGATTAATAGAGATAAGGGAGTCTAAAGGGTCAATGGTTGAATTACACAGCAGGAACTTAGCAATGAGAAGTAGAGAGGTTAAGAGGATGGAAGTAGGGGCACCTACTTTTAAGAGTAATGCAGAGATTCTTCAAATATATCAAGGTTGAGAAAGATAAAGAAAACCTGAAAAATACAGGTTTAGTTACAGATTAAAGGAAAGTAAAGACAAAGGAAAAGTAAATATGTGCTATACATAATGCACATGTATGTAAAGGATACTACTGGGATTATATACTAGATTAAAGTTTAATATTAATGTCAGTTTTCTTAACCTGATAACTGTATTATGGTTATATAGTATATATTCTTCTTGCGTGCTGAAATAATTAGGCTTAAAGAGGCATATGCCTCCAACTTGATTTCAAATAGTTTAGGAAATAAATTGGGATAGGTGTAAGTAAATAAAGTTATTCTATCTATGTGCATCTGTGTATTTCTCTCTCCATATATACTTATATAAATACATACATATATGTAGACAGAGAAAGACATACACAGAGGTAATGATAAGCCAAATAGAACAAAATATAAACAGAGAATTTTGATAAAGGGTCTGTCTGAATTCCCTCTATTATGTTTTTACAACTTCTGATACTTTTGAAATTATAACAAAGTAAAAGTTTAGAGAAACTTAACACGGAGTAGAGGAACTACCCATGGTCTTAAACACACACCTATTGTATGCTTAAACACTCCTGAATCCCTTGACATCAAAGCTTTCATCCATCCATAAACGGATACATAGCGAAAGAAAGAGGAAAGCAAAGACTCTAGTGCATGCTGTTTCCTGTTGACTTTCAACAGCAATGGCGTGCCCTGTCACCACTTGGAGTTGCCATTTCTATATCTTAAAAGTTTAAGATTCAAACAAAAATCCCTTGTTCCCAGTCCTAGGCAACTTGACTCAAGGTCTTGACAGCTGCCGAGGAGCACAGAGCAAACACCAAGGAGGAAGTAAGCCTTGTGCTCTCCAGATGGCTCTAGGTAACCGCAGCCCCCCAGCCCCCTGCCACCCCACTGCTGAAGAGCCAGGAGGGGCCAATGTTTTAGCTGCCTGTAGAAATCGTCATTCCTCAGTGGCACTGTAAGCCCTTATACTTTATGATTTCTCCTAGCAGTTCTGAGGGAGTCTCCCAAACCCTAGGGACATGGTTTTTAATTGCCTTTCAGAAAGCAACTAATAATATTTTGTGGTCACGGACAGATGACACACCCAGACACAGGCACAGGTACACATCCTCTCCCAAGAGTGAATTTCTGAGGCTGCATGACTCACTGTCTTCTATTCAGATAGGTAGTGTATTATGTTTGGCTGGGACACAAAGCAGGTAGCTTAACTAGTCACATGAACATGTGGCCTTTGTCCATAGCCCAAAGGAGATCACCTGTTGGGCCCTCAGTGGAATTTTCACTCCCTGCTCAATTCAAAAGCATAATTGAAAAAAAAAGATGTTGTTGATCTCCAGGTGTTTCTTTGAGTTAGCCAACTTCTGCCTTCTATTGTGTTTCTCAGAGATGCCTGGTTTGAAACTGAGTGGTAGCTGGTGAAGCTATTGCTAGGAGAGATGAATAGGAAATGGCACCCAACCAGTTAGACTGGAAATCTCTCTCTGAGGTCGTGCAGCAGCTCTCATTCTCTTTAAAAGGGTTGCTTCTTTTAAAGACAACCTATGTCCTCAAGAGTTAGAGTGAGGCTGGCTAAACTGCTATGCCTACCACCTGCCCTGCCTTCCCTCCCTCTCCAGGCGAATCCACACCTACTAGTGCCTTCCAAACCCTTTTACTGAATATATCTGGTAAGTTCCTGCAGGAGAACTTCACTTCATCTTGTCCACTCTCTTTATATTCCCTTAATCCTTAAACATAAGTGGATTTTTTTCCTCACAAAACACATATTCTTGAAAAGTTGAACGTAAATATAATGTGTAAAACCTCATAATATTTAGGTCTTGAATTCAAGCAATTCAGGTCTTGCTTGCAAGCAATAAAAATACATTTTGACTTAAGCAAGAAAGGAAATTGCTAGAAGTAGGCTCAGACAGTAAAGAATCCGCCTGCAATATGGGAGACCTAGGTTTCTTCCCTGGGTTGGGAAGATCCCCTGGAGGAAGGCATGGCAACCCACTCCAGTATTCTTCCCTGGGAAATCCCATGGACTGAGGAGCCTGGAGGACTACAGTCCATAGGGTCATAGAGTCAGACATGACTGAAGCGACTTAGCACATGTCCATTATTTAGGGGCCCCAGTCAATAGGAAAGTTGGAAAACAAAAGTTTGGGAGAGGAAGGCCAGAACCAAGGCAGTTAGAATCATGGAAACCCATAAAGCAATCCAGGTGAAGAATCTGTGTAAAGCATCCCCACAGATATCTCTACCATGGCCGCAGTTGGATACCATACACTAAACACTAGCAACTGCAGCTCATGGGAATAATTTCTAAACTGTGTCTTTGCACCATCCCCTCAAAATTCAGGGTCCCTGTGGAGGATCCAAATGACTAAGCATCAATCACACGTTTCAACCGTAGTCATCTGCACCCTGACCGGAAGGGGTCCAGATTCTGAGGAACAAAAACAAATGCCAACATATTAACAAACTTAAAGGAAATTAAAATTGAGAAACTCTATTTCTGATTTATTTACAAATTGAAAAAATATTTTTAAACAATTGCCACTTTGAACTTCCACACAAACTCATGTTTTTGACACCCAGATTTATTCACTCAATTCTCCTATTTTTATATCTTTTATTCTCTCTGAGTTCACCTGAAAACAGGAATAGTTTTAGTCTTTAGCTTACTAAAATATTTGTGAATGATTACAATTGTGAATAAATGGATTGTGAATCCATTTATTATCATGTCAACTGGCTAAAGAGCAAGAATAAACATCTTGCTCTTTAGCAAGAGCTCTTAGCAAGAATAAACTATCTAATCAGAAACTAGGGTTTCCCTAGTGGCTCAGACGGTGAAGAATTTGCCCGCCATATGAGAGACTCAGGTTCAATCCCTGGGTCAGGAA
Organism: Antilocapra americana; assembly: GCA_007570785.1. Classification (NCBI taxonomy): domain Eukaryota; kingdom Metazoa; phylum Chordata; class Mammalia; order Artiodactyla; family Antilocapridae; genus Antilocapra; species Antilocapra americana. Next base: position 17,080,702 of record ML663562.1, on the reverse strand, counting down.
GATCCCTTGAAGAAGGAAATGGCTACCCGCTCCAATATTCTTTCCTGGAGAATTCCATGGACAGAGGAGCCCAGTGAGCTGTTACAGTTCATGGGTCACAAAGAGTCAGACTTGCCTGAGTGACTAACACACACACACACACACACACACACACAACCAGAAACTAATTGACTTCTTTCTTACATTTCCCTCCAGAGGGTGCAGGGTCATCAGGTTTTCTAATGCATGTCCTCCTCAGCCTAGTAGAGGTGGAAACTGAAACTGTGGCTGGTTCTTCTCCTGTAATTAAAGATTTATAGTACATCTTGAGGAGAAATGAGAAACTAATAGATTCCATTTGAACCATTATTGACTGTCTCTCTCACATACACACAGATGAAGCTTCAAAATACCTTAGTCAGCTTTTAGGTACTAGTTAGCGAGTTACTAAATGAAGGCAAAGATTTTAGGATATATCTTTCCCAATTATCTGCCCTCCTTAGGGAAGCATCATAGACACAGTTTGTCTCCCCTGGGATCCACATCATGCTTATGGAGTGCTTTGTGTGACTTAGAGGGGTGGTACGGGGGGCTGGAGGGAGGTTCAAGAGGAAGGGGCTATATCTATACATGTGGCTGGTTCACTCCGTTGTACAATAGAAACTAACACAATGCTGTAAGGCAATTATACTCCAATAAAAAATAGTATTTAAAAAAAAGAATTAACATATATCAAGTGTCTACTGTGGTCCAAGTTTTGTCATAAGTACTTCCTATACATTATTGCATGTCATCCTTACAATAATGCCCTCTCTTCATATGAGTACACATGGGCTAAGTCGCTTCAGTCTCACCCAATTCTGCAACCTTGTGGACCATAGCCTGCCAGACGCCTCTGTCCATGGGATTCTCCAAGCAAGAATATTGCAGTGGGTTGTCATGCCCTCTCCCAAGGGATCTTCCCCACCCAGCAATAGAACCTGTGACTCTTGGGTCTCCTGCAGTGGCAGGTGAGCTCTTTATCACTAGTGATACCCGGGAAGCCCTCAGATGAGTACACTTAAGCTTAAACTCCTGTCACCAAAGTCACAGAGCAATAAATAAGAAGGTTAGAATTCAAACACACAACCCCAGAATCCATACTCTCTTCACTCACACCTTATAATGCTTGGAAATGTACTTTATGTAGTTGTACTTTATCTGGTCTCAGGTATTTTCTGTGTAACTTAGAATTTCCATAAAATAAAGCATTTTTGCCTTTATTAAAATGGCTAGTGTGACCATAGACCCTGACAGAACAACTGTCACAAATGCCAATTCAGGCCAGTTGCTAAAGTGATCCCATTTCTTGCTGGGCCGCCTGTGTTATACAGCGAACTCCCACCAGCTATCTGTTTTACACATGATAGTGTATATATGTCAGTGCTATTTTCTCCATTCATCCCCTCCTCTCCTTCCCTCACTGTGCCCACAAGTCCATTCTCTACATCTGCATCTCCATTCCTTCCCTACACATAGGTTCATCAATACCATTTTTATAGCTTCCATATATATGCACTAATATGTAATATTTCTTTTTCTTTTTCTGACTTACTTCACTCTGTACAACAGGCTCTAGTTTCATCACCTCACTACCACTGACTCAAATTCATTCCTTTTTATGGTTGAGTAATATTTCATTGTATATACGTAATACATCTTCTTTAGCCATTCATCTGTCAATGGACATCTAGTTGCTTCCATGTCCTGACCATTGTTAATAGTGCTGCAATGAACACTGAGGTATATGTGTCTTTTAGAATTGTGGTTTTCTCAGCGTATATGCCTAGAGTGGGATTTCTAGGTCATATGGTAGATTTATTCCTAGTTTTTTAATGAATTTCCATGCTGTTCTCCATAATGGCTATATCTATATTACAAAGCTACAGTCATCAGGACAGTATGGTACTGACTCAGAAACAGAAATATAAACCAATGGAACAAGATAGAAAGGCCAAAGATAAATCCATGCACCTATGGGCACCTAATCTCTGACAAAGGAGGCAAGAATATACAAAAGAGAAAAGACAGCCTTTTCAATTAGTGGTGCTGGGAAAACTGGAGAGCTACATACAAAAGAATGAAACCAGAACACTTCCAAACACCATACACAAAAATAAACTCAAAGTGGTTTAAAGACTTAAATGTAAGACCAGAAACTATAAAGCTCCTAGAAGAAAACATAGGCAGTACAATCTTTGACATAAATCACAGCAAGATCCTCTTTGACCCACCTCCTAGAGTAATTGAAATAAAAATGAAAATAAACAAATGGAACCTAATTAAACTTAAAAGGTTTTGCACAGCAAAGAAAATGATAAACAAGATTAAAGCCCTCAGAATGGGAGAAAACAATTGGAAATGAAGCAACTGACAAAGGATTAGTCTCCAAAATATGTAAGTAACCCATATAGCTCAATATCAGAAAAACAAACAGTCCAATTAAAACATGTTTAGGCAGAAGACCTAAACAGACATTTCTCAAAGAAGACATACAGATGGCAAATAAACACACTTATTAGCAAATCAGATGGCAAATCAAGATCACTTATTAGAAAAATGCAAATCAAAACTACTAGGAGGTATCACCTCACACCAGTCAGAATGGCTATCATCAAAGGATCTACAAACAATAAATGCTGGAGAGAACGTAGAGAAAAGGGAATCCTCCTGCACTGTTGGCAGGGAGGCACGTTGTTTTCCTTCTCTGCTGTATTGCCAGATGCCTGCTAAATGCCACATCTTCTATGAAGTCCTAGGTGCAGTGGATGATATTTTCACTTTTTTCTAATTAGAAAATTATACCCATGATATAACTAATTTAGAAAAGATAAAAATATATCAAGACAAATTAAGTTATCCATAATGGATAGGGTGATTTTTGATTTGGTAAATATATCTAAATACAAGAAAATCATGACTTTAGTTCTACAAAAATGTTTTCAGTACAGGATCAAACTCAGATTCTTCTGGGCTGTCTCTTCAAGTCCACCAAGGCAAGAGACTGGACATGAGAGCCCATGAGAGCCCAATATCAGACACCTAATATTCACTTCACAACTATTTGATTAATTCATCACACCTAATTTGATCCCTGGCAAAAGAGGCAAGATGGCAGACTTCATGATGAAAGGCTGGATGAATCAGCCTTGTTGGCAATGAGTCTTCCTTTCTGCAGCTGAAGAGGATGCCAGCGGAAACCAGCCCAGTCTCACAATGGTTGCCAGGCCTCCCCTCCATTTTTCATCTCATAAGCATAAGAGATGTGTGACTGAGATGGATTCGTTCATCCACTCCACAAATATTTGTTGAGTGCCTAGTATATGCAAGAGCCTGGCAAGTCTTCTAGGTGCTAGGGATTAAGCAGTGAGCAAGACTGACATAACTCTGCTCTTAAAAGAAAGCAAACAGGAAATACTCTTAAAAGACCAAAGTTCTTGTATCTGAAATTCCCATGAACTCCAAGTCTTTTTGCATTTTCTTATATTTGTGCCAGGAGTCGAGGAACAAGCCACACCACCATCATTTGCCAAAAGGCAGAGTACGGTGAAATATTATGTTGAAATAAGGAAGCAAGTTCAAATTAGATTGACATTTTAAGTGAAAAGAGGCTCCAGGTTGGATGGTAGTTTAAACCCCCTGATGCAAGGTAATGGATTGGTTGGTTATTTTTTCCCTCTCAGCCACTTATGGACTTGGATTTAGATAATGCTGTATTCAATGGAAGAGGAACATCAGAAAGTGTAGCTATTTCTTTCAGCAGTCTTGGAGAACACCATCTCTTTTCCACGGAGACCTTCTTGATGCCTTTAATACGAGTGGGTGTCCTCAGGCATGTTTGAAGCTAATTTCTGGGTGTAGCAGGTTTCTCCCATCTTTGTCCAATAAAGCACACCCAAATTGCCACAGAGAGTTCCTGGCTTCAAAACACTGGATAGTTTTTTGAAGAAAGATCTTTCTGGCTTTCCAATACTTTGAAGTGAAGGAACTCTTACTGCCTTTTTAAAAATTTTTCTATGACTGCCCAACATGGACACGTTACAAAATTTTAATTTGGGAAAACAGCCTCACCAAGTCACTCGGGCTCATGTGCATCAATTGTTTGTGTGTGTATCTATTCCGTTTTTATTTATTTGTTTGTTTTAGGAATTGCTTCCATCTCACTCAGCCTGCCTTCAATTTCCTGTCTGTGATCAGAGGTTGCAGGGGTGGGACCTGATGCTCAGGTATGAAGACACTTGGTAATGGAGAATGTTGAAAGACACTGTGAGTTTTTATCTGGTGTACTTTCCCAGCAGATGTTTCCGGTTGCTAACAAGGGACGGGGAGAATCTTCCCCTTTATCGTCTATTTCCTAGTTCTTCTCCCAGGCTTGCGGAGTGACTGATTCATCATTGTTCACTGGGGGGAATTAGTACAAAAGGAGGATAAAAGAAATGCAGCCTCCTTCTTGCAACATATTTGAGCGGCAAAGAGAAAGGAAAAGATGCAACAAAATAACCTAGCTTCCAGTTCTAACACTGTTATACTATATCAGTGATTCTCAATGTTTTTCATATGAAGACCATTTTGTAATTTAAAAATCAGTCACTAGCACATATGCCCTCCCCTATGCACGACTGCCACTGTACTTTTGGTGTGTGTTATTTAGGAAAATATATAATCAGATGCTACTACTAGGTATGAAGAAATATTTAAATGAATTTCTATTTTAATTAATCATAAGAACATCTATAGGGATCCCCAGGTGGCTCAGTGATAAAATAATCTACCTGCCAGTGCAGGGGATGCAGGAGACTTGAGTTTGACTGCTGGATTGGGAAGATCCCCTGAAGTAGGAAATAGCAACCTACTCCAGCATTCTTGCTTGGAAAATTCCATGAACAGAGGAGCCTGGAAGGCTACAACATATGGGATCATAAAGAGTTAGACAAGACAGAGCAACTGAGCAGGTTAGCAAGAATATCTATATACATTTGAAAAATAGTAATGCATATATAAGGAAGAGATTTTCAAGCCACAGGCATCTTTGGTACACCAATGAATTCATAGATTCCTGATAACAGCACCAGAGTTTTCATAAATTTGGATCAACCTAAAAGTTGAAAAGTTTAGAGTTGGGGAGGAAACATAATACTCCGCTTGATTTGGACTGGAACCAAGGTAGGTATCTGGAAACCTTTGACAGTGTCTGTGTCATGTAGCTACGTGAAGCAGGGCATGTTGCTTAATCTCTTCGGAGTGCATTTTCTTCATCTCTGAATGGTGATGTTAAGATATAATAATGTTAATGTGATTCTCAAATCAGATAAAAAGGGTGAAGGGAAGATGGCTAGATTACTAGGACCAAAGTTAGGCTTTCCCTTCCTGTTTCTTGTACCCGTGGTACTACAGCACATCATGGCCAGTATGTACCTGAGTTATACGGCCAGAACTGGGAGACGTTTCCAAGACTCAAGCCATATGGGTAGTGACATTTATCAAGCACTGGCTGTGCTGAATTTACACTGATGACCTATTCATGAAAGCCTTGGTGTCTGTTTTCCAAAGCACCAAGTCATTCCCCAAACAGAAGCTCTGCTAATCCTTCAAGTCTCTTGACAGGACATGCAATGTTGCTCTCTTCAGAACTGCCCTTTCTATTTATTGTAATTCATACAAAGATTTGCAAGCAATCTGAATTCACAAACGAAATGAACTAAAGAAGTACCATATTTGCAGCTAAAATTTAAGCATTTCAAAGTCTGTAAATAGCGCCCCTTATGTAATCCATTATTCTCAGCAAGGATCCATGGGCTCAAGCCTATTTATTTTAACTTAGTTTTTCTTCTGTCATCTGGTAAGATTTAGCCCAACTGTAGCAGCTGCAGTCCAAATTACCATGCTGCTCGGAATAGGCTCAGTGTGCACTGTGTCTTTTCTCTCATGGTGAGCTTGGGTGTGTGGGTCCCCTGCGAAGAGTACATTCACATCCCAGGAAAAGTGAGCAAAGCAGTGAGGGCGCAGGTAGCATGCCCCGAGCCTTGCTCAGTGTGCTTCAGCTGCTCGGTTCTTACCCCAAGGGCAGCCAAAACATCCAGATCAAAGGAGCCCAGAAAGAACGAAGGCACAGACCTAATTCAATACAGGAAAATTGCCACGACTGTAGTGCTTCGTTTATTCTTCCAAGAAAATAACAAAAGAAGAAGAAAAAAAAAGACCAAAGAAACAAAATAGCCCTAAGATCAGGCTCTGGCATCAGGAATAAGTCTGCCAAGGCAGAAGGCATACCAAATGGGAAAGGAGGCTCGTTTTCCTAGATTAATCAGAGTGCTTTGAGTCTGCTTTTATTTCCAAATGTAGTACTGCCAAGGTACAACATAAGCCCCTTAATTCCTTCCCACAAACTAGAATTATTAGCTGTCATATGAGCTAAACAATTTTAATAAAACCCCAGGGAAACTGAAATCCATTTAGGTGGAAGAGTTACACCAGGAGATAGGTAATCAGAGGGTGGGGATTTTTAACTTCATTAAGAGCCTAATATAAATCCCTCCCAAGCTGTTAAGTTAGTCCAGTAGTTACATGTTGACACCTGTCCAACAGTTTGGTTGCTAAATCCTCTTTGTGATGGACAGAAGGGCAAGGTATAGCCGCCACCACCAGAGCTGACAATGATGATGGCAAAGTCCTTCTACAGAATGACACAGAAACAAAAGATCATTCCACTGTGGAAATTTCCTTTTCAGTATGGTTTTGGGCAGTAATGGGTCTAAAACCAAGCAAAGAATGGCAGAAATATTTCATCTGGAGGCTTTTGATGCAGAGTATCTTCCCACAGTGGCTGATATCGAGCACCCTCTCCCCACCACCATTAAGTCATTCCCCTGAGTTAAATTTCCAGGAAAAGTGAAACTGTTAGTTATTCAGTCATGTCTGACTCTTTGCAACCCCAGAGTAGCCTGCCAGGCTCCTCTGTCCATGGACTTCTCCAGGCAAGAATACTGGAGTGGGCTGCCACTCCCTTCTCCAGGGGATCTTCTTGGCCCAGGGATCGAACCTGGGTCTCCTGCACTGCAGGCGGAGTCTTTACCGACTGAGCCACTAGGAAAGCCAGGCAGATGTGAAATTGTCAGTATGGTTACCTGAGAGAAGGACGCACGAACACCTGTGATCACATCAGTTCGCCAGGGTCAAGGTTTTCAGCCTACGGTAGGAGGAGTGGAGCCAGCAGGTTTCAGAAGAACAAGGCCATTTCCAAGGTGGAAAGCACTGCTCCCCCAGGATGGGAATTCCCGCAAGGAGTGGTCTGGGAGGAGCCCCTCCCACCCACAGGAAGCAGGGGTGGGGCGGGGGAGGCAGGGGTGCTGCGGAGGCGAATAACAGCATTAGGGCAGGGGTCACAAAGAGGCTAGGCAGGCTCTGGAGCGAACTTTATCGGGCTCCTTTTTTTACCCTGGAATGAGCAGGCAACAACCAAGGCTGCAGTCTTGTTCTAAACGAGGGCTTCTGTAAGTCTTGAGTTGCTACCTGTCAAGGTTTTCATCATGACATGAATCATTATGATTGAAAGCACCACCGATGCAGACCCAAATAGTTCCTTTAAAAATAACAATCTTTAAAATACACAACTAATGAGAACCTACTGTATAGCTCAGGGAACCCTGCTCCGTGTTCTGTGCATGTGTGCGTGCTAAGTCAGTTCAGTCATGTCTGGTTCTTTGCAACCCTGTGGACTGCAGCCCACCAGACTCCTCTGTCCATGGGATTCTCCAGGCAAGAATACTGAAGAGGGTTGCCATGCCCTCCTCCAGGGGATCTTCCTGATCCAGGGAACGAACCCACATCTCTTATATTCTCCTGCTTTGGCAGGCAGGTTCTTTACCACTAATGCCACCCAGGAAGCCCCACTCAGTGCTCTATGGTGATCTAAATGGGAAGGAAATCTGAAAAAGAGGGGATACATGTATATGTATATACATATTTGTATATACATACATACATATTTGCTGTGCAGCAGAATCTAACACAACATTGTAAAGCAACTATACTCCAATAAAAGTTCATTAAAAAGAAACAACTTTAATCAAAAGATAAATTAATTGCATGAATTAAGCCTCCCTTTAACATGGCATTTTTGACCAAGAGAAATGTATTCATAAATACATAATAAAGCTCTGAATTTACCCGGATCCAGACATTCCTAAGCTGCATTTTCTATCTATTGTGTATCTCTGCATACTATGCACACTGATAAAATTGAAAGATATAACTTGGGGAGAAAATGTGAGGGTCATTTTTAGTTTTAAACGGGGAAGCTGCACAATTTATTTCTAGTTTCACATTTGTCTACCTCTTTTTCATTGTCATAAAGTAAAATTAAATTAGGGAAATTCGTTACATTTTTTGAAGGTTTTTTTTTTGTCTGTATTTAATCTGTTTCCATTGTTATTTACCTTTCCTACTCCACTGGTATAAATGTGCTTCCTTTATACAATTTCTAGAGAAAAATTGAAACGGGGAGTTGAAGTTCATTTTCACAATTCCCATGGGAACAAATTCATCAGTATTAGATGAGATGTCTTTCTTGGCTAGCAAGGGTGCCCTGTCAGAGTGGTGATCATCTTCTGTTTTGAATGGACTGTGTGGTCTCTGTCAGTTCCTCTTCTTGGGAGAGATGATAGGAATTGTGTGTCTTGAGTGAAAAGCTGATATCTGCAATGACATCTCATTGTGAATTCCTAGTCTAACTGGGCACAAAAAGGGTATATGGGTGTGACAATTTATATCCTTCTATCCATGTTTTATTGTTCATTGGAAGAAATGGAAGTTGGGACAGAGAGAAAGAAAAAGGGAACCTGGAGAGTCTGTGGCCACTGCTGACACCTCATGCTCAGAATTTCTGGCCTAGGCCCTGCACTGGTGAGGCACTGTAAGACTTAAAACTGAGGCTCTGTAAAATTCATTGCTCTACCCTTCTACCTGGCCACTCCTCACCCAAGGCTGATACAAAAGCATCATCCTTAGAGCCAAAATCATCCCATTTCCTGGTAACCTGAAAAAATGAACAAATTTCACTGTCCAAATACAGCATTCAGTCGTTACAGACCTTTCTAACACTTTGCATAAAACAGTACCAAGGGAGGTGCTACTGTCCAAACTTTTCCCCGAGTTCATTACTCATGTTATTTTTAAAGGACTCTGCCCCTTTAAAACAGTTATTGCCTTTTGATTGCATCAGAAAATAGGAAGATGCAAACAGGTATAGAACAATGAGATTGTTTCCAATGAGTCTAAGAAAAGAGTTAGCTCTCCAGAAGCCAACTGAACTTTTTAGTGTGAGGTATAGGAATGCCACCTGATCCAAACTCCCACTCAGTGGAGTGGCATCTTCCATACCATGTCCCCAACAGATGGCTCATCTCCTCTGTAACACTTTCAGTGTACAACACACACAACCCATGTTTTGGAAGATGGCTCATTTCTGTTTTTCAACATATAGTTGTCTCTCTATTTTCATCTGAGACTTTCACTCTCCTACTCAAGACTCTGATCCCGTAATAGTGGCCTCAGAATAAATCCAACTGCCTGAGCATAGTATTCTCAGAAACTTGTGATCTACATCTCATTTTTTTTTCATTCAAATCTTCTGTTTTCCTACTTCAACCATGTATTCAACAAATATATTGAATCTCTCTATATATTGAGCACTATAAATGCCACCACCACAGGGAGGAAGAAGCATAGTCTCTTGAACTGTAGAAACCTCATAGGAGCCCTTTTCAAGCATCCTGAGTACTAGCAACACCAACTTTTAACTGATTCTCAAAGATGTCATCGATTCTCACAGCACTGTGGACTGTTCTCCTTTCCTGCAGTGCTCTTTCCTCCTTACTACTGCCGACAGAAACTCTACTTCTCAACACAATCTCCTTTGGGGAACTTTCTCTGACATCAAAGTCAGAACAGAGAACTCTCTTATCAGTATTCCCATAGCACTTAGCTTCTAGAAAGTAAAGACCAAGACCTCATCCCTCTGTTCACTATTTCCTTTCCAAGTACAGGGCCTGGTACCAGGTCAGCACTACATGATCATTTGCTGAACTACTGATTGTGATGAAGGAGGGAGTAAGCACATTTGCATGGTGGCACTTGCCAGAATCTAATTTGTGTGACCACTTAGTGTGTGTGTATCTTCCCCACCAGAAGGTAAGCTCCTTGTTCACAGGGACTTGCTCTGCTCTCACAATCCTCCATACCTCACCCAATGTCTAGTGCATGGTGAGTACCCAAGTGAAGGATTTAAACTAATTCATTCAGTAAATATCATCAAATGACTAACACAGTTGCTTGCTAAGAGACTCATGTTCAATCCCTTGGTCAAGAAGATCCCTTGGAGAAAGAAATGGCAATCCACTCCAGTATTCTTGCCTAGAGAATCCCACGGACAGAGGATCCTTGTGGGATATAGTCCATAAGGTCACAAAGAGTCAGACATGACTGAAGTGACTTAGCAAGCAAGCACAATATATGTGCAAGACACTTTAGGCATGCAAATGTCTTCTGCAACACTGAGGACTTACTCTAAGGGAGTTTATATAAGATATAAGAATAAGATACAAACAATAATAAGACACAAAAATAATCATTACTATGTCAAGCTAACTTTTATTATCTTGCACATTAATTTTCTGATGAGTCATTAGAAGAGTATCTAAACCACATAGGTTTTATAAAATTCCAAGTTAAAGGAACTTTTATTTAAATTACATGAGCTGATATTTCCTTGACTGATTATACTTACTATGTGCCCAGCCCTGTTCTCAGCACATTACATGTCTTCTTACTCCTGAAAACAACCTTTGTAGTACGTGCTATTATCAACCTCACAGAAGCAAAGAGAAATTTGAGAACTTTCCCAAGGTTACGCATGTATTAAGTTGCAGAAGCTGAGTTTGAACTCAGCTCATATTCCTCGCTAAGTAGACTGTCTTTTTGGCAAAAAAACAATTCACCTTAGGTAATAGATAGCCTCTTGATATTTAAAACTGAAGTTATTGCTTCAAAGATTTGGAGCAATGTCTAATTGCTAATTTTTCCAACTATATTAGGATGCTTATGTTAGTATCTTCTGCATGAATAGCCTTGAGGATACTGAAACAGATTCTTAGAAAAGGGAACATCTAAATGTACCTGTGGAGGAAATCTAGCTAACGTAAACAAAGATGGAAATTTATTAGAAGGATATTAAATAACTCAGAATTACAAGGGAAGTTGAAAAACCAGATCTCTGAATCAACAGGAACCAGGATAGCTCTTTGACTCCAGAGAGCAGGCATTAAAGATATTTCTCTGTTGACTGGGGAAAATTAAAACATTTTGATTATGCCAGCAAAGGCTGAATATCATGGGGGTATTCAGCTGTCCTCTGAACCACAATGGATATGCTATAACCAAGGAAACAACAACCAAAAAAAAGATGACATTTGGCAGGAATGCGACAGATACCCATTCCAGTAAGTGTAGACACATGAGCCTAAAGCTCTAGGAGTTATCAAATTTGTAGAATAAAATTGCTAAGAAATTCCTATAATCCTGGTTTTCATGTTGACAAATTAATGCATGTAGATCCATAGTGGGCTTCCCTGGTAGCTCAGATGGTAAGGAATCTGCCTGCAGTGTAGGAGATTTGATCCTTGGGTCAAGGAGATACTCTGGAGAAGTAAATGGCAACCCACTTCAGCATTCTTGCCTGGAGAATTCCACAGACAGGGAACCTGTCAGGCTACTGTCCACGGGTTCACCAAGAGTCAGACACTACTGAGTGACTAACCCAACATCAGCAACAAAGATCCATAGTAGGATGTTGGCCTTATACAAGTTATGGAGGACCCAGTAGCGTGTCTAGTTAATAGCAACTCTACATGCTAAGTCGCTTCAGTCATGTCCAACTCTTTGCGACCTTGTGGACTGTAGCCCACCAGGCTCCTCTGCCCAGGGATTCTCCAGGCAAGAATACTGGAGTGAGTTGCCATTCCCTTCTCCAGGAGCTCTCACCCAGAGACTGAACCCAAGTCTCCTGCACTGAACAGGTGGCTTTGTTACCACTGAGGCACCAGGGAAGCCCTCTTTTGTGTATACAAAGTCCTAAGATTAGCCTTTCATCGAAAACCTTTTGAAGCAAACTAGGTTTGGGGAGGGTAGAGGAGAAAAGATGGGCTCTAGGACCGGAGGGACCAGGGAACAGGGTCTTCGCTGGCAGTTCTGCAGTTGATGTGAGAACAAAACTTCCTCAAATGAGCAATTCGATTTATAATGTGGCTCACAGATGGGTTTTAATAACAAGGCTGGGCCATCTGGTAACTTCCTGTGTTGGCTAATTATTTCTGTTTTAGCTAATTTAAAAGCTTTGTACTAAGCTTTTAAAATTATTGCTTAATTTTTTTTGTCACCCTCCGTCTACATTTTGGTTTCTTGGGGTAAATCCTTGCCCTAGTTACTCCTCTGGGACAAGCCTGGCTTGCCTTCTATTGTTAGCAGAGAAGTCTCTAAGAAAAATTCAAAATGCTTCCATTAACACTCTGATTCTCTAAGTTTTTTTTAATCAAAATACACTAGTGTAAACATCAGAGTTAATTAAGTGTATACCCCAGGGGTCTTAAGCTGTAGGCCAAAGCATCTCTCACTAGCAATCTTGCCTATACCTCAAAATTTCACACCAAACGTCCTTTCCACCTCATTATTTTGGTGTCTGATTGGAATATTTTTAAAAGTGTGTCAATTATCACTGAGTAAACTTGAATCTCCAGAAAGATATATCGAATGTCCTATGAATTATGCACCCTTCAGAATACTGCCACCTGGCAAAAGCAGATTAAGTGAAATGAGTTTAGGAATGACAGAAGAAAGAGGCCCTGGTCAGGTGATGGCAGTGAAAACAAAAGCAAATAAGTGAATCCCTGAAGAAATAAGAGAGCAACCTAGAATCTAAGACATCACTAGGAGATTATATCATACATAAGGTGTAGTTGGTCTTACTCCTCACTCTATATGAAGCTTGTTGTTGTTCAGTCACTCAGTCATGTCCAACTCTTTGTGACCCCAGGGACCTCAGCACACCAGACTTTCCTGTCCTTCACTGGCTCCTGGACTTTGCTCAGACTCATGTCCATTGAGTCAGTGAAGCCATCCAACGTTTCATTCTCTGTGGCCCCCTTCTCCTCTTGCCCTCAATCTTTCTCAGCATCAAGGTCTTTTCCAAGGAGTCAGCTCTTCAAATCAGGTGGTGAAAGTATTGGTGCTTCAGCATCAGTCCTTCCAGTGAGTATTCAGGATTGATTTCCTTTAGGAGGGACTGGTTTGATCTCCCTGCTATCCAAGGGACTCCAAAAGTCTTCTCCAGCACCACAGTTCGAAAGCATCAACTCTTTAACACTCGGCCTTCTTTATGGTCCAGCTCTCACATCCTTGGATGACTAGTGAAAAAGCCATAGCTTTGACTATCCGGACTTTTATCAGCAAAGTGATGTCACTACTTTTTAATATGCTTTCTAGGTTTGTCATAGCTTTCCTTCCAAGGAGCAAGTGTCTTTAAATTTCATGGATGCAGGCCCTGTCAACAGTGATTTTGGAGCCCAAAAAAATAAATTCTGCCACTGTTTCAATTTTCTCCCCATGTATTTGCCATGAAGTGATGGGACCAGATGCCACGATCTTAGTCTTTTGAATGTTGAGTTTTAAGCCAGCTTTTTCACTTCTACTTTCACCTTCATCAAGAGGCTCTGATTTTTATTTGTTCTCAACCCCAGGTCCAGAGAGCTGCCACCTCCAGCTACTCTTTTCCCAACCCAGAAAAAAAAAAAAGAGAGAGAGAGAGAGATAAAGGGAATAAGTGACCCAGACACTCCAAACTATAACTGAATTCTTTGGGAAAGCATGACTTTCCAGAGCTTGACTCATCTTGATTCACACCCTAGCTGTTGCATTCGAAAGCTGTGTCATTTGGGACAAGATTAACTTCAATTTCCTCAGTGGTAGAGGTATAATATTTATCTCATAGGACTCTTCTCATGATTAATTCAAGTTAAGCAGAGTTTTGCTTTTATAATGATAAATGATTTAAAATAAATAATATATACAATGATATGCAAAGAAAATGAAGCTTCTTTATTTCTTTGGACTAGTCTCACATCCCAAATGAGTCCCCACCCTGCTGGAGGTGAGGTGGAATGAAGAAAAATGAATCGAATCCATATGTCAAGGGACAGTAATTTTGTGCCTTATAGAGGTCTTAAATCTCTGTCCAGTGCTTGGCTTTCACATCTGTCTATTGCAAAATGTCTAGGTGAGACCTGGAGCTGGCAGGCTGAATGGAGTCTGCTGAGCCTGAGGTCTGACCTCTCGGCTCAGTTGGTCCTGATGGAGGACCAGTGATGCTGCAAGATACTCCTTTCTGGAGTTCAAAATGGCAGGCGAAATGAAACCGGCTCCCTTCCTCTCGCTTTGCCTTCCATTCGTCTAAATCCCTCCTCAGTATTTTACATTCTAGGCTAACAGCTTGCCCTCCTCCTGTCTTTCTTGCCCTGTTCCCTTCCCTTCCTGTAGCAGGAAGGCATCTCCTGTGGTACTCTGAGCTCACTCCAGCCCTGGCTCATACTGCCTTCTAGGTCTAACTCTTCAGAGATGTGTGGCTATGTAATGAGTGGCAAGAAATTTAAAAACTCTTCTTCTCTGGATAAATTCTGGATTTCATGACTCTAGTCCCAAATATTCTATGCCCGTTGTCCAAAGCTGAATACAGACCCTTTGCATTCCTGTGGCAATGATCCCAACTTCCCCTGATACAAATGGATGCTTCTGGCAAATCAGAGGGAAATAGAAACAAGAAAAGCACACAGATAGATTTTAAAATATATCTTATCCTCGTGACACTAATTCTTTTTCCATCAAAGCAGTGTTTTAGGTGGTTAGGAGTTTTCATAGCACCATACTGTCAATACCATATTTTGTGTGATGGGAGTTAAACAAAGTTTTATGGGCTGGCCTCAGAGTGTAATCATCATAAACAACATTATGTCTATGGGAAAACTTCTTGAAAGTCTCTAATAACTGACTTTCAA
Source organism: Antilocapra americana (assembly GCA_007570785.1). Lineage (NCBI taxonomy): Eukaryota > Metazoa > Chordata > Mammalia > Artiodactyla > Antilocapridae > Antilocapra > Antilocapra americana. The sequence continues at coordinate 17,065,586 of ML663562.1, read as the reverse complement.
ATGAACTTTTGGAACGTATCTGGTTTATGAGTTCAGAATGGACACTATTCCATTTTAATACCAAAAACTTCCCTGAGTTACACAAAATGAAACCTAAGGGGGATGATAATCTTGGAATAGAAAAGTTAATATTTCTAGTTTCTCTGTTTTTATAACTTACTTCCTTAGCTTTTTAGCACAAATATAATAGATCAGAGAGGCCAAATTTGAACTATAAACTCAAGGCTGTGGTGAATTAAATGTATTTGCTTTGTTCTGCAGATGTTAAGCACGATTCCCACAAAATTTGAAAGGTGGAGTTAATTCTGACTTAGACGAATCTAATGAGCATCTGTTTTGATTTTTCTAACCATTGATCTGATTTTCTTTTAACTTGATACTGGTTGGTTTACACAAGTCCGTGTGATAATTGCAAATAGCCAAAGGAGAAATCATTCCAGAACCCCCAAAAAAGCTTTTTTTTTCCCCCTTAAATGTCAAATGATTCTTTAAAGACATTTAACAATTTTGTGTGAGTGTAAAGTAAGTGGTGCATAAATACACTTACATTTTATTTCTATAAATGTGTCTACACACAAATACATGACTAACTATTGGGAAGTTGTATATTGCTTATTGTGATGGGAAGAAGTTTATTTAACAAGAGTGTAGAAAATCATGAAACTCCACAGTATGAACTAAATTGTGTCCCTCACACAATGTATGTGATGAAGTCCTACTCCCCAGTGCCTCAGAATGTGGCTATGATTAGAGACAGAGGCTATGAAGAGATGACTGAGTTCAAATGAAATCATTAGAGTGGGCCCTAATCCAATATGACTGATGTCCTTACATGAAGAAAACTTGCGCATACAGACACACATACACACAGACCATGCGAAGACGCACAGGAAAGGAGGGTGTCTACAAGCCAAGGACGGAGGCCTCAGGAGAAACCAATACTGTCAACACCTTAGTTTTGGACTTCTAGTTCCAGAATTCTGAGAAAATAAATTTCTAATTTTTACCCGGTCTGTGGTACTTTGTTGTGGCTGCTCTAACAAGTGAATTCACTCCATAATCTCAAATGATGTCTAGAGATATAAAGTATAATTTGGCTTACTTGATGTAATAGCCATTTTATACTATATTGACATATCAGGGTTTTTTTTACTTAGGTTATATGGTGATATTTGGGGGTTCTGCAATAACCTAATTTGAATTTGACTGTAAATTATATTTTAAATATTTCAATGCTATCATGACAATAATCAAATATATTAGGTATCTAAATTTGACTCTTACAGACCCTCATGCCATTAATTTGCATTAATGTCGTCACTGTGTGCTTCTCAGAACAAAATTTCTCACATCACTGCACATATATTTTAATTATCTGCAAATATAATCAGAAGTGCTGAAGCTTTTACTAGTCTTTTTTCCTTACTGCAGTCCTGAATAAAATGTCTAAGTTTAATAGCAATTCTTTCCCTCTATCCCATTAAACAAAGATTAATAAACTGTCACCAAAAATATTAAATATTCTTGTAAAAAAAACTTGAAAAGTAGTAGGAAGAAACATTCTTTCTTACCCCATAGTTATATTAATGATTTCTCTATAGTTTCTTGTTCTATAGTTATCTTTACATTATTAGAGTATTGAAACAGCCATATCTTAAAAATAAGAAATATACACTTTCTGAGAGTTAAAGTGGATATGTAATATGCTTATTGAAGCATTTCAAAAATTCAGAAAATAATAGACTACATTATGTTCTAAGAATACACTTAGAACCCCTGACCACAAATCCACACACAAAATGCAATTCTTCATGTATCTGCTTACGTATAAGGAGTGCATCACTCTACATTACTCTAGGAGTACACAGGTATGCAATACTCAAATGTCAGGTAAGGCTCCGGCATACCCATTCGGTGTACGCCCTTGTCAGGATGTATATAATATGATTTATATAAAAGGAAATGACTACCATGATCTATTGAGTCATGATGATATCCTGTGAGAGAGTTTTGGCACATACTGTCAGCTTTCTATATGACTTATGTATGCATCATAAGAAAAGCAAGCAGTAGATAGATACTATTAGCTGTTAAATTTTGAAACAGAAGTGTCATCTTAATCCTCTTTCAAATATTTGCATCAATTTAATTAAAGAAAATCCTCAGATTACAAGAAGAACTGTTTTTAAAAACTAACACTATCTGCAATTCAGGAACTCCTCAACACTGATGCAAATTCATAGCAATAATCTATAAGCCTCCACTTCAATTTGGGGATGGATAGTGTTTGGTTTTGGGGTTTTTGTTTTGTTTTGTTTGTTTGTTTAAGATCACCAAAGATTTTAGTTTTTTCAACTGAGGTTTAGTTGATTTACAAGGTTGTGTTAGTTTCAGGTATACAGCAAAATGATTCAGTTATACAGATACAAAAATATATATTCTTTTTTCAGAATCTTTTTCCTTATAGATATTACAAAACTTTGGGTGTATTTTTCAGTTTTAAATATATAGTCCCATTTTTGTCTAGCTATTGATTGTGAAAACTGATAAACATCTTTTCTATTGTGATTATGTAACTATAATTTGCTTAACACCATTGTATCATGACTGGTCAACAGGAAACAATAGAATTATATATCATTATAACTACCTTTTAATAGAAAACTCTAATCACATTTTAAAATCCAGATGCATATCAGAACTATCTTGGAATTTTTTTTTTAATATACAAATTCTCAGGCATTGCTTGTTTTCTCCAAAGCTCCAGATGTGTTTCCTTTTTTCCCCAAAGGTGCTTCTAGTGAGCAGCCATGTTAAAAAAAAAAAAAAAAAAAAAAACTGGATTATATGATGATCTTCTACTTTTATCTAGTTTGTTCACTTTTTCTATTTCATATTCAGTGCTGCCATTTCATTTAGCTTATGTTTTCCAATTTCTCCATCTCTTTTTTTATTGTTTGTTCTTTCTCAGGCCTTTATCAAATGTAGTAGAAAAGCTTTTGTATACATTTATTGTATATACAGTATGTACAAAGTAATTTATATTAATATTTTAGAAAAGTTTTGAACTTTTGCCTAGCTAAAAAATTTATGACATCTTGATTCCACTTGTTTGACTTCATATGAATAAAATGCTGGATTTCTAATTTTAAAAAATGTATAGTCCCATTACTATCCTTAACTGACTTGATAGTAAGGAAACATAAATGTTAAGTGTATAGAATAATTATATACTGATTAAGCACATGAGTGATTTTATCCTTCATTTCAACATAAGATTTCATTTGAAAAAATATGTGAAAATCACTGATGTGGAGGAATAATTGAAACCAAAATCTTTGGTCTAGAGAAGGGAATTAGAGGAAGACATTCATGCTGCCTTCATACATCTGAACCAGAAGTAGTTTATGCTGGTTGCTTCAGAATGTAGGAGATAGGATTAATGACACTACAGATGGACAAATCTCAGCACAGTATAAGAAAAACTTGCCACAATTAGTTCTTTCTAAGAATAAAGTAAAGAGTTGCCTCTAAAACTCCTGAAGACCTGGACATGGCGATGTTTAGCAAAGGGTATGTCTGTAAGGATCTCTGTACAATGAAATCCTCCTTTGGAAAAGGGAAAACTAACTCCAATTTAGAGTTCAGAATCCAAGGAGGAACAGCACTTTGAGAAGAAAGAAAACATTTTGGTCCTCTTCTTTAAGGGATTTGTGAGAAAACCCTGGAATTTTCTGCATGCTTAATCACGTAAGCCAGGAGATTAAAGTCACACAGAGCCATACCACTCCGCTATACCCAGTAGAGCTCTATAGCACAGGGCAACTTTAGAAAAGCTCCCTCCTTAGGCAGGGATAAAGTGGTGCTTGGAAGCACTAAGCTTTAGGAATTGGGGTTTGTAAGGTAGGAAAAACAAGAGAAAGGATTCAAAAAAATTACACCCTGAAAAGGGAAAATAATAGTTTTGAGTTGACTTGCATAAGAACATTTTACAGATTCAAGTTTATCTAACTACAAAGAGAAGCAGGGAAGCCTCGTCACTGAGGATGCTCCCAAGTCTACCCTAGAATCAATGGCTTATTTAAGTTCTTGAATATTTACTTTGGGAAAAAGTTTAGGCATGCCCATTGCAAAATCTGACTTGCTATTGAATTTACCCAAGAGAGGTGGCATAAGGTAAGAGTTAGAAGTGTGAACTCTGAAGACCAGTTTCCTGTGTTCAGTTCTTGGCCATATCGACAGTGAGACCAATCTGGAGACTTCTCTGATTTTAGAGCTGGAAATCCCATTTACCGAGAGTACCCTCAGCTCCACGAAAACCAGGATGTTTGCTTACCTAGCTTTCCAACTTGTCAGCTGGGAAAACTCACACAAGGTACTTATTTCTGTGGGACCGTAAAGTGCCTACCTCAATAATGGTATGAAGATAAAAAACACAATATGCAGATCAGTGTCTACATAATCACTCAGTAACCATGAGGGATTTTTGTTATCTGTGATCAAGCTCCACTCTGTCATCAGTGTGACCTTAGACATATTAGATCTAGGTGTGTGCTTATTTGCAGCCACTTAAAACAAGTCCCTCCCTGTTACATCATGGTCCTATGGATAGCTGAATTATTAGCCCTACAAAAAAGGGCTTTATCCATTTTGATATTAATCTAATCCCACATATAAACTGCACATACATTCTTCAGACTCACAGTTCTTCAGGAATTTTGTGAAAGTGATTCTCTTCAGAGAATACAAGTCTTAAAATTACCTTATACAGTCCTGAGTGGGCTGTTGAAAAGATGGGGGAAAGAGAACAAACACAGAATAGATTAATCAGCCAATGAATCAGAGTGATGACGCAGATCTATGTGAATGCTGACAGCAATGAAGCACTAAGGAAAGGACTTGCATCATATATGTAACTTTCTGATGTTCAACATAAAAAAAAAAAGGTTAAAAATGTAAAGCATATCCCCAAATTATCACATGAATGTGTGATTCACCAGAAAAGACCCCTTGTTCCTAAAAATATTTAAAGAAAAAAGTAGATAGAACTATATAAAAAAAGAAGTAGAGTATAAATTGTTGAGCAGTACTGAACAAGGTCTTCCCATTACTAAAAAGGGCCTTAATCATAGTTAGAGTAAAAGATTGAGAGTGAGAGAGACTACATGTTCCAGGATCATCAAGGGCATCTCATCTGCTTTGAAGTGATAGCACCATTCCCACCGCCACCATGCATTATTTCTGCCTGAACATGGATGATCTTTGAGCATCCTTCCAGAAAAACGGGGGGATGGGGGAACTTGCTGATGCGGAGCTAAGGAAGTTGGTAATAATTACTGAAATAAAGCAGTGTGAGGAAAGTCAATGAAGAGCCAAGTGTGTGTGGACAGGATTGTATAAAGCACATTTGCTGGAAGACTGGATCCTGCCTACTGCATTATAAGCAGCTGGCCTGGGCATAGGGAGCAGGGCCATTAGTCCTTCTCAGGACAGGAAGTTTGAAAGTTGCTGGATTTTTAGAGTATTTTTTCTTGAGATTTTCCAGAGGTCACAGATCACATGAATTTTGTCCACTCATGAAATGGTTAATGTTTATTCACCCTAGAGATTGCTTTAGACAAAATAAAACATTAGTCAACTGGAGTCTAACTTACTACAACCTTTAATTAACATTTTTTCCTTTGCATTGGCTTTCATGGGAAGTAAAGTGAATCACAAGTACTTTGACATGAGGGATTAATTTTTTTAGCCAACTGATCCCAAGGTATAACCAGGTATTAGTAAAGATCTCTTCTGGCTCATCTCATTCATCTTTTATATTTATGATCAAATGAAAAGTATGGACATATGCCCAAATCCATGATCCCTTAGCAAAGAGTGGTATGAGATATTCAGGACAATTGCTACCAAAAGGTGTTTTATTTATTTGCAATCAAACAGAATATTAGCCTTTCAAAATCAGAGGTATCTTAGGATAGGGTTTGCTTACTGACCAATCTGTGAGACTTTCACCCTCAAGGGTGTCCAGGTTAGATAACAAACTATTTATTCACCATAATACTTCATCTATCACAGTGATTTTCCAACAATTTTAGCAGCAGAATCCTTTTTTAAAGCCAAATCTTACACCAAGTTCTGATATACAGACAGAGTGACAACATGATCCCAGTTTGACCAGGATAAAGGAAGAGTTTAGGATGAAGAACTTTCAATTCTAAAACTAGGGCAGTCCCAGGCAAATTGGGACTATGCAAAATAATAAAAGCTCTGTTTAGCCACTGTAGATGCTCTTTACTAATACAAATTCATAACTTTCATTTACCACTAAGCCGCGCAATGAAAAATCATATAAAAAGAAACAATAATGTTGAGAGTGAGAGTTGCATGCTTAGATGAGCCTCAGAATCCAGTTTATTTTGAACTTGTTTTGGTTTCACGGTACTGAGGAAATTCTGATTCCAATCAGGAAAGAGTCGCAAATGACAGTTTACTGTTACTGGGATTGTAGTAGGTCTCCTTAGAAGGTCAGGATTTTTTCTAACTGATGCCGAAGCTTATAAGAAGAAAAGCAGAGCATTTATTTTTCATGTCAAATCACTAACCATATCTAACACCTTGTTTTATGACAAACATGAACGTCGGGAGCATAAAGGGCATAAACTCTCCATCATACCATCTGGTTTACAATGTGACCTGTCAGAGGTCCACTTTCTTTTACTCAACCACCCTGAAGTGCCCAGACCTGTCTGGCTTTCTTTCGTTTAACTGAGATTCTGGTATGCATGCTGCCACAGTGCAGTATGCTGGACAACCCTGCACAGGGGCCCATGTGCAGACCCAAATATTAAGAAACACCACGATTCTTTATCTATATTATTACAGGCACTAGTTCTAGCAAGAGAAACTTTGTCCCAATGATTACACCTAGAAAAATTAAACAAGCAGCCCAATTGAAAGATTGTCGTCAGAGCTACTCGTGAGCAAGACACTTATTTTTGTTTGCATGTTATTTATACTAATCAAAAATATACTTTAACATGACATTCAAATTTTGTATTTGTAGAATTGGGTTCTTGAAAACACAACAGTAACCATAATAGGGAACGTCTCTTTATAAAGAATTGACTGTGTGCTAAACTCTCTATATTAACTCATTTAGCCCTCATAGCTGCCAGCTGACATAGCCTGCAGCCCTGCTTTACTAAAACTGACAAGAGGTATTCGGAAGGTCACAAAGTTGTGGGTGACAGCCAGGCTGGAGCTCCAGAGAGCAAATTCTGGAGTCTGTTTTCCTAGCCACCAAACTTTATATTACCAGCCACCTCAGTTGTAAAAGGCTGCTCTAATATATTTTATAGACCCAGGAAATGTGCTCCTAAAAAAATGAAGGGATTAGGCCAAGCCAAGCAGTTTGTAAAGTGTGAAAGGTCTGGAGCCTGCCTTCTTAAGGCTGGCCTCTGATTTCTCGGGGCCATATCTTGACCTCCTGCAGAGACCCTGCCTGACCCAAGGCATACTCCTTTCAGTTTACTGTGATACCTGCCTCTTGCCGCTGGTTCAGGAAGACTTTGCTGATTAGAGGCTTACTGCTTTATGACCATTTGCTCTGCAGAACACAGGGCTGCACGGGCACAGCCTCAATGGGCAGTTACAGAGGCAGTGGACAAGGTGCTGGTTCTATTATAAAGGGCTAAAGGCAGCTCCTTTCCTTGTACAGATTATCTCAGCTATAAAAGACCTAAGGATCTGTTTACAATTACACAAATATTGCCTGTGTTGTTCCTGGCAGGCTGCTTTAAAACATCATAAGCAAGCCGCAAAGGCCCAGAGGGTGGCTCCATTCCTCTCCAAGCATTAAATGACTCTGTTCATGTTTAGGGAGCTAGAGTCCTCTTTTCATCAGTAGCTACAGAGGAAGAACAACTGTCAACCTGGTGCCATGTCACTGGATTACTTCTCACATATACCAAATAAAGCAGACTGGTGTTAAATCATAGCCATCTTAGCATGCATGCCATTCCTTCCTTAATTTGTTACTAAAATTTGATTATAAAGTAGTTATTTTAATTTCTAATATTTTCCAAGGAAACATTACAAATAGTGGTAATATTCCCAGACTATTTTCTTTCCCAAATGTATTTAATCTCCATGTAGCTGAAATACTGTCTATTAGCTATCAAAAAGATAAAATGATATTATACCATAAACTGCCTTTAAAATATTAGATGTGCATTTAAACCTCTACCTTACAGCTATACTTAAAAAAAAAATAAGTATACGTAGTCATTTCTGCAATGTGTCAGGATATTTGTTGGTATCCTGACACATATGAAATAATGTCGATAATGTAGTTAATCGACAGTTATTAATAACTGGTCCTCATTATCTTTAATTTTGGTGCCTGAGGAAAAACAGAGCTTAGAAGACAAGATGGTGGGCAGCAATAGTAATGCTGAAAGGAACCCTTTCCAGGGCTTAAGACTAGAAAGTTAAATTGTTAGTCACTCAGTCATGTTCAACTTTTTGTGACACCATGGACCTCAAGCCTGCCAGGCTTGTCTGTCGGTAGAATTCTCCAGGCGAGAATACTGGAGTGGGTAGCCATTCCTTCCTCCAGGGGATCTTCCCAACGCAGGTGTCGAACCCAGGTCTCTTGCACTGCAGGCCAATTCTTTATCATCTGAGCCACCGAGGAAGCCCAGGTCTTTGTCAAATTTTACTTTAGAACATAGGCACTCCTTCTCCTTCCTGTCAGAGGTACAACACTAATGACAATCATTTTCTGCTTTACTTTGCTTTCTTCCAGCACATTTCCGTCCTTGCTGTGTCCCCACAGACACTCAGTGAGGTCACTTGCTGGCCCAGAGTTACCGGGTCAGCATGGCCTCACATGACGCAGCTGAAGGCTGGCCGACCAGGACGGCCGGTCCTCCCACTCAGAGTTCTGTTTCAGGCCCAGTCACAATGCAGCCTTGGCACCTTGTCGTGGCTCTGGTCCTGCAGGCCCCTCCACTGACTTATTCCTCAGGTTGTATCCATAGCCAATGAGCGCCAACAGCCCATCTTTAGATTTGCAACGTAAGAAGAGGGGTAATGGGATTTCCCTGGCAGTCTGGTAGTTAAGACTTCACCTTCCAGTGCAGGGGATATGGGTTCGATACCTGGGTCAGGGAGCTAGGATCCCACATGCTTCATGCCCCCAAAAACCAAAACATAAAACAGAAGCAATATGGTAACAAATTCAACAAGGACTTTAAAAATGGTCCACATCAAAAAAAAAAAAGTCTTAAAAGTAAAAGAGGGGTAATAAAGAACCCAGGCTTGATAAAAACCTACTATCCTTGTTCCACAGAGGAAAAAGATATGAGAAAATGTGTACTTTGGGTGAAAATTTTGTAGATAGGAGGGTGAAGAACTGATTCTAATGTCCATGACTGGGGCCCACAGCAAATCCTCTGATTGAGGAGTCAGTTTGACAATCCTTTGGTTGAAGGGGCTTCCTCTGGGAACCCTCCCCATCTGCTATGGCAGGGAAGGGGCTTCTTTAGTTCCCACAAGACAGAGCTCCCATCACACTGCCTTGTACATAATTTCCAACCTGCTCACCTTCATTCCTCACCGGACACCAGAATATGCTGGTTAGAAGCATGAATCTTGGATCCAGAATTATCTAAATTCTGGTCTTGCCTTTCCTAGCTATGCACCCTTGGGCTAGTTCCTTCGTTTATCTAAATCTCAGTTCTTCTATCTGTAGAATGAGGGGGCTTCTACCACTTACCTTAGAGATCCATTGTGACTAGCACATATTATTGTAATTATTTAAGTTCCTGGAGGAAAGGTGTCTTGCCTTCTTACTGGTGTAAGAAGCACCTCTCGTGTTGTCCAGCAGAGAAGGTGTTCAATAAATATTAATTAATGGAATCAATGAACAACTCTCAGCTATAGAATGACAGAAAGGACCAGACATGGAGCAATGACCAGCCAGCTGGTTTTAAGAGTTAAGTTGCCCTGGAGGTTTTTTCCAGAGTTTGATGCTTCTTATGAGTTGAAGGATTAGAAGCAGGCTCAGCTATTTCAAGTGATGAAGGGCATCCTTCCCCTATGAAGTGCTGCTTCGCAAACAGGCCACCATCTGCCACAAAGATAAATACGTTTGGCACTGAATTTGCTGTGGTTGTCAGTATCAACGTGCCTGATATTTAGAACACTTACTTTTTTATGGAGCCGATTTGGGAGCAAAGAAAGCTTCTGGGAATACTGCCCTACATAGCTGCCCTTTACAACCAGAACAGCTGTGTCACAGTTTTGACTGTTCTGGGGCTGAGAATAGGGAATTAAAGAATCCGAATAGCCAGGCTCCATTTCAGAACCCTCCCAGGATGCTATTCCAGGGCCACGCATACTCCAGTATGCTGCGGCATTTCCAGATTTCTTTCATTTTAGTTCTCAATGTGGCAGGTCAATTTAAAGTTTTTAAACTTACTATAATGGATATACTTCTCAATCCATAACCTCAAGGAGCAAGGAAAATACTAAGTTTTTCTTTTTCCTACAACAACCTAATTTATATTTTGAGTTCCTATTTCCTGGGGGCTGCAGAAATTTAATTATTGGTTCAATTGGAACTCACTTTTCTACAAGGTTTTATGGGAGATCTGAGAGTCCCCACATTATCAAGCTATTGTCACATCTGGGGATAAACTTGGTTCTCCATGTGCTTTGTCTTTTCTGTGTAATCTGTGGACCTTCAAGCACTGAACTTCTGGCTCAGCCCTGAGACAGCCCTAGCTCCCATCTCCACGCCACTTTTGGTGCCACTCTGTAAGCCATGGAACAATGGCTTTCTTACTAGTGTGGACTGTGGAATTCTCTGTGGGGCTCTGGCCCTGCTTGCCAGGACTCACTGCAGAACCATTCCTTCTAAGGCCATATGGCCTCAGGGGGCTCTAAAGTCCTCTCGGGCTTGACAGCTCACAGTCCAAGGAGATGGTGCAGAGACCTGCTCCCTGTGACCCTGTGCCTCATTATCCCCAGCCTTTCTCTCCCCGGGGGGGATAAAGGTGACAACACGAAGAATCCTAACATTCATTAGCTTCTCAGCAATTTGGATAACTCCATGTTTTCCATCCCATTCCAGTCCTTTCCATTGCCCACAGGCTGAAATAAGATTTTTTTTTTCCTTCTCTTTCTGATCTGCCACATTCTTGCCCCGAGGCGCAGAGCCAAGGGAGGGACAGAGAAGGGAAAATTGTAATGGCAAGTGGGGGTGGACATAATCAATTAATATTCTTTTAATTATCTCACCACACTACATTCATTGTCTACTTTGATTCTCACACTTCTGTGAAGTAAACAACCTCACTTTTCAGGTGAAGAAACAGATTTGGAAAGATCAAGTCATAAGTTCAGCATCTGCCTCCCGGTTTGACACCAGTTTATATTCCTCATCCAGCAGGGCTGGGACCCAAAGCCAGCCTGCACACCTCAGACCCCATTCTCTGTTCCCAGGCAAACTGGACTCTTCCCCACCTTCCTCTCATGACTTTTCCCATCATCGTCACACTTCTCTTCATATTCTCCTCACCCTGGGGGATGTCTCCCTCACCCTTTCCACCAATCAGGATCCTCTCTACCACACAGTCTCCACGACATCTTTCCTGATCACTTTGGGTGGCAGTTACCTTCCCTCCTCAAACCCAGGGCATGGACTCTTTCCACACACTGCCTCGCCCCTCCTGCTCTGAGCCACCATTATTCATGCCAGGTCTTATCACCCCTGCTAGACTGCAAGCTCTTTGAACCCAATATCTCTGTTGCTTTAAAATAAAAATTGGATGTACCAAGAAATGAATGAATAGATAGGCATGTGGATGGCAATAGATGCTCCAAGACTCCAAAAGGGAAGAAAGAGTTTTGCAGCCTCGCATCTGAAGTGACAATGTAAGAGCAATGTAAACATTCTGGAACTGTAGGGGGAGATGGATGATAAGAAACTGCATGAATTTGCCAGTTGGCGAGTCCCAGCGCAATGATGGGAGACTAGGTATGGGGAAGAACAGAAGCAAACAGAACTGTGCACAGTAAAAAAAAAGTCTGCACCACAGACAGGGTAGCTGTTCAGAGAGGGGTTATCATGTCCCCTGCTTATTACTCTGGGGTACTCTGCCCACACAAATGCAGAAATAATGGCATGATCATTAACTGCATTGAAACAATCCTATGGGAGGATCATTTTGAGAAAAGCATGGTAATAATATTATTTCAGTAACTCCCATTCTTTGGAGATCTATTGTGTACCATTCCTATGCTTAAAATTGTAAAAGAATTCTACCTACCAATGGCAAAAGATTTAAAAATAGCAATCAGGAAATGCTTGAATAACTTCTAGCCATCAACATGAAAGATGTTCAAAAGAACATGGGGGAAAATGGAAATTTCTAAGACTGGAGGCCTATTTTCTTAGTGGCCTGCATAAGCGTTTTGGGTTACGTATAAGAAGACTAAAATAAAAACTAAAAAAAAGAAATAAGTGGCCGCTAACCACAATCTTTCTGGCAGCATCTGGCTATACTCAGTGACATCAGAGGAAAAAAGCTTCCTGCTTAGGAGCCTGGAACCCATGATCTCTCCAAAGGAGGTTCAACCCAGAAGCCTGGCATGTTAGGAATTTAGTTAGCCAGCTGGTAAGATATTGATCAACACAAACAATGGTTACAATCAGATGTATACAACCAGGTGCTATATCATAAAAGATATTTGTCTTACCTGGTTAATTATTTGATTTCTATTTCCCTTAAGTGCAGCAGCATCTAATAATTTTTAGAAAGAACACAAAGCTCATTCTCTTCTTTCCATAATCTAAAGATGGACTACATTATGGGAGTGAAAAAAACTCTTTTATATAAATAACTGATATGTGTAAATTCCCTCCAATTTTTTATCCTTCTTCACACATACTATCTGGCATTTCATCCTTCCTATAACAACAGAATGGAACAAGCTGCTGCCAACATTCTTCCACCTTTCGTGGGTGTCATGCTTTGCTAATAGCTTTTCCCCTAAGGAAGAACAACAAAAACAACATTGCGTGAGCAGCTGATAAGTAAGAATCTCTCATACTTTTCAGACTTAGGAAAAAGTTCTTAGCCATAGAGGTAAGGGTTTATGGAGACAGATTCCATTGAAAATGGAAAAGGAAATGGTAACCCATTTCAACATTCCTGCCTGGGAAATCCCATGGACAGAGGAGCCTGGTGGGCTACAATTAACGGGGTTGCAAGAGAGTGGGACATGACTTCGTGACTAAACAAAGACAACAGCAATACCACTGAAAACACAAAAACCAGTAAGTAAGCTGTAACATCTCTGGCGCTAGGCAGCCCCTGAGATGGTTTCCAGTGATTTCGTCCTCCTGGTAGTCAGGCCTCTGGGGGATTAGTTTTCACCTGGAGTATGGGCTAGATCTGGGCTTCCCTGGTGGCTTAGTGTTAAATAATTTGCCCACAATGAGGGAAATGCAGGAGACAAGGATTTGATCCCTGGGTCAGAAAGACCCCCTGGAGAAGGGCACAGCAACCCCCTTCAGTATTCTTGCCTGGAGAATCCCATGGACAGAGGAGCCTGACAGGCTACAGTCCATAGGCTTGCAAGGAGCCAGGCCTGAGGCGACTTAGCATCCATGCACACATGGGCCAGACCTAACGATGGGCTGTAGGGTCCAAGATTAGTAACCAAAAAGCTATAGCTTCTGTCTTGGGCATCCCCTCTCATTCTCTCACCGGCTCTGAGGAAAGTTAACTGCCATAAGCAGCAAGGATCTAACTGTGGAACCTCCCCAGTCAAAACTTCAATGACTGTAGCCCCCCTGATATCTTTTCTAAATAGCTTTTTTTAACTTTTTATTTTGTATTGGGGGTATAGCCAATTAACAATGTTGTGATAGTTTCAGGTGGACAGCAAAGGGACTCAGCCATACATATACATGTATCCATTCTCCCCCAAACTCCTCTCCCATCCAGGCTACCACATAACGTTGAGCAGGGTTCCCTGTGCTACACAGTAGGTCCTAGGTGGTTATCCATTTCCAACTGATATCTTAAGTGCAGTCTGTGGGAAACCCTGAGCCACAGACACCCAACTAAGCTGCACCCAGATTCCAGACCCACAGAAACTGAAATAATAGATGTTTGTTGTTTTATGCCGCTGCATTTTGGGGTAAACATGAAGCAAGAGATAACAGGGGTGAGGAAATAATTATCAAAAAGTAACAAGAAAATACATTATCTTTATTATGTGTCAGAAACTAGACTAAATGTTTGACACACATTATTTCATTTGTTTCTCACAATAATTCTGTGAAATACTCTTATTAACCCCATTTTACAGATGAGAAAACTAAGACACAGAGGAGAGGTCATCTGACTTGCTTATGGCTACATTGCTAGGAAATGGAAGAGCTAAGACTAAAGCCCATGTCCGATTTAAAAGTCTTTCCTTTAAAGCCAATGAATACTGCCTCCCAGGTGCAGGCCATGTGTTTCACAAAACAAAACTATTTAAAAATTCCAGAGGGTATCAAGGCAGAGAGTTAGTAATGATGCTGAAGGTTTCAGAGAAGTCATTGTATTTATGTTGAATCTTCAAGGATAAGAACCTGATCAACTTTGAAAAATCAAAACTGTTTTGCAGACAGAAAGACTAACGTGCAAAGGTATACAGAGTAGAAAAAGTTCTTCAAATTTGATAAATTCTGGTATAAGTTTCTAAGCTGTGGGAGCAGAAGCTAAATAAATCAATAAGGCCAGACTACAAAAGGGTTTTCTTCTGTTAAACAGAACACTCCCTTTATCTTTCATTTCTAAAATGTAAATAATAAGATGTCATTTCAAAATCATGTCAAAAATAGAATTTAAGTTTAAAGGATACAGGAGTTAGACTTTGAAATTTCCCAGAATTTTTGTTTCAGGTTTTTTTTTTATATTAATTTATTTTTTTTAATTGTTTTTGCCATACATTGTCATGATGTCACCATGGGTTTACATATGCTTCCCCTCCGGAACCCCCCTCCCTCTTCCCTCCCCCCCCCCCCGGGAAATCTCGCTGCACCAGCCCCGAGCATCAGTCCTGGGCTGGCGATTGATTACACATATGATAATTAACATGCTTCAATGCCCTTCTCCCATATCATCCCACCCTTACCCTCATCCACAAAGTCCACGAGTCTATTCTATACATCTGCGTTCCTTTAGCTGTCTCGTATGTTGGGTTCTCGTTACCGTCTTTCTAAATTCCATATATATGCGTTAATATACTGTATTGTTGTTTTTGCTTCTGGCTTACTTCACTCTGGATAATGGGCTCCAGTTTCGTCCATCTGAGTAGAATTGCTTCAAATGAATTTTTTTTTAATGCTGAGTAATATTCCATTGTGTATATATACCACAGCTTTCTTATCCATTCGTCAGTTGATGGGCATCTAGGTTGCTTCCATGTCCTGGCTATTGTAAACAATGCAGCGATGAACATTGGGGTGCATGTGGCTCTTTCAATTCTGGTTTCCTTGGTGTATATGCCCAGCAGTGGGATTGCCGGGTCATATGGCAGGTCTATTTGCAGCTTTTAAACTCAGACTATAATAGTGACCATTCCAAGAAATATTTACTCTTTTCTATAATGCTTTTTGATGAGTAAATACACAATGAACAGAGCTAAGTGTTTGTCAACATGAATAATTCTGTAAATATTCTCAGTCCTTATGATTTTATTGATCTCACATCAAGTATTCAGTTTCATCTTAAAAGGCAGTCTCAACAAACTGTGGGTCTATTGGGGAATCTGCGATTTTAGATAGTGAAAAGAAAATATTGGCAATGTATTTTCTCAACGAGCAATCTCATGCTTAGAGACAGATTTTATTGTAGAAAAAAACTGTATAAAAGTTCAACTGATATTTGTTATGTCAAACATTACATTTCTATACACTCAAATAGATCCCAGATGGTTTAGTGACTTACATATAATCCTACAATACAGTAACTATCAGAAACCCTGATATTTAACAAAACAATAACTTGCCCAACTTTAATTTTAAAATATGAAATTCTTAAACTGTAAAGTGAAAATAAAAAAGCGAGTTATTTCCAACAAATAGCACACAGGGTTTACATGTGTAAAGGATGCCTGAATCTTAAAGGAAGTATCAATATTCCAAAAAACAATAATAGTTACTCCTAAATGTCCTTGGAAATCAAGGAGATCAAACCAGTCAATCCCAAAGGAAATCAACCTGGAATATTCACTGGAAGAACTGGTGCCAAAGCTGAAGCTCCAATACCTTGGCCACCTGACGCAAAGAACTGACTCATTGAAAAAGTCCCTGATGCTGGGAAAGATGGAAGGCAGGAGGAGAAAGGGACAACAGAGGATGAGATGGTGGGATGTCATCACCAGCTCAATGGGCATGAGTTTGGGCAAACTCCAGGAACAAGTGAAGGAAAAGGAAGCCTGATGTGCTGCAGTTCATGGTCTCAAAGAGTTGGACACAACTTAGCGACTGAAAAACAACAAAAAATCCCTCCTATATTACAGATGCTTTTATTCTTTCTCTAATTTAATATCTTCAGTGATCATACAAGGTTAGTATTGTTACTCTAACTTTATTATTGGAAAAACTGTAGTTTAGCAAGATTAGGTAATTTACCTCACTAATTAGTTTACATCACTAGTTTATATCACCTGATTAGTTTGCATCACTAATAAATGGCAAAACCATCCTATAAATGGGACTACAAAGTCTAATTTTTTCCTTCCTTTTCATGCCATATAAGTGAAAACTTGAAGACCATGAACGGAATCTACAGATAGATACTATATTATCTGTAATAATATAGTATAACTATAATCTAAGTAAACTAAAAGGAACTGAGGAAAGAATTTAAATTTAATAATAACACAAATACCAGTATAGGTTTGAAAATGTAGGAAAGAAGAAAATCTTTAACAATATCAACAATATGATTTGACAAAACCTATATGGAAAGAAATTTGGCAAGCACTTTTTTTTAGTTCTTAAGGACCATCTGAATACTCACTTTCTCTATGAAGACTATCCTGGCATCTCCTTGCCCACACAGAATAGCACATTTTCCTCTGTGCTTGGAAAATACTGATCTCAGTGTCCCCAGTGCATAAACAGTGACTGGCACACACACAAAAGTATCAATACATACTTATTGACTGAAGGAAGAAAGAACTCATCAGAAGAGAAAAAATGAGTTATGTACACCAAGATACTCTTTACAGTAGTAAAATATGAGAAACCTGGCCAATAAAACTGAAATGGTTAAGCAAAGGACTTTATAAAAATATGACTGACTGTTTCATAGTCCAAATAACAGTAATATAAAGTCATCAGTGAGGCCTGAAAAATATGTAGCCATTATGGAAATAAAAACTGAGTACAAAATACAGTATGATTGCCCTAATAGTGAAATATATCTGGGGGCTTCCCTGGCTGTGGAGTGATTAGGACTCCTTTCTCTCACTGTCAAGGGCGCAGGTTCAACCCTGGTTGTGGAACTAAGACCTTGCAAACTGTGTGGCATGGCAAAAAAAAAAAAGTTTGCATAAGCACAAAAACTAGATATTAGTATGTTTTAAAAAGTAAAGTTAATGGTTGTGTGAGAGTGGTAAGAAATAGAGTTTCTTTAATCTTTTCTCACAACTTTCTAAATGTATTTTGTTATTGCTTACATTCATCTTAAAACATGACCTAAATTGCTCATAAGATTATTTGGGGAATGAGAAATTTTTTTCCAAGTTACTAAAGCTTTCTGTCTTCACCATTATGAAGCTCAGAGCTGTAGTGACTTCTTTAGTCATTTGTTTCTAAAATAATTATTTCCCCACCTCTACTATTATTGATACTTAATCCTTACCTTCTACTGTGCTGTTAATTATTTGAGGGGTTTATTTTATCTGTGTCTTTTATTATAAGTTGCTTCAAATCCTTGTTGGAAGTAGAAGACTTATAAATAAATAACAATAAAGATGGCCATAGAATAAGGAAGCCATACATAATACTATGTCATTATTCAAGGAATTAGGTAGATGCCATTAACCATCTAGAAAAACCATCTGAAACCTAATTAAAGCTGCCTCTTTACTCTTTCAATCTTCTACTTCCGTCCCTCCCCCTACAAGCACTAACACCCTTCCACTACACTCTACTGCATTACTTACCCATGATGTCTTTTTATTTTAAACTTATAACAGTAGTAACTACCTCAGCACAGGAAGTATTGTAAGAATGACCAGCTGAACCACATGGCATCATTTGCTTCCAGCTGGACATTACCCATTCCCTTCCAGACCACCACCCCCTTCCTCCCCCACAACCTTTTTTCTCTCAGGATATGACCTGTACTTTAATCCTTCTTGCTCCATTTTGATGCTTTGTAATTTTAGCTGCTTTGTCATTCACTAAAATCAAAACTCACATAATTCAATTGTTCAGTTTATAAGCCACTCCACTCAAAGATCTTTGTGAGTGTCCAGGAGTCTCCAGCAGAGGCATGGGTCAGCAGTGGTCTACTACAGGGTCAGGGGCACTGAGTGAGGCAGTGCCTCATTTTAGCACAGCCCTTAACTAATAAAAAAGTATGTGTGAATACACCACATTTTTTACAAGGTTTATTAACACTACTATTCATGTAGTTTCCTTTAAAAGAAACATAACCTAAATAAAGTCAGCCTGGAGAGTGACATAGAGTGAAGTCAGAAAAAGAAAACCAAATATCGTATATTCATGCATATATGCGGAATCTAGAAAAATGGTAGAGATGATCTGATTTGCAAGGCAGCAATAGAGATGCAAAATTAGAGAACAAATGTTTGGATACCAAAGGTGAACAGAGCAGGGGTGGAAAGCATTGGGAGACTGAGATTAACACATATACACCATTGATACTATGTATAAAATAGATTACTAGTGCAGATATCCAATTTTCTGTTGATGGGCCGGGCTGTGTTCCCTCCCTGTTGTTTGACCTGAGACCAAACTATGGTGGAGGTAATGAAGATAATGGCGACCTCTTTCAAAAGGTCTGTGCACACACTGCTGCACTCAGTGCCCCTGACCCTGTAGTAGAGCCTGCCCACCCACGCCTCTGCTGGAGACTCCTGGACACTCACAGGCACATCTAGGTCAGTCTCATGGGGTCACTGCTCCTTTCTCCTGGGTCCTGGTGCACACAAGGTTTTGTTTGTGCCCTCCAAGAGTCTGTTTCCATAGTCCTGTGTAAGTTCTGGTGGCTCTCTGGTGGGGTTAATGATGACATTCCCCAAGAGGGCTTATGCCACACCCAGGTCTGCTGTACTCAGAGCCCCTGCCCCGAGGCAGGCCACTACTGACTGGTACCTCCTCAGCAGACACTCAAACGCTCAAGGGCAGGTCTGGCTCAGTCTTGTAGGGTCTCCTGGTGCACACA
This sequence comes from Antilocapra americana, assembly GCA_007570785.1. Taxonomy (NCBI): domain Eukaryota; kingdom Metazoa; phylum Chordata; class Mammalia; order Artiodactyla; family Antilocapridae; genus Antilocapra; species Antilocapra americana. The sequence continues at coordinate 17,046,099 of ML663562.1, read as the reverse complement.
AGGTTTTGTTTCAGCCCTCCGAGCATCTCTGATGGGTATGGGGTTTGATTCTAAATATGATTTCGCCCCTCCTACCATCTTGCTAGAACTGGTTAGAACTTGCTAGAACAGAACTGGACTTGGAACAAGGCACTGGTTCCAAATCAGGAAAAGAGTACGTCAAGGCTGTGACAGACTTTATTTTTTGCAGTTCCAAAATCACTGCAGATAGTGACTGTAGCCATGAAATTAAAAGATGCTTGCTCCTTGGAAGAAAAGCTATGACCAACCTAGACAGCATACTAAAAAGTAGAGACATTACTTTGCCAACAAAGGTCCACCTAGTCAAAGCTATGGTTTTTCTGGTAGTCATGTATGGATGTGAGAGTTGGACTATGAATAAAGCTAAATACTAAAGAATTGATGCTTTTGAACTGTTGTGCTGGAGAAGACTCTTGAATGTCCCTTGGACTGCAAGCAGATCCAACCAGTCAATCCTAAAGGAAATTAGTCCTGAATATACATTGAAAGGACTGGTGCTGAAGCTGAAACTCCAATACTTTGGCCACCTGATGAAAAGAACTGACTTGTCGGAAAAGACCCTGATGCTGGGAAAGATTGAAGGTGGTAGAAGGGGACTACAGAGGATGAGATGGCTGGATGGCATTATCGAGGCAATGGACATGAGTCTAAGGTAAATTGGAAGCGGTCAAACAGGAGATAGCAAGAATGAACATCGACATTTTAGGAATCAGTGAACTAAAATGGACTGGAGTGGGCGAATTTAACTCAGATGACCATTATAACTATTACTGTGGGCAAGAATCCCTAAGAAGAAATGGAGTAGCCCTTATAGTCAACAAAAGAGTCTGAAATACAGTACTTGGATGCAATCTCAAAAATGACAGAATGATCTCTGTTCATTTCCAAGGCAAATATTCAATATCACAATTCAAGTCTATGCTCCAACCAGTAAAGCTGAAGAAGCTGCAAGTGGAACGGTTCTATGAAGACCTACAAGACCTTGTAGAACTAACACCCAAAACAGATGTCCTTTTCATTATAGAGAAGTGTAATGCAAAAGTAGGAAGTCAAGAGAGTCCTGGAGTAACGGGCAAATTTGGCTTCGGAGTACAAAATGAAGCAGAGCAAAAGCTGACAGAGTTTTGCCAAGAGAACGCATTGGTCATAGCAAACACCCTCTTCCAACAACACAAGAGAAGACTCTACACATGGACATCACCAGACGGTAAATACTGAAATCAGATTGATTATATTCTTTGCAGCCAAAGATGGATAAGCTCTATACAGTCAGCAAAAATAAGTCCAGGAGCTGACTGTGGCTCACATCATGAGCTCCTTCCTTATTGCCAAATTCAGACTGAAATTGAAGAAAGTAGGGAAAGCCACTAGACCATTCAGGTTTGACTTAATCAAATCCCTTATGATTATATAGTGGAAGTGACAAACAGATTCAAGGGATTAGATCTGATAGACAGAGTGCCTGAAGAACTATGGACAGAGGTTTGTGACATTGTACAGGAGAAAGTGATCAAGACCATCCCCAAGAAAAAGAAATGCAAAAAGGCAAAATGGTTGTTTGAAGAAGTCTTACAAATAGCTGTGAAAAGAAGAGAAGTGAAAAGCAAAGGAGAAAAGGAAAGATATAAGCATCTGAATGGAGAGTTCCAAAGAATAGCAAGGAGAGATAAGAAAGCCTTCCTCAGTGATCAATGCAAAGAAAAAGAGGACAACAATAGAATGGGAAAGACTAGAGATCTCTTCAAGAAAATTAGAGCTACCAAGGGAACATTTCATGCAAAGATGGGCACAAGAAAGGACAGAAATTGTATGGACCTAACAGAAGCAGGAGATATTAAGAAGAGGTGCAAAGCATATACAGAAGAACTGTACAAAAAAGATTTTCATGATCCAGGTAATCACAATGGTTTGATCACTCACCTAGAGCCAGACATCCTGGAATGTGAAGTCAAGTGGGCCTTAGGAAACATAACTACAAACAAAGCTAGTGAAGGTGATAGAATTCAAGTTGAGCTATTTCAAATCATAAAAGATGATGCTGTGAAAGCACTGCACTCAATATGCCAGCAAATTTGGAAAACTCAGCAGTGGCCACAGGACTGGAAAAGGTCAGCTTTCATTCCAGTCCCAAAGAAAGACAATGCCAAAGAATGCTCAAACTACTGCATGATTGCACTCGTCTCACACACTCGCAAAGTAATGCTCAAAATTCTCCAAGCCAGGCTTCAACAGTACATGAACCGTGAACTTCCAGATGTTCAAGCTGGATTTAGAAAAGGCAGAGGAACCAGAGATCAAGTTGCCAACATCCACTGGATCATCGAGAAAGCAAGAGAGGTCAAGAAAAACATCTACTTCTGCTTTATTGACTACTCCAAAGCCTTTGACTGTGTGGATCACAACAAACTGTGGAAAATTCTTCAAGAGGTGGGAATACCAGACCACCTGACCTGCCTCTTGAGAAATCTGTATGGAGGACAAGAAGTTACAGTTAGAATTGTACATGGAGCAGCAGACTGGTTCCAAATTGGGAAAGAAGTACATCAAGGCTGTGTATTGTCATCCTGCTTATTTAACTTATACATCATGTGACATTCCAAGCTGGAATCAAGATTACTGGGAGAAATATCAATAACCTCAGATATGCAGATGATATCACCCTTATGGCAGAAAGCGAAGAAGAACCAAAGAGCCTCTTGTTGAAAGTGAAAGAAGAGAGTGAAAAAGTTGGCTTAAAACTCAACATTCAGAAAACTAAGATCATGGCATCAGGTCCCATCAGTTTATGGCAAATAGATGGGAAAACAATGGAAACAGTGACAAACTTTATTTTGGGGGGCTCCAAAATCACTTCAGATGGTGACTGTAGCCATGAAATTAAAAGAAACTTGCTCCTTGGAAGGAAAGCTATGAAACCTAGGCAGCATACTAAAAAGCAGAGACATTACTTTGCCGACAAAGGTCTACCTATGGTTTTTCCAGTAGTCATGTATGGATGTCGGAGTTGGACTATAAAATAAAACTGACTGCCAAAAAATTGATGCTTTAGAACTGTGGTGTTGAAGAAGACTCTTCCTTGGACTGCAAGGAGATCAAACCAGTCCATCCTAAAGGAAATCAGTCCTGAATATTCATTGGAAGGACTGGTGCTGTAGCTGAAACTTCAATATTTTGGCCACCTGTTGTGAAGAGCTGACTCATTGGAAAAGACCCTGATGCTGGGAAAGATTGAAGGCAGGAGGAGAAGGGGATGACAGAGGGTGAGATGACTGGATGTCATCACTGATTCGATGGACATGAATTTGAGCAAGCTCTGGGAGTTGATGATGGACAGGGAAGCCTGGCATGCTGCAGTCTGTGGGGGTCACAAAGAGTCAGACAGACTGAGCGGCTGAACTAACTGAATGTGAACATACTGTAGAGCACAAGGAAGTCTACTTAATGCTCTGTATTTACCTAAATGGGAAGTCCAAAAGTGAGAGTGTGTACATATATGCTTAGCAGATTCATTTTGCTGTACAGAAGAAACTGACACAATGTTATAAAGCAACTAAACTCCCAATAAAAATTAACTTAAAATAAACAAATAAAGCTAGCCTGAAAACGTATAGGAAGAGACTAGGCCAAGTATGATATCAAAAGATTAATTATTTGAATGGACTGAGGCAGATCCAATGAACTTGAACCCCTAGGATTCTTATCAGCAGTGCCGTCCACCTTCCCCATTCATCTTACCACCATTGGTGTAAATTGACATTGAACAGAAAATTGAAGAAGTCAATAGCATGTTATGCTGTTTCATATCAAATAAGGAGCTGAAAAAGTAAAACTCAAACAATATTTATATGATTCAACTCTGTCCTACTGTGTAATTTGAAGATCTTCCAGGGGCTTGAAAGATTAAATATTATTTTCAGTGTGCAAAGGAAATAACTTACTTGATACCTGGCAATTAAGCCTTTGCAAACTCACAAGTTGACATGTTTTATTTGATTTATACCAAACAGAGTCTAAGTTGAAAAGAGTTGAAAGAATATATTTTGCAAAGTAAGTACAATCCTAAGCAAACCTAATCTTTTCCAAGTATCCAACAATATTTTCCCAACTGCCTCCATTAAGGGGGATGATGAAGAGGAAGCCCATACATTTGATACTGCATTTTAGGACAGGGATTACATTTTAATAATGTTAAATATAAAGTCTTGATAGTCATTTCAAAGGAAGCACTAACACAAAAAATAAATGAATAAAACTGAGAGAATGCTTATTACAGGCATGTTCTTGCTTCTAGCTGGCTGACTAACAATAGAAACACCTTTGGGATATTCCCATGAAATGAGAACCAACACGATTTTTCCTTAGCCCGATGCAGCACCCATGGATGAATCAAGTCCTTTGAGAAAGCAAATGGCAAGGAATTATTGCTACCTGTGGCATAATAAAATGACTAATAGCTACAGAATCATAAATGTTATTTCAACAAAGACCTTAGAGTACATCTCGTCTTTTACCTTTATTTTACAGGTGAAGAAACATGGATATAAAAGAGAAAAAGTATCTTGCCCAAATATTAGTAATAAGCAGCAGCAAAACTAAGATTCCTAATCCGATGTTCTAGCTGCCAGGCCATACTGTCTTTCAACCACCCTCGCCTGTCCCTCCACGCAGCCATCCATTGGACTGATTCCACAGGCATTTGTGAAGCTTAACTCTGTGCCGGAAGCAGTGTGTGGCCCCGGTGAGTCACTGCTACTCACGTGTCTGCTCCTGTGCAACATGAGTCTGCTGTTCCGCCCAGCAGGAGGTAGTTTATTTCTTCACCCGTTGAATCTGGCCTGATCTTGCCATTGCTTTGACTTTACAAAAATGTGGCAGAGGTGACATGTTACAATTTCAGAGTCTAGACCTCAAAAGGCCTTGCAGCTTCTTCTCCCCAACTCTGCCTGCTCTGAGACCGCTGTACGAGGAAGCCTGAGTGAAGAGAAGTCATCTTAGAGATGAGAAGTCATGTGGCAGAGAACCAAGATACCACAGCCAACAGCTTCAGTCAACTGCCAGAAGCGTACATGAAGCCAAAGACCAGCCAGTCCCCAGCTAATGTGCCAACTGACTGCAAATGCATGAATGAGCTCGGCCAACCAGCTGCAGTGCAGAGACCAGACATCACAGTGAGCCCTGCGCTTGTTGCTGACCCACAGAATCATGAGCAAAGAAAGAGCAGCTCTTTGGAGCCTCCGTATTTCCGGGTGATTTGTAAGGTAGCAACAGATAAGTGATCCAGTTTGTTAAGAGCTAGAATCCAGAGAGATAGATAAGCAAAGAAAAGGATAAGACAGTCTTTGTCATCCAAGAACTCACAGATGGGTGATGAATACAAACACAAAAGCTATTCTCTAAAAAGGGAGTCATTAAGTTTCATGTAAGTTTTCTAATGGAGAAATTTTAAAAGGGTTCAATCAAGGCATTAAAGATAAATTCAGCAGGGTTTTATGACTGAATAGGATGGTTGAAGAGGGAGTGTAGTGTGATATCTAGCTTGGTGGGTCCTGGTAATAGTAGGCTGCAGAAAGCCTGAGAAGGAGTAGATTTAAGACAAAGGGGAAGAAGATGGGAAGTTCAGATTTGAAGTGGTGACTTTGATGAAGACCTGGAAGTTTCAAGATGAAGTTCAAGCCTGTAGAACATCCATGTAGAAAAGGGTACTCAACCCTGAATTTCTGGGAGCAGATTAGACTGGAAAACAACCTTGAGAATCAGCTCTTAATAGTAGCTTAAGCCACAGGCAGGGCTTACCATGACCAGAGAAAGTGTGTCAGGTACACTAGAGTTGAGGAAGTGGAGACAGGCAGTAGACCATTCTTTCTAGGAATTTCTGATGTTGAAAGGAGAGACGTACAGAGACACTTTAGATCAAGGACAAATTTACTTTGTACCTCATGTCAGACTTGAAGTAAGATGATGCACTTCTTCACCTTCTCCCCACAAAGAAAAACTACTTCATGGAGCACCCGCTCAACATATAAATTATACTTAGGAATTTGGGATTGAGCATGGGTAGATACATCACTCAGCACATAACATTTTTTCCCAAAGATCCCCATTTCTAAGTTTGTCATCAGGTCACCAGCTGCTGAGTCTTGTTGTCTCTTCCTGGATGTACTTTCATGTCCCTTACATCTGTCCACCCCATTTATTATCCAGTGCCATGGAACTCTGCGTCTATTCTCTTGAAGCATCAATCTACCCCTGGATCCAAGAGGCCTCAACCTCTGAGTGGGCTTATCAGGGCATTCACCCCACAGAACACTCCATGAAGGTACCACTAAAAGAAAAAAAATTAGATTTATTAATCTTGGTACATTCTGAAATGGATTTCCAGAAGACATAGTGGGGAAAAAAAGAGAATAGATCAAGGAGAAGCATCACAGTGCTGTATCAGGCTATGCATTTAGGACATAAATGATCAAAAGTTCTATAGTTGGATCTTAGCCAAGAATGATAGGGATGAGAGGTACACTGGGATAAATTGGCCTCAAGCCTTTGAATTAGGTATTGTTGGTTCTTATTTAACTGTGTTTTACTAGTTGTGTTTTACTAATTGAAATATGTTCCAGTTCCAAGAAGAGCTACAAATCAAAATAAGGAACTTCTTCTAATTGAAACTTAACCTATAAACCATGAAAAATTATTAAAGTTCTCCTCAATTTTTAATTAACATTGCATACCTACAAGAAAATCATATATGCAATATATATAATTAGCATATAATTATATGAATTATATAATGAAATATAGTATATGCTATATATATAATATAAACAAAAATAACTAAAATTTAAAGATCTCTAATTTTTAATTAATATTGCATACTTATAAGAAAATTATATATATATACATATTATATATGAATGAGGAAAATGTATTAACCCATGGTAGCTTTTTCATCAGCAGTGAAAATACAACAAATTTTTGAGAAAATAATTATCATTGTTTTATTTAGCTACTATACCATATTGGTATTTCCAAAGACCTCTGGCTCTATTTCCTATCCATTTAAGGAGAAATAACACTGGAATGAACTCTGAACTAGAAACTGCCCCTTATAAAACAAGAAAAGTTATTTCTGTTATGGCAATTTTTATTGTTGCTGTTAAGTCACTAAGTCATGCCTGACTCTTTTGCAGTCCCACAGGTTGTAGCCCAAAAGGCTCCTCTGTCCATGGGATTCTCCAGGCAAGAATACTGGAGTGGGCAGCCATTTCCCTCTTCAGGGGATCTTCCCAACCCAGGGATCAAACACAAGTCTCCTGCTCTGGCATGTGGGTTCTTTACCACTGAACCACCAGAGATTTATCGTTGTCCAAAAAAAATTTGCTGAGGTAAGAATTAATAGAACAGCCAAGTTCTCCATCATTTACCCAGAGGAATAAAAATCATTCCAACATGTATCCAGTACATCTCAAGAGAAGTTTTGTGATGTTTTCATTTTACCAACTCACTTAAGAGTTTTGTGATGCAAACGAAAGTAGTAATTTTAGCTGGCAATAAAAATAATCCTTCAACAATGGAAAAATTGGCTAATAATTATACTAATTAGGATTAAGAAACTACAACATTTCAACTAATAATTTAGAATCTGATATAATTATAAAAGTCACAGTTTTTCCAAGAAGTATTAATATAAGTTGTTAAACAGTGGCACTAGTGGTAAAGAACCCGCCTGTCAAAGCAGGAGACATAAGAGATGTGAGTTCAATCTCTGGGTTGGGAAAATCCCTTGGAGTATGAAATGGCAACCCACTTCAGTATTCTTGCCTGGAGAATCCCACGAACAGAGAAGCCTGGTGGGCTACAGTCCATGGGGTTGCAAAGAGTCAAATCACAACTGAGGCGACTTAGCATGTAGCATGCATACATGCATTAAATAGTAGAGTGTGCACTATTGTTAAATAGACCTCATTCCTCTGTTCCTTTTCAGGGGCTCTGATGGACAGGGACAAAAATACTCATAAATCTTTGGATCCCAAGCAAGCTGTTTATCCTTTGATGGTGGGAAGAAGTGCTTTTAAAGATTTAGAAAAACATTAAGATATCTTCAGAAGAGTTGAAGCCTCCTCCCCCCCACCTCATTTTTCAACTAATCCTTAAGCTTTATATTTGCTGATACTGTGGCAATAAGGAGGTGTGGGCCATAACAGTGTCAATAGATATACTGAAAAGAAGTTCTGAGAAGCTTCTAGTGCTTCACACCCTATAAGAACACCACATAGGTGGCTGGAACTATGAAGTTTCTCTTTCCCCCAAATATCTTGCATCTTCATGTCCTAGTAACTGAAATTTCAGCATGAGATATTTTATTCTTTGATTTCAGAAAAGACTTCATTCTCAGCGGACAAATATTTACTAAGCAATTGCTCAGGTATATGCTTAGGTAGGTGATGTATGCCCTGAAAGTTATAGGAGAATATGAGAGAGGCTCGCTGGCATCCAGGAGAAACATTCAACCTGGGAAAACACAGAGACCACAGAATCCAAAGCAAACGTCATTGGATGGTTCAGTATGTTGTTTTCTTGGAACATCTGAAAAGTGAAAGTCACTCAGTAGTGTCCGACTCTTTGTGGCCCCATGGGCTATACAATCCATGGAATTCTCCTGGCCAGAATACTGGAGTGGGTAGCCTAACCCTTCTCCAGCTGGATCTTCCTCACTCAGGAGTTGAACAGGGGTCTCCTGCACCGCAGGTAGATTCTTTGCCAGCTGAGCTATGGGCCAAGCACTTTGGTATATCTATCAGGAGAGAAAAGGCACCACAGAATACAGAGAACTCTGGGTAGCCAGGGCTGTGCCAAGCAATGTAGGGGATGCTTCAGCAAATGTCTCTTGCTCTACATTTCTGCCTAAGGCCAGAACTGCCACTGACCACAGCAGCCCAGCCCACAGGATGATTCACCTGCTAGAATCACATCCTAATAAACATCTTTATGCAAAGATGTACTGCCCATATCTCTCTGACCTCTGATCTTTTCCCACTGCCTTCCACTACCCTCCACTCCCCCAAGTATGCATATTTCTAGGTATAGCCAGGCAGAAGAGGATTCCAGCGAGGAAGGCCTTGGGAGAAATTAAATATTTACATGGTCTCAAAGGACCCCAGAATGGAGCCAATAGTAGGAGAGTTTTGAATGGATCTAAATATTAGATTTCTTTTAGGATTTCCTGAGCCACCCCAGGATCAAACAGCGTACCCTGAACCTACTCTCTTCTTATACACCTGGGAGTACAGAGGAAATATATTTCATGGCAACAAAGAAGGGAAAGGGGAAGAAAGGAAGCTGTTTGGGAAAGGTGAGGGATGCGGAGTAAGTCAGATGATAGTTGGGCAGATGGTCTCCACCCCAGGTGGGCTGTCAGTGCCCTCCTTGTCTTCTGCACCTGGACAGGAAAGGCAGTGCTCTGAGATGGTTAACAAATCTTGTGGCTGGAGCTCAGTCCTGTGTCTCCTGCATTCTTTACCCATTAAGCCATCAAGGAAGCCCAAGCTCAGTTCTGGACTCGTGACATCTTGTGAAAACAAATCAGACAACACCTTAGTCTGTAGAAATTTAATAATGTGTTGTATTTAAAACTGAGATTAAAAAACTAATAAATAAAAACAGTCCTCATTGTAGACATGCCTCTTCTTTTTGTAATGATATAAACTTAAATAGGAAAAGTGCTGCAAAATATTTGACATGGGAATAATCAGAGAATCCTGTAAATCTATTTTAAACTATTTTTTGTAAATAAAGTTTATATTTTATTTATTTGGCCATGCTGCATGGCTTGCAGGATCTTAGTTCCCCAACAGGAGATTGAACCCAGGCGCTTGGCAGTGAAAGCGCTAAGTGCTAACCACTGAACTGCCAGGAAATTCCCTAAACTGTTTCTAAAATAGGTGTAATGGGTTTATTTTACCAACTTTTAGCTTGGTAATTTACAGATCATCTTTGCACAAACCCCAGAGTAGGCCTCAGACTCAGGCCTGCTTTTCCAAGGGAAAGGCCTCACGCAGGTGCGCATGGCTGGGGGAAAAGGGAGGGGAGGCGACAGGGATGTGAGTAAAGACTTGTTAGGGGAGTTGAAATGGGGCACAGCTTGACAGTAAAAGTATATCTCCAAATCATACGTTTGAAAAGTTCAAATGATGGCTTCAAAGAAGGCTGATAGATGTATTCATTCATTTCCCTTGGCCATACAGACACAGGAGACTTTATGGTCAACATGTCATGTATATTATGGAACCTGGCCTCTTTCTCTCCAGTGGAATTAGTCAATGTCTTCATTATCATACTTTCCTTTGTAGATAGCATCTACATCCATCATTTCTTTCTCAAAATACCATCTAAGGAGGACCAAGAGAGTGATTATTATGCAGGCTCAAGAGAGAGTGAGTGTTTTCCACTCTAAGTTAGGAGCAGAAAATTGCAGGAAAGATCAGTGATTCATATGCTCCTCACTTCCACCTCCTGCCCCAACCACAAAGGAAACACCTATCTTCCATCCCCTCCCATCCCTAGTCGCTTTCTCCATGGCCTTCATTCACTCCACATTGAAATATCCTTCCTTTCCCCTGTTCAAGGCTATTTTCCTCCCTCTGCTCAAGGCCTCACCCAACCAAGAGTGAATGCTTCCTCCTTCGAATCCTCATTCAGGTTCACCTCTAGACCTACTTTACATCCACCATAAACTACTAAATATTTTCAGAGAGGGGTCATTTTAAATGGATTTCAGGACCTCTGAAACTTCAGTTTGAAAAAGATTCACTTAAGGAGCAAGGAATAGATGTAGCTTTCTACAGATTCAGTATGGTGGAATCTGGAAACATGCTGGTTCCAGACGGAACACACATTTTTAATCAGTTTCCTAGTGATTCTGGTGCAGTTGGTCTAAGAATCAAAAATCGTACTTTGAGAGGCACTGTTCTACACACACACACACACACAAACCAGGGAACCTGTTCTTGGAATTTTCTCACACTATCAGTAAACAAAAGAAAATGAAACATTTTCATAACATTCACTTAAAAAGAGGGGGGAAAGAAAGCCCACTATGGAGTCCAATATTTTAAAACATTTCCTTGTTTCCTAATTTAATAATTATTGGAGTAATAAACACTTCTAACAAAGAAGATTTTAGTGTCTTCATCCTTCTACTTCACTCAAACAAGCTCTATTCATTCAAACTTGTTAATCTTTAATTTAATCCAGAGCATTCAAAATGGAACCTTTTGCCTTTAGAAGGATAAACCAGAAGCTTCTCACTATCTAGAGAGAAGAAAGATTTTCCCTACTGAGGACTGAAAAAAATTGAAAGAATAATATTCTGATTACAGACTCTTTCCCCATTCCTCAAAAATTATTATATAATAGAGTTATAAGAAAGATCAAGGGATTTAGTAAAAGACTACTACTGTCCTGATAGGCCTGCAAAATGCATGAGTATAAAGGGTTAGCACTCAGATAATTGGAAAAGACCCTGATTCTGGGAAAGATTGAGGGCAGGAGAAGGGGGTGACAAAGGATAAGATGGTAGTACAGCATCACCAACAATGGACGTGAGTTTGAGCAAACTCCGGGAGATAGTGAAAGATAGGGAAGCCTGGCATGCTGCAGGCCATAGGGTCACAGAGTCAGACACGACTTGGTGACTGAACAACAAACTATCCTAAAACAGAAGGTATAAAACCCACTGGGAGAGAGACTCATTTTGGCCTCCTTGTGATTCCAGATAGAGGGACCTCACTCGATACCACTCCTGACAGATCTTGGTTGCTCACTCACCTTCCTGCTCCTTTGGAGAAGACCTTGAATGTTTCTGTTAAGGTTGGCCATTCACAAAGTTTATGCTTCATGGGCTGAGTGGAGCAGGGCCCCCTGCCTGGGCAGCCTGCAGGGCTCCCAATGGTTCTACAGGGACTGCTGAGTGAGATGCTTCAGTGAGGAGGCTGCGGGAGCAAGCCACATATCTGAAGCCACTTCTCCCATCAGTATTAAGGCTTTACTTTATCTCCATCTCTCAGTGTCCAGTATCATGTTTCTCAACCAGGGAAGAAAATAAAAAGTGCGAAAGAAAAGACAACTAAGAAAAGTCATTTTCTTACTGTATTTACTACAAATAATAATTACTATGCAGCCCCAGGCTGACTGTGGTTGCTTTGTCTCTGACTTCTGTGGCCTTATCATACCTGAAAAGTAATAGGAATTTCCTGGTTGCTTGTCTGTTCACCTGTCTTTAAGGATATGAATGGAATATAATTCATATTTGTATCCCCATAAGTTATACACAGTCAGGACCAGCTTCATGGTCCCGTGATCTGTGTTGTCACATTGGACCCGAGTTTGGTTTAATGCCCTGTGACACCATTTTGACTTTCTTATATTTTTTATCTAAGGGCACCACTTTTGTTTTACTTTGCAACAGGCCCTGCAAATTATGCATCCTGTTCTTGGGGTGGTGGGCACTCAGTGTTGCATTTTAAGATATAAGACAAAAACAGGTTCAAGGCTCTGCCACATGCTATTTATTAAACTCCCAGCTCTGCCACTTGCTATTTTTGTGGTCTTGGCAAAGCTATTTAACCTTCCTAAGCCTCAGTCTCTTCATCTCTAAGATGGGAATAATGACAACAACAATGAGTTATAATGAAAATTAAATCACTCTCAGTTAAATGGTTGTTACAGTGCCTTACATAATAAGATCTCGATAAATATTCAGTACTTATTGCTTACATACTATTAATACTTGCCTACCACTGCTAATAGGACTGCTGCTACAAAGAGCGTAAAAATCAACTGGATCCAAAGGAGAAGATGTTGACATGGGTACAGAATTAACATCTTCAGGAAAGTTCTCTGCTTGAATAGGTTCTAGCTCCCAAACTTCCTTCTGCTAGCTTTTAAGAAACTTCTTAGAGAATGGAAATTACTCTTTTACTTTTCAGGAAACAAGAGCTGGCAAAGAGCATTTGCAATTCCAATCTCAACAGCCATCACTACACTAGATGTCTTAAAACATTTCTTATGGAAAAGTAAGGAGACTGTCTGTCCATTAGTCTGCATTCCTCAGGCCATCCTGCTAGTGAACAGTTGTGTTTTCTCCTTTATCGCATCTAAAGGGGGAAAAATAGTCTTTCACAAGGCCCTAGTGATGGGGGACGGGGACAGGGAGAAAGCAAGACTGTGAGGCAATGTGCACCCTTATCATTTACGGATGACTCATTTCTTGTTATTTTAGTCTCTCTTTTTCTAGATCTTTAAGTTTTTTCAATATATTTAACTCTCAGATGAGCCATATTGTTTAAAGTAGGGTTTCTCCAAATGTGCTCAATTGATCACTTCCTGGATAATCCTTTTCTACTTTTCTGAACTTGTTGGAAAGTTTTGGATCTCTACTTCCTCTTGACCAGTTGGGTCAGGTGAACTTCCAGGATGATTAGAATAAAGGCTTTTTTCAGAAGTGGTGAGTTAAAAATCTTTATTCTGCAACTGGTGAGCTTTTCATTAGGAGAGGATGTCAAAAGTATTTGACTTACAGAAGTCTTTTGGGGGCTAACCTTTGAATACTTTTAGAGTTTATGTTTCACTGCATCAAATCTTGGTTCTTAAATATCTTCCATCCATAATATAGAGTTGATATATATCAACTCACAACTTCCAACCACCTATAATGAAAGTGAAAGTGTTAGTCCATCAGTCCTGTCTGACTCTTTGCAACCCTGTGGACTGTAGCCCCTCCAGGCTCCTCTGTCCATAGGATTTCCCAGGCAAGAATGCTGAAGTTGGTTGCCATTCCCTTCTCCAGGGTATCTTCCCAACCCAGGGATCGAACCCAGGTCTCCTGCATTGCTAGGAAGGTTTTTTTTTTTTTCCTTTTTACCACTGAGCCACCTGGGAAGCCCCTTAATGATCTTTACTTCCTTCTTTATGAGAAACGTATGACAGAATTCTCAGTTTTCATACAGTTTAGATTTTTCTTAAAAAAAAAAAAAAAAAGATCTTTCTCCTTTCTCCCTCCAACAAATTCTAAAAACTAGAAAAGCAACAGGGTACACTGAAACCCTGTAGAAAGATGATAATCTTCATAACAAGCACTTCTCTAGAGCACTAGTGATAATGATTAATTTCACCAAGCCTCTATTTCTCAGCATCGTCTATATTTCAGTTTCTCTTCTTCATTGACTGTACACATATACCTCAGTCTTCCAATTTTTGGTTGTTCTGCATCTCTTAGACACTTAGGTAGCTATAGTTAATTGTAGTGTGTGGTTGAAAACACTGAGGTTCTTTTTACGATTTTAAGCCTTCCTTGAATAAAAATATTTAAGGGTGAGTGAGTGAAGTGAATTCGTTCAGTTGTGTCCAACACTTCGTGACCCCATGGACTGTAGCCTACCATGTTCCACTGACCATGGGATTTTCCAGGCAAAAATACTGGAGTGGTTTGCCATTTCCTTCTCCAGGAGATCCTCCCAACCCAGGGATTGAACCCGGGTCTCCGGCATTGTAGGAAGACACTTTACCATCTGAGCCACCAGGCAATTTCTGTTAAGGGTGAGAGGAGACTATATTCAAAATACTGTTGAAAATACATGACCAAGTTACCAGGAGTACAGAATATCCTCTGAATGGTGGTCATGAATCTCAGTGCACAAAATCAGCTCTGTAAGACAACTTCCTATAGTTTTCATGACTGATCCTCATTTTAATTATAAGCCTTGATGCTTCAAGTAGGGGAAACTGAAACCCAGTCAGTTTAATCCTGTCCTTCTCTCCCTGGAGGTGTGTCTAATTTCCAGGACGTTGTATGAGGTACCCAATCCTGAGATAGGTGTCCTATTATCAGAGTCATCACCTATACATGGTGACATCTGTTCAGCTCTGTTGTTTCTATCTGATCTTTGACTCCATATCCACATAGGTCACTGCTCAGCTGTTCTCCCTTCCTATACATGGGACTCCTCCATGTCTGTATGTATAATCCATCTGTCTCTATCTGTTTATATCTGCCTGCCTATATCTCCTTGCTGATATCCATCCTTCTCTCCTTCTAGGGCATGGGATCCTTCAGCTTCTCTTACAGAACGGTGAGCTCCAAGAAGCCCAGTGGGAGGTCATTGTTTCAGAGCTATTCTTGGGTGCGTGAGGCTAACTATGAAGCTCTCTAAGTGTATTGTGTGTGCTCAGTCATCTCCAACTCTTTGCAACCCTCTGGGCTGTAGTCCACTAGGCTTTTCTGTCCATGGGATTTTCCAGGCAAGAATACTGGAGTATTGCCATTTATTCCTCCAGGGAATCTTCCTGACCCAGGGATCAAATCTGTATCTCTTGCATTGCAGACAGAATTTTTACCTGCTGAGTAAAAAATTGGGGAAGCCACAAATCTCCAGAGCACATGGGAATTCCATGAGACCATCTCAAGTCCATTAGCCTGGACACACTATAGGGCAACTTTTTACTTGCCATCTCCCTAAGCATTTGGAGAAAGGGACCCAGGCCTCCCCTGCTCTCAAATCCTCAAATCAACTTGAATTTCTATTGTCCTCTTACTCAGAATCTGAGAGAGAAAGAGAGGTATGGGTCTTTTTTCTCAAGAACCCATGCTGTCTGCTCATTTTCTGTGCATGTGTGTTACATCGCTTCAGTTGTGTCTGAGTTTTTGAGGGCACACCCTATGGACTGGAGCCTGTTAGGCTCCTCTGGCCATGGTATTCTCCAGGTAAGAATACTGGAGTGGGTTGCCATACCCTCCTCCAAGGGGTCCTCCTGACCCATGGATTGAACCTATGTCTCTTATGTCTACTACATTGGCAGGTGGGTTCTTTACCACTAGTGCCACTTGGGAAGCCTGTTCATTTTCTACTTCTCCTTAAATTTTCTCCCACTTCTTGACCTACAGATTCTTTGTTCCCATGTATACTTGGGGAAGAAGGCCAAATGATGCCTTCTTTTCATATCATAAGCTTTCTCTTGAATCTATTTCATTTCCTCTGCATGAAGCTATCCTTTGCCCACAAAGACCTCAGTTCAGTTCAGTTCAGTCACGTTCAACTCTTTGCGACCCCAAAGACTGCAACACACCAGGTTTCCCTGTCCGTCACCAACTCCTGGAGCTTACTCAAACTCATGTCCATTTGAGTCAGTGATGCCATCCAACCATCTCATCCTCTGTTGTCCCCTTCTCCTCCCACCTTCAATCTTTCCCAGCAGCAAGGTCTTTTCAAATGAGTCAGTCTTTGCATCAGATGGCCAAAGTATTGGAGTTTCAGCTTCAGCATCAGTCCTTCCAATGAGTATTCAGGACTGATTTGCTTTAGGATATACTGGTTTGATCTCCTTGCAGTCCAAGAAACTCTCAAGAGTCTTCTCCAACACCACAGTTCAAAAGCATCAATTCTTTGGTGCTCTGCTTTCTTTAAAGTCAAAAGCCAGGATATGAAGTTCTTCTTCCTGGCTTTCTGGTTTTTCATGCCTCCTTTGTAGCATTTATTATAAAGCCCCCAGCAAATTCCTGACTGAAAGCAGTAGAAATATCTAGAGCTGTGTTGTCCAATATTGTAGCTACAAGCCACATGAGGCTACTGAGCACTTGGATGTGGCTAGTCCAAACTGAGATGTGAAAAATACATCCTCAATTTCCAAGGCGTCTTAAAAAAAAATGTAAACTATCCAATTAATTATTTTATTCTAATACTATGTTAAAATAATTATAATATTTAGACATATTTGGTAAATAAAAATACTATGAAAATTAATTTTACCTTTCTTTTTATTTTTTTAATATGGCTACTAGAAAATTTTAAATCATGTATGTGGCTTGCATCTGTGGCTTACATTGTATTTATACTGGACAGTACTGCTCTAGCAGAATAAGTAATTGGAGCAAAAAAAAATTAGTCAATATTTTAAAACTGTTACCACACATCTGCAGCATATCCTACCCTACCCATATTTGCTGTTCAACAACTATTCTGCAATTCAATAATTATTGAAATTGTGTTATGCACCCTATTTATACAAGATGCTCAGGGAATAAAGATGGGTAATGCATTGTCTTTTCCATCAAGGAGTTCACAACCTAGTAGGACAGATTCATAAGTATGTAACAACTACAAAAATGCCATATGATAAGTTCAAAGTCTGGACGTTGTTTCTTCTTTGAAAGTAGAATGGGAAGAGCTCAGTTGCTCTGTGGGACATGTAGGTCCTCGTGAGGAAAGGGCATTCCAGGTAGAGAGAACCACACAGGAGAGTCAGCATAGTCAGGAAACAGTGGAAAACAGTGTACTGTGGCTTAGGACAAGCTGGGTCAAAAAAGAAGAGTATAGAAATGTTGACTGGGATCAGATTATGAAAGACCTCTAGTGCCTAGATGAGGCATTGGACTTTATTAGGGAGTGGGGATCCAGAGAAGACATTTAGGCTGAAAACATAGCATGGATTATGCTGGAAGTTTGGAAAGGAGAACTGTGACAGAAAAGTGGAGGATAGATTGAAATGGCAAGAGACAAAAGCCTGGCAGTGTAGGGGAGGGAGTTCAATTTTTATCACTATATGACAATAAATACTTCCTATGACTTTGGAAGAAGTTGATTCCATAGTAAATTAATTTGGTTAAATCATTGTCCATACTCGAAACTTTAAAAGATACTGTGTCCAAATCCTAGTTAAAACATAACTTCTCTACTCTTCTGTTCAAGACTATTCTCTTTCTCATTCCTTAGCAATCAAGCATTCAGAAAAAAAAAGTTCTGTCTCTTCCTAGAGAATACTCAGTTCATTCACAGCTTGAATCGTTTATGTGCAGTTAATTCTTGGATTTTCTTAGTGCTACATTCAGAGTTGATATAAAAGCATCATGAGTAAGGGTAAGCCATGTATAAACTGAGTCCTCTACCCACTCTGGGGAGGTGAGTGGCATGTGTGTTCTCTCGCAACAAGTCTAGAAGTGATCCAATCAGCTAGCTCATTCTCCCCCTAAAACCTCCACCCAAAACTGGCTTCTTCTCAGCATGAGACACAGTGAAGAAGCAAATGTCTACCCTGCTCTACCCCATAGAGAAACAACAGCTGATCAATTCAACTAGAGGAGAAAAGAGAGCTTGGAAGTGTTATTTAATCATCTCAATTTGCATCTTTGCATTTGGTGATAGACCATTTTATACATTCCTAGATGAATCGAGGAAGATACACCAAGTTCTTAAAAAAAATAGGGTCCTTTTGGAATATGTTAATGCATGGGTTGGGGAGATATGTATTAATTTTCTAGAGTTAATTGAAAGCACTATTGACACAAATAGAATGAATCTATCTGAAATAATGTTTAAAAATTAGCAAAATATATTTTTTTACTTTTCCAATGTGAGATGCCTCTTAGTATTCCTGAAGGTAAATAACATGAATAATCATCCATCCATCCTATATTGTATCACATTATTACCATGAGTGGTATGTGGCATGCTAAGTTGCTTCAGTCATATCCGACTCTTTGCAACCCCATGAACTGTAGCCTGCCAGGATCCTCTGTCCATGGGATTCTCCAGGCAAGAATACTGGAGTGGGTTGCCATGCCCTCCTTCAGGGGATCTTTCTGACCCAGGGATCATACTCATATCTCTTGCATCATCTCCTGCATTGCAGGCAGATTCTTTTTTTTTTTTATTAGTTTTTCCATACAATGACATGATATAGCCATGGGTTTACATATGCTCCCCCTCCAGAACCCCCCTCCCTCCTCCTTCCTCCCAGGAAATCTCGGTGCACCAGCCCCGAGCATCACTCTTGGGCTGGCGATTGATTACACATATGATAATTGACATATTTCAATGCCATTCTCCCATATCATCCCACCCTTGCCCTCATCCACAGAGTCCACGAGTCTGTTCTATACATCTGCGTTCCTTTTGCTGTCTCACATGCTGGGTTCTCGTTACCGTCTTTCTAAATTCCATATATATGCGTTAGTATACTGTATTGTTGTTTTTCCTTCTGGCTTACTTCACTCAGGATAATAGGCTCCAGTTCCGTCCACCTGAGTAGAATTGCTTCAAATGAATTTTTTTTTAATGCTGAGTAATATTCCATTGTGTATATGTACCACAGCTTTCTTATCCATTTGTCAGTTGATGGGCATCTAGGTTGCTTCCATGTCCTGGTTATTGTAAACAATGCAGCGATGAACATTGGGGTACACGTGGCTCTTTCGATTCTTGTTTCCTCAGTGTATATGCCCAGCAGTGGGATTGCTGGGTCATATGGCAGGTCTATTTGCAGTTTATTTCTACCTAAAGAAACAAAAGACTTGTATATAGAAAACTATAAAACACTGATGAAAGAAATCAAAGAGGACACAAACAGATGGAGAAACATGCCGTGTTAGTGGATTGGAAGAATCAATATAGTGAAAATGAGTATACTACCCAAAGCAATCTATAGATTCAATGCAATTCCTATCAAGCTACCAGAGGTCTTTTTCAGAGAATTAGAACAAATAATTTCACAATTTGTATGGAAATGCAAAAAACCTCGTATAGCCAAAGCAATCTTGAGAAAGAAGAATGGAACTGGAGGAATCAACCTACCTGACTTTAGGCTATACTACAAATCTCCAGGCAGATTCTTAACCTCTGAGCCACTAGGGAAGCCCCATGAGCAGTATGGTGGCTTCTAAATATACAGCTTTAAACAATGGGAAAAATCAGGAGTTTGGATTTTTTTTTCCCATTAAGTAGTTCTGAAAAAATTATAGCATGAGTCAAGAGCTCCTTGAGTTTAACCCTTGGATCCAGGTAAGTCTGAGAATTATACCTGGTGCACTCAAACCTATGTTTAAAGGAGCATTTCCACCTAATTGCCTGCATTCATCTGGTTAGAGGTGTGGAAGGTTTCGGTCTCCTGGCTGTTAGGCTCAAGAAAGGCAGGAAACTATTTAGAACAAAGTTGAGAAGAGGATATCAGTAAACAGTAGTGATCACAAGAGTTAAATTTTTCAAATTGGTGCAATCAAAATCCAGAGTGGGTCCTAAAGTTCCAAGTGAGTGTGCAATCACCAGTCACAACTTATTTTGTCCCACTGCTCCTCTGCACAAGGAAATAAACACCTTGACATATTTTTTGAAGTAGTGTATAAATCAAGAACAACTTGCTCAGGTCGACCTAGACTTGAGAACCTTTGCAATTACATGGTGTGACTAAGCAGGCAAAATGCTTAATTTTTATACAGTATCATAAAGAATCTCACTTGGAGCAGTGTAACTCTAGTAATTTCAAAAAATAGGTTTGTAAACAATAGCCCAGGTCTTTATTTGAATTAGAGAACAGCCAGCTATAGGCAAACCCAACAGCTTATTAAACACACATCTTGGCTGATTGAACTTGAAGCAAACAGTTTCACTTTCCTTGTTTGTTTTAAATGGAAGATAATTTATTAATCAAAGAAAATTTACTTAATTGCTCTTATTCCAAATACTGGTCTTTGATATATTTTAGGTAGCCAAAAAGACGTTAGAGATTTTTTTTAAGTAAACATTTATATCTTTTTTATTTTAAAAACTAATACTAATACTTAGTTTAAATTCTGGGAAAAGTTCAGAGAGTCTTGTGTTGGACCATTAACAAAAACAGATGCTGAATATAAGGCAATAAAGAACTTTCCTTTCCTTTCTACTTAGGCCATATTTAAGACAACTGCTTACTATATTCAAAGGATATAGAATTAATCTTTGTGAAACGAAACCCTTAACATCAACAAAAATTCTAGTTCTTGATTCTGCACATTTGGGAATCATTCCAGACTTTTGTTGCAGAATCTCCCACCCCTTTTGCAGGCATAGATTTCATATCTTCAGAATTAAAACCACTTCAAGCTTTGTAATCTGTAGATCATTGTTTTGCTAGGACATACCACACTGGTTTCATCAACCTGATCAAATCTTTGCCTTCAGGCGGACATCTGCAGTTGTTGGCCTCCAGGTGCTTGAGAGTCCCTGTACTTCAAGACACTCCCCCTAAAGAACAAAAAAAAGAACCTCCAGGAAGTCTGCAGGTGCAAGTGTGTTTTCAGGGAAATTAATGATGGATTGCCCTTTTATGTTGTATATTCAAATATGTTTGCACTGGTGTAGTGCTGACCTTAAGTACACAGAACATGAACTCAGCCTTTTCTTGGTACTTGTGATGGAGTTTCCCTCTCTCTTGGCCAAAACATGTATCTTTAAGAGTACTCTGATACACTAAGGGCATGAGTTTTCTGGGAGAAAAAAATCTAAGAAACTCAGTAAAGAACCACTGATATTGAAGAGAATAAATTCATGGATACCATCGTCCTCCTCACTTTAGACATGCATATATGAGTAAGTCAACATTTATAGGGCTGTTTTGGTCCAGAAGAAAAAAACAATTTAAGTAGATGGCTTATGCCTAAGACCCCAGATGCTCAAAGCCATTGATTGCTGTGCTTCTTTGTAAATTTTTTTCTTTATACTCTTGGTTAATTACTTCCTTCTGTGCTGGTTCAAGAATCTACATTATTAGTAGACACTCTTACCCTTTAATCATGGTACTCCTGATATCCTGGCTCCCAATAATTATTACAAATAAGATTCATCCTCCAGAAACGGGGAAAGATGAACTACTTACATTAAGTCAAAGGAAAAAGCCACTTGATTAATAAAAGATTTAAGTAGCTTAAGGTTCACGAGAATGAAGTTTCACTTAAGTAATTTCCTGTCTCATATTGAGACAGGAACAAAATTTCCTGTTTCTATTTGCAGCCAAAGTGAATAACTCCAGAGCCACTTTCACTTCAGAAGATTCCACAAATAATCATCCAGCAAAAAGAATCAGAAGGCCTGTCACTTGAGATTGCAAACACTATCGCGACCAATTGAACGTGGGTATGAAGCCCCACCAGGGCTTCCCTGGCAGCTCAGATGGTGAAGAATCTGCCTGCAGTTCAGGAAGCCTGGGTTGGATCCCTAGGACAGGAAGATCCCCTGGAGAAGGGAATGGCTATCCACTCCCTTATACTTGCCTGGAGAATTCCATGGACAAAGGAGCCTGGTGGGCTTCAGTCCATTGGGTCTCAAAGAGTCAGGCATGACTCTGCAACTAACACACACACACACACACAAACACGTGAATCGGGATTCATCATTTCCCTAAAAGACAGTGATCTATCCTTCCACTTGGCACTTCCCCAGTGGCTGAGTGGTAAAGAACCTACCTGCAATGCAGGAGACATGAGTTCGATCTCTGGGTCGGGAAAATCCCTGAAGGAGGGCATGGCAACCCACTCAAATATTTTTTCCAGGAAAATCCCATGGACAGAGGAGCCTGGCAGGCTACAGTCCATGAGACAGCAAAGAGTAGGACACAACTGAAGTGACTGAGCATGCAAGAATCCTCCCACTTAGACTGAAAAATGACCAGAAGGGGAGACTGATAAATGCAAAATCACCCAGCTGGCAGCTAGCTCGTGAGGAGAGTACTAAGGATGAAAATATAATTCACCACCTGCAAAACTGTGCAACTCACAAAACAGATGAGGTGACATGAAGATTAACTAAACTCAAACTCTCTTGACTCCAGCTCCTTCAGATTCAATTATTCTAATAGTAATTGCACATCAACTCTTGTGTCATAAAGACCACTGAGTGTTCCAGTAACTAATCTAGCTTACAAATTCTTAAGCTATCCCTGCTAAGACTTTCCAATAAATAACTCCTGTTCCCCGGGCCTTTTAAATACTCTTACTTGGTTTCCCCTTTCAGGTTCCTCACCATTCCCCTGATGTGTGTTTCCCTTTCTGCAAAAACTAAGGGAGATTAGCTTTGTTCGACTAAGTTATATTCTTTAGTTAGTGGATCTTAACCTAAGTACCTGTGGAAAGGTATACAGTATAGTATTATGGTTAAGAACATGGACTCTAGAACCAAATTGCCTGGGTTTAAATCCCACTCTGCTATTCACTAGCTTAGTGACCTTGGGCAAATTAATTAACTTCTTTATAACCCAGTTTCCTCATTTGTTAACTGGGGATAATAATGAGATCTACTATATAAGTTTTTCATGAAGATTAAGTAGTTAATATATATATAAAGTTTTTATAGATAATGCCTGGCACATATAAGTTGTTACTGTTATCTCCAGGAGTAAACCAAGCATTTGGTAATCATCAGGGAAGTGCAAATCAAAACCACAATGAGATATCACCTGTTAGAATGGCAAGTGTCAAAAAGACAAGTATCAAGTGCTGGCAAGGATATGGAGAAAAGAGAACCCTTGTACACTGTTGGGAGGGATGTAAACTGATGCAGTCACTATGGAAAGTGGTATGGTATTTCCTCAAAAAAATTAAAAATAGAAATAAAATGTGATCCAGCATTTCCACTTCTGGGCATTTGCCTGAAGGAAACAAAAACACTAACTTAAAAAGATATATGCAAGATGACCCAGAGAGAGGGAATCAGGAGGGAGGAGGGAGGGGGGTTCTGGAAGGGGAACTTATGTATACCCATGGCAGATTCATGTCAATGTATGGCAAAACCAACACAATGAAGTAAAGAAAATTTAAAAAAAAAAGATATATGCACCACCATGTTCACTGCAGCATTATTTATAATATCCCAAGACATGGAAGTAACCTAAGTATTCATAAATAGGTGAATGGGTAAAGGTAGATGAATGGATAGAGAAAATGTGATATATCTATGTAGATGCAGATATAGATAGATAGATGTAATAGAGTATTATTCAGCCATAAAAAGCAGGAAATCTTGCCATTTGTACCCCCAGGCGTGAGATAAGAGGACATTATCCTAAGTGAAATAAGTCAGACAGAGAAAGACAAATACTGCTTGATTCATTTATATGTGGAAACTAAGGAAAGCAAACAAACAAACAGAACATCCAAACTCATAGATACAGAGAACAGATTGGTCATTGATAGAGGCAGCAGATGGGGGGTAAGTAAAATGGGTGAAGGAAGTCAAAAGGCACAAACTTTCAGTTATAAAATAAATAAGTCCTGGGGATGTAATGTATAGCATGGTAACTGTAGTTAATAATTGTTTTTGTTTTAGTCACTAAGTTGTGTCCAACTCTTTGCAATCCCGTGTACTGTAGCCTGCTAGGCTCCTCTGTCCATGGGATTCTCCAGACAAGAGTACTAGAGTGGGTTGCCATTTCCTTATCCAGGGGATCTTCCTGACTCAGAGATCAAACTCACATCTCCTATATCGACAAGTGGGTTCTTTACCACTGAGCCACCAGGGAAACCCACATAGTTAATAATACTGTTCTGTATATTTGAAAGTTTCTAAGAGAGTAGGTCAAAAGAGTTCTCATCACAAGAAAAGGTTTGTAATTCTATGAAGTGACAAGGATGTTAGCTGGACTAATAACAGTAGTCGTTTCTCAATGTATACAAATAGCAAGGGCTTCCCAGATAGCACTAGTGGTAAAGAACCTACATGCTAATGTATGAGACATAAAAGACATGAGTTCAATCCCTGGATTGGGAAGATCTCCTGGAGGAGAGCATGGAAACCTCTCTAGTATTCTTGCCTGGAGAATCCAATGGACAGAGGAGCCTGGCAGGCTACAGTCCATGGGGTCGCATAGTCCATTGATCAGACACAACTGAAGTGACTTAGCATGCACAAAGAGCAAGTTGTGATGCTATACACCTGAAACTAATATCTCATTTTTTAAAGAGACTTTGGAAGTGAAACTCAGTCACTTGGTAAAAATTCCCTAGGCAAAGAAAAAGGTAATCCTAGAAAAGCATGGATTGAATGGAACAGGAAAGGGTAGAAGTCTCCCTTTAGACATCACCTTGGGCTGAATAGTGTTTCCACAACCGGTATGTGGGGCAAATGCTATTCCCTGGCTCCTTAAATACCATTCTCCATCCCCTTCTCACTGGCCACTTCCTTCTCACTATGGTTTGGAAAGCTTGCTACTCACATCCCCAGCCTTCTTTGCAGCTAGGGTAGAATGCCAAGTTCTGGCCAAGAAAAGATAAAATGCCTTCTGAGGGCGCTCCTAGGAGAGCCTTCTCTTTCTTTCTTGCCTTGAACATGAACATGACTCCTGAAGCTGTGTGCGCTTTATGCAAACAAAGTTACAAATATGAGGAAGAAGGCAAGCATATAAGGATGGTGGATGATAAAGGTGGAAACAATCTGAATCCTTGAGCGGAATGACTGAACCAATGCCAGTAAACACCTAATTTCAGATTTCTCGTTATGAAAGAGGAAAAAAGCATCCATTGTTTAATCCACCGTTAATCAGAATTTTTGTCATTACTTGCCCAGAAAGCATTTCTATCAGATACAGAGTGTTATTCAGAGGTTTTATGTATGTGCTTGTGGAGAATTAACATCAATGCTTGCTTCATGTCCCATCAGTTCTAATAATGAGTCCCTCACACTCCATGCATATGTGCATGCTAAGTCCCTTCAGTCGTGCCCAACTCTCTGTGAGCCTATGGACTGTAGCCCACCAGGAGTTTGCTGGGCTCCTCTGTCGGTAAGATTCTCCAGGCGAGAATACTGGAGTGGGTAGTTATGCCCTCCTCTAGTCGATCTTCTTGACCCAGGGATCGAACTTGCTCCTCTTATGTCTCCTGCATTGGCAGGAGGGTTCTTTACCACTAGTGCCAACTGGGAAGCCCTCACACTCCAGGGCTGCACAAAACTGAATACCTAGCAGAATCACCTGGAGATGTTTTAAGAAAAAAAAAAAGTCACTAGAACCAGTACCCAGAAATATTGCTTCAGTAGATCAGAGGTGTGGTCTGATGTGGTGCTTATATCATATCTACACTAGCTCATAAGGCAAGAGAAATACATCCTATTTTTGTGATACATTCATTTTCTAAAAGAAGTTAGGAATTCGAATATCCACAGCTATTTTCCAAGAATATTCAGTCAATCAAAAAAGGAACACACTCTTCAGGACTTTGTTTCTCAACCTAGGGTCTTTGGAGCCCATCCAAGAGCTACTGAAACAAATATTCAGAGGCTGGGAACTAGGGATTAGTACTACAGACAGAGAAGCACAACAGATGATGTCAAAGACTACCATTCATTCCTTCAAAAACATTTATTGATCAATCACCAGATATCAAGCATTGTTCCAGGCACTGGGCTAGCTGTGAACAAGGTAGACCAGGCCTGAATCTTTGTGTGGCCTCCATTGAGGTGAGGGTAGAAGGGGGGAGATAGATAAATTTAAAAGGAAAGGAATATATTAACAGGAATTTCAGATAGTAAGTTGTATAAAAAAAACAAAACAGGAACTGTAATAGCAAATATATATTTGGGGTGGGATAGAGGAAGACAGTCAGGGGCATTCCCACTAAAGAAATGACATTGAAATTCAATCCTGAAAGGACAGATAGGGCCAGCCTTGCAATGAACTAGGAGAAATGCTTGCCTGGAAATCACAAGACAAAGGCCTTGAGCGGGAATGAGCTGGTTTATGTGAGGAATATAAACAAAGCAAGTTTAGAGGGAGAGGTGAGAAAAGAGGTCAAAAGTAGAGATGCAGGTTTTTTTGGCCCATATATGAAGTCTGGAAGAAATACTATTTTTATGGGAAGCTGGAAAAACTATTCTTTGGAACAGAGATTTCACTGTGCCATAAATCAATTTATATGGAATTAAGTTTGATCAAATATAATTCATGCGGAAGATTGTGCCAATGAAGAATGGGGCAATTAAACAATTAAATGTATTTTTCTCTAAGCCCTAGGTACTCAAATTGGGTCCATGTACCAGCAGCATCTACATCATCTGGGAACTTATTAGAAATGCAGAATTTAAGGCCTTTCTCTACACTTCCTAAATCAGAATCACATTTTAATAAAATCCCCAGGTGGCTCATGTACTCATTAAAGCTTGAAAAGCACTGCTGTGAGCCAGTGGTCTTCAGTTGTGGCTGCACATTGGAACTGTCTTAAAGGTTTAAAAACATTGATGCCTATGTCCCCACATCAGAGATCTGATTTGATCAGGGTGCAGAGTTGGGAAGTGGACAGGACATTGGGATGTTTATATGTTTGATGAGCATTAAGGCATGACTGTTAAACATCGATGTGCAAAAGATCATCTGGAACGTTCACACCAATGTGGATTCTTGGGTTCTCCCCAAAGATTCTGATTCAGTAGGCCTGGCTTTCAGAAACCTGAATTTTTAATTACCACATCCAGTGGATTCTGGTGTAGGTGGCCCACAGACCACACTTTGAGAAGCAATGCATTATGGAGCTGTTGAAAGAAAAAGAAAGAAATATATGAAATGAGGATACCAATTAATTTGCCTGCTGATTGATGTGTATCTCCGGGAGAATCTACTTAGTAACTGCACATCCTCTGAAAGCATAATAATGCATGTAAATTTCTGATGATTATCATAAGATCAGAGATATCCTCCTGTCAGAAATGATGCTGGCATGAAGAGTCTACAAAAACTCTCTGTAAATCTAAAAAGAGCCAAGGCCGTGCACAAGCCTGTATCAAGGAAACCTGACATGTGAGGAGAAATTTCTCTCCAGGCTAGAGAAGATCTGCTTTTAAACCACATAGTGTCTAATGATTGATGAGTGAATCAAGAAGGCCCTCACAGTTTTGGAGACCCCAAAAAGCAGGATGGTGCTGAAAGAGCAGCTATAGCAATTACAATTGTCTCTTTCCTAACTCACTAAGGTCTCATATTTGGCAAGAAGATGCCACAGAGCACTCATAATTCCAGGATCTTTCTCTCATCTGAACTTCAACTGGGCTAAAGTAATTATTTGATTCGGTACTATTTCATTCCTTGCTAACTGCCTCGTATGTGATAGCGTCATTTTCCTAACTGATCATTAAACTGCTTAAAAACAAGGATGATGTCTGTCTTATTTCCTGAAGTGCCTACAATATTGCTAAATAATAATAGAAGCTTAGCAAATAGTTCTTTGATTGAATAATGACAATAAACACTTCATAGTGTCATTGATCATGATATTGCTGCTGCTGCTGCTAAGTTGCTTCAGTCGTGTCCGACTCTGCGACCCCAGAGATGGCAGCCCACCAGGATCCCCGGTCCCTGCGATTCTCCAGGCAAGAACACTGGAGTGGGTTGCCATTTCCTTCTCCTATGCATCAAAGTGAAAAGTGAAAGTGAAGTCACTCAGTCGTGTCTAACTCTTAGCAACCCCATGGACTGCAGCCCACCAGGCTCGTCTATCCATAGAGTTTTCCAGGCAAGAATACTGGAGTGGGGTGCCATTGTCTTCTCCATGATCATGATGAGTGATCTTTAAATGGCAAAGGCACAGTTATCACTAGAATATTTTAAAATATAAGCCATCCATCAATATTAAATGGTATTACAATATTTATTTTAACTAATTAAAATATAGACGGGCTTTCCTTGTGGCTCAGCTGGTAAAGAATCCACCTGCAATGTGGGAGACCTGGGTTCAACCTCTGGGTTGAGAAGATCCCTTGGAGAACGGAAAGGCTACCCACTCCAGTATTCTGGCCTAGAGAATTCCATGGACTGTATGGTCCATGAGGTCACAGAGTTGGACACAACTGAGTGACTTTTACTTTCAAAATATCCATAAGAATAACTACTTTTACTGCACTTGATAGCTTTTAGAGATTCCATAAGAATTATATCACTGAATCTTCAGTGATATATGACAATGATTGGAAGGAGTTTTGATTTTTGTTTTTTATTATAGTAAGAACCCTTAACATGAGATCCACACTCTTGACAAATATTTAAGTGCGCAATACAGTATTGTTAACTACAGGCATGAAGCTGAACAACAGCTCTCTGGATTATCCATCTTGCATAACTGAAACTATATACCTCTGACTGCAACTCCCCACCACCCCCAACCCCGGCCCCTGGCAACCACCACTGTGCTTTCTGTTTCTTCAAGTTTCACTGTTTTAGATACCTTGTATGAACAGAATCATGCAGTGTTTGTATTTCTATAACTGGCTCATTTCACTGGGCATAATGTCCTCCAGGTTCATCCATATTGTTGCATGCGGCAGGATTTATTTCTTTTTTTAAGCCTGAATAATATTCCATTTTACGTATATACCATGTTTTATTTATCCATTCACCTGTAGATGGAAATTTAGGTTGTTTCCATGTCTTAGCTATTGTGAATAAGACTGCAGTGAACATCAGAATGCAGTTATTTCTTCAAGATACTTATTTCAATTATTTTGGGTATATGCCTAGAAGTAGGATTGCTGCTTTATATGGTAATTCTATTTTTTATCTTTTTAAGGAAACTCCATATTGTTTGCCATACTGGCTGTACTCTATTTTACATTTTCATTAACAATGTACAAAACTTTCAATTTCTCACACCCTCGCCAATACTTGTCATCTTTTGTTTTTTTTTTTATAATAACCATCCCAATAAGTATGAGGTGATATCTCACTGTGGTTTTAATTTCCATTTCCCTGATGATTGCTTTTCTTTAACATCTTGTCATATATCTGTTGGCCATTTATATATATCCTTTGGAGAAATGTCTGCTCAAGTCCTTTACTCACTTTTAATGAATATTTATTAAACCATTTATTTATTTAGATGTTGAATTTAGGTGTTCCTTGTATATTTTGAACACTAACCCCTTATCAAATATTGCATTTGCTAATATTTCCTTTCATTCTACAGATTCCTTTTTTTACTTCATTGTTTCCTGCTGTGCTGACATTTTGAATTTAACGTAATCTCACTTGTCTATTTTTGCTTTTGTTGCCTCTACTTTTGGTGTCATATCCCAGAATTTGCTACCAAAACCTATATCATGAAGCTCTTTCTTTATGTTTCCACCTAGGAGCTTTATAGTTTCCAGTCTTTATTTAAATCTTTAATTCATTTTGAGTTAGTTTTTTTGTATGCTCTAAGATAAGGATCCAGTTTCATTTTGCACATGTGGATATCCAGTTTTCCATCACCATTTGTTGAAGACTCCCCTTTCCCTACTTTGTAATCTTGGGATCTTTGTCAAAGATCAGTTGGCTCTATTTGCATGGGCTTATTTCTAGGATCTCTGTTCAGTTTCATTGGTTTATTTGTCTATCTTTAAACCAATGCCACACTGTTATAATTACTGAAGATGTGAAATAAAATTTAAAATCAGAAAGTGTTGTACCTCCAGCTTTGTTCTTCTTTCTCAAGACTACTTTGGCTATTCAGGATCTTTCGTCTTCTATATGATTATTTTTTATTTCTGTAAAAAATATAATTGGGATTTTAATAAAGGATTGCATTGAATCCATAGATCACTTTGGGTGGTGTGGACATTTTAACAAGACTAAGTCTTTCAGTTGATGAGTACATAATATCTTTCTATTTATTTGTGTGTTCTTTAATTTATCAATGTTTTGTACTTTTCAGTATATAAGCCTTTCACCTTCTTGGTTTAAGTTTTTTATTCCTAAATATTTTATTCTTTTTAATGCTGTGGGATTGTTTCCTTAATTTCCTCTTCAGATAGTTTGTTCTCAGTATAGAGGAATTATTTCTGCAGGTTTATTTCCCATCCAGCAATTTTACTGA
The DNA here is from genome assembly GCA_007570785.1 of Antilocapra americana. Lineage (NCBI taxonomy): Eukaryota > Metazoa > Chordata > Mammalia > Artiodactyla > Antilocapridae > Antilocapra > Antilocapra americana. The sequence continues at coordinate 17,015,459 of ML663562.1, read as the reverse complement.
ATTCATTTATCAGGTCTAATAATTTTGTTTGTGAAGTTTTTAGGGTTTTATACCTCTGAGATCATATCATCTTCAAGCAAAGATTATTTTACTTTTTCCTTTCCAATTTAGATGAGTTTTATTTCTTTTTCTTGCCTAATTGCTCTAGCCAGAACTTCTAGTACTATGTTAAAAAAAAAAAAGTGGTAACAGTGGACACACTTGCCTTATCCCTGATCTTAGAGAAAAAGGTTTTAGCTTTCACCATTGAGTATGATGTTATTAATAGCTGTGGACTATTCATATGTGGCCATTATTATACTGAGATAAATTCCTTCCACATCTAACTTATTGAAAGTTTTTGTCATAAAAGGGTATTGAATTGAGAGGCCCCTCCTGCCAAATTTTCAGTTGATGAAATTAGGACTCAGAGAGCTTTTAATTAGGATGCCATTGGCATATATGGTACCTTTGTATGAATTAGAGAAAGACAAGCCTTCCTCTGTGGGGAAAAACAGCTGGGATGCTGATCTGCTGAGTTGAGTGCCCATTCCATCTCAACTAGGTAACCTTATGCAGAGTACACTTTCTAAAACTGTAGCAGAGACTTTACTTGCAATAACTCTCCCATTGCCTGTTGATATATCAAAATGAAAGCAAAGACTTAGTGCTCTTTGCTCTACCTGCACTGGTTGGGTCAGGGTATATTCACTTAGCAAAATTGCTGATCTATAACCAGAGATAAGTAATGAGCAAAGTAAATAGAAGGAAAACAAGTTCACATAGTGTAGATTTTTGCAACCAGAATATTATGAAGGAAGAAGTATCACCCAGTCACTCTATCTTGAAAGTGATTGTGATAGATTACAGTAATATCCACCATATTTTGTAGTTCTTCAATCAAGCAATGAAGTGTATTCCCCCACCTCTTGAATGGGGGCTGGCCTTATGACTTAGAGTGATTGATAGAATGTGGAGGAAGTTACAACCTTAGAGTTTTGCACCTGAGCCTCCACAAACCTAACAGCTTTCAGATTGCTGGATGGTGAGAAGTTTGTGATCGAGTCACCCCACTTTTCTCACTAATAGTAAGTCAACCACCAGATAGTTAAGTGAGGTCATTTTCACTCACACAGTTCCCAGCCAAGTCACCAGGGGAACACAGACATTACATTAGTGAGCTTAGCTACTCACCTGTCTGCCTCAGATCTACAGAAGCACCCAAATGACTTGTCACTCATGAGTAACAATAAATGGTTGTTGTTTTGAGCCACTAGGTTTTAAGTGGTTTGTCTATAGCAAAAACTAAGCAATACAATGAGCAAGCGAGAAGCAAAAGAATTGGACAGATCATGAAGCTAAAGTTCCATTTGCAAATAGCAGCAGCTGTTGAAATTAGCAGCAAAACTAAAGAACGAAAAGATTCTGCATGGCCTAGAGATTGCTTATCATGTCAGGTTTCCATGTGATAGTCTCAGAGTTGGTAGTTGCCAATAGCGGTATATTTTTTAAAAGAAGATAATGTACATAATAAATTTTAAGTAAAGTGGCTTATTTTTGAAAGCATTAATAGAAAGATCACAGATAGCTACAGAGGCATCAACCACTTGATTTATTGATAACAAAACCCTTTTGATTCACTACCTTTTCCAGTGCATTCTTCATAGAGAGCTAAATTGATAATGAGAATAATTGGGGCAGCTCTTCTTGTGATGGCTGGATTCAGCTCTTTCAAGTTTGAATATAGCCCTTTACCTATATTCATTTCCCATTACAATGGAACCTCAAAGTTTTCATAACATGAAATAAGAACTATGCTTTGAAGTCCAAGAGGAGAAAACAAAAAAACAAAGAAAAAAGGAAGAAAATGTTATGTCAACGCTCATTCAATATTGAAGACTGGCTTGCTGGAGCATGTGTCTTCCAACCTTTCTTTGAAATCTCAAACCATTTCAAATTCTCTTGCTAAAGGGAGGACAAAAAAATAGGGAAATACATTAAGGACAAAACCCATATTGATACTACATCCCACAATGACTGTTTTAGAAAATAATAATATAATCTGAACATTTCATAAAGAAAGTTGCCCAAGTTAAATCTGAACACAGATCACTTCTAATACCTAGAGGTATCCTTGAACCAATGGTTTTTCTGGTAGTCATGAACAAATGTGAGAGTTGGACTATAAAGAAGATTGAAGTCAAAGAATTTAAGCTTTTGAATTGTCATCTGGAGAAGACTCTTGAGAGTCCGTTGAACTGCGAGGAGATCAAACTAGTCAGTCCTAAAGAAATCCAGCCTGTTCAATGGAAGGACTGATGCCGAAGCTCCAATACTTTAGCTGCCTGATGCAAAGAGCCAACTCATGGAAAAAAAACCCTGATGCTGGGAGAAATTGAGGGGAGGAGAAGGGGTGACAGAGGACAAAATGATTGAGTGGCATCACCACTTAATGGACATGAAATTAAGCAAATTCCAAGAGATAGTGATGGACAGAAAAGCCTGGCATGCTGCAGTCCATAGGGTCACAGTGAGTCAGACATGACTTAGCAACTGAACAACAACAAATCCTTGAACAAATCTTGTCCTTCTGGGAGTATGCTGGAGTCCATGGGTTATTTAAGACCAAAGAAACACATCTTCCACTTCCCATGCTAACAGTTCCATAAGGCCCCTGAAACACACACACTCATAAGCCTGAAACTCAAGATCTTCCACTATCTAGCTCTTGCATACCTTTCCTATAATCCCTACAAATGTGCAATACCTTTCCCCAAAACATAGGCAATACCTTCCTGCTTCCATACTAGTTGTTCTGCTAAGAACATCTTCCCTACTCTTCTCTACTCATTACATACAGCACTTAACCATCTCAAATGCCATTTCTTTATTGAGGCATGACTACTTTTCTACAATCTGGGATATTCTCATGTCCTGAGTCTCATCTTCCCAACTGAGAAATTAGAGATCACATACCCAGATTCCTGTATAGTTTGGAAGAAGTCATGTGACTGAGTCTAACCAATCAGGAATACCCACTTGTTGCATTGATTCAAAAATGAGCAACAAGAGAGGAGACTGTGCTCAGAGGAAGAAATCTTCAGACAAATGTAGTAGAATAAGCATGTGGTTCTTCAGTGGCAGTGCAACCTGACTGTCCAATAACCATGTTTCATTGAATCTGAGATGTTATCCACTAAAAATTTATCATTATTTCACATATTTCTAAAGCAATTTTTCATACTGCCAATAAAGCTTGGGTACAATGTGTTCTTATAACTTAAGGTTTTTATTTTGTATTTATTTTAAAATGTGTTAGACATGAAGGCATATTTAGACATAGATTTTCATAAAATACATTAGTTAAGTTATTGGAAAGTCAGTAACTGAACCAATATATTTTATGAATGACTTCCTGAATAACTTTCAGACTCACAGTCAACCATGTCCATATCTTGGCACACAATGTCATCCCTTCTGCCATCTGGACTGTTCATGACGTAGCATTTCTTAAGCAAGTGCTCCACTATTGTCTCTAGGATTTTCTTTTCATTCACTAGAGCCAACTGTAAGAGTGTTGATGTATGTGAACAGGCAATGACAGGCTACATCATGACTAACACTTGGTTAGCAGCAATTGTGAAATTCAGTATAACTTCAGAGATATAAGTATGCTAGGGGAAAAAACTGTCTTAGAAAAAGTGAAGCATGTTCAGGCTCCACCAGTGATTCCAAGGTTATTTGTCAGTGTCCATTGTTCTGCTATGTTATAGTTCATCAAATAAAAAACTGGTTAATAGTGAAACAAAAAACATAAAATAAAGCAAATACCTCTATCCCTGGCCATCTATTCTACAGTTTCCACCAGCTTAACACATAAGACTATGACACACATGCAAATTAATTTACTGAGAGGTTGAAATAAGTAGTCTCAGACAGAAGAAAAAGGATGTAATATTAGCGGATTTGGACTTTCACACAATAAGTATGAAACTGAGGACTTTCTTTGGAAGGCACCTTGAAACTTAGATTTTCACGTCTCTCATGCATCTCAAGTTTCCCAGACCAAACAAATCCTCAGGAAAGTGTCAATATTTCCATAGGATAAAATCTGATATTTGATTTCTTTCTGAGTTCTCCATGTCAAGGTGTATACTGGGCTTTCAATTAGATGAACACTGACATTCACCTCTGCTCGGTCTCATGATGTAAGAGATGGGCTTCGAGTATGGACAACAATGAAAATAATTCTTCCAAACTATATTTCTCTCAAACCACTTAGTGAAAGCTCTGATTCCCCCAAACGGTAACTATATTAGTTAGAAATCTCTCAGTTATTTTAACATATATTATCTCTCCTACACAAAGAACTCTAGGTGTCATATAAATGATCTTGACTATGCTCCTCAAAGACACTCCTGGGTCTGTATTCCTAAGTGGGTTAGCTTCATCCTCAGACTGAAAGTAGAAGGATTGGTACAGATCTAGGTACATATCTGGATGTAACTGTGTCTATAGAAGGTAGAGGTGACTCTCCCTGTTTCTCTTAGAAGCAAAGAAACTTTCCCCAGAATTTCCCAATGTTCTTCTACTCTGCTGCTGCTGCTGCTAAGTCGCTTCAGTCGTGTCCAACTCTGTGCAGCCCCATAGACGACAGCCTACCAGGTTCCTCTGTCCCTGGGATTCTGCAGGCAAGAACACCAGAGTGGGTTGCCATTTTCCTTCTCTAATGCATCAAAGTGAAAAGTGAAAGTGAAGTTGCTCAGTCTTGTCCAACTCAGCGACCCCATGGACTGCAGCCTACCAGACTCCTCCGTCCATGGGAGTTTCCAGGCAAGAGTACTAGAGTGGGGTGTCATTGCCTTCTCCATCTTCTACTGTAGTTTTTATTAAACAGAATTGGATTACATGCTTATAACTAAACAATTACTGGCAAAGGGATAGACCCACCATGATTGATTTAGACCCACCAGGACATATCCTTAGGGCCCGCCTACTCTAAAGAATGTGGTCACACAGAGAGGGTAAGAAGCCTAAACAAAATCAGGGCCCTAATAGGAAAGAGGAAGGGTGTGTGAGAAAAGACATTAGGTAACCAATGATATCTACCAAATCAGTAGTCTCTTTAAGATATTAATTTTTCTTAGAAATGTGACACTAGTGGTAAAGAACCCACCTGCCAATGCAGGAGACATAAGGGACATGAGTTTGATCCCTGGGTTGGGAAGATCCCCTGGAGGAGGGCATGACAATCCACTCCAGTATTCTTGCTTGGACAATCCCATGGACAGAGGAGCCTGGTGGGCTGCATTCCATAAGCTCACAAAGAATTTGACATGACTGAAGTGACTTAGCACATTAATGTAATCATTATTGATAAAAGAAGACTTGTAGTGACAGGACTCTGCTCCTCTTTAGGAATAAGCTTTATAGTGCTGTAGTATACTGGGCTTTTTTTCTGGTCCATCACAAGCTTGGCACTCTCAAGGCTTTTGTATATCCTTTCTTTCTTACTGGAGAAATGACACTGCATATGATTAAATTATTTTTATTCAAGTTATTCCTCTGAAAGTAAAGAACTAAAAATGGAGGGCTTAATGATTTCATGTATGCCTAATCCCTACATATACAAGTCTGTAAACTCTGCAATGTAATAGATGGTGTCTTTTTCATACTTATATTTCCTACAGAGTTAGCTTTATATGGTAGAAACTCAACTCAATAAATGAATGATGAATTGAATCGTTAATCTCATTAATTCTTTCTAGGATTAACATAAACCTATGAGAACTTAGAGTTAAGGCTCTAAGACAGGTATGGTCCACATCCATCCTGTGTGCATTAGCAGAGATAATTTGGCTTTAAGATGCTTTCTTCCCATGACCACAAATATGATCCAGAAGCAGGGACTTTCGAGCTGGAATTCTAATGCTCTTCATGGTTATGGCATAGGCTTAGGTGGGGAAAAAAATGTATAGATGCTAAATCAGGCGAAGAACTATCTGGAGAAATTCAGACTTTGATCAGACCTTACCAATTCATGTCCTTTCAGCTTTGCCCATCAGCTGGATCTTCCTTACTAAAACTAGTGGGCTGAAAATCCCTGAGGAGGGACTATCAAAACTTCAACAAGTTCAGACAGAGGTAAGTTCAAATGAAATTCTCTACATGATTTGAGATTTTTTGCTTTTTCTTCTTACCATCCTGTTCCCTCATTTAATCTCCCTAGTTAAAAGGTTTGGGTTTTTCCCCCTTTTCTTGTTCAGTTCAGTCACTCAGTCGTGTCTGACTCTTTGCAACCCTATGGACTGCACCACGCCAGGCCTCCTTGTCCATCATCAACTCCCAGAGCCTACTCAAACTTATGTCCATTGAGTTGGTGATGCCATCCAACCATCTCATCCTCTGTTGTCCCCTTCTCCTCCCACCTTCAATCTTTCCCAGAATCAGCGTCTTTTCAAGTGAGTCAGCTCTTCTCATCAGGTGGCCAAAGTATTGGAGTTTCAGCTTCAGTGTCAGTCCTTCCAATGAATATTCAGGACTGATTTCCTTTAGGATTGACTTGTTGGATCTTCTTGCAGTCCAAGAGACTCTCAAGAGTCTTCTCCAACACCACAGTTCAAAGGGATCGATTCTTTGGCGCTCAGTTTTGTTTATGGTACAACTCTCACATCCATACATGACTACTGGAAAAACCATAGCTTTAACTGGGTGACCTTTGTTGGCAAAGTCCTTCTCTCGTAGCACAGTGTATTTGCTGAATATACTGATTTCTGTCCTTTGGTTCCTGTTCCTTAACTTCCAATTCTTATCTCTCTATTCTTACCCCAACCTCAAGCTTTGTTGTTATGTCTGAGCAGTCCTTAGATACCATGGTTACCCAAAGGGTCAAACTGACTCCCCAAAACTGAACATTGCTGATTTGTGGGATGCCATGGGGATTATGCTGCAGCTGAAATAGCTATCCTAACAAAGATCCTCAGATAACAGCAGCTATTGAAAAAGACCAGCTCCTGTTACAAATCAATTAGCTACCCTTTATTTAAAAGATATTCAGTATGGTATTCATGCTGGGAATCAAGGAGAGTGGTATTTCCTGAACTGATCTACACAATGCTAATATTTATTAGGTGAAGGAAGGAAAATATTGAGAGAGTAAAAAGCCAAAAAAAATTCTCAGTCTTAAAGTCGTTTTCACTAGTTGTCCCAATGCATTATCAAATACTCATCTGAACGCCGGAGGAGGAAGTAATTTAGATTAAGATCTATGTATTTCTATGTAAAATAATGGTCAAATGTAATATATGTATTTAATTAAATATCTTGATGAGGATTTAACTTTACCTGCATTATTTCATTTAATCATTATGACAGCTTTATGAAGTATGTTCTAAGGCTATCCACATTTCAGAAGTGAATAAATTAACTCTGAGAGGCTCTGTGCCTTTTTCAAGTTTACAAAACTAGCTGGTGAAAGGAAGAGCCAGAGCTAAATTCTAAGGCTTTGAGTCACTTTTTCCACCACCCACACTGCCAATATACAATCATGACAAAATATATATGAATATAGCCCTCATTGCCTAAACACAAGTAGCAAGAATTGAAAGCCAATGGACTGCAGTTGAGCTCCTTCCTTTGTGTGGAGCCTGTGGCTTTGCCTTCCTGTCTATCTCCCTTAGGTTTAATGTTAGATGGCAATGACATTTCTTTGAGGAGCATTTAGGAGAACCTAATGAATGAGCAATATTCCCAAGGAGACTTGGAAAGTACAACATGCTGAAGGCTGGCTGTGACACCAAGGAAATTTTGCCCTCTGAAATTGCTATAGCATTCAACTTTCCCCTTGATTTTCAAATATTTATATTGCAATGATGTTCAGATTATTTGACCTTGATCTTTTAAACCAAGAATCGGACACCTTATTAAACATAGGGTGGTCTGATGTCTCTTTTAAAAGTAACACTTAAGGTCATGCTCTATAGTCTCCAGTTTATAGTATGAAAAATAGTTTCCACTACCCTTGGTTCTCTGCCGAAAATGTTGCCAACTTTTACTCTTTCAACAGCTCCTATTAGAGCTTGAGATAGGCCCCATTCAAACACTGTCCTTGCCAAGAACTCTAGCCCAAGATCTATGAAGACTGAGCAAGACAGCAACTATGATTTTCAAGTCCTATCCAATGAGCTGTTTTTAATAGGCAATGTTGCTTGCATTTTAGGTTTTAACCTACCAGAATATGCTATAGCCTTTCTTGACAGGGTTGAAAATGAACTCAACAATAAAGTTTCAGGCATTTACAGATGTCTGAAACTCCAGGGAGAGGTAGGGTTATAAGAGATAGGATTTGTAGATCAGATTTACTTTAGCTTTTAAACATAATTCTTCATTCTACTGAATTAACGTAGCAAATATATTAAGCTCAAAACTCCATGGTAAAGTGGAAGGCTATTGCTCAGAGCTATTGTAAGGAAAATGTAGCACTTTTGAGGAGAAAAGATGTTTTAAAAACAACTGAAAAATGCATTCATAGACATTATGATACAATTGTATGCAGCAGCCCTTGAAAGGAGGTATGAAAGGAACTGACTCAGGTATGATTCTATTCTGCCCAGCTCATCTGCCATGACAATAAAATGTATTTACTTGCTGTAGGAAACAAAGACAAATTCAACATCCTTAAGGCTTTGGTTGGTTAGTGATGATGAAGGTACCTAAAGGAGAGTAGCCAATCTTTTCCCATTATCAGGAATCCTTACAGGGGTGTGGTGAAATTGCATTCTCCACTTTGGCTGCATGATCCGATAATAGAGACTATTCTAATTGTATTATAGTTTGGAGGGTAAAATGAATGTACACAGGAATGAAAATAGGACCACCTTTGGTGATAAAACTAATTCATTTCTGGGCAAGTCTAACTTATTATTAAATAGGATATTTTAAAAGGTTATTGTGTTTAAACTGACATTATTACCATTTATCAGTGATCTTTTAGTTTATTGATGTAAGATACTAAGAAGTGTGTGGCAACGGTGAAGGAAATTTCAAGGTAGAAATCTGTCTTATCAAAGAAATATGCCTATATGTTGTGTACCAGGATCTGTATTAAAAGGAAAAGTATTTGCACCATTTAATCTCCGTTTATCCTTTCATTCTTTGGCATATTTATTAACTGCTTACACATGTGCAAGCCCTGGTCTAGGTTCTGGAGGTACAATAGAAACAGAGAAAGATCCTGGCTTTCACAGAGTTTGCATTTATTCTAGCAGAAGCAGAGAGACAATAAACAATGGGAGTAAAACATTTCCTATGTCAAAATTCAAAGATTTATAATAAAAATATCAACTGTTTAGCAAACAAGAAGTAAGAGATTCACACTTCTGATGAGACTGCAAATTCCATGTCATCAGTGTAACCCCAGCACCTACAGTGCCTGACCTAGTAGACATTCTGAAAATATTTGTTGAATGGCTGAATGAACTTCATGTTCTCTGAAAATAGCCCTCATACTACATCTCAACCTTGTATAAGATTACTAGATTTTGTTTTCCACCTACTTTTCCAAAAAAAAGATTTAAAGTAACTTTCAACAAAAAAAGGAGATAATTAAGCAATTTAAGCAATAAAGGAAGAAATGTAGTCATAGTATGTGGCTTCCAAAAAAATACATAATAAGTGATAAATAACTTAAAGTATATTTGATAGCAATTTCCCAAAATATACATGCATATTTTTCACATGACTTTAATATATATATATATTATGTCCCTTAACAGAAGTTGAAATGGACAGGTTCCAATATGAGGCTGAAAAGAAAGGGAAATAAATTATCTTGAATAAGGCACTTCTATGGACATCAGAGCAACAATGCTGTGCATGTGGCTTTCTTTAACATTCTAAGAATAGAACTTAGCATAAAGCAGAACTTCAATACATGTTGATATGAGACCATCAGATAAGACTGATTCTTGAGCTATTTCTATAGTGTATAATAAGATCATGTAATCAGGGGAGAAAGAATGCTCGTCTTTTCATTTTGGCCTGGCCTGTTGAGTTAGAGCATCCTACAGTTTGCTTTCAAGTGAAGATGCTCAGAGTCTCAAAAACCCTTGAGGGAAAAATGGTCCTTCTCAACCTCTTCAATTAAGTGCATAGCTTTTAGGAACCCACATAAATGGGTTAGAGAAGGTAACAGTTGCCTCAGTCAGCCACATCAGCCAAATCAACCTTTATAGATCAGGGGATATAAGACATGTAAGTGAGATCCTGCGTCATACTAGAGAGGCCCATAGTGTCAGACAAGACCAAATTCAAATCTCAGTTCTAGTAATTATTTACCCCAGTCAGAAAAGACAGTGCAGCAGTCCATTGTGAATAAAATGATGCTGTTTGAAGTCTTCACAGTCCTAGGGTATAGGAGTTCAACAATATTTGTAATTACCGTTATTGAATGTAGATAGCATCTAGGATATTTTGGAGGCCTATGTTCTGAGATAGCAGCAGGAAAGAAACTTAGCAAAATCATACGGTGAGGTGAAAAGAATAGGCTTCATTAGGCTTTGGAATATAAACTAGACAGGATTTTTAGATAAACAGCCATCTCAAAATGGAGATGCTTGTTACTTACACAAAGGAGAAACACTGGAAAGTTTTAGATGGTGAAAAAAGATATTGGATAGGATAGCTTATAACCTAAAGTCAAAGTAGTCTAGCCAAGTCCAGATCAGCAGGGAATAAAGTTTCTATGATTATCTTGCCACTCCCACCCCAAGTATCCCTTGGACACACTAAGGAATCCAAGAGATTGTTTTTAACCAGCACACAGTACAGCTCATTCTTCTCTTTGAAAAAGGTCTGAAAGTTAACATGGAAAGAAAGACAAAGGCATTACCATGTCTTATGGGCAATGAGAATGTAATGGGGTGGACAGGGGTGTTCTTATTGACAAAGAAGGCTTTCCTTTCCTTTAATTTCATTCTTTCTCCCCTTTCCTTCCATCTTCTCTTTTCCTCCCTTCTATTTTCTCTTTTCTTTCTTACCTGATTCTACAAGGGTCTAAAAGGGAAAGATTTCCTCATTGTTATTGGCCACTGTATTCAGGATAAGTCAGGTGTTAAAAGATGCTGTCCAGACTTTAGTTTGCTTAAACTAGACCTGATGTATTTTTCATTATTCTTTTCCATGCTTCCTAATGTAAAGAAGTGTAGCATTCAGATGAAAAATAGATGGGTCATCAAGACAAGTTCTCCCATTGGAGAACAGGAAACTAAACCCGTGATGACTGTGAATGAACTCTCTGAGAACCAAATGAAACTCACAGAAATAGAAACCAGATGTAAGCAATCATGAATCCAGGGCACTACACTGCCTTCAGTTTATTTTTAGCTGAAATGTTATTAAAGTATTTTTCAGTACCATAATTAATTTTCAAGGATTGCCATTAATTAACCTCAGTATAAAATGGAACAAGAAAAATTTTGCATATAAGGTTTAGTGGAAAATGTTGATTTTTAAAGTAGTTTGCTGTGTGTTTGGTGGTGCTGGTAAGTTGTTCTATGGTTTTTAGTTTTCCCAGTTTTACCTAGAAATAATGAATCTCTAACCAGAATGTAATTCATCTTTAGATAATAGTGACTGTTTATATGTTTAGGATATGTCAACTTCCTCAAGGCTAGGAAGTATCATAGCCTAATATAATATTTGGCTTTCGAGTTCTGGGTGTGTAATAAGAGGACCAGCAGTCGTGTTAGCTAAAATCAACCCAAAATATTAGAGTTTGGACATGAACTTGGCCTGCCCATGCCAGAGGGAATACAAGTACCTTCTTTCAGGCTCTGAATGAAATCATTAATTATGTCAGCAGCTCCAGCGATAGACCTGGAGACACTTTGCCCTACTTAGCAAACAAGCTACCTTCTCAACTGTTTAGGAGTCAGGGGAAGATCTTAAAGATTCATACTCACTGTACTTACACAGCCTTTTCCCCACAAATCCTCAGACTCTCCTTGATCTGGAATCTCTTTGGTTTCACCACACTGGGGCTGGAATGAGATGAGGGAACTATGTGGTTGTGATGCCCAGACTGTGTATTATAGACCTAAAAGTACATCCTGGTGTACCTCAACAATGAATCCCTTTTAAAACGAGGGGTTTGGGAATCCTATCAACCACATTTGAGTTGCTGCTTCATTTAAGGACATGCTAGACCTTTTAAAGGGCAATTTTAACTGCTAAAGACATGTACATTTTTACCATTTTAAAAACAGCTTTACAAAGAATGTGACCTGTGTTTACAGGACAAAAAAAAATCTTTGCCACAAAGAACAGCTTCCTTTTTTAACCATTAAAAGTTCCTTGGCAGTTCTATGTACAATTAACGGCTTAGCAGAATTAACAGAATAAGAAGTAAAGGAGCAAAGCGCAACAAAATTCTGCTAAGGTCAGTAAATTTTCTTAACAAGTACGCCCACACAATAATTGATCTCAATGTATTTTGGTGCATCATGAATCCACATTTCCCCCCTCATTTACCAGTTTTGGGGAAATGAAGCACAAATGAAATGAAGAGACAAATATCTTCAGGAAAGCAATACCATGCACCAAGCATTAAGGAAAGACAAACTTTTAAGACTGACCAACAGACAGGATGGGCTTCCCTGATGGCTCAGACTGTAAAGAATTCGCCTGCAATGTGGGAGACCTGGGTTCGATCTCTGGGTTGGGAAGATCCCCTGGAGAAGAACATGGCAACCTACTCCAGTATTCTTGCCTGGAGAATCCCATGGACATGGGAGCCTGGCGGGCTGCAGTCCATAAGGTTACAGGGAGTTGGACATGACTGGGCAACTAAGCACAGCACAACAGACAGGATACCCTCATCCCTGATCCACTATGATTTTTAAAAAGAATATGAATAAACCATTCACCATGTCATGTTTTAATAATACATCATGGTTATAAAACTCAAAACAGCATCTTTTTTTTTTTTCGGATGGGAGGTGGGAGGGAGGTTCTGGAAGGGGAACACATGTATACCCATGGCAGATTCATGTCAATGTATGGCAAAACCAACATGATAATGTAAAGAAAAAGAATAATAATAAAATAATATAAATTAAAAAAAAAAAGAATATGCCTTACATGAGGTTTTCAGCTGCTGAGAAATGAGCTTCATATATGAATTTGAGGAAGTAGATCTAAAATAATTAAAAGCATACTTTCATTTCTCAAAAGTGCAGGTAGAGAGAAATGCAATCCAATTCAATTCCACAGATAAATTCTCAAGACCTTCTCTGGACTCACAGCAGTGCTAAGCACATTGGGAAGCTAAGCAGAACACAAACGAGAAATCAATAGACTTTATTTTTCTTTTTTAGCTGATAGACAATTGTACTAATTGAATGCTTCCCTCTTGGGAGCAGAAAAAATGTCTGGCAGTTTTAACAGAACTGCTGGTGGGAAGGATTAATACCCTCGCTAATAAACAGATAAAAGAATGAGATCTTTAAAATCTAATAAGCTGTTGGAGAAAGCTAATTTTTAAAAAATTAAGGAAACTGAAGGAAATTGGCTGAAATTTAAAGGGGAAACTCTCCATTGGTATCAACACTGGACAAAGGAAAATGCTAATACCAATGTGTGTGTGTGTGGGGGGGGAACTTCCTAAATTATATGAGCAGATAAAGAATAGAATGAAATCTATTTATATCAATCTATTTTTTTCTCCTTTCATAGAAAGAAGAGTAAACAGATATATGGAAGAAAATTAGCTAGCAAAGGATTCATAGAATAAAACTAAATTTCTAAATTGCAAAACAACAATAATAAAATATTATTAGGCCAGTTTATTTCACACTTTTCAAAGAATAAGGCACACCTTCAAGTTTTATTTTGTTAATATTTATAAATAGAAAAAAGGAAATTAAAATGTTAATATAAATTTTATTGATATGTGGAAATATTCCATTTTCCTTCACTAATTATTATACAAATGCAGAAACTGAGAGAAGAAAACCTATGAAAAATTATTGATTCATAATACTTTCTATTTTACAGAAGACATTCTCAGAGTTATTAATAAGTACACTTTTTTTTTTTTAAAGCATCACACCACAATAAGAAAGAAGGGTAAAAGCAGCAAGCAATGATGTGTTCCAACCGGACATCTTGTTCAGAAACATAAAAGATTCTGTTACGTTCTGGTTGTTAGTTAAATGTCCTCATAAATAAAGGCACAACTCTCAACTAAGAGTTATAACTGTTTACAATAATATTTTTAGTTTCTTTGGTAGTATTTAAAGAAGCTTGTTATTCAATGGAGATGGGATTGCTAATAGAGATAAGTAGTGGGGAAACTGCCAAGAGAAATTAAAAGATAAAAAGGTAAAATGTGGTGATAATTAAGAAAGCAAAACATGCTTTGTTTTAACATGTATAAGAGTTTAATTAAGTTCATAAACATTTCTTCTTAAGATCATGTCATAAGAACCAGACAGAATTGTACTTCACAGAGAATAGACCTACAATATGACAATAAATTTCTTTGTTTCCTCCTTCGCTACAAGTGGCCATCAGACACTGCTCGGCACTGGTAAATAATAAGTCGCTCCTCTGAGCAACAGTATTTTACGAAGGACCCCAACCACCCCTCGTAAAGAAACTGACCAAAATCCCTGAGACTCCTGACAACCCCAGAACTCCCCTCAGCTCAATAGAAGCGTCGTGCGTCACACTAGCGATACCACACGGGTCCAAAAGTGATGGCCAGTTCCTAGATTCTTTTAACAAATATGAGAAGCATCATAAGACCGGTGACTTTGCTTCTCGCTCTTTTGAGAACGCTGCTGGCTGGACAGACATTTCTTAAAGCCCAAGAAGTGTCGGCTGAGGGAAAAGACATCTTCAGGAAGGAGCTAAAAGGAAACCCACAATTTGGACTCGAGAGTTTATTTTCCGCGTATCTCTGGAATTCTGCCCCGTTTGCGTCCCGGAGCGGTGCAAACGAACACGTGCAGCCGGTGCCCGGCGTACACCAGCTGGGTGGCCGGCTGGCTGGGGCCGGAGAAGTGGCAGCCCCCGCCGCGGGGGTCTGCGCCTCGCCGGGACCGCCCAGGACGCAAGTCAAGGCGCCTTAACCACCATGGACAGCTCACTGGCTTCCCTCGGCCTGCGCGGAGCCGCTCGCGAACTCCGCAGGAGCCACTGGAGAGGTTGATTTCTACCCTCTGGAGAAATGCCATGTGTTTCACGGTCTACACTCCCCGCGATCGCCAACTGCGACCACCGATCAACTATATGTAGACAGAGTGGGCTTCAAGAATCAAGACTGTCTCCTTGCCCTCGCATCAGGCCTTTTAAGGTGCCACCGGATTCTAAGAATCCGACGGAGAGACTTGGCAGAGAACCTGGTTCCACGTCCCTTCGTTTCCTCCCCGGGGCCCGCGCCGTCCCTCTCCCCGCCTTGGCTTTGCCGACCGTGTTAAATGAAATAAAGCAGACGGGCTCCCGGGCTCCGGGAGCGCGAAGCCGGACGGACGCGCGGGAGGCGGGCCCGAGTACAGCGAGTCCCGGGGGCTCCAGGAGGAGGGATCGAGCCTGCACACCCCTCTGGGGACCGGACCTGGACGCGGACGGGCCGGGGCTGGGGTATGGCCGCCCCACCCTCTCTTCCCCACCCCCACTGGGAACTTACTGCCACTGTCTGCCAGGCTCTGATGTCAAGTTTGAGTCACGATTGCCCAGGAGGGAGAAGGGAGGGGACAGCCTGCTGGGGGCGTTTCTCTGGTGCTCGGGACACACAGTTCCCGACGCTTTCTTTTTTTCCCCGCAGCGGGAAGCAGGGCCCTTCTGGGAGGAGGGAGCGTCTCTATAATGCGTGCGAAGCCACTCAGTGAACCCAGAGGGATGGGAGCGCGAAGGCCTGGGTGCTACCGCCGCGGACAGAAGGATTCTTTGCTGCCATCGAGTCCAGATGCTGAGGGAGAGACGTCTGAGAAGCCAGCGAACGTAGCTACACCCGCCGGGAGGCTCCCAGGCCTCCAAATTTTCCATCAGGTCTATGGTCCCCGGGTACCATATACGCAAGGGTGACCTAAGTCTGCAGTGGCAGGTGGGGGCTGATAAGAATCGTCCTGTCGTGTCAAGCTTCTGCCAAGAACCGGGACTCCAACCACAAGGCGACATACAGGTTTTCCCTTCTTGCACCCAGAGCACAACAATCAGGCCCAAAGACCCGGGAGAGGAAGCGGGCGGGTTTCACGTCTGCCTTATTTCTGACAGGAATCCCAGTAACAGGAGGGAGTGTTCAAAGACATAATCACAAGCTCAAGCGAAAATACGCACAGCACCCCCTCGAAGGGTGGGAGGCTAGACACCGTTTCTGCCCCTGCGGATGGGCTCCCGTCCGGTGCTGCCTTGGGGAGAGCCTGAGAGCTGGCCCAGTATGCAGGGGTGGGGGTAGTGTTAGGAATGTGGACTGCTTCCGAAGTCCCCGCGACTCCAGACAACAGGACTCAGATGGTAAGAAAAGATGACTCTGCTCCGGGGAGGAGCTGGGTCCGGGCCAGAAAGGCTGTGTGGCAGGCCCGAGATCAGTTTCAGATGGAGAGGCTGTCACCTGAGCCAGGTGGGACTTGGAACTCTCCTTGTGGTCTAGCACAAGTCCAGAGCTGCCTGCTTCTGGGAGCCTGAGCTGGGCCCAGCCAACGGCATTCAGGGAACATCATCAGTCCAGGGGAGCAGGACTATTGCACTACACAACCATTTTCTCTCTCTCTCCATCTCTCTCTGTTTCTCTCTCCTACACACAGTCTCCATCTCTAGCTGGAAGACTTTCTCATTCATGTTTTGACGGCCATAGGTTTGGGAGGTTGCGCCAGTGCTTGACCTTGGAGAACTTGTCAGAGAACCCATTTCTTACAGACCTGCTCATCTCATGTTGGCTTGGGCCCTCTGGGAAAACTGCCTTACCCATGAGCTTTCTGGTCCTGTCTGGGGAAAGCTGAACATTGCCAAAAAGCAGGCAAAGGCCAGAAGGGTGTGAGACCCACTTCACCAATAAGAGAAACCCATCAGCTTTATGTTGTCTAGGCACTTCTCTCAGAGTCAGCCCCCTCCCCTCCATCAGCCAGTCCTGTTCTTATAAAGACAGCCTAGTTTGAGTCCTATCCTCATCTATAAAGAGATTTAGTAATAAAACACACCCCTTCTTGCCCCTTTTTGGGATTTAAAGGCATTACTTAAAACCTTCCTCTAGGTTCTTGCTACCTAGAGGTCAGATCTCAAGTCCTAATCCAGGCCATGGTTCAAAGTGATTTGAACCATGCTCTGGTGTAATCAAATGATAACTTTACTTGAGCTAATTATACAAACTTTTTTATGCAAACAAAGAAAGAGAGAAAAGAAAAGATGCATTATGTTGTTCAGTTTCATAGGATTTGAGAGATATAACTTGGAAATTGGCAAATGTTAAATTTGCATGTTTATTGGTAATAGAAAGGGAATTTCTGAGCCCAGGTGCACTTTTAAAGAGCTTAAGCTACCTTTTTTTCATTTGAATGTTTATTTGTTTGCTTGTTTGAACCTGGGTGGGAAAATGGGAGAAAGATAAGGAAGCTAAACATAAATGCTAGGAGTTTTTTCCCCCTAAATTGCAAGAGAAGATATCTCTAGAGATAGACATCAACTGGTTATGTAAACATGAATTTAAGAGTAAAAGTACACTTAGAAATTTAGAACATCTCTTTTTAAAACTGGGATATAATTTTGCCATTGGAGATGGGAAGATGGAAGTCTGGGGCTTGCTCATGGGCTAGGTATTCATGTAGGTGTAGCTCTCACAAGCTAAACTGTCTTCACATGGTAAGGCTTCAGATTAAAGTCTGGCCTTCAAATCCTCATCTGCTAAGGTGCATTTATGTGATAGAAAGGCCTAAGCAAACATTCAGGCTCTGTTGGCACTTCTTCTATTCCTAAGCCTTCAAAAAAACAAAAAGCCAGTAGTGCGAAGTCATCTCATTTGTAGTCATGTGTCCTCAGTATTATCATAAAGGTTATTCAATCATATTGGGAACTAGATTATGATGTCAGAAAAATATCCTTCTCAGAAAAGTATATATTGACAGCATATTTGAGGAGAATCTCAACTGAGAGTAATACACAGGGCAGCTTTAGAAGACCTGCTTTCTAATAATTGCCTTGAGTGAGAACAGAAGTCTTCTAACAGGAAATTTTTAATTCATTTGAGACTTAATTTTACTTTTTGAAGAACAAAAAAAAATTATTTCTGGAAGAGACTGCTGCGAAGAGCTCCTTCCTTTGGCGAGAGAAGTAGAGAAGACTGTAAATCAAGGAAAAGGTGAAGTAATAAATTATGAGGAAAGCTTTGGTATTCCAAGTATATAAAGACTATTTATTTTTCCTGTGTCTATATTTTCTTTTTTTGTAGAGGAGAGGAAATTCTAAAAATATTTGATAGATGTTTTGCCATTAACACCAGGAAAGTGTGTGGGGTGGGGGGAGAAAGGAGGGAGGGAGGTCAATTTTGTTTAATTAGTAGAAAAAGCAACATAAATCAAAGCAGTCTATTGAGGCCAGTCTTTAATTTATAATGTTATGAGAATATAATGAATTTATTTACAGCATAAGTGATTTAATATTTTCAATCTGATTTTTGCTTTAACCTTTTATTGGGAGAGGGTTGACTTTTTAAAGCCTGGATAGTTTGAAACTTGGCTAAGCACCTCTGGGTTTTTTATTGTGGGAGCAAATATTATCATTTTAATGTTAAACAACTTGCAAGTATTAAATAGCTCATTTGTGATTTACTTTTTTAGATTCCCCCCCTTCAGATCTAACGATTACATTAAGGCTCCTGCGTCCTTTTGGAAAGAATTTATTATAAATCAAAAAGTGTTAGATGTTCAAAGATTAACATTTCTGAGTGCTGATTCTTCATTTTTTCATGCCTTGCAAACAGGTCTAACATTTAGAAATTCTTAAACGTTCAAGGGAAGTTGTGGAAATTCCCAGTTTTTTTTAAGCTGGAGGAAGCCAAGTTTTTTTTTTTTTCTTAAAGTGTGAAGTTTAAAGCAATCAAATGAGGGAGATAGCAGCTTCTGAGAAGGGGTGACACTCAACCAACTTAAGTAGCAAATGTTTGATAAAGCTAGTTAGCTGGCAGCTGATGGTGGGGAAACGGAGCAGAGATGAATGAAGGTCGGTGAGAGGGCGCTATTTCACCCAACCTTGGTGAGATTTGTGGAGCATCAGCCAGAGAGCCAGACTTGATAAAGGTCAGGCTCAAATCATCTCACATCTCTAAATCACACTAGCCTTCTACAGAGTCTTGGAACCTACCAGTGGGATTGTCTGTCTCGAAGACAAACATCCCTTGAATGGTTCCCAACCACTCGGGTTCATTTCCGAAAGATAGAACTGAGTCCGTTGGGCGGGCGTTCACATCCGCTGCAAGCCCTCCCTAGACGATACTACCCGGTAATTCAGAGCAGTCTTTCTTCCCCGCCCAACAGTTTAAGGAAGAACCCCTGCTTTCCCTTCACTTCTCTGAGGCATAGCGGCTTAGCGTGATAGTCCCGCTGCTTCTGCGGGCTGAAGTGACACGGATAGACATCCTAGAATATGTACCAGGGGACGCGGGAGCAGGGTGCGGGGGACAGTAGGTTATCCGGGGCCGGGGGGAGGGTGGGTTCGCCTCCTGACGGTCGTGTGCGCTCCGCAAGAGTGTCGGTCCCCCTCCGCAATTCAAAACGGGGTCTCCATCCTGTGAGCGGGCTTTCTTGGAAGGGCTCCAGAAGTCCTCAGCTGTACTGAGATACTTAAACATGCCATCTCGACCTGAAGTCTGAAACCATTTTTACCATTCTAAGCGAAGGATTCCCGCATCCTTAGCCAAGGCTCCCCACTCCGCTTGTTCCAGGAAAGGGCCGCGGAGGAGGGTTCCCACTGAGCTTCCCGAGCCCCCCAGGCGGGCTTAGGGCTCCTGTAAGGCACTGGCCCAAGGCCCCGACCTCCCCGCCGAGGATGCCGGGGGCCCGGGCTCTCCGCCCCGGCTCCTTGGCCTCTTGCTCGCCGACCGCCCCCGGCGGCCTGGGCGCCCGCTCGTCCCGCGGGACTCGGCTGCAGCCGCGGGCCGGGGGTCGTGGCTGCCCCCGGGCGGTCCGCACGCCCTCGGGACTTGGGCTGGCTGATCCGCCGAGGAGTCCCGGGTCGGAGGGACCGGGCGGGAACGTGCGGATCCGCCCCCGGTCCCGGGACAGCGCGGCGGGGCCAGCGCTCCGGGGTGGGGCTCGGCCGAGCTCGGGGCAGCGCCGGGGGCGGCGGGGCCGGGGTGGGAGGGGGGCGCCCGGCGGCCGGCGGGACGTTCCCAGCTCTGGGCTCCCCTCGGCTCGCTCAGGCCCAGCTGGGCCCGCTCGGGTCGCCGCCCCCGCCCCCCGCGCGCCCGCGCCCTCTCTCGGCCCGCGCGCGTTCCTAGGGCGCCACCTCTTTGCGACTCGCTCACTTCTCCGGCAGGTTTCCCTGCGAGCGTGTGAACATTGCCCAGCTCGGCTTTCAACTCGCTTCCAACCTGCACCGCCCGGCCAGCATGCCTCCCCGGCCGTGAAGCGGGGCCGCCACCGCCCCTCCGCGCCGCTGGTAACCCGCCCTCGCCGCCACCTGGCCCTCCTGATCGACGACACACGCACTTAAAACTTGTTCTCAGGGTGTGTGGAGTCAACTTTCCGGAAGCAACCAGCCCACCAGAGGAGGTAGACAGACAGCTAGGTATATATATGCGGGTCTCGCTACAAGTGGCTCTGGAACAAACCGGCCTAGTTCGCAAAGAAGCTGACTTCGGAGCGGGAAACTTCCTTCTGTTTTTTAGGAAGGAGTCAGCCCTGCTCCCCGAACCCCGGATACTGCCGGCTAGATTAATTAGACATTGCTATGGGAGACGTGTAAACACGTTGCTCATCATTGATACGTATATAAAACCATTTCATTTTGGTTCTTATTTCGGAGGAGGCGCCTCTGATTATTTCTTTTCTTCCCCCTTTTTTCGGTCCCTTTTTTGCCTTTGTGGTTTGGAAAAAACACAGTTGGAGTAGCTGATTCCTAAATAAGTAAGTGCCGGGAGACTCCAGTGAAAGTTTGTTTTTTTTTTTTTTTTTCCTTTGCAACTTGGGAGATGCCCTTGAAGTTGAAGAAGCTCTCTGAGAGCAGGCTGAAGGGGGGCAGCGGGTTGCGCGGGGAGATGGAGGTGCCAGACTGACACTTTGGGCCCCTTTCCTCTCCGTTGCAGGTCCCCAGAGCGAGAGGATAAGATGCTGTGGAGGCTAGTTCAGCAATGGAGCGTCGCGGTGTTCCTGCTGAGCCACTCGGTGCCCTCCTGCGGGCGCTCGGTGGAGGAGCTCGGCCGCCGACTGTAAGTGCCCGATCCTCCCCAGGGCGCCGGGTGAGGGCTGGGGAGGCCAGGGGGAGAGGTCACCAGGCTGGGGCGCTGCCGAGGGCCCTCCGCGGTCATGGATGCTCTTCGCCCGGGTAATAGAGCGGCGAGATCCGCTACCTGCCCAGAGCTGAGCCCGGGTCCTCAAAGCCGGCGGGAGAACTGGGTAAACCTCAGCTGGAGACGGGCAAGAGACAACTTTCAGTGTTTCCATGAGAGGGAGCGATTTACTGATTCTCCTCTAGCAAAATCTCTTCTACTGAGAGAAAAGGGTTATTTTCAGAACCTGGGAAGATTCTGAAACCCTGAGGATTGTAAAAAGCTTAAGATCACTCGGAGGAAGCTGAGGTCTCCAGGCGGCATAGGTCTGTGTGTGTGCACTTGTATACGTACACACTGAATGTGGGTGGCAGGTTTTGTGAGAAAAGCAAAAGCTTTACATCTAATTTTATTATGAATGACATAATTTTAAGCATATAAAATGAACCACATTACATAATGTAGGCATATTATATAATGAAGTAGTAACAACTTTGCAATGGCACAAATCCAACATCGGTATTGATACAGTTTAAGAACGCTAGAGTGCTCGATTCCAAAATGAGTATTAGGTGTGGAAATTCCCCCCACCCTTGGAATTATTCCTAACAGCTCTTTAATCTGGAGTCAAATATTCGCATTGTAGACTGAAAATCTGTTATCTTGGCATTTTCATTTGGGGGTTCTTTAAGGATAATTTTGACTTTAATCATACATCAAAGTACATCAGAGAAATAGCACCATGTTGTGTGACTGAAAAGTTGGAAGAGTGGGAAAGTAACACTAGCTTCATAATCCGTTGGACCCAGCAGTTTATGAATGTATGTAATACCATCTTAGGGTGATCTTTAAGAGGCACTCTCAGTGTCCAGGATGGGAAAACCAGAAACTTTGAGAACTGAGATGAGTTTGCCTCTGGTGAAGGAATTAAGGGGAACTTTTACAATAACAATAAAAATAGCAATATCTAATATTTACAATCAGGTTCCTGGTGCTTCCTTGTAAACTCCCTAGGGTGTACCAAAAGGCAACTTTTTATATGTGCCCTTGGTCTATTATTATTAAAACAGAAAATCCTTAAATGAAATTACCTTAGACATGTTTGAACCTTGGCACCGAAATGAAAATCTATTATGAATCTCCTAAGGCAAATTGTGTAGAACATTGTACTGAAGATAAAGCTGCATTGTATTCTTCAAATCAAGATTTTGCTAATGTATTTCTGGAAATTGTCTTCAGATTATTTGCTCATTTTGAGCCTCATATTTAATTCAGTTATGTAAAATCCATATATAAATATAAATGAAGCCTAAAATTTTTAAAGCACACTTAAATACTGTATTTATTTGGCCAAGAAATACTGCCTTGGAACAGAGCCAATTTTTTTTTCTTTACAGTTGCTTAAGAAATACCTGTTTTCTCTTTTGAGAAACAGTAAATCGACCATGATTAAATCTACAGTTATGGCATTAAAATGGTGCTAAGTTAGTTCTAGAGGCTATTTTTAACTCTTTCCTTGTTGCACCTTGCAAAATACACATCAGAAACCACTTAGCAGCCAGAGTGTCTGTTATAGTTTTGTTTGTGGGTGAAATAAAATATTGCAGTTAAACACTCACACTCAGCAGATGGTTATAAAACTACCACAAAACATTCTTATAGTTAATGGCTAATAGATCATCACATTACAGCCATGGTTTTTCATGGAGGCTGAAATCATCCGCAGATAAAGATGTTTCATCAAATTATTACAGCCAAATGGAGTTTTAGGAAAAAAAACAAGTCATTTATTTTTGCATTATTGCCAGGTTACAGTACACTTTTTTGTGCTAGACAAAATATTAGTCTGCTATTACAACAAATCAGCACAGTATCTTAAAAGAAATTTTAACATATAATCAAATCATATTACTCCCCAATTACTTTTTCCATCAAGTATTAGGGAAACTGCTTTAGACATTTTCTAAATAAGGGCTAACTTTTAAAGGAGGGGAAACTACTACCACAGTAACAATTCCCAGGCCATGGCAATATAAGTTGTGAATCTTCTGGACCTGTGAGTCTAAAAGGACTTTACTCAATGAGGCTGTGTTAGTCTCTCAGTTGTGCCCAACTCTTTGTGATCCCATGGACTATAGTCCACCAGGCTCCTCTGTCCATGGGATTTCCTAGGCATGAATACTGGAGTAGGTTGCCAGGTTGAAGATCTCCAGGGGATCTTCCCGACCCAGGGATCAAACCTGGTTCTCCGAGATTGCAGGCGGATTCTTTACTGTCTGAGCTACTAGTTGGAGACCTATGGACATTCTCATGCAGATGAACAGGGCTTTTGGCAGGTGACAGCCTGTGTTTTAGTTAGAGAGAGAACCCCAGCAGATTCAGAAAGCTAAAACATGACTGACTGATGTGCATAGGAGCTAGACTGGGTCTCTTCCACTTAATGAAAAGCATAACTTCTGACTGAGTCACTTGGGTTGGAAGGGACTTCTGATGAGTCATCTTAACTCTAACACCCTGACCCTGACTCTTCCATGGACCACAGAACTTTTCTTCTCAAACCCAGACTCCTTCCTCTTAGGACTAGCATCAGCACGAGTATGCTGCCTCTTCCTGTGCTGAAAAAAAGGATTTCCCATCACTCTAGCTTTCCCTGTGTTCCTTGAGAGCTCCTTAGAAATTTAATCTTCTTCCCTGAAAACTCCCTAGAGAGTGATTTTTAAAGACAGAAAAGCTATATTTTGACTGAATTTCAAGTTATCTGTGTTAAGCATTTCCTTCACATTTTTTCATTTTTAAAAATAATAATCAAAGGAAACAGTGAACATAGGACACTTGTTTTTCCATGTTGGGGATGTAATAAATGCCATGTGGACCATTGTGCTATATAATGTGTACAGATATACAAAGTAACAGTCTATTATTGAGGCCATATTTACAACTTAAGTATTTCAGAATTATCTAAAGTGAAAGCCTCCCTCTTGAAAGGAATTGCCCACCACCTGTGTACATCTAATTTGTACATGCTAGTCATTTACTCTTGGCTCAGTTGATGTCTTATTTGGAAAATAAATAGAACACTCCATGGACCTGATTCCTTGTTGACAGTATAGATACTATGCTATTCCTGATCCTCTAATGCAGTTGCTCAACCAGAAGGTTATTTTTCACAATATTTTGAATGCAGAAGTCTTTGAACTAGTAAGTAAATTATGCTACAGCATTTCAGATTTGGCATTTAAGAAAATCTGTGTTTTCTACTACGTTAATAATTATCCCCCAAACGTAGAATGAAGCTTTGTACCTCAACAAGAGGTGTACTATTTTAAACTGGACAAAATTGTATCATATTGTAGGCTTTTTGTAAAACAGAAGGATAGACTGCTCACTCCATTTCCCATGAGAACCATCCTGGGAAATTGCAGTGCCCGAGCTAGGAAGGCACTGTGACTCACACTTGACAGGCTAGCCAGGATGACAGGCATATATGCCAGTCAGAGGAGGCATGAGCAATGGAGACTTGATTAGAACAGACCAACTATTAAAAGTTTGGCTTCAAGATAAGCTAGAATGGGCTGTATTATACATTTGGAGAGCAATACAGATGAGTGGCTATCTGCCGAGAATTGAGAAAGTAATAAAAGTTTTTTCCAAATAGTAAAACTGATCATGTGTAAAAACTTCTTTTTAACTTGACATTTTGCTAAGAGATACTTATGAAAGTGTAATACTTAGGAAACATACAAGTGTATTGATTCTGTTCTTTAAAACCATTATTAGACAATGTAAATCTATTGTAGCAAAGCCTCCATGTAGGTCATTAAAAGTTTCCAGGATACTAACTATTGCCACAAAGTAAGTGAATTTTAATCTAGTCACATGTGGCACCTTCCAAAAGGAAGAGAGACCCCTTCATGCCTCATTTAAACCAGGCTCCTGTTAAATTCCTTTCCATTAAGTCATGTCTTTTTTGCACAAGCTACATGGCTTCAAGTCAGTGCACACTACTAAAATGCTGAAAGAGAGCTGGTATTCTGGCTATAATGTCTGAGAAATAATGACAGTTTCCCTGATTTCCTCTTCTTGGACTCACAATATAACTAGAGTCTGTCATTCCTTCAGTGATAATCCAGACTCTAGGAATCCTGGTTCTTTATCTGGGTGATGAAAATGTACCTGGGACAACAAGCTCAGTCTTCTAGGAAGCAGATAAATTGCTGCCCTTTTGCCCATTGCCATGGTTCCCAACACAGACTCTTCACTCTATACACTTCCTTTCTAGTTTCCTCAACATACACTTCAGTAAGAGAAAGGGTTGGGAAAGTTGGAAAACCATCTTGGTTTTAGAATCAGAAGACATCATCTTTGGAGCGCCCTGGTTTTGCCTGTTCTTATGTGAGCAAGTGTGAAGTCTTTAATCTCTGAACCTCACTTTCCCCATCTGTAAAATGAAGAGTTTTGTTTATTCTCATATTTCTCTGAAGAGTTAAATAAGTTGTATCAATGAAGATAATAAGAGACCAGATAAATCTATCATTGTGTTGAGGAGGGAAAATACACAGGATCCAGTTCTGTGAAATACCTTCAGAAACTTTTGAAAATAACTTTGAAGGGTTATTTCAATGTTAGAAATTCAAGTTATGTGAAGTGTGGTTGTAGCAGATATAATATGACTGCTTCATGTATGTAATCCTTAAATTTGGTTAATATATACAGAATAATAAAAGAATACGTGAATGAACATTTAAGCAAGAGTCAGGGTGTCATCTAAAAAGATTGATAGAAAAAAATTTTTTCACTCTGTTTTCATTAGAGTGTTGTTTAATAGAAAAATCAC
Source organism: Antilocapra americana (assembly GCA_007570785.1). Classification (NCBI taxonomy): domain Eukaryota; kingdom Metazoa; phylum Chordata; class Mammalia; order Artiodactyla; family Antilocapridae; genus Antilocapra; species Antilocapra americana. The sequence continues at coordinate 16,989,168 of ML663562.1, read as the reverse complement.
TTCATATTTTTGCCTAGAGATATTTCTAGGACAAAGAACAAATAGAAAAGTGAATTTCTTAATTAAGCCCTAAGGATAATACCTTTGAAATTCTAAATTAAAAGGAAAAATGATGCGCAGAGGAAATAGAATGATCTCACTTAAACATACAAAGACAGCCATTTAAAAGAGACCACCCACTACTTTACAGAAAAATATGCATGCTCTGACAGTTGGCCTTCATATATAGGTTCTTGGTAGCCTATAGTCTAATATCAATCACGTCCAAATTCAGTATGTTAGTCAGGTGGTTTCCTAGACAGACTTCACAGCTCACTTCATCCTTCAGACTTTGTTTGCTTTTACTAGCAGAGCTTGCTGTTCTTTGAGATTCAGTATTATTATTATTTTCTTAAGTGGGGATCAGTGTGTGTGCATGCATGCCCTCTCATGCACATGTATGCCTGGAGTGAGTACTTAGGAGAAATCAGCCACCTTTTTGTTTCCCAGACTAGGATGCTTTATTTCCCCAACACAATTCCAAAAACCATGAAAAGAAGTTCAGTGGTTTCTGTCCATATTTTTGAAACAATGACGCTTAATATTTTAAATTGAGAGAAGAGCATAGACATTGTAGAATCTGATCTTTTTAAAAAGATGGGGCCCCAGGGGCCCAAGAATGTTCATGTTCTCAGCAAGGTCACCGACCGGGGGAGCAGCACAGCTGGGACTCAGGCTGGAGCCTCCTAAAGGCCGGCTCTTCCCTTCCCATCTCTCCCGTCCCTGCTCAGCCAGCTTGCAGCCCTCTAGCTTAGCTTGTGTGATCATCTAGACCATTCAAAGGCTTTCCCCACGGCTTTGTGGTCTCGGTCAGAAATTAAATTGTCACTGTCTTCTTCCTCTCCTGCTCTTTTCTCTTTACAGCAAAAGGGCTGTGTCTGAGCACCAGCTCCTCCATGACAAGGGGAAGTCCATCCAAGACTTACGGCGTCGGTTCTTTCTCCACCATCTGATCGCGGAAATCCACACAGCCGAAATCAGAGCTACCTCGGAGGTGTCCCCCAATTCCAAGCCTGCTCCCAACACCAAGAACCACCCCGTCCGATTTGGGTCTGATGATGAGGGCAAATACCTGACTCAGGAAACTAACAAGGTGGAGACATACAAAGAGCAGCCACTGAAGACTCCCGGCAAGAAAAAGAAAAGCAAGCCTGGAAAACGCAAGGAGCAGGAAAAGAAGAAACGGCGAACTCGGTCGGCCTGGCTGACCTCCGGCGTGGCTGGGACTGGGCTGGAAGAGGACTACCTATCTGACATCTCCGCAACATCGCTGGAGCTCAACTCACGGTAACCAGCTTCTCGGCCCCTAGCCCCTCCTCGGTGCCCCAAGTACAGTGTAGAGACTCCATTCTACCCTGGCTTGCACAGACCTAGAATATTCTATCTGTGCCTCCGTTCATCACGCCACGGTTTAAAAAGCTTACAAAACCAAGATGGCTCAGACTATTGCCTGCCTTAAGGCAATGTTCTCCTAGCCCCTCAACACACAAGGGGTTTAATCACTCACTTCTTTCTCCACCAGCAAACCCCAATAGCAGTCCTTTAATACTCTACTTTTATCTTTTTCCTCAAGCTTTAGAAGCTTGTGCACTTTAATCATTTGTTGAAGAACTGTATTTATTTCCCCCACTCTTATACCAAGTCGAACTTTATGATTATTTTTCTTTCTTTCTTTTTTTTCCCTTCAAGGGAAAACACAAACAGAAGGCTTTGATATGATCTACAAACACTACAGAAAAATATCCTACCATCGACAATTATTTAATTAAAAATTAAATTTATTTTCATGTGTTTAAATTTAAAATTTTACACACAGACTTTGAATTTATTTAATTGAATTTAACTCTGTTTTCTACCAGCTCATGAAACAAAAATCATGATTTCTGAAAATTTCTAGGTAATGATTGGGAAGAATGTAAGTTTTTCTCATGTACCTATTTGTCCGCTGACAAGTTGAAGTACTTTCTATAGGGTTTTGTAGTAGGAATAATAAAACCACATCTATGTGGCTTGTTTATCCTTAGCTCGCAGCTGTTCACATTCACAGACTTTGGAGCCAGAAACCCTTAAGTTCAAATCTTGGGTCTGAATTTATTGACGTTCACAATCTTAGTCTAAGACAGATTTCCTCTTCTGTAAAATGAGGATGGTACTTGTGCCAACCTTACTGGGTCAGGTGAAGATTAAATGAGATTACATGGGTTAAATGCCTGTCGTAGAGTAAATACTCAGTAAATTGCAGCTCATTATTGTTTAGGTGCTTTGAGATTTCATTCTGGCTCTGCCATCCATCCATCCATCTCTCTAAGTATGTGTATTTCTTTGAGGCAAAAAGAGGGTAAGTACTCATCTCATTTTAGAATATGATTTGAAAACCAAAGCCTTCCACAGGTAAAGCAACTGAGCAGACCTGGGAACAGGGAATGGTGGTCCTCAGAACTGTCTTTATTTCCTTTCTTGACACTTAGGCCAACACCGTGCTGGTGCTGCTCTTTACCTCTGTATTTCCACTGATGGGATCTTTTCATTTTTTTTTACTTTCTAGTAGAGCCCTTCTGTGGGGTTTAAAAGAAAGGGGAAAATAACACAAGGATGCATTTTATGCAACTAATGATCTTGCTATTTAAGGAGTCCCCTGTCACTTCTCCAGTCCTTTCCTCTGACTGGTAAAGACTGGGATAACAGAATGATGTTTCAAAGGGGATATTTGAGTTAAATTGACAAAACCCATCATTTAAAAGCATATAAAATGATAATGACATTGGCTAAGTAGTGCAGCTTTAGTAATCAATGGACAGTGGCACTAGAAGAGTCTTTAGCCCAATGAGTGATCTATTCTGCAAATACCTAATGGATATATAAGGGATGCTGCTGCTGCTGCTGCTGCTAGCTAAGTCACTTCAGCCGTGTCCGACTCTGTGCAACCCCACAGACTGCAGCCCACCAGGCTCCACAATTCCTGGGATTCTCCAGGCAAGAACACTGGAGTGGGTTGCCATTGCCTTCTCCAATGCATGAAAATGAAAAGTGAAAGTGAAGTCTCTCAGCCATGTCCAACTCTTCGAGACCCCATAGACTGCAGCCTGCGAGGCTCCTCTGTCCATGGGATTTTCCAGACAAGAGTGCTGGAGTGGGGTGCCATTGCCTTCTCCGTATATAAGGGATAACAAACTATAAGTCTTGGCTTAATGAACACAGTGTATTTTTAGATATGATCCTAATTGTACATATTTATAACTAATTCAAGGGCTTTACTCTATTGCCAAAACCTACTTTTATCCATTTTGTGTATATACATAAACAGAAGTAGAAATGTGTTTTTTTTTAATTTTATTTATTTATTTTTTTATTATTGTTTTTGCCATACATTGTCATGATATCACCATGGGTTTACATATGCTTCCCCTCCGGGTCCCCCCTCCCTCCTCCCTCCCCCCCGGGAAATCTCGCTGCACCAGTCCCGAGCATCAATCCTGGGCTGGCGATTGATTAGACACATGACAATTAACATGCTTCAATGCCCTTCTCCCATATCATCCCACCCTTACCCTCATCCACAAAGTCCACAAGTCTATTCTATACATCTGCGTTCCTTTTGTTGTCTCCCATGTTGGGTTCTCATTACTGTCTTTCTAAATTCCATATATATGTGTTAATATACTGTATTGTTGTTTTTGCTTCTGGCTTACTTCACTCTGGATAATGGGCTCCAGTTTCGTCCATCTGAGTAGAATTGCTTCAAATGAATTTTTTTTTAATGCTGAGTAATATGTTTTAATGGATTCTATTCATTTAACATTTGCAATGCTCTTAAGTATATAGAGAATTGAAAGTCAGCCCTTGTCAGTTCATATCCCAAACTGTCTCTAAGTTAAAGCAGATTTACAAATAACTAGGCAGTGCTCAATCAAATCCAGACCTATGACTGAAAGAAATAGAATGCTTCTGCCTCTCCTTCCTGTTCCCTAGTTCTGAGAGATGTTCATGGAAAGCACTTTATGTTTGGCAGCCAGATGTTGGCATTGTCTCAATACAACCCAGCAGAGGTGTAGCAAGAATGGGGAAATTCAGGAGTGTACTGATGAGACTATATGGGGCCATGCAAATTTTGTAGTCCAAATAGAATCTTTTCAGAATAACCACTTTAAAGTTTTATAAGCAACTCACTCTTTATTAATATCCTCTCTTCAATCTCCTTGCATTAATGCAGTGATCTCAGAGATCTAATGATATGGCAAGCATGAACCTTATTACAATATGTAATAGTGGTGGTATTTCTTAAGAGAAACTATTGTATGGATCCTCTTACATGAACCATTCAGTGGAAGATATACAGCTTTAAGTTTGGGAAACTATATTTTAGAATTTTTGATGTTGCACGCGAGATGTCCAGATAAAGTGGGACTCATCACTGGATGTAAAAATAATATGAAAGCTTTTCAGCACTCAGAAGAGCTCTAAAGTCTTGTCATACGCATATGTGTAATGGATTTATACATATACTTTTAGGTCATGGTATATATTTTACCTGACTATCCCACTACATGCCTTTGTCAAAGGGAAATCAGAAGGAAGGATAACAGGCAAACTGGCTGGGCAGGGTGAAATATAATTAAAAGATCTTTTTCTTGGTCCTTTAATGTATTTCCTTTTTCTTTCCTTCTGAGGAATAAATTGTTCCAGAGGCTATTTATTCCCTCTTTGCTTGTGTCACTCTTAAATACAATTCACTAGATGCCGTTTAGTACCAAAACATTTTACAATCAGTACAATACCCAAATGATTGAGTTTGACAGTTGCCTTTCAGACTTTATTCATTACATCCATCCATATCTGCCCATTTAAAAACTTTAATAGTAAACTATTTTTTTCCTCTGTTACTAGGGGCTGTTTTCTCATTCCAAACAAAATTCTTGAAGAGGTCAATTCCTTAAGACGTTAAAACACGCTAAATGCTAAACTTGGTTTTCATTCTTCAAGCTGCACATAAAATTCCTAACCTGTTTGCTTTTTGGTAGGTCACACAATCATGCAGGTCTGACATGTAAAATTCTGGCTGTTAATGCAGTGATGCAGCCAACTGCTTCCATTCTGTAGCTGTTGTTCCTAGTTGTTCCATAACTGGTTTCTTTGACACCAGTAGGTATTCCCTGAAATAGACCACACACAGAGAAGAAAACAGCAGAGAGAGAAGCAGAGAAAAAAGTTGCTAGTCTTAAAATGGGCTTCTTTGGTGCCTTAGATGGTAAAGAATCCGCCAGCAATGTAGGAGACCAGGATTCAATTCCTGGGTCAGGAAGAACCCTGAAGAAGGGGATGACTTCTCCACTCCAGTGTTCTTGCCTGGAGAATGTCCTTCCATGGACAGAGGAGCCTGGCATGCTACAGTCCATGGGGTCACAAAGAAGTGAACACAACTCAACAACTAAGCACACATCTGAAAATACTGTCATTACAGTGTTTAGAAAGGTTCAAAAATGTGTCAGTCCCAAGTGGAAACTTATTCTGGGTAATAAAACAAACACAATGATGTGAAATTTTGCTATTTTATACTTTTGAATTAATAGATTCCTATTCTCTAATTTAAAATAGGCTTTCCCAATTTCTAATGTAAGATCACGTCAAAACAGTAGCAGCAATTCTATCTTAGTTTTGGCTTCAAAAACAAAAGTCCAAAAATAATTTTATTCATTATATTTAAGAACAGCTAAAGATGGACAGATATCCTCATCTTCATCTTCAAATCATCAGCCAAACATACTGTAATTAGTCATCCTTCTAACATTTACCCCAAATCACACACTCAACCCTCACAACAGCCCATTAATCTGAGTGAGAGATTGGCCAATTGAGAACCTGAAAAGAATAAGCAACCTTTGCATCACCTCTGTCTGGCATCCCTGGGGAATAAACTTCTAAGCAAGGTGTATTTAATGATGGATAACACAGCCTGGCCTTATTGTGAATTCTCAAATGTGTGCCTTCTCTTCCCAGACTTGTCAGTTAGCAGCTTTGGAAAATCTCAAAGGGTCTCCTTTTCCTGACAGAGTATAATTAGAAATGCAGACCCATTTTCCTTTCTGTATTACATTGATTGTTAGATCAGATTAAAGAGCCTGCCTGTAGCAGAGGGTTCTGGAGAGTCAGGTGGATCCCACAGACAGCTTTTGGAAAAGATATTTACAAGAAGTCCCCTGAATCAGTTTCCATTGTGTTTCTATGTTCCTTAATTTACATCTTTATTTTATGTCTCTTCATTTGCAAGGAAAATTAACCTGTTTTCTCCTCTTCATTTTTTGCTTCTTTCTCTTTGCAGGAGGCATTGAACTTTTCAGCAGAAAACTTCAGAAGACGTATTGCAGGATTCTGTAATAATAAACATGTGGAAAGTATTAGAAATATTTATTGTCTGTAAATATTGTAAATGCATTGGAATAAAACTGTCTCCCCCATTGCTCTATGAAACTGCACATTGGTTATTGTGAATATTTTTTTTTGCCAAGGCTAATCCAATTATTATTATCACATTTACCATAATTTATTTTGTCAACTGATGTATTTATTTTGTAAATGTATCTTGGTGCTGCTGAATTTCTATATTTTTTGTAACATAATGCACTTTAGATATACATATCAAGTATGTTGATAAATGACACAATAAAGTGTCTTTATTTTGTGGTTGATCTTAATGAATGCCTAAATATAATTATCCAAACTGATTTTCCTCTGTGCATGTAAAAATAGCAGTATTTTAAATTTGTAAAGAATGTCTAATAAAATATAATCTAAATTACATCATGACTCAGAAGGTGAATTTTATGTATATATAAGATTTCTGGTAGAAGGAACAAGATGTAATTTTTAACTGTATTTGAATATGGTCTTAAGTTTAATATGTTTATATTGGTACAAATTCCAACATTTCCACATTAACTTTTAGTTTAAAACCACTTAAAATGTGGTTTTAATTATTTTGTCCAATATTTAAGTTCAATTCAGTAGAATGGCTGAGTTATCTAGACATCATTTTATGAAGCACATCCAATTTGAAGTGAAGAGTGGAGAAGGCAGAAAAAAAGCAGAGAAAAGTCAGGAGAAAAAAATTAAACTTAGTCCAGAGAGTTAGCCAGAGCTGAAAAACAGGGAAAGAGGAAGATCAGGAACTTTAAGGCCAGGGGTAATTTTACCCAATGTAAGGTTTAATTTGAGAGAGCTTACCCTTATTGGTCAATAGTAAGAGCTACTTAAGAATTCTACCTGGGTTAACCTTTCCTATCAGTGAATGACGAGAGACTCAGGTTTGGGAGCTATGTGCAATTCAAAGAGCCTACACTGGTGAAGATGTCTTTCTTGGGACATCCCACTTCCAGGGACCATGGTTGCAAAGAGTACATATGTAATACCACATGCAATCCCCTTTCCATTTTGCGTATCATCCTGGTTATTCCTTCTTCTATTTTCAAATGAGAACACAAACACCTTCTTTCCACAGAATCTTTTTCTTTGTGTCTGAGAACTCATCAGTGAAAAAGCAACACAGCAAAACAAAAGGCCTATAGCAAGTCATTTGTTTAGGCTCAGTATCATGTTAAGAATCTGTTAGATGATTGAAGGATACCCATAAAGTTCTAAATGCCCCCCAAGACTCTCTCTCCAATGGGTAGAGAATACATACATGTACATGAAACAACTAAAATACTGTATTCAAGAAACTGAGATAATCCAAAATTCTAAGAACTTTTAAAAATGGGGGAAAACCACATAGGGAGAGATTAGTCTGAGCTGGATATGAGTAGGATAATGTTTCTGGGAGGAATATTCTAACACTGAATTTATTCATAATTTCACTTGAGGCTCACAGCTTTCAAAACAGGACCCATCTTACTATTCTAGGTAAAAATGTTGAACCAGGGACTTCGCTGGTGGTCCAGTGGTTAAGACTTTGCCTTCCAATGCAAAAGGTGCGTGTTTGATACCTGATTGACAAACTAAAGTCCCACATCCCTCGTGGCCAAAATACCAAAACATTAAACAGAGCAGTATCGTAACAAATTCAACAAAGACTTTAAAAATGGGCCACATCCAAAATAAATATTTAAAAATATTTTGAAAATTAAAAAAAAAGAATGTTGAACACATGTTAGTAAGCAAACAAGAGAGTTTGTGCTTATCTTCAATTATGACTTTGTTGGATATTTGTAAGGAATATGCAGATGTTAAGACCAATGCACTAAACCTGTATAAAGCAACTAGCTTGGAAAATCTTAAAACCGGATATAATCACATTTTTTCAAAATTCTGTCTGAAACTCTAAATCGTAAGACTGCACCAAATCTTTATGTTATTCACATGAAAAGTGTTTTTTAAACACCAATTGGGTAAATACTTGGACATTACAGCAGGAAAAGATCAGATTCAAGTCATCTTTAAGCTTTTCTTCACAAGTAGTCTATTCCTGAAAAATAAAGGCAGAATCAATAGTTATCAGGTCTGACCAAAATATTATTAATGTATTTATTACCTTCAGTCATATCTTCCATCTTCAGGCAGTGATAAGGAGTAAAATCATAGCATAAAAGATGGAATGGGATGATGAAAGAAGCAAAAAAGTTTCCTTTGGTGGAAAAAAGTCTTTTTTTGATATTGTTATTTCCTACGAAAGAAAAACTAAAATATATGATTTAGGATAATAAGTGTTTGAATGTAAATAAAGTCTTAGCAAATTACAGTCTAAGTGAAAATGGTTCACACTTGACTTAAGTAATGTTTTAAATAAAGGCAAGTTGGACTAAGTATTCAGAAATTAAAACCTAAAACCTAATTCACTAACTTCCTATTGTCTTCCTCAAATTTTATTCAGACAGAAATTTGACATTTAATTAGACTCCTAATACACATTTATAGACACTGGGGAGTCCAATTACAAAAGACAAGGGTGGAACTTATGTGTGAAGACCTTATTCCTTTCCTCTCTCTTTTCTTAGCCATTGTTGTAAAACAGGTGCAGGACTACGTTTAGTGATGAACCCAAATCAGTGTGGACATTATTGGTTCTGAAAATATTATAAAATCATTATTGGTATCTCTCTTTCTTGTTACAAAAATTAGTTGGGAATGGAAGTAGCGTCAATGAAGCTTTTCTTAGGAGAGAGCATAATCACATATCTTGATGGTTAAGAGTTTAATTTTAATTTCCCGTTACCTAACCTTAGTACCTATTGAGCAAAGTAGCTATTTAACTTTCTATAACTACCATACAAGGACAAAGGGAAGCAATCTTTTTAAAATTCAAATAGTTCTTTAATATACCATGTATAGTGAACCCAACCAGAAGCACAAAGTTAAGTATTACTTTAGTTTTATCTCATAGTCAAGTCATTTAAGAAAGTTCTGAAATATGGTTTAAAAGATGCCCAAAGTGCTTAAAGAACAAAGCTAATGCCTTTTGTAAGAAATTCTGAACTACTTAGACCCTCACAGGGCATTAACTTTAGGATAATTTAGAGCTTAATTCTAGAGTACCTTACAGTTTAACTGTTATTTTTCCCATTGGCCACGATGTCCATGGGAAAACAGAACCAGCTGTGGACAGAGAAATATGTTGAAATTCGGAGGGTTCATCTTCTGTGGCATGCACTTTTATTAAGAGATCTAAGTGTTCCCAGGAAGTACTCCCAGTAGAGCCATCATTTCTTTCTTAAACGAAGTTTAAAAGACATTCCAAGTACAAATGGTGGCCACTTCCTTTTATTTAATAACCCAGAAGGTGTTAAGAGTCAGACTACTATCAAAGATTCTATTATACAGTTAGCAAAACATGACCACGTGCTAAATTCCTCATAAGGACTCAACTGAACCACTCAGAGGAAGTATTAAACATCAGTAGCTATGAAGATTCCAAAGGCTGAAAATATTACTTCAGTGAATTATATTATCATGTGTCGTGAATAAATCCTTTAAGAGAATCCTTTAAGGAATCCTTTAAGAGATTCCTTTAAGGAATCTTATTCCTTCAAAGTTTCCAGTGTTATTCACTAATAATTTTGTGAACTTCTTGAGGGCAGGAACCTTGTCTTAGTCAGTATACACCATCCAACTCTACATTAGTACACAGTCTTAGTACATAGTGGGTGCTCAATAAATATTCCTTGAACATAATTTAAAAGTTCTTTCAGTTTCAGGATGAATAGACTAAAAAGCCGAGTTAAGCAAAAAAGTCTGCTGGAGGCAGGAGATAAATCAGAGTTTTGAGTACTTCAGATTCCTGTGTCATGCCATTCTCTTATTTCAATAGCAAGAAGCTCAGAGAATGACTAACTGCTCCAAGTTATCAACTATTTACGAGGGTGTGCTTTGTTTTTCAGCTTCTGCCTTAATAGGAAATTTTCCAGCCTTGAAAGTACAAGAAGCAAAGGTTTGTGTTGAGTACGCAACAACCTCCTGGAGGAAGGGAGGAGAATTTAAAATATCAGGTATTTGTCCTATGAATACACTGTACAGAAGTTACCCACAGGGCCCAGTTGTGCACAAAGAGGCCCACTGCTGTGTTGTCAGAAGATTAATGGACACGGTTCCCAACTAGAGCTACACAGCATCAGGATGAGAACATTCACATCTCTGTAAGTTCCTGATACATGCACATTTACAAGGGCAAAGCACAAGGGACATGTTTTCAAACTGCTTTTTAATTAAACTTCAAAACATCTTCCTGGAGAATTTTCTTCCAAACTGGAAGACATTAACAAATGATCCAATGTGTCATCTCTGAAAAAAAAATGGATTGTTTTAATGATGACTCCTACTCTTCGCCAAGTCCATGTTGCTTTGGGGTCTGAAAAGCAAACTAACCCATCCATCTTCCATTTGAGCTCACTGGCTTGTCACCAAACACCTGCAAAACACCTCTGTTGAACTGCCCCGTGTTCTACAAAATTAAAGCAAAATAATACCAAACTGCATCATGTTGGATTTAGTAATTCTGTATTCACATTACTCTTTCTTTTATTCACTATGAGCTTTAGTATAACTCTTGAGTCAAAGTAGAATACAGACAATACATTGAAGTGTTGTATCATAGCTGTCTATAGGTGAAAGAAACTAGAAAACAAGCATATTGTCTTAAGGAGAACTTTTTCATTTGGATGACAGAGTGAGATATTCTTAATTCCTCAAGAATTAGAAATCCTATTCCATAGCATTATTTTATGGCATTATAACAACTGGTATGCCATAAAGAATAAGTTAACCTAACACACTACCTAGTATGAGAGCTAATACTTATTTTCAACCAGCTCACTAAGCCTAGGTTGCAATGCTAAATTACACTCTAATCTTTCCAAGCATCTCATGAGGTAGAGATTTGGTGTCTCCATGTCACAAGTGATGCAGTTTCCCCCCAGACTGATTAGACAATTTACCCAAGAGCACACAGAGGTCACAGGGCAGAGAAGGGACTCAAAGCCAGGGGAATCTGACTCCTGGGTTCAGATTCTGTGTGCCATTGCTACAGCGTTGCAGTAAAGCTTAAGGATCTTCCAGACAAACCTATTTTAGTCTTGCTTTCAGTGAATTCAATGAAATCATGGGTTTGAGACAATCCTTATTTTGCTTTACTCTCTACTGTCCGAGAAGGCGCTATTGACCAGCTTCTCTCCTCCTTTCCTCCTGGCATCTGCTAAGGCTGACTACAACCCTCTACTCCACAAAGCTCATAAACTGCTCTCTCTCTCTCTCTCTCTCTCTCTTTCACACACACACACACACACACACAAGCAGAGCCAAGGAGCCCAGGTGTTTGCATAGTCCCATGAATGAACAGCTGTTGCTTTAAAAGGAGGGTGGCAGAGGAGGCCAGGGAGCCCTGGCTGGCAGGCGGGTGTGTAAACGTATACAGAGAGCCACTTTCTGTAAGAAGGCTAAAACATATTTAAAATGGGACCACCTCAGAGATGAAATCTTCCCCCTCCTATTACCTCTCAACCTGCTCCAAAAACTCCAATATTCAATTTTTCCAAGTTTCCCTCCCCCTCCCTGGCTCCCTGGAGTTTGCTGATTTTCTATGTGAACACTTGGCACACTGCAGAGCCGTTGCATTTAGGAATCAAAAACATTGCCACAGTTAATTATTTCCCCAGCTAACAGATGCGTGGGCCCAGGTTGCAGCATCCGTCCATCTACTGCCCACACAGGGTGACACTGAATGAGCCAGCATCCTTTCTTTCCAACGGGTTTTCCTCTCTGGGTTGGCTTTGGGCGACTTATTTATTTCTTTTTAAATTACTTGGAAAAGAGGAAAGAAAGGTTTCCATTGAGGTCACCTTGGTTTAGAGAAGAAGAATGCTCTTGGTCACAGGAGGGCGCTGTGGAGGGACAGAGGAAGGCATGATCTGGGTTTCAGCTTCTTTCCGTTGGAAATCAACCCGAGTGTGAAGATGAAAATCACACACCAGCTCCTAGAGGTGTCAGCTTGACTTGGGTTCGAAAGCACCAGCCTTTGAAATCTCCCTGTATTTCTCTTGAAGAAGGAAATGGCAACTCACTCCAGTAGTCTTGCCTGAAGAATTTCATGGACAGAGGAACCTGGCAGGCTTGGTGTGACAAAGTCAGACACGACTGAGCAATTTTCACTCACTCACTCACATTTCCCTCTGAGAGTCTGAAATTCCCTAACTTTTTTAGTGAAATGTATCCTTCCTTCTACTTTTATAGCTCTGCATCTAACTGTGAAGAACCTATCTTAATCAGAGCTGTCTTTTTATTTTACACTAAGTAAATCTTCTAAGGAGATACAAGTCAATATATATTTTATTCCCAGAGGGACACACAAGTGTTTAGGGTAATAACTACACATACTTTATTAATTCACTGGTTGAAAGAAATAACATCGTTTTACTTTTGACTGTGCTAGGCTATTAGACCATATCCCTCCAACAGTCTATAGCTCTCATGACAGAGCTCCTGATCCCACATTTTCCAAGAGTCATGTTGATTCAGACACCTGAGTGATGACAATGAAGCTACTCTGTGAACCTAAAGGCAGAGTCAATTCTGTCTTCTCCTGTGGATAAATAGTATGCTGGTTGACTGTCTTAAAATCCCTTGTTTCTATGGGGCCACAATCAAGAGATGATTAGCTTGAAGAGTCAATGTCAAAACAAACTATGTGAAACTGATTTGACTGTTGAGCCTGCAGTTCATATACTGCTTGGTCTTTCAGGCTGCCAAGCTGACTCTGCAATTGTTTATCTTCCCTTGTACCAAATGTGTTTTAGCTATTATCTCCTATTGGGTTTATGCTTTTCATTGAGGGTGAGCCTAGCAACAGCCTAATTGCCTAGTGAATACATATCTTATTAGTTGGAAGGTGACTGGATCCCCTGGAAACACCTTCATCAGGCTTAGAAATTACAATTCTTTGTATTCAACACAGTCTTAATACAAACCCCAAACAGTTGTAATCATCTTTTAATGTAGTTATTAATATTAATATATTATTAATATAATGGAACGATAATAATAATCCAAAGGCGATGACACAGAATGAGAAGGTTGGATGGCATCACTGATTCAATGGACATGAGTTTGAGCAAACTCTGGCAGATTGTGATAGACAGGGAAGCCGAGCCTGCTTCATTTCGTGGGGTTGCAAAGAGCAACTGAAGAACAATGATTGTTATACATCTCTGTAGGCAACCACCACCATATGTGATCTATTTTATAGTAGTACAATTACAAGGCTCTTCTGAAAGCTGAAAAGTAAGAGCTCTAGGATGACTCTAGGGGGCTTTTCTATTGTTCCAGAGGAAGTCCACACAGCAGGTGCCCTTTTCAATATTCATTCCACCCCCTTAATAGACATTTCTCATAAATTAGGTCCAGAGGATAGAGACAACTGAGTTACAGACTTGTTTCAAGGATCCAATAGATCACCTACTGCAACTGAGCTCTGGTAAGCTTTCTGCTGGTACCACCTGGAATTAAGAGGAGAAATATTTCTGCCTCAAATACTGCATCCCTTGTTTAGTGAACTCATGTTGTTTGTCTTTCCAGTGAAGGGAAAATATTTGTGCTTCCATTTGAAAACTATGCAAATAGACTCTAGACAAAACTCCTCTGGGTTATCAGATTCTGATTCTGATTCTGTGGGAGTTATTTTATAATTCTGTGAATTATAGGTAACTGGCAGTAAGACAAAGTAATTTTTGTCTCTAATCTTGTCCTGTAGAGATTCAGTTAACTTCTTTCCAACTCTCCCAACCTTGGGGGAGTAAAAAAGAGTTTCAACTCCATTTGCACATTCATTTCAATCTTTTTTGAATGTGTTATAATTTCTATCTTAGCCCATTACTGATTAGTGTGTTGTTCAGTTGTGTCCGACTGTTTCGCAATCCCATGGACTGTAGCCCACCAAGCTCCTCTGTCCATGGGTTTTCCAGCCAAGAATATTGGAATGGGTTGCCATTTCCTTCTCCAGGGGATCTTTCCAACCCAGGGACTGAACCTCAGTCCTCTGCATTAGTAGGCCGGTTCTTTACCACTGAGCCACCATGGAAGCCCTGATCAGTGTGTAGAATAAATCTTTACACATAACTATTTACATATTTACACCAGTCTTTCAACTTTTTAAAATTATCTTGTAACACCAGTATTTTCCTCTTGAGGGATCCACCCTGTCTCCATTCCATGTGTTTTGGGGAACAGGAGTTTTAATACAACCTCCTAGTCCATAGAGTGGGCAAAGGACCACTCTTGGTCCTTGGTCCTTGGTTCTCTTGGTCAGAGAACTCCATCATCCCCAATTTGACTTAGGAATGGGTACATGATCAAAAATAGCCAATCAGAGTTCTCCTCAGACTTTTCTGCTGATCACTATGGGAATTATGTTCTTGCTTCCCTTGCATTCTTGGATTACAAGAAAAATATCTATATTTTTATTGTATTCATTACCTTCCCCCAGATGCATAATGGAAGCAGTCCAGCACAGGAGGTAAAGAAGCCAAATTATAAAGAAAATCAGAGACAAGAAGTGAAAAAAGTAATGCTGACACCATGGTTTGTGCCTTGAATCCATCCATTCCTAAAGATTTTAATTATGTGGCAAGGGCCAGTGGGGGAGAAGGAGAAACCTCTTTTCATTTAAACTGGCTAGGTTTTGTCACTTAGATCCAAAGGTTCTGAAAAACAAGCCTGACTTCTGACTTTTACTGATTTTCCCCTCCTTTCCAATAGCCTCCTGTCTACTGCAGAGAATGTCTTTGAGCATCTAAGCTACAGTAACAGATCACTGTAGGACAAGAAATAACTGGGATAAAGAAAGAGTAGAACACAACTCACTATACACATTATGACAGGTTTAGAGCGGTAGGCAATCTCTTCTGGAGCTTCTTATTGCCAAACACCTTTCAAGGCTACATCAACTTCCTTTGGTACCTAACCCCTGAGTTCATAGTTCTTTTTTATCATTCCAGACTACCCATGCCTTTAAGCACTGACCACCACTTTCCCCAACAGTATGGGGTACCTGTAAAAGTCTGGGTTCTCCAGAGAAATAGAACCAATGGGAGAGAGGGGGAGAGGCAGAGATTGATTTACTATAAAGAGCAGGCTCATTAAATTATGGAGGCTAAGTCCAAGATCTGCAGTCAGATGTCTAGGGACCCAAGTTAACTGATGATATAGTTCCAGTCTGAGATCAAAGATTTAAGAAGCAGAAGAGCCAATGGTATAAGTTCCAGTCCAAGTCCAAAGGAAGGGGAAGACCAATATCCCACGAGGAAGACAGTTAGGCAGAGAGAAAGGATTTTTATTAGTCTTTTTATTCTATTCATTCCTTCAACAGGTTGAATAAGGCCCACCCAAATAGGGAGAGTAATCTTCTTTACCCAGTTTACTGATTTAAATGTTTATCTCATCTACACCCTCACAGACGCACTCAGAAATCATGTTTAACCATGGACATCCCAGAGCCCAGTCATGTTGACACAGAAAATTAACCACCACAAGTGGCCCACTCTCCTGCTCCTATAGCACACTGCAGAATAGAATAAATACCAAGAAAATGAGCCAACAGGGGGTATCTCTTCAAATTGATAAATATTTAAAGTATTATATGAAGAAGAAGCCATATGCCACATGAAGCAAGAGTAGGGAGGGGAAAACTCTTCAGGTAGCCAGAAATTAGCCTTTCTTATGTTGCCTGTGAATAGCTCCCCTGCAACATCAGATATGCAGTTTACAGTTTAGGAAAATGAAAGCCCTGAAGACAACCAGCCTCTTTAGAAAGCAGTTTAGTGATTCTTTATTGTTATTTAAGCATATTCCTTGGTTGTATCACTGACCCCACTACAAGATGCTTATTAAAATAGTCCTTCAGTCACAATTATGGTCTCCCAAATTTTGAAAACATAGTTTGCTCCATTCTGTACACATTCGGTGATGTTTTAACACCCTGCGCAGCTATCAACCCCTTCAGTCTAGCTCTGCTTTCCTGTATTTTTCCAACAGACATTCTTTTTACCCTGTATTTTAATTGCCTGGCTACTTCTCTATATCCTGGTAGACTGTAAATTCCATGATGACTATATCTCTTGTTCCACAACTAGCATATAACATAGCTTGACCAATATTAGGTATTTAGCAAGAATGTGTTGAACGGTTATGAATGTGTTACCTCTAGATTTTAAGCTCCCAAAAAGTGAGAATTGTATCTACCTCACCTCTTTTATTGCACATTTGTCACAACAGTGCCTGAAACACAGAAATAAATGTGTATGTTATATTTTATTATAGTATCATTATTGTTAGTTATTACTATTCCTCTTGACTTTATCCCAGGAATTCTGTGACAACCCACCCTCCTGATCATGAGCACTTATTGCTTGGGTTCTGTAAACTGAATTGCCCACCCATATCAGCATAATCATTTGTTTACTCACCATTCAACAAATATGGTTCACTTGCTTTCAAACAGAGTGTATAATATTTACTGGTACATAAATTATGTTCATAGGGCAGCAATTTCTAAAGTCATTTCTCTTCTCCTTATGTTTCCCTTATTCATCATTTGATCATATCCTCTAATGAACTGCAGTCTTACACTGATTTCCTATTACCCTTTAAGTCAAACACAAATTTCCGAGTGTTTCTTTCAAAGGCTTCTCCTGGCTTGACCCACCCTCTGACTGTTTTCATCTCCTGCTCTAACCTCGTCTTCACCTTCCAGACTAACTAAATTTATTGTCATGTGGTTCCTTCCACTGGTTCTTCCTCTCCTGGCTGTGAGCCTTTGTTCAACTTTTTCCATATCTATGGAACAACAACCAAACCACAAATTTCTCCTCTTTAAATCACAGCTCAAGGACCAGCTGCTTCAAGGAGTTTTTCCCACCCATCTTCCAATCCATCAGCTCATCACTGACCCTGACTTTCACCACAGCATAACCTTGAAGTGACTGAATTTATAAGTATGGTGTGGCTGTAATCCAACTTCTTGCTTACGTCAATACTAATGGTTTAATCTCAGGATTAATCAATGTTAAATTTGGAAAGAACCAAAAGAAATGTTCAATAGTCATTAAATCAACTTTGTAAAATTTAGCATTTTGTGGTGAAGACCCAAAATTAATTAAATGTTTCATTTGAGTTTAATAAATCTGTTCCCTGCCTTGCTCTAAAGGATTTGAGGATACAACACATGTCAAACAATGACAGTTAAAATTAAATAAACATTAAGATCGGGGAAATGTGGATAGAATAAAATAGCAAGATTACAGAGAAAACTGTACATAAATAATCAGGCTGTAGAGTTCTCCATGGTTATTAAAGCTGAACTCCCATTCAGCTCTGATCTTGGCGTTCTGATTATTCATCATTAAATCCTAGTTTTTTACTTAATATTTAAAATTAATCTATCTTCTGAATGATGTGAAAATGATCCAGTTACTAGTACTTTTTGGAGTTGATGCTATAGTGTTTTCAAAAATGTTTCTTGTGAAACATAGTCCCCAAAGGCATGGCATAAAACCAGGGCAGTGGGGGGGAGAGGGGTCTGTGTTCAGTTTGGGAAACTTTGAGAAATCTTACAGCAAATAACCCTATTTAATTTTGTAAAAACCCACTGCTTCCCAAACTAATTAGAGCATGATCTTCCAACTTTCTTCCCACATCACACTCCACTGAAACAGCTTGCAAGTGGCTCCCTTGTGAAAAGCTAGTGTAACAATAAGAAAGAAATCAGGACTAAACCACCTTAAGATACTTTCATCCTATTTCTAATGTTATAGTCGTTAAGCCTGTATACCTGAGTATACAGGTATCTGTGGTACAATTCTATATACTTTTTGATGTGCTTGATACATCTCCTAATTACAAAAGGAAAATAAAAAATTATTCCCTCATGAAAATCTAGCTTCTAGCAGCTTTATCAAACCAGTGAACAGAGTGCAAGAGGTTCTCAGATGCTCAGTCATGTCCTATGCTTTGCAACCCCATGGACTGTAGCCTGCCAGGCTCCTCTGTCCCTGGGGATTCCCCAGGCAGGAATATTGGAATAGGTTGCCATTTCCTCCTCCAGGGGATCTTCCCCATCCAGGGATCAAACCTTCATCTCCTGCATTGGCAGGCAAGAATTTACCACTAGCACCAGGGTATGACTTTAACTGTGGAATGCCCTCTGCTGCACACCTCAATTATTATTTGGAACAATAATTACGACAGTAACAATAACAGCAACATATCCTTATAGAGTACTTATTGTGTGTCAGCTATAAAGAAAGCTGAGAGCCAAAGAACTGATGCTTTTGAACTGTGGTGCTGGAGAAGACTCTTGAGAGTCCCTTAGACTCCAAAGAGATCCAACCAGTCCATCCTAAAGGAGATCAGTCCTGGGTGTTCATTGGAAGGACTGATGTTGAAACTGAAACTCCAGTCCTTTGGCGACCTCATGCGAAGAGCTGACTCATTGGAAAAGACCCTGACGCTGGGAAAAATTGAAGACGAGAGGAGAAGGGGACGACAGAGGATGCGATGGTTGGATGGCATCATCGACTCAATGGACATGAATTTGAGTAGACTCTGAGAGTTGGTGATGGGCAGCACGGCCTGGTGTGCTGCAGTCCATGGGGTCACAAAGAGTGGGACTCGACTGAGCGACTGAACTGAACTGACTGACTGTGTGTCAATTATTCCTTTCAGGGCTCTACTTCTATCAGCCCTCTGCATCAGAACTATTATCATTTGCATCTTACAGGTGAGGAAACAGAATAATAAAGAGATTAAGTAACTTGCCCAAGGGAAGAGACAGAGTTGGGATGCTGATCAAAGAGCCTGACTCCTGAATCCATGTGTTTTCACCATTGCCTTGTTACATAAGCCCCAGTTTGGAAGACATCCTCAATATGGAGATGTTTGAGCAAAGGTCTGAAAGAAGTAAGACAGAGAGACCTGATGGTGTCAGGAAGAATAGCACCCTAGTTAGTTCAGTTCAGTCACTCAGTCATGTCCGACTCTGCAACCCCATGGACTGGAGCACACCAGGCCTCCCTGTCCATCACCAACTCGTGGAGTCTACTCAAACTCATGTCCATTGAGTCAGTGATGCCATCCAACCATCTCATTCTCTGTCGTCCCCTTCTCCTCTCGTCTTCAATCTTTCCCAGCATCAGGGTCTTTTCCAATGAGTCAGCTCTTCGCATGAGGTCGCCAAAGGATTGGAGTTTCAGTTTCAACATCAGTCCTTCCAATGAACACCCAGAACTAATCTCCTTTAGGATGGACTGGTTGGATCTCCTTGCATTCAAAGGGACTCTCAAGAATCTGCTCCAACACCACAGTTCAAAAGCACCAATTCTTTGGCACTCAGCTTTTTTAATAGTCCAACTTTCATATCCACACATGTCTATTGGAAAAACCATAGCCTTGACTAGATGGACTTTTGTTAGCAAAGTAATGTCTCTGCTTTTTAATATGCTGTCTAGGTTGGTCATAACTTTCCTGCCAAGGAGTAAGTGTGTTTTAATTCCATGGCTTCAGTCACCACCTGCAGTGATTTTGGAGCCCCCAAAAATAAAATCTGTCACTGTTTCCACTGTTTCCCCATCTATTTGCCATGAAGTGATGGGACCAGATACCATGATCTTAGTTTTCTGAATGTTGAACTTTAAGCCAACGTTTTCACTCTCTTTCACTTTCATCAAGAGGCTCTTTAGTTCTTCTTTACTTTCTGCCATAGGGTGGTGTCATCTGCATATATGAGGTTATTGATAATTCTCCCGGCAATCTCGATTCCAGCTTGTGCTTCATCCAGCCCAGTGTTTCTCATGATGTACTCTGCATATAAGTTAAATAAGCAGGGTGACAATATACAGCCTTGACATACTCCTTTTCCTATTTGGAACCAGTTTGTTGTTCCATGTGCAGTTCTAACTATTGCTTCCTGACCTGCATACACATTTCTCAAGAGGCAGGCCAGGTGGTCTGGTATTCCCATCTCTTTCAGAATTTTCCACAGTTTGCTGTGATCCACACAATCAACTTGGCATTGTCAATAAACCAGAAATACATATTTTCTGGAACTGTCTTGTTTTTTTGATGATCCAGCGGATGTTGACAATTTGATTTGGTTCCTCTGCCTTTTCTAAAACCAGTTTGAACATCTGGAAGTGCATGGTTCACATACTGTTGAAGCCTGGCTTGGAGAATTTTGAGCATTACTTTACTAGTGTGAGATGAGTGCAATTGTGTGGTACTTTGAACATTCTTTAACATTGCCTTTCTTTGGGACTGAAATGAAAACTGACTTTTTCCGGTCCTGTGGCAACTGCTGAGTTTTCCAGGTTAGCTGGCATATTGAGTGCAGCACTTTCACAGCATCCCCTTTTAGGATTTAAAATAGCTCAACTGGAATTCCATCACCTCCACTAGTTTTGTTCGTAGTGATCCTTCCTAAGGCCCACTTGACTTCACATTCCAGAATGTCTGGCTCTAAGTGAGTGATCACACCATCGTGATTATCTGGGTTGTGAAGATCTTTTTTTAAATCTCTGCTTCTGTTAGGTCCATACCATTTCTGTCCTTTATTGAGCCCAACTTTGCATGAAATATTCCCTTGGTATCTCTCATTTTCTTCTTTCCCATTCTATTGTTTCCTCTATTTCTTCTCACTGATCACTGAGAAAGGCTTTCTTATCTCTCCTTGCTATTCTTCGGAACTCTGCATTCAAATGGGTATATCTTTCCTTTTCTCCTTTACTTTTTGCATCCTTTCTTTTCACAGCTATTTGTAAGGCTTCCTCAGACAGCCCTTTTGCTTTTTTGCATTTCTTTTTGGAGGGATGGTCTTGATCCTTGTCTCCTGTCCAATGTCACAAACCTCCGTCCATAGTTCATCAGGTACTCTATCAGATTTAATCCATTGAATCTATTTCTCACTTCCACTGTATAATCGTAAGGAATTTGATTTAGGTCATACCTGAATGATTTAGTGCCTTTCCTTACTTTCTTCAATTTAAGTCTAAATTTGGTAATAAGGAGTTCATGATCTGAGCCACAGTCAGCTCCCAGTCTTGTTTTTGCTGACTGTATAGAGCCAAAGAATATAATCAATCTGATGTTGCTATTTACCATCTGGTGATGTCCATGTGTAGAGTCTTCTCTTGTGTTGTTGGAAGACAGTGTTTGCTATGACCAGTGTGTTCTCTTAGCAAAATTCTATTAGCCTTTGCCCTGCTTCTCTGTACTCCAAGGCCAAATTTGCCTGTTACTCCAGGTATTTCTTGACTTCCTATTTTTGCATTCCAGTCCCCTATAATGAAAAGGACATCCTTTTTGGGTGTTAGTTCTAGAAGGTTTTATAGGTCTTCATAGAACTGTCTAACTTCAGCTTCTTCAGCATTACTGGTGACTAGCACCCCAGCCAGAAGGGATGCCATTGTCAGGTCATTGCCCCTAAGGCAGGTGTGCTTGGTGAGTCTGAAGAACTGACCCCACACAATCAAAGCCCTACCTTCATTTATCCATTATTTTTAGTTCCCTCAGCATGCCCTTCATTCTCTCAACTCTACAATTCCTCTCTAGAACTCCTCTTTCTCTACGCATCCCAAGTCCTAGTCTTTATCTGACTAACTTCCTTGGGTCTCGCCTTATGTTGCCTCTTCTATTACTTCTTTGGCTTCTGATAATTATTGGTTCCATAAATATGGGACTGTTTTCTATACATCCCATACCTCTGTGTCTTTTCTCTCAAGAGCTAACATTTACTCTCCATGGGTCATAATTATGCTAAGATCTTGGCCTGCATCATCTCATGTAAATCCCGTAACAACCCAAATGCAGTGGTTGTGTTCATGCCTCCATTCTATGGATGAGGAGCCCAAGGCTTAGAAAGATCAAGGAACGCACCCAAGATTACACAGCAGGAACCTGGGTCCAAGTGATGCCTTGCTCTAAGCCTTCTGCTACACTGTCAGTCTAGCACTTACCACACTGTGATTGTTAGTCATTTGGTCCAAGAAACATGTGTCTAGAAAAGTCATTGAATTGGGAGTAGGCAATCTAAATCCAAAGCCCCTTCCTGTTTTTCACAAAAATATGGATCCATTCATAAGATGAGACACCAACCTAAATAGCAGAGAAGTTTGCTACCTAGTCTTTACAACTGATAAGCAGGAATAAGAAAGAAGAAAAACCCAGAAACATAATAAGGTAAGATTTTGAAATAGCTTATGTTGATTTGATGTCTATTAATATTGTTTTCTTCTGAAAAATTAATATTTCCCATTAATTAAAAAATAGCTTTAAATTATGGGTTACAATACTTTATACCATTTTTATTTAAAGTTTATAAATTAAGAAACACCATGTATTTTCTTACATTAAAATATTATGTTTTCTGAATCTCAGGATATACCATTTTTGGCCCCTGAGAATTATCTGATCGTCTTCTTTAGGAAGTTTCTTATTGCAAAATAACAAACTGGCAAAGACAATATTAAATTTGCCAACTTAAAAATACCTATATCTAAAGATCATCTCTCATTTATAAAACCTCTAGTGTCATATTTATTAAATATTGAAAATTTAAAAAACCCAGATGGATAGAATTTTTCATCATGAATTTTTCCGTGTTAATATAAAATTTCAAACATGCCCCCCCATTTAAACCACCTAAAAGAGATCTAGAAGAGATTTAAAGAGGTCACAAAAATGTTCACTCTCTAACCACCTGCAATAAAGACTAGTATCAAAGAGACATATTTTAAGGTTACTAGACTACTTTCAACTCTGTTCCTAGATTGTGGTGTGATTATTTGACATGAAACAAAATGTTATTGGTGTGATCTTGAATTCTGTTGTTAGCCTGGGAGTTACCACTAGGTGGCAGCACAGGAGACACTCAGCCTTTGAACTGAACTTCAATTGGCATAACCTGAGAGGTGGGCCAGGAAAGAAAAGATTAAACCAGCCTCTTCCTCTGTTATACGTTTGAAAATTGTGTGGCTTTTCTGTTTACCAGCTTTAAGAATTATGGAAGACAAGAACAATAATTTTCTTTTATTGGAAGAAAAATAGTCACCCATTAGCTTATTCCCTTTAGTTTTCTCCTGCATATGCATCTTTTTACATACAGTTTTGTATTCATCTAATCCATTTTCCACACTGAAGTCAGATCAATATTTTCAAAACGTAAACGGAAGATATGTATGTGCTCATGCTCAGTAGCTTCAGTCGTGTCTGAGTCTGTGCTACCCCCATGGACTATAATGCCACCGGGCTTCTCTGTTCATGGAATTCTCCAGGCAAGAATACTGGAGTGGGTTGACATTTCCTTCTCCAGGAGATCTTCCTGACCCAGGAACTGAACCCATGTCTCCTGCGTTTCCAGCACTGCAGGTGGTTTCTTTACTGCTGAGCCACTGAGGAAGCCCAAAGGGTGTTTTCCCTCCCTGTCTGGGAATCAAACTCTGGTCTCCTGTGTGAGAGACAGCAGTAGATAGATATCTTTGCTTTAAAATTTTCACAACTATCCTTTCAGATGGCCCTGGAGGGTCCATCTGGCCTTTGCTTCTCTGAGTCTTCTCCCCTCAGACCGCAGCACCAGCACAGTGAAAAGCTCTCAATTCATATTTATTATTCATAAAAGTGATCTTTTAAAATTGTGGTAAAAATCATTAGTGTAAAATTTACCATCTCAACTAATTTTTAGTGTACAGTTCAGTATATTCACTTTGTTGTGCCACAGAACTCCAGAACTTTGTAATCTTGCAAAACTGAAACTTGTACCCATTAAATAGGCTTCCCAGGTGGCTCAGTGGTAAAATATCTGTCTGCTCATGCAGGAGACATCAGAGATGTGGGTTGGATCCATGGGTCTGGAAGATCCCCTGGAGGGGGCAAAGGTAAGCCACTCCAGTATTTTTGCCTGGAAGATTCCGTGGACAGAGAATCTTGGAGGGCCACAATCCATGGGGTCACAAAGAATGGAACACAACTGAACATGCACGCATCACCAGTGGGTGACCAGTAAACAAGGCTCCCTTTATCCCTTCCCTCAGCTCCTGTGACCATCATTTTCCTCTCTGTGTCTATGAATTTGACTACTTTATATAAGTAGAACCATACAGTATTTGCCTTTTTGTGACTGGCTTTTTTTCACTTACTGTAATGTCCTTACATTTCATCCATGTTATAGAATGTGACAAGATTTTCTTCCTTTTTAAAGCTGAGTAATATTTCACTTTGCATGTGTGTATTTGTGTGTGTGTGTATAATATTTTCTTTATCCATTCATCCACTGATGAACATTTAGTTGTTTCCATGTCTTGGTTATTGTGAATAATGCTGAAACAAAAATGGGAATACAAATCTCTCTTCAAGATCCTGCTTCCTGTTCTTTTGGATATACACTCAGAAGTAGAATTGCTGAATCACATGTTGGTTCTTTTTTAAATTTCCTGAGGAACCTTCATACTGTTTTCCATAGCAGCTGTACCGTTTTACACTTCCGGTATGCAACAGTGTGTAAAGTTTCCAATTTCTCCACATTCTTGCCAACATTTTTCTCTCTTGTCTTTTTGACGATAGTAATTCTGACGGGTATAAACAGATACATCATTGTGGTTTTTATTTGCATTTTCCTCATGATTAGTAATGTAGAGCATCTTTTCACATGTTTGTTGACCACCTTTGGAGAAATGGCTATTTTCAGTCTTTGCCTATTTTTTAAATCAGATTATTTGTCTTTCTGTTGTTGAGTTGTAAAAGTTCTTGACATATTCTGGATATTAATCCTTTATCACATATATGATTTTAAATATTTTTCACATTCCATAGGCTGCTTTTTCATTGTTGATTGTGTCATTTTATGCACAGAAGTATCATTTTTTCAAAAAAAGAAAGCTATGTAATCTATCATTCCTCATGACGGCCACATCACCCTTTCACCCAGTGTCTGGTAGCACCATAATTGACTTATTCTTCTATTATGGAACATCATTTCCTGTTCTAAATAATGCCATAAAAATAGTTTTGTGCATATTGTTTCTGCCTTCTTAGTATTTATTTCTCTAGAATTTATGTTATCAGAAGTAAAATTAATGGATAAATTAATATAAACATGAATCTTGGTACTTGCTGCTAAATTTCTTATTAATTTACATGATTAATGGTGATAATTGTTATTATATGCCAAGCACTAAGCTAGATTTTTTGCATGTATCATTAGTCTGGATATCAATGCTATAAGGTGAAGATTATCACCATTTGATAGTTAAAATATAGATTCAGAGATCATATTAGTCAAGATCACGCAGCCTGTAGATTAATTCTGCTTTACTCCAAAACCAGAAGCAATATTTTTCATTACACTGTATTGTCCACGCTTAAGAATATATTACTTTTACTTTTCTTTCATACCATCTTTAAAATTTTTAATATTTGCTGATTTGATAGAAGGAGAAAGGGTAATTATTAATTTAAAGTACACATCTTTGATTACATGCATGAATGAGTATTCTTCCAAATTTTAATCCTTTGTCCATGGGATTCTCCAGGCAAGAATACTGGAGTGGGTTGCCATGCCCTCCTCCAGGGATCAAACCTGCGTCTCTTACATCTCCTGCACTGGAAGATGGGTTTTTTACCACTAGAGCCACCTGGGAAGCCCTTTAATTACATTCAGTTTCAGTTAGGTTCAGTCGCTCAGTTGTGTCCGACTCTTTGCAACCCCATGGACTGCAGCACACCAGGCCTCCCTGTCCATCACCAACTCCCAGAGTTTACTTAAACTCATGTCCATTGAGTTGGTGATGCCATCCAACCGTCTCATTCTGTCGTCCCCTTCTCTTCCTGCCCTCAGTCTTTCCCAGGATCAGGGTCTTTTCAAATGGGTCAGTTCTTCACATCAGGTGGGCAAAGTATTGGAGTTTGAGCTTCAACATCAGTCCTTCCAATGAACTCCTTACTATTTCTCTCCTCCAAACTGAATGGATATTTCTTTTCTCTGCAGACACATAATCTTTTTATAATAAACATTATTCCATAACTTTTATCCTGCCTTAAATTGTATGACTTTTTCCTTTGTGAGTTATCTGTTTCCTCAGCCCTATTTTTGTAAAACTATTTAATTTTTTCTAGAATAAAAGTATTAACCTTTGTCAGTCATATCTTTGCAGTATGTTCTTTGCCAACTCATTTCCCTTTTTATTAGTGCTTTTAAAATTTATATAGTTCTTCATTTTTGCTTATTTATTTTTAATATGGCCACTTGTGTTGAGCATTTGATTTGTTGTTTCTTCTGAAAAACAACCAATTTGGTTTCTTCTGTTGTTTCTAAGTGTAGAAATTTATTTTACCTCCATACATAATATCTAATAAATAGTTAGTTCTACCTTCTTGTTTTGTCTTTTCTATGATTGTCTTAATATTTAAATCCTTAATTCCTCTAAAATTCACTTTGAAGCACAGTGTAGATGTAAATTTAGTACTTTTCCGAAATTGTAAATAGTCTCAATACTATTTATTAAATCATCTTTCCTTTCTTTACCATTCTGTAATGTCTCAATTATATGGTAATCATTTATATAAACTAGTTAATTTTTAATAATGAGTTTGTTGGAACATAATTCACACTAAAATTTACAATTCAGTAGTTTTCTTGTATTCCCAAAGTTGTGCAACTATCGCCACCTAATTCCAGAATATTTTCATCACCCAAAGAGAAGCACCTACTTGTTAGCAAGACTGCTCATCCTCCCTCCCCTAGCTTTGGGTAACCACTAATCTACTTTCTTTCTCTATGAGTTTTCTTATCCTGGACATTTCATAGACTACAATACGTGGCCTTTTATGATTGATTTCTTTCATTTGTTTTCAACGGTCATTCATGTTGTCACATGCACTAGTATCACATTCTATTTTATGATCAAACACTATTCTAATATATGGACATACCACATTTTCATTAATCATTTATTACTTTATGAATATTTGGGTTTGGGGCTACTGTGAATAATTCAGCTATGAACATTAATGTGCAAGTTTTTGGGTGGACATATTTTTTTTCTCTTGTATATATATCCAGCAGTGGAATGTCTGGGTCATGTGGTAACTCTAGGTTTAACTCTTCAAGGAACTGCCAAACTGCACACTAAAGCAACTGCACCATTTTGCATTCCCACCAGCAATGTATAACAGTTCCAGTTTTTCCACAGCTTCCTCAACATTTGTTATTGTCTATCTTTTTTATTATATCCACGTAAGTGGGCATGAAGTAGTATTTTGTTGTGCTTTTGATTTGTACTTCTGTAATGACTAATGATGGTAAGCATCTTTTCATATGCTTATTGGCTATTTGTATATCTTCTTCGAGGAAATGTCTGTGCAAACCTTCTACTTACTTTTCAGTTCAGTTATTTTTTTGTATTTAAGTCAGAAGATTTACTTACATATTCTGGCTACAAGTCCTTATTAGGGAAATGCTTTGCTGATTCACCCTCTTAATGGTGTCCTTTGAAGCACAAAAGTTGTTTTGTTTGGTTTTGTTTAATGAAGACCAATTTATCTATTTTTCCTTTGTTTATGCTTTTAGTGTCATTTTTTTTTTAGTTTTTTTTTTTTTTATTGTTTTTGCCATACATTGTCATGATATCACCATGGGTTTACAT
>ML663562.1:16689566-16960572 GCA_007570785.1 Antilocapra americana | reverse complement strand
GGGTCATATGGCAGGTCTATTTGCAGCTTTTTAAGGAACCTCCACACTGTTTTCCATAGTGGCTGTACTAGTTTGCATTCCCACCAACAGTGTAAGAGGGTTCCCCTTTCTCCACATCCTCTCCAGCATTTATTGCTTGTAGACTTTTGGATGGCAGCCATTCTGACTGGTGTAAAGTGGTACCTCATTGTAGTTTATGCTTTTAGTGTCATTTTAAAGAAACTATTGCCTAATCCAAGGTAACAAAAATTATGTCTAGTCTTCTTCCAAGAGTTCTATAGTTTTCATTTAAGTTCTACCATGAGTTAATTTTTATATATGATGTGAGGTACAAGTCCTACTTCATTCTTTTGCATTTTGATATCCAGTTGCATCAGAACCGTTGGCTAAAAAGATGTTTTCCCTACTGAACTCTTTGCCTAATTTCTGGACCATTTATTTGTTCCAGTGATTTCTATGTTCTTGAAGGTCCACAATGTCTTAATTAGTATGTTTTAAAATCTGTTTAACACTTATATGCTTAGTTACTCAGTCGTGTCCGACTCTTGCGACCCCATAGACTGTAGCCTGCCAGGCTCCTCTGTTCATTGAATTCTCCAGGAGATCTTTCTGACCCAGAAATTGAACCCAGGTCTCCTGTATTGCAGGCAGACTCTACTGACTGAGCTACAAGGAAACCTGTCTTCCCTTATTAACCACCTCATCACCTTTTCTCCTCCTCCAATATACACACTCAGAATATTTCTTTTGATTCTCACTCACTTATTATTCAAGATCAGTAGTTTGCAAACTTGCTTCTCAGAGAACAAATTCAAAAGTTATGGTTCATAGCTTGCATTTATACCTAGCGACCATGTCCTTCCTCCTTGAACTGCTGTTATTAATGGTTTGTTTATTTTGCTCAATCCATTGTTCTTCCTGAATAAAATAGATATTACCTCCAGTTAAAGAAGAAAATAAAGCTTTAAAACAGATAATAAAACACTGAGGAGTTAAATTCTATGACATAGTTCACCCAACTAGGTCGTGGCAAAGATATTTGAAAACCTCAATCTCTATGAAGTTTATTTATGAGAATCTTTCCATTTAAATCTGAACAGTTTTGACAAAGCAATCTGGATTTTTAAGAAAAATTGAAAATTGTGTCAACCAAATTAATTGTACTTTTTTCTCCATACTAGCTTATCACCCCACAGATTTAAACTTTGATACTCTTTGACCTGTCAAAGTAACTGTAGCTTACAAAAAGCTGTAAGCTGTTCACTGGGTCTAGTTGCTGTTTTAGTTTTACCTCAGGAGCAGTATTCCCAATGAATGGACAACACCATGACTCAAGGTGGTGAGAAGACATACACTGTTTCAGATAAGTAATATTTTTATTGTTCTCCTAATACATAATATAGTTAGCAAAATCTTCAGCAAGGGAGAACACACCAAAGGTTAGAATAGAAAAAGCATTCATTTTTTGAATGTAGGCATATATTTACCCCCTCTCAGAAAACAATAGTGAAGACCACATTTTAATCAATAATGTTGCATCTTTTTCAGGTCTATGTCTATATAAGCCAAAACCAAAGTGTTATGTAAATTTATGCCATTTGCCAATGGCTGGGCAATACAACACAACCTTTGCCTTCTAAGTATGTAGATCTTTCTCCTAGTGCCAAAAAGACTACCTACACACAGTCTAAATCAGCACTTTATAGTAGAAATGAAATGTCAGACACATATAGAAATTTTTTTAAACAGGAAGCACGCTAAGTTGCTTTAGTCACGTATGACTCCTTGCAACCCTATGTACTGTAGCCTGTCGGGCTCCTCCGTCCATGGGAGGAGTATTTTCTCCAGACAAAAATACTGGAGTGGGTTGCCATGCCCTCCTGCGGGGGATCTTCCCAACCCAGGGATCAAACCCGCCTCTCTTATGTCTCCTGAACTGGCAGGTAAGTTCTTTACCACTAGCACCAACTGGGGAGCCCAAACAGTAAGCAAAAATAGACAAAATTAATTTTAATATATATTATTTAATCCAACACATCTCAAATATTATCATTTCAATGCATAATCAATATAAAAATTATTAGTGAGATAGTTACCACTATTTTTCCAACTAAATCTTTGAAATCTAGTGCACATTTCACACTGACAGCTTATCTCAAAGCTAACTCATCATGTGTCCAGTGCTTGTACATGGTGCATGTGGCTGCCATTCTGAACAGCACGGTCTGTATAGAAGGAATCTCTTCAAGCCAGAAGGACACAAGAGGAGGGAGGGGGCGTGGGAAGGAAAGGAGAAAAGATGAAAACTAGTGAAAATGAAAATAACAATAATATAATTATTATTATAAGACCAGATATCTTTTCCTGGCAGCAAAAGAAATGAGAAAATAAGAAAAACATGAATGGAAGACACAAAAGAGGGGGTCAACATTTTCTGGACACTTGCAGAGTGCCCCCTGTTGAGTATGACAAAAAGTGCTAAGTTCTCAGAAGCTAGTTGGCAACGATCTTCAGCATCTGTGTCCTTAAGTAAGAACATCACATATGAGGTGAAATTACCAATGATGACTCAGTAAGTTACAAAAGTACTTCAACACTCAGTTCTGGTTCACATGCTCATACCTGGAGACAAATCTGCCTTTGGTGTGGAAAGTAAACCACAAGAGGACTACATTTGAGAGAAACTATTTCTCACACTTCTTTTTCTACTCTCAAAACCAAGACACAATACCAGACATCTCCTCAGAGGGGATCCAGGCTAATGAAATTGCAATGCAATGGGAATAAAAGGGGGAGATGATGGACAAGAAAGAACTCTGATTTCAGGGAGTAAGGGATTCTTGCACACACACCCACACCCAAATTTGTAGGCGAAAAAGATGAAAACTGGGCAATTATCAGTACATAGAAGTTTCATATAAACTGCCTATTTTAAGCAATGTATAATGATGCAGCCTTTCCCTGTTTGAGTGGCCAAGTTTCTGCTTTAAATCTGGATCTGTGGGATTTTGACTGATCTTAGGACAAAACTGACCTTTAGCTGCAAGAAACAGAGAAAACAGTAAGTGAAATGTTTTCTCCATGTGAAGATGGTGCAGAAGGCAAGAGAAAATCCATAGCATCAACACCACGGTGGAGAGTAAGACAAGGATCTGAAACAGGTTAGCAAAAGCACTATGCAGGTGAGAAGGAGCAGATTCATACAGTGGAACCTCGAGGTCTTTGTACACATATGCAGAGACCACTGGCTGAGCCTCTGAGGGGAAAAAGCTTATAAAGGATACAATACCATGTCTCCACTCCAGTTTAGTGGACAATATGCGAATTACTGGCAAAAATATTAAGTATTAGTATTTTATAGATTTTATATATTCACCAAATAACTTAATAATAATCCCAACACATCTGCCAGACATATACTTTAAATGCCCCACACAGATGAGTTGCAGTGAACGCAGCAGACCAAAAATTTCCATCCTAATTTAATTCAGGCCTGGCATCTGGGTAGGGTCTCTATGTAGGATTAGCGCATTGTAAATCCATGTTGTTTTTGCTTGTTCCCTCAACTGGAGCCATGCTCCTTACATACCCATCCAGCTTTGAAATGCAGAGGCCATTCCTTTTCTCGGACCACCCCAATCTCAATGAAACAGCTGAAGCACTCCAACCAAATGGAACCACTGCTTTAAAAAAGTACTATTCATAATCAGTGTGGAGGGTTTTCTCTAGAGTACTTTATTCCTTTCTTTCCGAGTTATTTGTATTTGTCCCTTTTATTTTTTTAAACCTTTCTAGAAGCATCACTCACCTCTTTGTTTTCTACTTCATTTAATCAAGTTGGAATATTTTTTCATGGAAGTCTTCAGATACTTGCTGCCTTCCTTCTTGGGGGCAGAGGGAGCCCTGTCACATTGATTGCCACAGACCACCAACGACCTGTAGTTGTCTGAGTGTTGTTCTGAGTAATGGCAAAGCCTTTAAAAGCCGGTCCTCTAAAACAATGCAAGTTCTCTGTCATGACCAAAATCTGCTTTGAAGATGCCCAAGAAATGCTATCATGTAGACCACCCTAAGACTTGGCACAGACTACCTGAAGGAAAAGACTGCCTCTGCTCCCAAGCCATCATGAAACCGCGTGTTTCCAAGGAAGAACAAGATGGCAGAGGAGTAGGTGGATGTGGAATACATCTCTCTCCATAGGTACATCAAGAATACACCTTCAGATATAGATGTGAGTCCAGAACATCAGCCGAGAGTGGACAGGAGTACCTGACCAGCAGAAAAGAATATAAAGACCCACATAAAACTCGGTAGGGATGAAGGAACTAGGGGAAAAAACAGGAGTGTTAGTAGGACTGGACCTGCCTTGACGGGGAGGGGAACTGAAGCAGGGGCCCGAACCCCACACTGGGGCAATTATCTGAGTCAGAGGAGAAATGGCTGAGAGGGAAACAGCTGATCTGTGGCAGCCTTACCATACATTCTCTAGCTGGTGCTGGAGTCTAGGGCTGGGAGCTGGAGTTTAGGGATTGTGTAGCCATTCCAGGGCAAGGGCTGCTGTTGACTGCAGGGAGATAGACCAAGGAGATGTGAGGGAGGAGATTGTGGTGGGAAATGCCTGTGGAGGAAAGCCATGGAAGCAAGGCGATAGTGCTGAGTCACGTGTGACAAGTGGAGCCATCACCATAGCCTCTCTCCTCCCACATGCCACAATTGGCAGCTGAACAATAGACTGGCCCACCAAAAGCCTGATGCACTGAACTGCAGAGAAGGACCCCACCCAGGGTGCCCCTTTAAGTGCCTGACAAGCTGTTCTACAGAATAGGACCCAGGCAGGGGGCCTCTCTATGTGCCTGATGCACAGAACAACAGAGAAGTGTCCCAGGCAAGGAAGCTCTCTAAGTGCCTGAACAGGTGGAGCTACACAGTGAGAGACTGGCCAAAGAGGTCTTCTGATCACCAGCTACAAGAGGCTGAAAAAAAGACTCTGATAGGGCCACAACTCCTGTGGCAGAGGCAGTCCGTGTCCCTGGACCCTTGGCGCCACCAGGGCCCCCCTCAAGCCAAGCAGCTGCGCTACCTTCACGTTCAACTCTCACTGGAGCAGAGCTTCCAAGGGCAAAAAAAGTCTTGCGCCTATGAGCACAGGATCGCTTCAATGGTGTCCGACTTGTTGCGACCCTGTGGACTGTGGCCTGCCTGGCTTCTCTGTCAGGGAGGGGATTCTCCAGGGGAATACTGGAGCGTATTGGCCAATACAGGCTGGCCATACCCTTCTAGAGCACTATAGTTCCTGCTGCCCTAGCCGCCAACTCCCCTGAGTACATGGTGCTGCCAGAACCCCTGAGACCCAAGCAGCTGCACCACCTCCACACCTGGCCCTCACAGGGGCAAACCTAAGTCCTCTAGGGCAGCCTCAGGAGCAAACCCCAGTGTATGACCCATATCCAGAGGTGGAAATAAAACCACAATTGAAACTGAGGGGCAGTGTAACCAAGGAAGACGATCCAAAACCCTCCCACCAGCTGTACAAGCTGCAGATTAAATCCACACAATCAACTAAGCAGACTCTGTGGAATATATAAATGGTTACTGAGAGCTCCCACAAAAGAAAATGCACTAGTTCTAATAGCTGTGGACACTGGAGGCAAGAACACAGAGGAATAGGAGCAGATTAGAATCTGAGCTGCCCTCACAGCAGGTCCGGAGATCAGCACAGTGTTAGAGGGCCTCCTAGGAAAGTGAAGTGGACTGTGACTCCCAGCTAGGGAAAGGACTCTGACAGCAGTGATTCAAGAAAAACACTTATTATTCTTATGTTTTTACATATTCTGTAGATTCTTTTGGATTTTTTTCTTTTTTTTTCCTTTTTCTCCCCCTCTGTTGTTGTTGTTGGTTTTATTGACACTATGAAATCTAACTAAACTTTTGAGCTTTTTTTCTTTTTTTTCTGTCACATTTTTTACTGTTGTTTAAAACCTCTGCCTCTATATCAGGCTTTTGCAGTTCTGGAGAGTGTTTTATCCCTCTTTTTTTAATTTTAATTTTTTAAATATATTATTATTTTTTCTACACTTATTCATTTGTTTGCTTTTCCTACTGTTCTGTTCCCCTTGCAGTTAATCTTTAATATATATATAAATCTTCTTCATCTACTTCTATTTTAACTTTGCATATCTATTCTTTCTTTCTTTCCTTTCCTCTCAACATACTGGTTAGTTTTATTTTCATTGCTTTATACCCCAATTTGCACTTTGCTTTAGTTTTGTTTTCCAGTTTGTGCTTTAGTTAGTTTTGTTCTGGTAGACATAATTTTTGGTTTTGATTTTGCTTATGGGTGTATATGTATATGTGTATATTCAGACAAAATTTTTATTGTTGTTCCTCTATGTTGGGCCTTTGCAGGTCTGGGGAGGTTTTCTTTTTTTCCTTTTCTTTCTTCTTCCATTTTTCTTTTCTTCATTTTATAATTTTAATTTTTAATTTTAATTGCTTTATTCCCCATTTGGCACCTTGTTTTAGTTTTGTTTTCCAGTTTGTGCTTTAGTTAGTTTTGTTCTGATAGATATAATTTTAGGTTTCCTTTGTTCGCCAGGTCAAGCTATTGCACTTTATTTTTGTTGGACTGTTTTGATTTTGCTTGCCGCTGCTACTCCTGCTAAGTCACTTCAGTCATGTCTGACTCTGTGTGACCCCGTAGATGGCAGACACCAGGCTCCCTCATCCCTGGGATTCTCCAGGAAAGAACACTGGAGTGGGTTGCCATTTCTTTCTCCAATGCATGGAAGTGAAAAGTGAAAGTGAAGTCACTCAGTCGTGTCCGACTCTTAGTGACCCAATTGACTGCAGCCTACCAGGCTCCTCCGGCCATGGGATTCTCCAGGCAAGAGTACTAGAATGGGTTGCCACAGGTGTGTGTGTGTGTGTGTGTGTGTGTGTGTGTGTGTGTGTGTGTGTGTGTGTGCAGTCATACTTTTTATTGTTGTTATAAACCTTTGCATCTATGTTGGACTTTTTCAATTCTTTGGAGTTTTCCTTTTTTTCTTCTTCCTTTTTTTTTTTATCTTTTCTCTTTTTTATAATTTTAACCTTTATTCCTTTGTTTGCCTTTCCTACTATTCTTTTCCCCTTGCAGTTATTCTTTAATATATATAAATCTTTTTCATCTACCTTTATTTAACTTTGCATATCTATACTTTCTTTCCTTTCCTTTCTTTCCTCTTAACATATTTGTTAGTTTTGTTTTCATTGCTTTATTCTCCACTTGGCACTTTGCTTTAGTTTTGTTTCCCAGTTTGTGCTTTAGTTAATTTTATTCTTAACTGGTAAATATAATTTTTTATTTCCTTTGTTCACCAGGTCAATCTATTTTACTTTATTTTTATTGGACTGTTTTGACTTTGTTCATGGCTGTATATGTACATGTGTATATTCCATTATTTTTATTATTATTTGCCTGATTTTGTAACTGCCATTTGTCTGAGGTTCATCTTTGGTTTCTTGTTTTGGGATATTTGTTTTAATCTCACTTAACGCCATAACAAACTACTTGTGGAATCTTTGTTTCTGGCCAGAGATCAAGCTCTGAACTTTTGGAGTAGAAGCACTGACTCCAAGACTCTAGACTACCAGAGAATTAACCCTAGGAGGTATCAAATAGTGAGAACTCACACAAAGGAAGCCATTGTAATATAAGGCCTGGCATCATCCAACCAATAGCACCTTGTGCAGGATGCCTCATGTAAACAACAAGCAAGACAAAAATACAAGCTAAATCATCAGCAGACAGGATTACCACCTCACTCAGCCTTACCCATCAGAGGAAAAACAAACAAACAAACAAAAACTCAGCACAAATATCACCCTATAAGAAGCTTACACAAACCCATGGACCAAACTTAGAGGGCAGAAACCAAAAGAAAGAAGCCTGGGAAAAGGAGACCTCAAACACAATAAGACAAAAAAAAAAAAAAGAAAGAAAGAAAGAAAGAAAAGGCAGATAAATACTACACAAATGAAGGAACAACTAGAAACACAGAAGTCCAAATAAATGAAAAGGAAAGAGGCAAACTACCTGAAAAAGAATTCAGAATAATGATAGTAAAGATGATCAAAACGTTGAAAGCAAAATGGAGAAAATGCAAAAGTCAACTAACAAAGACCTAGAAGAATTAAAAAATAAAGATGCAGAGACAAATAACACAATGACTGAAATTAAAAATACTCTAGAAGGAATCAATAGAAGAAAAATGAATCAGTAAGATGGAATATAAAATGGT
This sequence comes from Antilocapra americana, assembly GCA_007570785.1. Lineage (NCBI taxonomy): Eukaryota > Metazoa > Chordata > Mammalia > Artiodactyla > Antilocapridae > Antilocapra > Antilocapra americana. Next base: position 16,952,293 of record ML663562.1, on the reverse strand, counting down.
GGAAATAAGTTTGAAGAACAGAATAAAGTAAAAAGAATGAAAAGAACTGAGGATAATCTCAGAGATGTCTGGGACAATATCAAATTGCACCAACGTTTGAATAATAGGGGTCCCAGGAGAAGAAGACAAAGGGAAAAAGTATGAGAAAATTTTTGAACAAATTATAGTTGAAAATTTCCCCAACATGGAAAAGGAAATAGTCAAGTCCAAGAGGCACAAAGAGTCCCATACAGGATAAACCAAAGGAAAAACATGCCAAGACACATACTAATCAAACTAACAGAGACTAAACACAAAGAAAGAATATTAAAAGCAGCAAGGGAAAGGCAATAAGAAACATACAAGGGAAACCCCATATGCTTAACAGCTGATCTTTCAGCAGAAACTCTGGAGGCCAGAAGGGATTGGCAGGATATAGTTAGAGTACTGAAAGGGAAAAATCTACATCCAAGATTACTGTACCTGGGAAGGGTCTCATTCAAAATTGATGGAGAAATCAAAAGCTTTTCAGACAAGTAAAAGTAAAGAGAATTCAGTACCACCAAACCAGCTTTACAACAAATGTTAAATGGACTTACATAATCAAGAAGTATAAGAGAAGAAAAAAAACCTACAAAATCAACTCCAAACAATTAAGAAACTGGCAATAGGAACATATATGTCAATAATTACTTTAAACGCAAATGGATTAAATGCTCCAAAAAAAAAAAAAAACAGACTGGCTGAATAGATAAAAAACAAGACCCATATATATGCTGTCTACAAGAAATCCACTTTAGACCTCAAGATACATATAGACTGAAAGTGAGAGGATGGAAAAATATATCCCAAGCAAATGGGAAGCAAAAGAAAGCTGGAGTAGCAATCCTCATATCCCACAAAATAGACCTTAAAATAAAGAAGATTACAATGTATGGCAAAAACAATAAAAAAAAAAAAAAGATTACAAGAGATAAGGAAGGACACTACATAATGATCAAGGGATCAATCCAAGAGGAAAACATACCAATTGTAAATATTTATGCACCCAACATAGGAGCACCTCAATACATAAGACAAATACTAACAGACATAAAAGGAAAAATTGACAGTAACACAATAATAGTAGGCAACTTTAACACTCCACTCACACCAATGAACAGATCATCAAAACAGAAAATTAACAATGAAACCAGCACATATTTCCAAACACAGAAGAATGAGGAAAAATAGTAATGTTCTGCGTTTGTAAGTAATGTTCTTAGAGTTTACTTTTTTTTTAGTTGTTGTTTTAAAATGTTACTGTTTTGTTTCTTTAATTATCTGTTGAGAGTGAAGAATAGGAGGTGGGGAATAGGGAAGGAGGGGAAAAAATGATGAGTCATGGGAAGCCAGGAAAGAGGTTAAAGAGAAAGTCTAAGGCAAGGCACAATGCTGAGGGATTGAAACATGGAATGAAGTTGTGATTTCAAATTATGGCTTTCAGTGCATTCTAGTTGGGTGACTTGGACAAGCTACTCAATTCTTTAGGCTTGTTCCCTCAGTTGTAAAACAGCACTAATAATCAAATCTAGCTCATGGGGTTGTTGGGTGAACTAATTAAAATAACATGTGTTAAGTGTGTACACAGTGATCACTAAATGATACAGGCTATTATCACAATTAGTAGTAGTGATGCAGATGGAATGAAATATAATCAATGCTTATGTCATTCTATTCGTTCCATTTCTACAGTTTTACATGTTGATTTTCTCTCTTTGGAGTCCAGGGAGAGATGCGGTAGTGGAAATAGGATGGGTAGAAAAGTACTTTCAGAGAGCAAACTTACAAGGTCATGCAACAAGTATTGCACCACTGAGCCACACCACAACTCCCAGGAACAGAACAGAATAAATGCTAATTATTATTATAAGACCATTATCTCTCGGCAATCACCTCTCTAAGATTTTGAACCAGGACTTTCATCTTCCTTTTTATAAAATAGAAGTAGTAATAATTTACAGACCTGTTTTCCATTCGCTAAATCTCCAATCCTGACACTCTCATCTCTCCCATTCTCAGGCTCATCACTCCCAATTGCTGGGACCAGTTACGGTCCAGGGTGATTAATCTGGAGATAGATGAACTTTTATGACCTCTGACCTTGGCTACCTCCACCTTGTGATAAACTATCTTAGTAAAACTGAACTAAGAAAGGATGGGAGGCAAAAAAGCTGAAAAAGAATCTTGATCCTTTTCCAGAAACTCTGCTATTTTAAGCAAGAGTAAATCTGAGTACCATTTAATCAGCTATTAACAATTGTAGCAATGGTTTTCTGAACTTTGAGGAAGGTGTAGTATTAGTTCAGCCAAAAAGAAGTTGTCCACAGCCTCCCACTCTGAGAGTAGTGAGTCTAGGTGGGTGTGAATGTTCTGTCCAAACTGACTGAAGCATTTAGTATCCTTGCTTGGGTCACTTGCTGAAGTCCCTGCTCTATTTTTAAGGTGTTCTTTTTCTGGCAGCACAAGTTACATGTTGGAAAACCTAAATGAATAGAGATAAGGTAGATGCAGCTAACCGTCAGGGAGAATACAAGCTAGTCATCCACAAATGTGCTCAATTAAATTTTTAATTCACACATCTACACACAAACATATGTAGCATGTGATCCACCAGAAGTTGCTCTCATGAACTTCTACCACATATGAAAGTAACACAATAACTGAAAAAATAACTAACTAAAAATAACTAAAAAATAAAGTAAATATGTTTCTGCATATTATAATATATACAGAATGGTGTGTGTATGTGTGTATGTAGATGCATATTTCATGTATTACAATATATGGTGGTTTAGTCACTAGGTCGTGTCTGACTCTTTGCAACCCCATGGACTGTAGCCCACCAGGCTCCTCTGTCCGTGGGATTTTCTAGGCAAGAATACTGGAGTGGGTAGCCATTTCCTTCTCCAGGTGATCTTTCCCACCCAGAGACAGAACCTGGGTCTTCTGCATTGCAGGCAGATTCTTTACCAACTGAACCACCAGGGAAGCCCTTTTACAATATATGTGCTGTGTTAGTCACTCGGTCATGTCCAACTCTTTATGACTGCATGGACTATAGCTTGGTGGGCTCCTCTGTCCATGGGGATTCACCACGTGAGAGTACTAGAGTGGGTTGCCACGCCTCCTCCAGGGGAACTTTCCAACCCAGGGATTGAACCTGGGTCTCCCACATTGCAGGTGGATTCTTTACCAACTGAGCTACCAGGGAAGCATTACAATATATACTGAAATATATTTAGAATATACATAGAGTGCAAGCTCCATGTGGCAAGAGTTTGCCCATTTCTTCATCGTACTCAATAAATCTTGTTGAATAAAAGAATGCATGTGTATAAATTATTTCATCTGATCCTCCAGGCAGCATTGTGAGTTAGGAACAAAAAGGAATATTCCTGTCAGCATGCTGTAGTTGAAGGATTCTTAGTGGCTTGGCCAAGGTCACCAGCTAGAGAACAGCAGAATCAGAATGAAGCCAGATTAAATGGCTTCTTCTCCCAAGCATTACCATGAATAGATCTAACTTCTGTTACATGCAAAAACAAAAGTTGCTTGTTTTCTTCTTCACCAAAGTGAAGGTGAAAGTCGCTCAGTCATGTCTGATTCTTTGCCACCCCATGGCCTATACAGTGCATGGAATTCTCCAGGCCAGAATACTGGAATGGGTAGCCTTTCCCTTCTCCAAAGGACCTTCCCAACCTAGGGAATAAACCCAGGTCCTCTGCATTGCAGGCAGATTCTTTACCAGCTGAGCCACAAGGGAAGCCCCTCTTTACCAAGTAATGGGCTCAATTCATTTCCTCATCTATACCCTATTTTCTTGGATCAGCTTTATCTGGAGCCTTGGGTTGAGAGATTACAGTCCAGTACCCAGTAGTCTTCATTCTTCTCCACCTCTTCTGAGCCAGTTCAGAGCCCCCCAGACATTGTGCTGCTTTTTCTTTCCCCCTTGCATTCTCTTTCCCACTTTCTTTGCTTTTGCTTTTCTGTGTCCCTTCTCCTCCACTGGCTCAAGCAACTACTAAATAAGAGAAATTAAACACACTTTCTTGGTGGGAAAGAACCACTTAGACTCCTTTCTTCTATTTCAAGCCCTTGAGATACCATCTGAAGAAGCCACAGTGAAAAGAAATTAAAAGCAAAAATCTCCATTTACAGGAAAGGAGGGAAAGCTTAGCTGACACACCAGTCACTACAAACACACATATGTGCCCACACGCACGCGCACACACATCCTTTAATCCTTAAAAAACCTTGATCTTGGAGAGAGATGTTTGGATTTTGAGTGAATCATTAGCCTCCCATTTTTTCTTCTTTCCACCAAACATGAACACTGTATAATGTGTCCAGTCAGTGGCCTTCTCTTTTTTTAAATTATTATTTAAACATTGAATATTAAAAAAAAAGAAGCTATTAAGGTGTATCCACACACCCACTCAGTAGATAAAGTGATGATGGGCAAAAACTGAGGATTTTCCTGAAAACATTTCTTATTTTAGGAGAATAAAAATCAATGTCTCTGAAAATCATGGAGTCCGCGGGTATGAATGCTCACTTAATATTTCACATGTTCAGTTTCTTGCTTCCAGGCCCTCCTAGCCAAATTTATTGCCCATGGCTGAAGAAAGGATTTTTTTTTCCCCATGAAACTTGTTTTGGCTTGAAGTAAAGTTCAAATAATATTTACCAAGATTATTAAAAAACTCTAAAACTTTTTTCTTCTTCAGCATTCAGGGATGGAATGTCAGAGAGTGTTGACATTAATTTTTAAATTAATATTTTTGGAAAAAATGTTCTTTAATAAAAGATCAAATGATTACCACAATGCTGGAAATGGGCTGCCGATGGGTAACAATACTTGTCAACAGCAAAATTCAGAACATAATGTAAGCTCTCCCATGGGTTTACACACAATGGAAATACAAATTATTTTCTTAAATTGAATTTTTTGAATTTTCATTCTAGCTCATCTTCTGCTCTAAGGCTGAAATGCTGACCTCAAAAACATCTTTGCTCTTAACAGGACAAAGAGCATTTCTTAACATATAATCTACATAAATTCCCCATCACCACATGCTAAAGAATTCTGTCACTGCCCACTGGGCAATTTAAAAAACTTCTACGTTACAGATTGTCTTGTACTTTTCTAACTTCCTTTGTTTCAATGTGCAGCTAAGGCAATAAAGAAGAGAATGGGCAATACAAAGATTAGAAATTAAAGATTTCTAACCATTAACTTTATAGAACGATGGTAGAACAGATGGTATTTTTTTTTTGTCCTTTACTCTAAAATTAAAAATGTTGGCGCTTTAAAAAAAGAAGAGATGATATAGGAGAATGGCATTGAAACATGTAAATTATCATATGTGAAATCAATCGCCAGCCCAGGTTTGATGCTTGATACAGGGTGCTCAGGGCTGGAGCACCGAGATGATCCAGAGAGATGGAATCCGGAGGGAGGTGGGAGGGGTATTCTGGAAGGGGAACACATGTATACCCATGGCGGATTCATGTCAATGTATGACAAAACCAACATGATAATGTAAAGAAAATAAATAAATAAAAATTTTAAAAAAGAAAGTAAAAAAAATAAAAATAAAAAAATTTAAAAAGAGAGAGAATGAGCTTTGTCCAAACAAGCCTGAATTACAGCAGACACTCGACCACTCAGCAGTGTGACTTTAGGAAATCAACTCCTCTTGGCCTCAGTTTCCTCACTTGAAAAAGTAATATAATAAGAGCACCTTTCTCTCAGAGTGACTATTATCAGCACTCCCAATTCTCACTTTTTTTAACTTTTTATTTCAGATTGGATAATTGCTGATTAATAATGCTGTGTTAGTCTTGGGCGTACAGCAAAGTGTTTCAGTTTTGCATATACATGTATCTATTCCTTTTCAAATTCTTTTCCAATTAGGTTGTTACATAATATTGGGCAGGGTTCCCTGTGCTATAAGTAGGTTATCCATTTTAAATATGGAAGTGTGTACATGTCAATTCCAAACTCCCAAACTATCCCAACACTCAGTTTTTAACTCACTTTTATTTTTCTCCATGAAAATTATCATCATATAAAATACTCTATATGAGTTAATTAGTTTGGTTAATTGTCTATACATGTCCCCTCCGATTAGACTTTAAGACCCAGCTGGGCAGTGACTGGTTACTCACCACGGTATCCTATCCAGCCCATAGCAGGAACTCAACTATTTATTGAATGTTGAATAAGTGAAAATAAAGTCCCAGCACAGTGCTAGTGTGTAAGAGCCCCTTCCTCTAAGCATACCAGTCAACCCATTGCTGTCATTGTGAAGATAAAGGGAATTTAATTTGTGAGATGTTCCAAGAGGACTGTGTTTGTTTTTCTTCCATTTTCTTCACTCTCCTGCTTTTTCGTCACAGCACACATGGTGGAGGACATTCCTTTCCCTTCCTGCTTTCCTTAGCAGTAATGTCTACATGCCTATGGACATACCCTAAAAGATTCCCAATCAGGATTGAACCATCCTGAGGATGAAAGTGAAAAGAAAAGTGTTAGTCACTCAGTCATGTCTACTCTTTGCAACCTCTTGGACTGTACCCTGCCAGGCGCCTCTGTCCATGGAATTCTCCATATGAGAATACTGGAGTGGGTTGCCATTCCCTTCTCCAGGGCATATTCCCAACCTGGGATGGAACCCAGGTCTCCTGCATTGTAGGCAGATTCTTTACTGTCTGAGCCACCAGAGAAGCCCTGAGCTAATCTGGCAGCTTGGCAGATCAAGTGACATCATCTGACTTGATTTTCCCTCTTTTTACTTAGACTTTTTAAATTTTTTTTCAAAAAAGCAATATTCTCAGTTTCTCAACATAGGGGTTTTCTTTGCCATTCTTAAAATTTGGTCTTGCATCCAGGTCTGGAGACCCTCTGCCCTGATTTAATATATTGGCCTGGACAACACAAGCCAGGGACACTGATTCTCTAAATGATCAGGCATCAGGAATGTTGGCAAAGTTTAATCTCCCAGGAAAGGGACCAGGTAGCTTCTATTTTTACTGGAGTACAACTAGGGTGACGAGACTAGAAGCAGAACAAAGAAAACAATCAGAGGATGTCTGGATCTCAAAATATTTAGAAGTTTTTAAACCAAGGTAAAAATTTGTTCTCATTAAAAAAAAAAACCTCACGATGAGCAAAACCAGAATCCTAACTTCCCTCCTTCCTTTCAAGATAAAAAGATTATAAACTTTGGGAATCTGGGCTGGAATCCTGATTCTTCACCTATAGGCATCTGCACGATCTTCAGAAAACCGCTATTTTCTTTTAGCAAGTGAGATAGTAACACCTATCTTTTAGAATTATTATAATTCAATGAGTTAATGCCAGTGATTAGTACAGTGTAAATATTCACTTGCTTCTCTTTTCTTATTCCAAGGACACTTTTCTTATTAATTATGTGAATGAAAGATGGGGGTAATTCTTATGCCCCAGGTGACATTAAATGAGAAAACATTACTGTTCCAACTACAGAGTCTAACATTTTACAAGCACTCAATACATGCAGCTACTCTTATTATTGGTGTTGTTCAGTTGCTATGTCATGTCCAAGTCTGCCACCCATGGACTGTAGCCCACCAGGGTCCTCTGCCCATTGGATTTCCCAGGCAAGAATACTGGAATGGGTTGCCATTTCCTTCTCCAGGGAATCTTCTTGGATCAGAGATCAAACCTGCATCTCCTGCATTGGCAAGCAGATTCTTTACCACTGAGCCACCAGGGAAGCCCAACCCTAACTCTTAATATTACTTACCATTTATTAAGCACCTGTTTTGTGTCACAACCAAAGGACTTGTCCTTTAGGCACTTTAAACACATGACCTTGATAATTTAATCTTCCAAATAAGTCTCACTATGAGGTGGGCATTCTTATATTTATATCAGAGATGAAGAAACTAAGGGTCAAAAGTTAAGTAATTTGGTCAGGCTTATGGTGTTGGAGAAGACTCTTGAGGGTTCCTTGCACTGCAAGGAGATCCAACCAGTCCATCCTAAAGGAGATCAGTCCTGGGTGTTCATTGGAAGGACTGATGTTGAAACTGAAACTCCAATACTTTGGCACCTCATGCGAAGAGCTGACTCATTGGAAAAGACCCTGATGCTGGGAAGGATTGGGGGCAGGAGGAGAAGGGGACGACAGAGGATGAGATGGCTGGATGGCACCACTGACTCGATGGACATGGGTTTGGGTGGACTCTGGGAGTTGGTGATGGACAGGGAGGCCTGGTGTGCTGCAATTCATGGGGTCGCAAAGAGTTGGACACAACTGAGTGACTGAACTGAACTGAACTGATACAGTGTCAGAGCTGGTATCTGAACTCATGTCTTTGTGACTTCAAAGTCTGTGTTCTCTCCTATAACTATGCTGTAATGACTCCCATGGGGCTTCCCAAGGTGGCTTGGTGGTAAAGAACCCTCCTGCCAGTGCAGGAGATGCAGGAGACACAGATTCGATCCCTGGGTTTGGAAGATCCCCTGGAGGAGGAAATGGCAACGCACTCCAGTGTTCTTGCCGGGACAGTCCTATGGACAGAGGAGCCTGGTGCATTGAAGTCCATGGGATCACAAAGAGTCAGATATGACTGAAGTGACTGAGCATGTAGCACAATAAATATTAACTAGATGAACTGAGGAAAGAAATCATGTTTATTACATCAATGGATGTGCACTAACTCTGAGAATAATGAATATGGAACCTTGTTCCTTTGTGTGATGGTCAGAGCCCGGATGCAACCCGTCCTGAACTCCCCTCATGCAGACATTATCAACTTTTCCCTGAGTCCTCAAAGTGGACAGTTGTGGCTCCTCTGGCCATAATCCCACAGTTGAAGGGGGTCTCAGCAAACACTCTCGTCCTTCGATACTGCATAAGATCTAGAAAGAGAGAACGGGAAAGATTGCCTTCTCAGAGAGAGAGGCTGAATGCCAGGACCTTCCCTTGGCTATAACTCCATCCTGGCCATTGAACCATGTCAGCCTCTTCACCCTGCTCCCACCTGCATGCCTGGGCACACTGTCCCACATGCAGCATTTCATCCTGGCAAGAGGTACATAGGAGGCCTCTTGGCAGAGGCTGTTGTCTTGGTTTCAAGACATCCACGATGCTGGTTCCTGCTGCCTTGTTCCTCACTCTCTCTCCCAACAGCACTCAGCCTTCACCTCATGAACCCAGAGTTTCCTGGCTTCTGCCTAACTCCTGGCACCAGGATATCTCGTGCTTGCCAGATTCCGGGCACTCCCAAATCCAGCCAACTGCCTTGTCTGGCCCCAAGCTTTCCTTCCAGGCTTCCTCTGGCTCTTCTGGTCTTGATCCTCGATCTCTGGCTCACTGCATCTCAGTCCTGTATAGCTCTGGTTTAGTCTCTGCTCACCCAGCAGTGAGACCTTACATATGCCCCACAATGATATTTTTAAAGAAATCTTGTACAAGAAATCTAGTACAAATAGATGTAGCACTGTGGCCTTCCTTGTTATACAGTCCCAGGTGATGATTAAATTAGAGGCAATGCTAAGAGTTTTCTTTGTGTTAAACAAAGGGCCCAGGAGAAATATTTGTTGAGCAGATCCCCAGACTTATCTTTGTAGGGAAGGCTTCCTACCAACCCTCCCTCTTATAGGAACTTCCACTTTAGAGCAATCAGGAAGAAAAATTTAGGACTAAATTCATTAGCACCATCTTGCAGACCTCCCAGTTTTCTCACCATCTCTCTCCACAGCCACTGCCAAGAATTTTAACATTTTAAATGTATCTCCCACTCTCTTGTTACATATTCATTAATTTTGATTCATTTAACATACATCCTTTCTGTTCTAAAACATGCAATTTATGTCACAAAATCGTTTGTTTAAAAGAACAGTTCATGGATTAACAACAGAAATTGTTACCGAATCAATGTTTGATTGAGTTTGGAGAATACTGATGTCAAGATACAGGGGCGCTTCCGGGGATGGACGCATGCAAGGTGAAAAGTGCATATGACGTCCATTTTTACATGACAATGCACAGCTTAGCTACCGCAGTCAGTCCTTCCTGAACTGTTAAGTTCCTGGCACACCTAGAGAGTGGCAATACTATAAAGGACCCCGGAGTAAAGGGAGAAGGCTAGTTATGGTATAATTGAACATAATTGCCCAGGTCCTCAGCTGTCCCAGACCCTGGCCACTGCTTCAGGGGTGAGGTATCAATATTGCAGTACATCTGTAACCCATTGGTGGTACATTGGTAAGCACTGCCTTCCAATGAGGGTCATTCATTCACTCATTCAAGTTTTTTTGAGTTCCTATGGCCGTTTTGCTTGATTATGCCAGTTGCTATTCGGGGAGCTTGGGATATGTCAGTGAACCAAAGATCCCTGTCCCCATGAGTTTTGATTCCACTGGAAGGGAACTATAATAAACATGCATTAAGCATAATAAAGGCTTCCCAGGTGGCACCAGTGCAGGAGACATAAGAGACACAGGTTCAGTCCCTGGGTCAGGAAGATCCCCTGGAGAAGGGCATGACAACCCACTCCAGTATTCATATCTAGGGAATCCCAGGACAGAGTAGCCTGGCGGGCTACAGTCCATAGGGTCGCACAGAGTTGGGCATGACTGAAGCAACTTAGCACGCATGCAAGCATAAGAAATGAATAGGTTCTACAGCTGTGAGGTGGCATAAAGGGAATAAAAGAGCAGGGCAAGGGGCCTGGGAGGGGGACAGACAGGGCAGCTGCTGAGTGAAATAGGAGCTTAAGGGTGACCCTCAGTGAGAAAGTGGACAAAGGCTTCACCAGAGTGAGGATATCAGCCAAGTGGATACCAAATGTGGCTGGAGTACCCAGACAGTGGGAACAGCCAGAGCAGAGGTCCCGAGGGAAGAAGTGCTGATGGGGGTTCCAGAAGCAGCAAGAAGGCTACTCTGGCTAGAAACAAGAACCTGCAGGGAGGGGCACAGGATCGAGGCCAGGGAGGAAAGGAAATGTCTCTGCTTTTACTTTTTATCTATTTGTGTGTGTGTGTGTGTGTGTGTGTGTGTATTGCAAAGATCTTTCCCCAGTCTATTGCTTATCTTCTCAATTAGTTCTGTGTCTTCGTTTGGCAGAAAGTTTAAGTTTAATATAGTCAGATTTATCAACCTTTCCATTTTGGTGTGCAGTTGTGTGTGTGTGTGTCCTTTTTAAAGAAAGTCTTCTGAACAGGATGGTATATTTTATTTTAAAGGTTTAAAGTTTTGTTTTTTCCCATTTAAGTCTTAGTAAACCTAAAATTGAGATTTCTAATATGATAATAAGAAAAGGTCTGATGTTATTTTTTTCCACAAGCTTCCCTTACTGATTAGTCCATGTCTTCTTATCATTGACTGTTAACACCACCCTCTTTCGTCCCTACTTTTTTTTCTTTCCATTCTTTTTTTTTTAATTGAAGTATAGGTGATTTACAGTGTTGTATTAATTTCTGCTGTATGGCAGAGTGATTCAGTTATACATATATGTACATTCTTTTTTGTGTCTTTTTCCATTGTGGTTTATAATCATATATTGAATATAGTTCTCTGCACTATACCATAGGACCTTGTTGTTTATCCATTATATATATAAAAGCTTACATCTACCAACCCAATTTCCCACTCTATTCCACACCCACCTTGGCAACCTCTGGTCTGTTCTCTATGCCAATAACTCTGTTTGCCTCTAATTTATCTATTTATTTATGGCTGTGTTGGATCTTTGTTGCTGCAGGCAGGCCCCCTCCTGTTGTGGCGAACAGGACTTACACTCTAATTGTGGTGCTTGGGCTTCTCATTGCGGTGGCTTCTCTTGTTGCAGAGCACAGGTTCTAGGTGCCCGGGCTTAGTTGTATTGGGGCATGGGGAGTCTTCCTGAACCAGGGATTGAACGCATGTCCCCTGCATTGGTAGGCAGGTTCTTTACTATCGAGCCACCAGGGAAGCCCCTGTTTATCTCTACTTTTAGATGAATGATATCTTTGGTCTTACCCAGCTGGTCACCAAAAGGCAAAACTCTTGCCCTGCCATCTTACCAATGAGTACACTGAAAGAAACTATGGAGTAAGTGATTTTTTTTAATGGTAAAGGGGCAAGAAGAGAAGCACCATGGGATGAAGGGCTGAAAACAGGGAGTGTCTGACCAACCCAAACTCACATAATAAAGAAGCTTAATGACAGCACACTGCCTGACTTAGCACCACCCTCGCCACCCTCGCAGATGGTTCTGTCTGCTGACGTCCCCCCACAACCCCTTGACTGTGACTGACCACCTCTCACTGAGGAACTAAGTGAACGACCGAAGGAAGTCTTCTCACGTGACCAGGCAGGAGCAGGTGGACAGCAGGTTCCACAGCGGAGGAAACAGAAATGAAGGCAAAAGCATCCTGAGCCACTGGGAGAAAATCCCACCCAGCAAACTATTATTTCCAAGTTTCTGCTCCCTGCCTAGGCTTCTCATTCTTCAGTAGAACGACATACACCTCTAGGATGATGGCTGAGAGCCAACAGTGTCATCTCTTGAAAGGTAACAATGAGCTTCCATTTTACATGTCCTTCTGTTGCTCTCCCCAGTGTCTTGTCCTGAGACCAAGGGCGCATCCTCAGTTCAGCACACAGCCCCCAGAGCTCACAGTTCCCTCCGCTCTCTCAAGAGCAAGGGAGCCAAAAAGGGCCCTGGAGATTTTTCTCCCTCCACGCAAAACCAAGTGGTAGGGTCATGAAATCTGGTCGGGTTTCTGTCACTCAGTTCAGAAAAGCCAAACAGCTCCGAGCAGAGGCGTGATGACAAGAATGCCACGTTCATTGCTGCCCCGGGCCCAGTATTTGCCGCCGGCAGCGTCTGGGAAGGAAGTGCGATGCTTTACAGCATTTATATTTTCCATGCTGTGGTGAACTTGGAACCTTCCCCCAGCTCAAGACAGAATAAATTTACTCCAGCACAAATCTCTTGATCATTTCTCCTTCAAATGTGGGAAAACAGCACTGAGAATGTGGAAAGTGTAGAGCACATCATAAATCCAGGGACACAGGGACTCAGAAAGCTGCATGAGGCACATAAAGGAAGCACTGTGCTGTAATATTATTTTCTGTTTAAAATCGACATGTGTGGTTTCAGACAAAGGCCTTTTAGTGTAGAGGAGAGAAGGTTCAGTGTTTCTCTTTTTGAAAAGCAGAGGAGTGTCTGGGAAAGACAGTGAAGAGATGTGCTTTGGGGTAGAGTCTGAAAGAAACTAAAAATAAAATGACCCGTACTTTCGAATAACTGCCCTGAGGAAATAAAACCATGCAGCCGGCTTCCCAGGATATGTGTGTGTGTGTGTGTGTGTGTGTGTGTGTGTGTGTCTTCCGTGCCAGTGACTTCTGTCCTGGTGTGTTATATTTGAATGGAAACAGGTGTTTATTAATAAGGTCCCCAACTTGGCCCCATGTGGGAGGGATTATTAACTGTCATTTAAAATGTCTCTGTCCCTGTTGCTCCTTCCATCCAACACAGGAAATATAGTCAGAGCTGCACATTTTCTTGAAGTATTTTGTTATAAAATTATATATAGTCATAGGAAGATTCTGAGGTAGACAGAATGGCGGATAAGAGCACAGACTGACCCCCACTGCCTGCACTTGAATCCTTACTCTGCTTCACACGGTACCAGCTGTGTAATCTTGTATAAGTTACTTAACTTCTCTGGGCCTCAGTTTCCTCCTTCATAAAATGGGATTGATAAGAATTCCCCCCTCTTTGGGCCATTGTGGAAACTGAATTAGTTACAATATGGAAAGTACTTACTATATACTGATTCATGGTGGTGGTGGTGGTTTAGTCGCTAAATCATGTCCGATTCTTTGCAACCCCACGGACTGTAATCCACCAGGCTCCTCTGTCCATGGGATTCTCCAAGCAAGAATACTGGAGTGGGTTGCCATTTCCTTCTCCAGGGGATCTTCCCAACCCAGGGATCAAACCCAGGTCTCCTGCATTACAGGCATATTCTTTACTGACTGAGCCATCAGGGAAGCCCCATACTGACTCATAGGGATACATAATGTTTACTATTCTTAATGAATCCTCTTGATAGCCTGACCTTGAACTCTGATGAGTATCTTGGCTTTCTGTATTTAAAAGGGGGGGAGGGGTGCTACTCTTAACAGATACTGATTCTTTAATAGAAAGATTGAATCTACTTGTTCCCACTTGAGTATTTATTTCTCAACTCTGGTGGCTACGGTGGGTAGTGTGCGCTTAGCATCCTCTTCTTTTGAACTTGGCATTATAGTCTTGCCTTGAACTCCAGGCTGCTACTGAATACCTACAGCTTGGGTTTTCTTCAGGAACTTCAACACCCCCTTCCAACCTCCCCAACCCCTCACCAGTAGTGGGGAGGGCCTGTGACCCAGCTTGGCCCACCGTCTTCTTTCTCTGGCATTTGCATCTTGAGCAGAGAGCAATTCAAGGTGGAGAGTGGCTGGTCCCATGCCATCAGACTGCAGTGCCTCAAGAGGCCTTGGGCCTCGATCCTGCCACCTGGATCCCCAGAGCTGACTGCCCTTATCCCTTTTGTGACTCTTTTGTTTGGCTTTTCCTGGAGCTACTCCAGATCCTTCCAATAAATTTCTTTCCCCTGTGTTAGCCAGAATCTCTTTTTTCTCATAACCAAAGACCCTGCCTGATGTCGCCTTCCTTCCATTGCTGTGGTCTTTGAGTACCTAAATGTGGATAATTCTCCTGCAATCTTACCACTTTGTTGGTGCTATTGATATGGGAGCTCTAAGCAGCCAGAAAACAAGTTACAAGGAAAGAAATACTCCTTTTAGTCAGGCACACATTTTTAAAAGCTGACAAATAAAGCTTCTCTGGTGGTCCTGTGGTTAAGAATCTGACTGCCAATGCAGGGGACATGCATTCAATCCCCGGTCCAGGAAGATCCCACAAGCCCCAGAGCAACCAAGCCAGTTTGCCACAACTACTGAAGCCCACTCCCCACAACCACTGAAGCCCATGCACCTATAGCCCATGCTCCACAACAAGAGAAGCCACTGTAACTAGAAGACCGTGCATGCAAATGAAGAGTAGCCCCTGAGCACTGTAGCTAGGACACCCAGCACAACCAGAAATTAATTAATTTTAAAAGCTGACAAATATTAGGATGCCATAAAGGTCAAAGAAAGACATGTTGAGAAGTGGGCTACCTACCCTGAACTCTAGTAGTGGTGGAGGTATAAGCAACAACTAGTTTGTTGTAGGGCTTTCTTGTGGCTCAGCTGGTAAAGAATCTGTATGTAATGTGGGAGACCTGGATTCCATCCCTGGGGTCTATCTCTGGGTTGGGAAGATTCCCTGGAGAAGGGAACAGCTACCCACTCCAGTATTCTGGCCTGGAGAGTTCTATGGCCTATATAGTCCATGGGGTCGCAAAGAGTCAGATACGACTGAGCCACTTTCACTTCATTTCACTTCACCATGTTGTAAGCAAAAATGAGAAGAAAGCACTAAGGAGAGTGAAGTGTGAAAATGGTAGCAATGTGAAGATGGGGCAACTATTAAAATACCAGTCTCACTGGGGGAGAGGGGTGCTCAGTATTGTTATTAATATCTCAATATTTCCTAGAGTCCAGCAGCTTCTCCACTGCCAGGAATCTGTGATCAGAGGGAGGGTAAGGGAGGTGTTGATGACAGTGAGGAGGGGTATGGATTAAAGAAAAAAAGAAAGGAACCCCAAGACGAATCTTCTGATTTCATGCTTCAGCTCTGGGCAGACTTGTAGGTGAGTGAAAAGAATCACTTAACGAGAGTGGGTACAAGAAGAACTGTGAAAGAGCAAAATGGCAGAAAAGGGAGCAAGGAACTAAATTGGGGGAAAAAAAAGACGGATGCGAACAGCATGGTCACCAGCAAGAACCAGACAGTGCCTGCTCACTCAGAACCTCTCAGCCAGTGTCTGGGTGAGGAGCTGCTTTTGGGAGTTTGGACTCTTTCATATCTGGGCCATGAGGAGAACAGACCTCCCCATTAATGAATGACCCAGGTATTTGTAATAATGGCAGTGAAACATTAGCGATGCTGGATTCAGTGGAGATTTCTAGAGCATGAGCATTAATATTCTGCTTTTACTCTACTTAGCACTGTCTAAAACCTTAATGTTTCAGAAAACCCAGGAGAACTCTGGATTTTCTCCTGGCCCATCAATAGCTTCTCTCAACTTATCTTGGCAAAACATCTGAGACAAGGGTCCAAAGTGAAGGTTAGAAGAAGAGTAGCCATGCAAAGAGCAAGAAATATGGCAAGATTAATTAGAGGATGCAGGGCCCACATCCCACTTTGCTGGGAATCTGGTCCAAACAGAGAGGGCCAAATTGAGCCCCAGGGAGGCCGAAGCTGCCAAGGAACAGATGTTCTTTTATCCTTTTAGTGTAAGGACAAGTCCCCCACATGGAATGGCATGAAGCAGGGGCAATACAGTATATTTTCCAATAGTTCATGATGCACATGTACCCACAAACCCACCTTATCATGTCATTGAAATAGTCATGTATGTTATAAGTGTAATTTAAGCTTTGTTCCCCCAAATGCTTTTCAATCTCTCTCTCTCTCTCCCTCACACACACACACACACACACACACACACACACACACACACACACACACTCACACACACACACAAAGTCTTCCTGCTCAATCATAGTTATAGAACAGAGCTCAAGGTAACATTATCTGCAGCTAGTCTGACCCACTTCTTCTAACAATGAATGCAGGAACTAAAACAGAAATTAGAAACAGCCCAGTCAGGAAATGTGCTATATGAAAGAATTTTCATTAAAAAAAAAATAACATTCACTTTGTTATTTTTAACCTAGTTTTATTTATCATGAGTTCTTAAACTAGATGTACAAATGTTTCATTACCAAGAACAAAAATTATCTTGTGGTCATGACACACATAAAGGCCAATTTTCCCTTTGAAGGGGAGAAATAATTACCATGTGTTGAAAGGGGAAAAAAATATACAGCTATACATTCTACAGCATGAAAGATGGTCAGAGGGCTGCGATGCCCCGATGCTTTCAGTCAGATGTCACATGACACTTCTGAGAAAGATGCATGTCTGTTCTGCTCTTAAGATGCCTGTGCTTTCCCAGTAATCTGATATTTAATAACTCTTTATTTCTTAGGGCATTTTTTGTTCATTCAAACATAAATTCATCCTTCTATCATTTTTCCTTCATCTTCTCTATGAAATTAAAACATAATAGACCCCAACCTCCCAAACCCATATATTGAAATTCTAATCCTCAAGAGGAGTGGCATTAGGAGATAGGGGCCTTCTGGAGGTGATTAAATCATGAAGGTGGAGCACTCACCTGCATAAGCATCCTTATGCAGGAGACCCCAGAGGGAGCCTTCACCCTTTCTGCTGTGTGTTAAGAGTGGGAAGTCAGTAATCCGCAACCCAGAAGAAGGCTGCTGGCAGCCTGATCTTGGGTTTACAGCCTCTAGAACTGTGAGAATTAAATGTTTGTGGTTTATAGAAAAACAAACAAAAGCCCACACATAATAGAGATCTTCATCTACTTATGAACATTTTATGTATAAAGGAAGAATTGTATTAAGGTAAACATTAATCATGTTCACAGAAATATCATCTGTTATGCCATATGAACTGACTTATTTGTTTTACAAATGACTTTTTAATTTTATTACACTTTTTCTACTTTTTTTAATTGTGGAAAAAGTCAAAATACACAAAAATGGAGAACAGAGTATAATGATGCCCAAAGACCCAAAATAGGCTTCAACAATTATCATTTCATGGTTCATTTGTACTCCCACAACCCCTCATCCCACTCCCCAGTATTATTTTGGAGTAAATCCTGTGATATTTTTTCATTAGGACATATTTTAGTTTCATTTCTAAAACATAAGAACTCAGTTTTAAAACATAATCATAATAAAAATAATCACATCTAAAAGAAGATTAAAAATCATTTTTTAATTTTATCAAAACTACAGCCAGGAGACATCCCTAGCTGTCCATTGGTGACTCCACACTTCCACTTCAGGGGCCACAGGTTTGATCCCTGGTCAGAGAACTAAGATCCCACATGCTGCTCAGCTCAGCCAAAAAAAACACCTCCAGACAGTATCTGTAGTGGATGGACACTGTAACGCGCTACCCAGCTCCTCCCTCAAGATCAAAAGCTTTACTCCTCCTGCTGCTTTTGTGTGCTGCCAGCTGACAGCACTCGGCTTTTTACCCTTTTCCCTCAAAGTTGCGCACATTTCCCTGGGGCTGCCAACACCCATGAAAGGATCAATGCAGGGTTAGAGGCCCACACGCCTGCCCCAACTCGTTCCTGCTCTGAGGACCCATCGCCTGTAGTGCTCCCTGTGGGCTTGGCAGAGGCTTTTCTGTAACTAGTTCTGAGCCTAGCTTCTCCCTCTGTCCAACCCTTCAGTTTTCCCTTCTCTGTGGGTTTTGATCCCAGGGGCACTCCCCAACCAACTCCCTGCTGCTAGGCTTTGTCTCAGAGTCTACTTTCCAGAGAACCACACATGCTTGAGCATTGAAATTTCTGTTTGTTTCCTAATGTCCTTAGGGATACAAGTGAACAATCAGATAAAGATATGAACAGGGCAAGATGGGAGAGGCACAGAGTCTCCATGCTTTTGGGGGGCTTGCCATCCTCCCAAACTGGAAGCTTCCTGGGCCTCATTCTTTCTCAGTTGCTATCTAAGTTTCATTAACTGAGCATGATTGATTAAGTCATTAGGCTTTGGTGAATGAACTTGATCTCCAGCCATCTTTCTCTCCCTGGAGTTTAGAAGAAAGCTAAGTTGACAGTTCAAACCCTCGAATCATGTTTCATTCCTCTGTAACCAGTCTCAATCCTAATTCTATTTAGGGGCCACCAAGAATCACCTTATTAGTATAAACTCAGATATCATCGAAAGGAGTTTATATGAAAAACAAAACACACTCTGATCACTCAGGAAATTGCAAAGATCTGTGCCAGAAACTGGGGACAAAGCCCAAATAAATTCAAGTAGAAATATATAATTTATACCACGGCTCCTTAGTTTCTTTTTTATACGACAAGATGGTCTAGGTTCATACATTACCTACCCCAGACTTGGATTCAGACATTTTTAAAAGAGTCTGAAATTCCTTTTAGTGGGAAATGGTATTTAGAAACCACTATCTGGACATGAAGACCGTTCATTACTAGTGGGTTACCTACTGATACTGGACCTTTTAGGTGGACAAAACTGGGGAAACATTTTAAGATAAAATTCCTCAGGAATTCAACTGATATTTCCAATTCAAATTTGGGAGTATTTTTGTATACCTTCTTATATCTCTCAAGCTGAGAATCCTAGAGTTTGATTTAGAATGTCATATAATTACACATTTACTTTGTCTCACAATATATATACAATAGTCTCAGGTAAACATGTGACTCCTGAAAATTCTTTATAAAAAAGTTTTGTTCTCCTCTGTGCTTATGATTGGCCTTCCCTGATGGCTCAGTAAAGAAACTGCCTGCAACGTGGGAGACCTGGGTTCAATCCATGGGTTGAGAAGATCCCCTGGAGGAGGGCATGGCAACCCACTCCAGTATTCTTGCCTGGAGAATCCCATGGACAGAGGAGCCTGGTGGGCTACAGTCCGTGGAGTCACAAAGAGTCAGACATGACTGAGCAACTTAGCACAGCACAGTGCTTATGATATATACTGCTAGGGATGTACCATACAATTACTAGGCTTAGTAAAGTAATTTTCTGACAACAACTGAATACACAGTGAGATGAATTTTGTTTCATTTACTCTTCACTGTCCTGGGATTGCTTTTAAACTTAATTTTGTTTTATAATTATATAAAGTATTTTTACAAATATTTCAAAGTCCAATAAACAAAGATATTCAAAGAAGCCTGGTTTCTGTTCCTTTTTCCTCCATTATATTTTCTTCCATTCCTTACAGATGAAAAGATTTTAATTAGTTTATCCTCTCTGTTTATGTACATATATGTGTGTGTATATATATATACAGTGCTTTTTATTAAAAAATTTTCTCATCCTAATTAAAAGAACTTCCAATTTACAAAATTTTATGGTTTTGCCCTGCTACAGCTCCCATCTTAGATGGAAGAAGAGAGGAAGTGAGAACAGAAGAACACTGGCATTTATGGCATTTATCATCACATACCACATACCAGACACATTCCCAGTATATTTAATATTCACTATAAATCTTAGGTGGAAGCATTCTAATCCCTATTTTATTAAGGAAGATGGATCTGATATTGGAGCCCAATTCTTTTTCACTCAAAGGACATGGTTGATCAAATACACTCTTTCTCTCTAATGTCCCATACTTAGATTTCTCCCCCGAAGGCTAAAGAATAATCTTTAATATTTATATTCTCTCCTTCTCCGTTGTAAGTGTCCTATGAGATCATGCATTTCATTTCTATTTCCATGCTTATGGTTTATAGTTTAACTTATTTCAAATTGTTTTATTTATTAACAAAAAACAGAGATATAATACCAAAAAGATTTGAGAAGCCCTGCTACCAAGTATCAGAAGTACCATGTCCTCTAGCAGAAACTTGCAGACTCAGATGGAAAAGTGAAATAAAAGTGTTAGTCACTTGGTCTTGTCTGACTTTTTGTCACCCATGGACTGTAGTCTGCCATGCTCCTCTGTCCATTAAATTCTTTAGGCAAGAATACTGGAATGAGTTTCCATTCCCTTCTCCAGGGGATCTTCCCAACCCAGGGATCAACCTCGGATCTCCTGCATTGCAGGCAGATTCTTTACCATCTGAGTCACCAAGATCTCACATTATTATTTTAAACACCATTATTAATTCTAATTAATTATATTAATAATTATTCATATGATGGAATAAAATTATTTTCTATTTTTAATTTCAACATTTGAAGTCAGTGATTTTTCTCACAAGATTTTTCTATTTTTCAGGTTATTGATAATACCATGATGATAATATCATCAGTGTCATTTTAACATAAAAGAAAATACACCAAGACTTCTCCCTGGAGAAATTCTTGGCAGCAACAAGAAGGAGGGCAGGTGTGGTGGGTATGGGTAACCCTGCACATGAATTAGATTTGACCTGCATTAAAGGAATACTGCCAAAAAATTTTCCAAATCTATCAATTTTATGTATTTATCTTTAGAGGAGCTTGTTAACAGACCTTTTAAGATATACACAAAGTTTGGCCTAGAACCAAGTGAGAGGGCCATGGCTACATTCCCTGTTGTATGGTGAGAAGGACTCAACATTTTCAGATGGCACCTCAAGGAGAGTGGATGAAGACCTGGGACCTCAAATCCAATAAAGGGGTTGGAAAGATAATCTGGGTAGAGCAAGCACGCCTGACTGAAATCGAGGCAAAGAGGCTCAAGTAAAAGTCAACACACAAACGCCCTGCAGGGATCCCTGTCTGTGTCCCACAGTTCTCAGCAGCACTGCTCCACTCTGCTTTGGAAATGAGCGGGAGGGGCTGGAGGTGAAACTGTGAGCAGACCAAAGCTGCTACAGAGGCAAAGCCACAAGCAGAGGTTGAGTATTCACATGGAGTAGCGATTAGGGGCCACTCATTCCCTTAGAGGTGGCATTGGGTACCATATCCCCCAACTCACTACCTGGGGCATTCTCAGGAACCTCTGAAAAGGCACTGATCTTCCCACAGTATAGTTTACATGGATGCTATAGGAAAGTCACTCCAGCAAAGTCAGAGGGTGAGACCATGAAGACTATAATAAAAGTGGGAGGCTCTGAAAATTACTGTATCATGAAAATGAAAGTTTCTCAATCATGTCCAACTTTCCACCACCCCAAGTACTATACAGTACATGGAATTCTCCAGGCCAGAATACTGGAGTGGTTAGTTGTACCTTTCTCCAGGGGACCTTTCCAACCCTGGGATTGAACCTAGGTCTCCGACATGCCAGGTAAGATTCTCTATCAGCTGAGCCTTTAAGATTATAATACCTATGATAAAAATATTTGCTACTTAAAAAAAGACCAATATTCATTTTCATAACTGGGAGCTACAATTGAATACCTCCAAAATACTATTGTGAAATGCTGCAAACTAATCAATCCTCAGAAATGTCTTATAAACAGCAACATGGATTCGCCTAAAGAATATCATACCAAGTGAAGTATATCAGACAAAGAAAAATATCATATCACTCATATGTGGAATCTTTAAAAAGTGATACAAATGAACTTAGTTACAAAACGAAACAGACTCACAGACATAGAAAACAAACTTACAGTTACCAGAGGGAAAAACTTCAGGGGGAGGGATAAATTAGGAGTTTGCAATATCTAAAATAGATAATCAAAAAGGACTTACTGTATAGCACAGAGAACCCTATTCAATATTCTATAATAACCTGTATAGAGAAGAATCTGAAAAACAACAGATATATATCTGTATCAGTTCAGTTCACTCAGTCATATCCAACTCTTTGAGACCCCATGAATCGCAGCACTCCAGGCCTCCCTGTCCATCACCAACTCCCTGAGTCCACCCAAATCTGTTTCCATCGAGTCGGTGATGCCATCCAGCCATCTCATCCTCTGTCGTCCCCTTCTCCTGCCTTCAATCCTTCCCAGCATTAGGGTCTTTTCCAATGAGTCAACTCTTTGCATGAGGTGGCTAAAGTATTGGAGTTTCAGCTTCAACATCAGTCCTTCCAATGAACACCCAGGACTGATCTCCTTTAGGATGGACTGGTTGGATCTCCTTGCAGTCCAAGGGACTCTCAAAAGTCTTCTCTAACACCACAGTTCAAAAGCATCAATTCTTTGGCACTTGCCTTTCTTTATAGTCCAACTCTCACATCCACACATGTCTAGTGGAAAAACCACAGCTTTGACAAGACAGACCTCTGTTGGCAAAGTAATGTCTCTGCTTTTCAATATGCTGTCTAGGTTGGTCATAACTTTTCTTCCAAGGAGTAAGCTCTTTTAATTTCATGGCAGCAGTCACCTCTTGCAGTGATTTTGAAGCCCAAAAAAATAAAGTCAGTCACTGTTTCCACAGTTTCCCCATCTATTTGCCATGAAGTGATGGGACCAGATGCCATGATCTTCATTTTCTGAATGTTGAATTTTAAGCTAACTTTTTCACTCTCCTCTTTCACTTTCATCAAGAGGCTCTTTAGTTCTTCTTCGCTTTTTGCCATAAGGGTGGTGTCATGTGCATATCTGAGCTTATTGATATTTCTCCCAGCAATCTTGATTCCAGCTTGTGCTTCCTCCAGCCCAGGGTTTCTCATGACATACTCTGCATGAAGTTAAATAAGCAGGGTGACAATATACAGCCTTGAAGTACTTCTTTCCCTTTTTGGAAGCAGGCTGCTGTTCCATGTCCAGTTATTCATGCCCATGAACAGTATGAAAAGGCAAAAAGATAGGACACTGGAAGATGAACTCCTCAGGTTTGTAGGCGCCCAGTATGCTACTGGAGATCAGTGGAGAAATAACTCCAGAAAGAATGAAGAGGCAGAGCCAAAGCAAAAACAACACCCAGTTATGGATGTGACTGGTGATAGAAACAAAGTCTGATGCTGTAAAGAGCAATATTGCATAGGAACCTGGAATGTTAGGTCTATGAATCGAGGCAAATTGGGAGTAGTCAAACAGGAGATGGCAAGAGTGAATGTTGACATTTTAGGAATCAGGGAACTAAAATGGACTGGAATGAGTGAATTTAACTCAGATGACCATTATATCTACTACTGTGGGCAAAAATCCCTTAGAAGAAATGGAGTAGCCATCATAGTCAACCAAAGAGTCCAAAATGCAGTACTTGGATACAATCTCAAAAACACCAGAATGATCTCTGTTCATTTCCAAGGCAAGCCATTCAATATTACAGTAATTCAAGTCTATGCCCTGACCAGTAATGCTGAAGAAGCTGAAGTTGAACAGTTCTATGAAGACCTACAAGACCTTCTAGAACTAACACCCAAAAGAGATGTCCTTTTCCTTATAGGGGACTGGATTGAGAAAGTAGTAAGTCAAGAAATACCTGGAGTACACAGGCAAATTTGGCCTTAGGGTACAGAATGAAGTAGGTCAAATGCTAATAGAGTTTTGCCAAGAGAACACGCTGGTAATAGCAAACACCCTCTTCCAACAACACAAAAGATGACTCTACACATGGACATCACCAGATGGTCAATACTGAAATCAGATTGATTATATTGTTTGCAGCCAAAGATGGAGAAGCTCTATACAATCAGCAAATACCAGACTGGGAGCTGATTGTGGCTCAGGTCATGAAATCCTTATTGCCAAATTGAGACTTAAATTGAAACTATACTATAAAGCTACAGTAATCAAAACAGTATGGTACTGGCACAAAAACAGAAATATAGATCAATGGTACAGGATAGAAGGCCCAGAGATAAACCTACACACCTGTGGACACCTAATCTATGACAAAGAAGGCAAGAATATACAGTGGATATTCTCTCAGAGCTTTGCTCTCCTGTCTCTTGGTATTCCCATTCATCCCCAGATTATTTTCTTTCCCACACTACACACTACCTATCTATGGGCAACTTTATCAACTCTCATCTTCCAAATACAATACACATCTCTAGCTCTGTTCTCTCCCTGGAGCTCTTCCTATTGGAAACATTTTAAAACATCAACTTTTCCTTCCCAATTCCAACACACACACACACACACACACACACACACACACACACACACAAGCCTCCTTGATCCTTTCTTCATCTTCTCCATCTTGGTGAGTGGAACAAATTGCAGTCATTTTGTTAATGAATCTGCATTGAGAGCTACCAAGTCCTTATACTCATGAAGCTGATAATCAAAGCCCCAAACTTTAGGCATCCTATCTCCTCTTCCTCTTATTCCCCAGATCCAATCTTCATCAGGCCCTCCCATTCTCTCCCAGAAGTACAATTCTAACAACTGACCCCTTTTTCTCTGCCTCCTACTGAGTTAGTTCAAAGTCTCATTGTACTGCAACCACCTCCTAAATTGTATCCTGCTCATTTATCTCCTCCATTCTGAGAATGTAACTTAATCAAATTACTTCCTTGTAGAAAAACCTCCACAGACTCTCAGTTGCAATCTATAGCAATCAAATAGATTGGAATTTATAGTATTGCTTTAAAAGGGGATCATGTCATCTGCAAACAGAGAGAGTTTTACTTCTTCTTTTCCAATCTGGATTCCTTTGACTTGCCACGTGTACCCCAATGTTCATCGCTGCATTGTTTACAATAGCCAGGACATGGAAGCAACCTAGATGCCCATCAACTGACGAATGGATAAGAAAGCTGTGGTACATATACACAATGGAATATTACTCAGCATTAAAAAAAAAATTCATTTGAATTAGTTCTACTCAGATGGACGAAACTGGAGCCCATTATCCAGAGTGAAGTAAGCCAGAAGCAAAAACAACAATACAGTATATTAACACATATATATGGAATTTAGAAAGACGGTAACAAGAACCCAGCATGCGAGACAGCAAAAGGAATGCAGATGTATAGAATAGACTCGTGGACTCTGTGGATGAGGGTAAGGGTGGGATGATATGGGATAATGGCATCGAAACATGTTAATTTTCATATGTCTAATCAATCGCCAGCCCAGGATTGATTCTCGGGGCTGATGCATTGAGATTTCCCAGGGGGAGGGAGGAGGGAGGGAGGAGGGAGGGGGGTTCTGGAGGGGGAGCATATGTAAACCCATGGTGATATCATGTCATTGTATGGCAAAACTAATAAAAAAAAAATTACAAAAAAAAAAAAGGGACTTGCCACCGGAATCCAACCTCATTTTGTTTTATTCTCCTGCTCTAGAAGCCTGAATTGTTCCTCATCATTTTCTAGAATGCGCAGTGATAGGTCAGTTTTCCACACTACCCACTTTATGACATTCAGCTTCAGATCACCTGTTCTGGAAAGAGTTCACCAAGTCTTCAAGTAAACAAGTTTCTCTTTTCTTCCACTGTCCCGGAACTTTTTAAAGCTCACACTCTAGCACTTAGCAGGATTTGTCATAGTTAGTTATCTATATGTTAATCTCTTCTACAGTAGTATGAGCTCCTACATAAAGGGGCCTGGTTTACTTATGCACTGGTTTTCCTTAACATAGGGCCTATAGATAGGGTCAGTAAGCATTTGCTGAATAAATGAACCAATGTGTTAAAAAAAAAATGTAATTGAAGGTAGAGAGAACAGCATGTCCAAAGGACAGAAAAGGTATGTTGTGGTTTGGGAACATCTAGGGGCTCAATATGATTGGTGTTTATGACAGCTGAAACAAGAAAGAGTTTGGAAAAGTAGTTTGAGGAAAAGTAGTGAAGGAACTCATATATCAGGCTCAGTCTGGACTTTTTCCCATCAGTGATTAAGAGCCTATAATGGATTAGCCTCTAATTTTTATTTATTTTGCAGAGTCTTTTAAAATTTATTTATTTTATTTTTGGTTGTACAGGGTCTTCATTGCTGCCCACAGACTTTCTCTAGTTGCAGCAAGCAGGGGCTACTCTTTATTGTGGTGTACAGGCTTCTCAGTGTGGTGGCTTCTCTTACTGTGTGCAGGTTCTAGGGCACACAGGCTTCAGTAGTTGTGGTACATGGGCTTAGTTGCTCCACAGCTGTGGGGTCTTACTGAAGCAGGAACTGGACCTGCAGCCCCTGCATTGGCAGGCAGATTCTTAACCATTGGACCACCAGAAAGTCCCAGCCTCCAGTTTTTAGTTTGAAATTCTTACTATATAGTTTTTATGAGTTTATACTTTGAGATTCCTACTATATGATTTTTATTAGTTAGATTTTGGTAGCTGAAATGGAAACCACTCTAACTCATGCAAGTAGAAAGGAATTTATACTACAATATCAAGCAGTTTACAAAAACACTGGAAGGGGTAGAGGAGTAGCCTGGTCAGAGAATTTGGGTAAAACTCCCAGAACCACAAGACCTCTACCATAACAGGCAGTACTTCCATCTCCTATGCAAAGAGTCACCAAGTCAGGAAGTTTCTAATGTGGTCTACCATGATCTGTACCAACAAAAATGGATACCTCGCTGAACTCAGATCTAAATTCAAGTTTCACGTAACTTCATCTGGTTGACAGAACCCAAAGTGCATTTGAATCCTTAACTGCAAGAGAATCTGGAAAATATAATTGATAGATTCCCTAGCCTCTACAATGCTAGAATGAGATTAGAATAGACTCTGAGTGAGGCAGTTCACAGCTTTTATTTCCTAAGGATGTGTTACTTTGGGATCAAAGGCAGGCCATTGTTCCCTATATTACAGAAGTTATATTAGTCAACCTTTGCTGCAATAATGCCAGGTAACAAACAGCCCCAAATACCCCAGTGGCCTTTATACCAGACATCTACATTACTCTTGGGTCTTAGGTCAGTGAGGTGGTCTGATTCAGGTTTTGGGTTGGGGGTTTGGTCTCTTTAGGCTGCCTTCATGTTGAGGTCCAGCTGAAAGGGCAGCAGCACAGGGCGCATGCTCTTCCTGTTGCAGCTCCCAGAAATACAGACTCCTGAGAAAGAGGAAGCTTTTGATCATAGATGAAGTGAAACATCTAGGAGATTCGTTCCTGAACTCCAGAGTAGTGAAACAGTGCCTCTCACAAAGAAGTGAAAGAAGAACCAGGAAGCAGACACTAGCTGCCTTCAGAATCAGACAAGCCCTCAGGGTCTGGCACGTGACGACTAAGACAAGACACAGAGTCAGAGCCCAAGGATCTTGTGAGAAAAGCAGCTGGGAGAGGACGGTTTGCGGAGTGTCACACTGCCTCTATTATCCTTGTTTACTTCTTACTGTTCTCCTTGCTCTTTCATGTAATAAAGAGGTACTGAGCCCCTAGTGTGGACCAGGCTTTGGCTGAATGAGGGAGGCCACCATAAGCAAGACAGATGTTCCCTGGAGGGACAGGCTCTGGGGCCATCGCCACAGTGTGGTAGGTGTTGAGGGGTGTGGCACCCACCCAGACTGGAAGACTGAAGGAGAATTAGCCAAAAAGAGGAAAGAGTATTTCAAGAGTCCAGGAAAGATGGGAAAGCCAGGAGCACAGGAGAGAGGAGAGTGAGAAGCCACAGACAGGGTTGTGAGGTACACATCCCTGGACAGAGGAAAGATGGGCCCTGTCAGGACTAAAGGGTTTTCATTTGCTCCTCGGTACTTATGAAGGGATCTTTTTTTCTTTTTTAATTTGGAAAAACAACTATTAAAAAAAAAAAACAACTATGATCATACTTTAAAACAGATTTTATGATGTAAACTGCAGTATTCTTCCAAAGATTTGTGTCCTGACCATAAAAATGATTAAGATTTTTATGAATTTTATTTCTGAACTATGAAATGAGTAAATGATTAGTTTAATTAAATAATTCATATAAAGGAATAAAAAATTCTGTTGGTTTTACAAGTTACCATCTGTTTATCTATATATTTTAATTTACACATAAAAAATTCTTTTTTATTGAAGCATAGTTGATTTGCAATGTTGTGCTAATTTCTGGTGTATGGCAAATAACTCGGATATAGACAGAGAGAGAGATATTCTTTTTCGAATTCTTAAGAAGGTATCTTTGAGGAGATTTGTTTGGAGATTCCACATGTTACAGGACAATTATACCTGTGTGCCGCAACTACTGAGCCACAAGGTGTGGAATCTTCCTGGACCAGGGATTGAATCCACATCCCCTGCATTGGCAAGTGAACTCTTAATCACTGGATCAGCAGGGAAGTCCAGGAAAAATATTTTTAAATTATTTCAAAATGATTTTTGAAACTCACCTTCATAAATCCCTATGGGCAACACTCTCTTGTGTGTCTTTGGCTAAACTACCTTATCAGTGATTTTGAGGTAGTATAGATCTCTTAAACTGTATATGTAGAGAGTCAATAAACCATCTTACAGCATGAAAGAGAGATCTACTGTACAATTTAGTGCCTAGAATAGGTCAGTCAAATTATTACTGGCCCTAATTATCACCCCCATAGCTGTTAAATTCTTTACCTGCAGCAGAGTAGAACTTCAGAGGTGAGAAATTCTTTCCTGCCTTTGAAAATGCCAAGGGTAAAAACCAAAGGATTAACTTCCAATATGAACCTTAGAAACCAAACCTACACTGTACATGAAGACAGGCAGGCAAAGGGGAAAGCACCAGCAAATATGGAAAATAACTGATTGCAAAGTCAAAGATCTAATGTTGATATTATTTAGTAATTGCCTCCTACTGTGAAATGCGTTTATAAACGTGGGAGCTGTAACACTCAAAAGTAGCAAACAGTAAAAAGAGAAAACAAAAGAGCACGAAGAAGTCAAGAATAGCCAGTCACTATAGTATTTTTCTCTCACTCATTCTTTATTAAAATACGAGGAAGGGAAGCTGAGCTATCAATCAGACACATGGAGAAACATAATGAATAGAAGTGGGGAGATAGTAAGATCCTATAGAAGGGGCTGTTAACCAGAGATAGAAGGCTCTCAATGACTATCATTTTCTTTCAGAGAAGAAAGATGAAAGTGGACTCTGCAAAGGAAGAAAGAGATTTTCCCACCTTTTCTGTGAAGGGCCCACCTTCCCACACACTTCTCCCTCTCCTACCAAACCCACTGTTTGAAATTTCCACTAGCATCAATCTCATAGAAGGCATCAGCCTTTTAACCAAGTCAAGAGGGACTTCCCTGGTGGTCTAGTGGTCAAGACTCCATCCTCCCAATACAAGGGGCCCACGTTTAATCCCGGGTCAGAGAGCTAGAATCCACATGCCACAGCTAAAAGATCTCTCATGCCACAACTAAGACCCAGCACAGCCAATTAAATCTTAAAAAGAAATTTGAAAAAAGAAAATATAGAAAGCTGACAGATTCCCCTGGCTACTCAGAGAGCATTCATTTTCAATAAACATCACCTGTAGTCCTTCATAAATGAAATCCATTTTTAAAGCCAAGGTTCTGGCTTCTTTATTCTTTTGTTTTCCATTTCCCCTTATGCCTGCAGTAGAGACTTAAAGATGACTGGTGACTCATCAAACACACAGAGAACTATTTGAAAGATGTGGAAAGTCAAGTCTCTGAGCTCACACCGCTAGACTCCCGAAATGAAATGCGATGAACACCTTTCTCAGGAAATTTTAGCCCAGGGCTGAAGCACAAAACAGGAGACAAAGAGAAGGAGAAAGGAGAAATTAGAGGAAAAAAACAACTAGAATGCACACTAGTAAGGGTGAAATTAGAGGTACGTGTAGTTACATGATTTCAAGTCTAAATACTGAACCACTTTAAATTCTGTGGATGTTCTAGTAAGAGCCAAAGCCTCACCAACACATGACAAATGACCTTTACTTTCTTTCTTAGTGTGTCTGAATTTCCACAAGGAGTTCGATTTGTTTCTATACTATGAGCATCTGTATCTATATAGAAACCAAACAGAATACTGGGAAAGATTAAATGAGAAAATTGACAGTGGAGGATTCTCTACTGAGGGAGGGGACAGTGTCCTTTGCTGTGGTCACAGATTGTCCCTGGAGGCGATGCCCACTAGCACAAAAGACACAAAGGAACATCCCCATGCTCTTTACCAAAGTGGTTATTGTGAGGTCATCTCTTCTTCTAGCATTGCTGATTTAATGGGAGGATAAGCCTTTATATCTACTGATGTGTTATGTAATTAAATTTATCATAAAGACCTACAGTGTCTTCTATAGTCTTGTCCCAGGGCTTAAAATCCAGAAACCATGATATTAACAAAAGTAACTGTATTATGTTCTTACTTCCATATCACAATGGAATGGAATGTAAGAGAGTTTCTAATGCCCACTACCCTGCTCTGGCTGTTGGTCTGGGACAAGGATGGAAAAGCTGCAGCACACAGAAGTGGGCATGGAAGAGACAGTTCACAACATGAACTTGAGTCTGTCTTTTACTCACTGGATGGACTTCGGGAAATTGCCAAATATTTCCAGATTTCAGTTTCTTTATTTACCAAAGTGAAGGGAATAGTACTGATATTGTTTGGGTTTTGGAAATAGTCAAATAACACATGTGAAAATCATATATTGCCTAGTACATGGTCTATGCTCAGAATTAGTTATTATTAATATGTCAGCATTCATTATGATCACCATTATCATCAGACTTTTTTCAGGGTTCTGGCAAGAATCAGAGGGGCAATTTGAAGAAAGTCCAATAAGAAGATTTTTTTACAAAGGCAATAAGGCAAGGTGTAGGGAAAGCATGGGGGACTGTGCAGTGCCTTGAGACTATTGTGACCCCTGAACCCTAAGCCTCAAGGAACCCACAGAAGTAAGACTGTGAGGGAGAATGACTTGCAGGATCTGCAATTCCTCCCAAGGAAGAGGCTGGGGAATAAATACTCAGCCTCACTCTCCTCTGGAGTAGGAAATGGCAATCTGTTCTAGTATTCTTGCCTGGAAAATTCCATGGACAGAGGAGTCTGGTGGCCTGCAGTCCATGGGGTCACAAAGAGTCAGACATGACTGAGTGACTGAGCACCCTCACTCTCCTCCTGCGTCTCCCCAGCCTCCAGTCAGTATATTTCATTGGCTACCACAATGGAAGGCCAGAGGATGAAAAAGCCCTATAGGATTCAGCCTCCCAGGGCTCAGACCAGAATAAGGAGGTGGAGGATCATATAGGAGGTCTCAGCTTAAATTCATATCTGTGAAACGACAATGTTAAATGACCAAGCTCAGCCATTAACTTAGTGCTTATGACAGTATCTAGCATTTGGTGACTGCGCAAGAAATATTTTTAAATAGTTAAATAAATTGCTCTGTGGTCAGATTCTTGTCCTTTTGGATACAAAACCTACTTTCTCCACAATATGTAAGGTAGGTAAATTATTTATTATTTCTTATTTAGGTTTAAGCTTTAGTCTGAAAATAAGGTCAATTACAGTAAGTCTGAGAGTCGAGTAACTGAAATTAGGAAGCAGTATTTGGATCCAGGGCTGTATCAAGAGGCAGATGATGAATCCTTCAAACACCACACATACACACACTTGGCTGACAATGTGGACAATGGTTGGGTTGTGTTTTCAGTCTCTCAAGCCATAACATGTGTGGATGAAGAGTCATCATGGTTACGACATCTGAGCAAGCGGCTGAAAATTCAAGCCCACTCAGCTCACATTTTCCTTTGCTAGAACATGAAGGGGGAATTCGCTGCTGACTTCGGAGTCAACGCTGACAGACGGTTTCCCATGAAAAAACAACACCATGTAATGCTATAGCTCGCTTTGCGGTCATGGAGTGAAAACATCACCCAAGAAGATACCCAGTGGGGATAGTTTTACTACTTGGCACAGTCAGGGACCTGAACCAGTTAAAAGCAAAGCCCTACATGAAGGAATCTATGCTTACTTTGAGATGTATTTGAATTCTATATATCCGTTAATCCAAGATTTAACATGTTTTTAAAGTTTTACATAGAGTGAAAGAAGAAGCAAGGGTGGAGATAAATTTGAAGAGCATGACAACTGATCTTGTAAGTGAACCATGCTTCCTGGTAATGTCCATAGCCCAGACATCAGCAACTCCGGGAGGGGGCACTGTCTCTGTCATCCTAACCACTTCCTTGCATCACCAGAGCCATCAGAAAGTCTCAAAGTACAGGAAGGACTCTTTCTAAATTTTACAGGAAGGAAAATTGAAAAAAATATAATTTTAGATTTTATCAACTATAAATCAACTACCATAATCTTCATCAATGTAATCTCTGCAAGCAAACAACTATTACAGGAGAAATCATATCTTTGAATATTCCCACTTTCTATGCTTTAAAGATAAGACATAATAAATGAAAAAGAATGAAACTGGATCACTATCTGACACCATACACAACAAAAATTTACTAAAAATGGATTAAAAGCCTTGAACATAAGACCTGAAACCATAGAACTCCTAGAAGGAAACATAGGCAGTAGTATCTCCTTGACAAAGGTCTTGATCATTTTTTTTGGATTTGACACCGAAAGCCAAAGCAGCAAAAAGCAAAAATAAATAAGTGGGACGTTGTCAAACTAAAAAGCTTATTCATGGCAAAACATTAAATAAACAGAATGAAAAGGTAACCCGTTGAGAGAAATATTTTCAAATCATATGTCTAAAGAGGTTAACATCCAAAATATATTTTTAAAAATTCATACAACATAATAACAAAAATAAAGGAATAAACTTAAAAATGGTCATAGGATACAAACAGGATTTTTCCAAGGAAGACATACAGATGGCCAACGGCACCTGCAAATTTTGTCAACATCACTAATCATCTGGCAAATGCGAATAAAAACCAAAATGAGCTATCACTTCACATCCATTAGAATGGCTATCATTAAAAAGTCTACAGGTAACAAATGCTGGCAAAGATGTGGAGAAAAAGCAAACCCTGTGTACTGTTAGTGGCAATGCAAATTAGTGCAGCCGTAGTGGAAAATGGTATGGAGGTTGCTCAAAAAGTTAAAATTAGAACTACTATATGATCCAACAATCCCACTTCTGAGTATTTATCCATAGGAAATGGAAACACCAAATCAAAAAGTTAGATGCACCCCTATGTTCGTTACAGCATTATTTACAATAGCCAAAGCATGGAAGCTACCTAAGTGGTCATCAGTAAATGAACGGACAAAGAAAATGTGAAATACACACATATAAGCACACACTAAGGGATATTATTTAGATAAAAAGACAGATATCTTGTCATTTGTGACAGCATAGATGGACCTTAAGAGCATTATGCTAAGTGAAATTAGACACAGGAAAACAAATGCAGCATTATCTCCCTTATACATGGAATTGGAAAAAAAAGAAAACAAAACAAAAAAACAACCAACTAAACTACCAAAACCTGAACTCTTGGATTCAGAAAACAGATTGGTGGTTGCCAGCGAGGTGAGTGGAATCTGGGGTCAGGGGAAAGGATGGGAGTGGCCAAAATGCATGAAGAGAACCAGAATATACAAAGTTCTAGTTATGAAATAAATAAGCCCTGGGGATGGAATGGTGAATATAATTAGCATGTTAACTAGACTTCTTGTGGTGATCATTTCACAATATATACACAGCAACACACTCCAGTATTCTTGGAGAATCACATGGACAGAGGAGACTGATGGGCTACACGCCATAGAGTTACAGAGTCAGACACAACTGGTGACTTAGCACACATGCACACACAAATATTAAATCATGTTGTCCATCGGAAAATAATGTCAATTTAATGTCAACAGGGCTTCTCTTGTGGTTCAAATAGCAAAGAATCTGCTTGCAATGTCAAAGTTGTTGTTCATTCGCTAAATTGTCTGACTCTTTGTGACCCCATGGACTGCAGCACGCCAGGCTTCCCTGTCCTTCACTCTCTCCGGGAGTTTCCTCAAACTCAAGTCCATTGAGTCGGTGATGCAATGTGGAAGACCTGCGTTCAGTCCCTGGATTGGGAAGATCCTCAGGAGAAGGGAATCGCTACCCACTCCAGTATTCTTGCCTGGAGAAGTCCACGGAGAGGAGTCTGGTGGGCTACAGTCCATGGGGTTGCAAAGAGTCAAACATAACTGAGTGACTAACACACTATGAAAAGATTAAAAATGGTCAACATTAAGAGGTACAAACTACTATGTATAAAATAAATAATCTGAAAGGATATATTGTACAGCACAAGCAGTATAGCTAATGTTTTATAACAACTTTAAGTGCAGTATAATCTATAAAAATATTGAATTACTATGTTGTATATCTGAAAATAATATAACATTGCAAATCAACTATACTTCAACTTTTAAAAAAAGAAAGTTAAAAAAAGGTCAATACTGTGTTTACAGCATAAAACCTATTTGATGTAGATTTTAAAGGCTCTCTCTTGCTGTAATATTTTTTAATCATTTCCAACATTATTGCCTAGACCACATGAGACTACACACTTCGAGAGAATCAATATTTGCCTGCTTAGCCTCCCATTACTGGTCATCTTCACACTTATCTAAAGTGCTTCCTCAGAAAATTTGTAAAGAAAAAAGATAAAGACTTCTGTAAAGAATAAAACTTATTTTAAATAAACTATTAATTTTAGAATAGCTTTAGATTTACAGAAAAGTTGCAGACAGTACAGAGGATTTCCTTAGATTCTGTGCCTAGTTGCCTTGTCATTGAGATCTTATATATGATTCCTTTGTCACAACTCATGAACAGATGCTGACATATTAACTGAAGCCCATGCTTTAGTTGGATTTTAGACACTTTTTAAAAGAAATTTTTCCATGGGAAATAGGGTATTAAAACTCTGGGGGAAAATATTTCACACCTATATGTATGGATTTTGACCTCAACTGTTCATTTTATCTGATGTATTTTACTACTGATTCAGAATATCTCAGGGACAGTGGACCAGAAGACAGCACATCTATCTGGAAAAATGTATTTCAGCCTTAACTTTGCTCTGCCTTAGAAAAATCACTCAAACTTTCTTTGAGCCTAAATTCTGTTACAACATGAAGACATTGAGCTTAGTGATCTCTTAAACTTCTTCTGACTTGAAATCCTGTGATTATGGAACACTTGAAAACATTTTAATGTTTTCATGGCAAAGATTCAAAATTTAGGGTTGGAGGATTATAACTCTGACTTTGTTACCAACTTTTAAATTAGTTTTTATATTTCTCAATTTCTAAATTTGCTCTGAGGCTAATAGTGCCAACAAGTGTGTTAAGAAGCCTCGGGGCATAAATATCTTCACTTGCAAATGTGGCTAAAACTTATAAAATTTACAATATCCAGGAAATTAGCTGATAGCACAAAATACTAGAAATTCTCATTCAGTGTTTACTCAGATAGTGTCCCATTCTCATTTCACATCACGTCATTCTTTGTCCTAACTTACCCATTAAGTTATGAATAATAGCTTAATGTAAAGAGATCTATTTTTCTTTTCCTTTAAAATAGAAAAGTAGACTGTACATTCCAGTAAACAGGTTAGTTAAAATTTTTCAGCATAGATGAAAGAGTGCTAAAATATCACACCAGAATTTTACTAACAATGTAAAAGCCAACTTTTTAATGCCCCACTGTAGACTCAATGGACATGAGTTTGACCAACTCCAGGACTTGGTGGTGGTCAGGGAGGCCTGGCGTGCTGCAGTCCATGGGCTTGCAAAGAGTCAGACACAAATGAGTGATGGAACTGAACTGTAGACAAAATATTGTCTTACTGATTTAAGAGTGAAGAAATGTTATTTAAAAAAGACATAGTTAGCATGTATGAATTTTTTTTTTAAGTCACCAGCTTTGGTTGTTCCAACACTAGAAAACTCATAAGAAAAAAGGAGAAGTAACATGTTCACTAATTTGAAGAAAAGAAAGCATGTACTTGTTTTCATAAAAAATCAAATGAGCACCTTTATGGAAATAAGGGTTACATAGGAAGAACATAATTTCATGGTCCAAGAAAAAGGACTTGTTGACAGTTGAAAGGGAAAATTCCCAGCTCTTTCAAGGCCTTTCCTTTGCCCTTAAGGGGAATTACACATTTGCAAAACCTAAGTAGTCATGTACAGATATGAGAGTTGGACCAAAAAGAAGGCTGAGCACCAAAGAACTGATGATTTTGAATTGCGGTGCTAGGAAAGACTCTTGAGAGTCCCTTGGACAACAAGGAGATCAAACCAGTCAATCCTAAAGGAAATCAATCCTGAATATTCATTGGAAGAACTGATGCTGAAGCTCAGGCTCCAACACTTTGGCCACCTGATGCAAAGAGCCAACTCACTAGAAAAAGACCCTGATGCTGGGAAAGACTGAAGGCAGAAGGAGAATGGAGCAACAGGGGATGAGATGGTTGGATAGCATCATCGACTCAATGGACATGAGTTTGAGCTAACTCTGGGAGTTGGTGAAGGACAGAGAAGCCTGGCACGCTGCAGTCCATGGGGCCACGAAGGGTGGATATGACTTAGCAACTGAATAAGTGGCATTCACTGGCTGTAGAAATGAAAACATTTTTACTTCAAGTGATCTCTTGAAGCATCTCCCTCTTCAAAAAAAATTAAAATTAAAAAAATATATATATATATATCTACTCTTGAACCTTAAACAAGGACAACATGAGTTTGAACTGTACAAGTTTGCTTATATGTGGATCTTTTTGTGGTTGGCTGAATACAGGGAGTGGGGACTGGTGCTTCTAACACCCTGTTATTCAAGGGTCAACTATACACATATGTAAGTGTGTGTGTGCATGCTCAGCTGTGTCCGACTCTTTGCAACCCCATGGACTGTAGCCCACCGGGCTCTTCTGTTCATGGAATTTTCCTGGCAAGAATACTGGAGCAAGTTGCCATTTCCTCCTCCAGGGGATCTGTGCGACACAAAGATTGAACCCATGCCTCTTGTGTCTCCTGCTTTGGCAGGTAGATTCTTTCCCACTGAGCCACCTGGGAAACCCAGATATATACATATACATATATGTATATGTAACTTGTGCTCATGAATACACTCAAATGTACTCTTAACTTGACAGTACAGCCAAATCAGGATGTGCTACTTAATTTAGTCCCAACTAAAGGAGGGA
This sequence comes from Antilocapra americana, assembly GCA_007570785.1. NCBI lineage: Eukaryota > Metazoa > Chordata > Mammalia > Artiodactyla > Antilocapridae > Antilocapra > Antilocapra americana. Next base: position 16,914,613 of record ML663562.1, on the reverse strand, counting down.
CTGTTCAGTGGAGGCAAGCTCAGTGAACAAGACACAAAGAACATTTTTATAAGCATCCAGTAATAGCCATATGAAAGTGAAAGTGTAAGTCGCTCAGTCATGTCTGACTATTTGTGACCCCATGGACTGTACAGTCCGTGGAATTCTCCAGACCAGTACAGTCCATGGAATTCTCCAGGCCAGAACACTGAAGTGGGTAGTCTTTCCCTTCTCCAGGGGATCTTCCCAACTCAGAGATCTAATCCAGGTCTCTCGCATTAGAGGCAGATTCTTTACGAACTGAGCTATCAGGAAGCCAATAACCATATAGTCTTTTTTATGTATATATTTTTCCATTTTATAGCCTTAGCATCTGGGAGGGCCTCTGAGTAAAAAGGAAAGATTTTATTTTTGGAAACATCTAGGCCACACTATTTACAGTTGTATAATACTGGATATTGGATTTTATCTTAAAAATGCAGACAAAAAATCTATCACAAGATTGTTATAAAAGCTGAGTACAATCATGTCAAATACCTGACAGAGTACTCTGAGTTTTCGTTACCTTTATGTACCTTTTATATTCACCATTTAATTTGTGATGTAAACACTGGCAAAATTGAGCTGACTATCTCTCAGGCTTCGTGGAATACCTACCTATCTCTCTTTAGTATTGTTTATCTTCATGTTTACTGGTGAGTGCTCCACAGAAAACTCTTAGAGGAAAAACAACGAATTCACAACTATATCTCAACATAGCATCAAAACTTACTTTTAAAAAGAAGTTTCCTCTACTCTAATCTCAAAAGATACATTCACCCCAATGTTCATAGAAGCACTATTCACAATTGTCAAGATATGGAAGCAACATAAATGTCCATCAACAGAGGAATGGATAAAGAAGATGTAGTGCATATATACAATGGAATATTACTCAACCATGAAAAAGAATGAAATGATGCAATTTGCAGCAGCATGGATGAATTATCACACTAAGTGAAGGAAGCCAGAGAAAAACAAATGTCATATGACATCACTCAGGTGGAATCTAAAATATGACACAAATGAATTTATTTATAAAACAGAAACAGACTCACAGACATAAAAAACAACTTCTGATTACCATAAGGGAAAGGGGAAGGGAAGGTATAAATTAGGAGTATGGAATTAACAGATACACACCATTGTATATAAAATAGATAAACAACAAGGATTTAATGTATAGTACAGGGAACTATATTTAATATCTTGGAATAACCTGTAATGGAAAAGAATCTGAAGCTGTATACCTCAAACACAATATTATAAATTAACTACAGTTAAATTTTTAAAATTAAGCTATAACATAAAGTGAAATATGAAATATAAAAAAATAAAATAAAATTTCTCCTAGAAACAAGGTACAACTTTGAAACAAATTCTATATATTTCATCTAGTTATAATTATTGGCATTTAATGTATACAATATAAATTGTAAATAAACAATTGCAAAGTAAATAAATTCTGTGTTGAAACCCTATACCTGAGGTCCTGAGGTTTTAAAAATAACTTCAAGAACAAGAATTTAACCAACAATCAATTTTTCATAAAGAAGGGATCAGACAGAATGAAATATTGGAAACTAGAGACATTCTAAAGGTTTTCCTTTTGTAAAATCTCCCCAGATAAACTTTTTAATAAAGCAACAAAAATAACTAATAGGAATACCACATTTTAAATGATACAGAGTTTTGAAATCGTCAAAAGTAAAGGATAAAATGTAAACAACCTAAACAATAAATAAAAAAATGTTTTTTAAATGTTTCTCATCTCAAAAAAATTAAACCATACAGAAAGATACAAAAAAGAATCAACATATGAAATATTAACACCAGAGCTAACCTCTTAGTAAACATCTTTCTAGATAGTCCTCTCTAAATACATATAGGAGATCACACTCTTTATAACTTGTGATTTCCATGTAATACGTTTGGGACATTTTTTGAGGGCAATACATACAGATTTTTAATATTTAACACTGCAGAGTATTTCACTGTAGCTATTTTACATAATTTATAAGAATCAGTTTATTTTTATTGCAGAATTTTTAGTTTCTTTTCCATTTTTTGCTATTAAAATAATGTTCCAATTAACATCTTTACATGAGCATCTTTTGGCATACAATTTCCTAGAATACAGATTCCTAGGCCAAATGTTACACACATTTTTAATTTTGGTATATATTTCCAAAAGGGCTTATTAGAAAGCTTATACCAGTTTAAACACTGGAGAAGAATTCAGCCAATAGCCACATACAAATTTTCTTTAAAAAGTGCATTAGATTGTTGGTGCTTTAAAATTAAGAAAATAATCATATGTGAAATGAATTGCCAGCCCAGGTTTGATGCATGATACAGGGTGCTCAGGGCTGGTGCACCAGGATGACCCAGAGAGATGGAATTGGGAGGGAAATGGGAGGGGGTTTCTGGAAGAGGAACACATGTACACCCATGGTGGATTCATGTCCATGTATGGCAAAACCAACACAATATTGTAAAGAAAAAAATCTTTCTTGAATTTGTTACAATAAAAAAAATTGAGAATGGGGTGTAGGGTTTGACTTAACTACTTCTGACCACTCCTAAAGCTGTCAGATTAAATAACATTAACTAGATAGAACAACGAAAACGTCTTCAGTTGTATATCCAGGACAGATAACATAATGGGAGGTAATGATGAAAACAACTTCCATTTGGGTTGCACTTGCCAGTTATACTTTCACCTCAATTGTGTCATTTGATATTTCAAACATTCTGTAAGATGGGCCAGGCAGGAATCATTAACTTCATTCTATAGATAAAGAAACTAAAGTGAAGAGAGGTCACTTCCCAATATTACACTGCTGAGAGGTTTCAGCTTTGATCCACTGGCCTGTCTTCTCCTCAGTGGGCCGTGTCTTTGAAACTGCACCCTAGTTTTCACTTTTTTATGGTAGGGGAGTAGGGGGTTCCCATGATGGAGATGGTACCCAGCTATCCGTGTCAACTTGAACTCTATAGCTCTTGAAAGATGTGGGTAGGTATTCTTCTTTCCCACTGTAGGAGTCAGTGCTGTGTATCACTGAAGTAATTGCATTGGACCTTCCTCATAGTAATCCAGCCCCTACTTTTGCCAATGGATTTTTGGTTTGTATCCACACTCAGTTGCTCAGTTGTGTCAGACTCTTTGCAAGCCCATGGTCAGTAGCCTGCCAGGCTCCTCTGTCCATGGGATCCTCCAGACAAGAATGGTAGAATAGGCAGCCATTTCCTCCTCCAAGGGATCTTCTTGACCAACCTGCATCTCCTGTGTCTCTTGCATTGGCAGGCAGATTCTTTGCAACTGAGCCACTTGGGAAGCCCTTTGGGTTTGCATACTGACTAGGTATAGAAATGGGACAAAGAATCATAGCTGTCCATTGGAGAGGAAGTCGTCAGCTTTCTGTTCATCATTTCTTGATTTCTTTCAATTATGCATGTATAGTAAGCAACACCTTTCTTGGCTACACAATAAGAAATACCATATTGCTATCCTTATGATCCCTAAGATCCCTTTGAACCAGCCCTCTTGGTTGTCATTCAATCCTTGCTGCTCATTATGGTCATCACTCCCATTTCTTTCTCTTTTTTTAACCTTACTTGTTAAATTTTCATTTAATATTGGAGTATACTTGATTTATACTGCTGTATTAGTTTGAAGTATACAGCAAAATGATTCAATTATACATATTGTTGTTGTTGTTTAGTCACTCAGTCATGTCCGACTCTTTGTAACCCCATGGACTGCAGCACACCAGGCTTCGCTGTCCTTCACCATCTCCCAGAGTTTGCCCATCCAAACATCTCATCCTCTGTCGTCCCCTTCTCCTGCCTTCAGTCTTTCCCAGCATCAGGGTCTTTCTAATGAGTCAGCTCTTCACATCAGGTGGCCAGAGTACTGGAGCTTCAGCTTCTACATCAGTCCTTCCAATGAATATTCAGAGTTGATTTCCTTTAGAATTGACTTGTTTGATCTCCTTGCAGTCCAAGGGATTCTCAAGAGTCTCCTCCAACATCACAGTTCAAAAGCATCAATTCTTCAGTCCTCAGTCTTTTTTATGGTCCAACTCTCATATCCATACATGACTACTGGAAAAACCATAGCTTTGACTATACAGACCTTTGTCAGCAAAGTAAAGTCTCTTTTTTTTTAATGTGCTGTCTGGGTTTGTTATAGCTTTTCTTCCGAGGAGCAATCTATTCTTCTTAAAATGCTTTCCCCATTTAGGTAATTATAGAATACTGAGCAGAGCTCCCTATGCTATACAGTAGATCCTTGGCTTTCTATTATAGATATAGTAGTGTGTATACATAAATCCCAAACTCCTAATTTATTCCTCCCCCCTTCACTTTTATTTCTTTTTGAAAATTAACTGCTGCCACCTGCCTTCTGCTGAGACCCTGTTAGTAGAGAGTAGTATCTTATCATCAGCCCAACCCTCGGAATCCAGTGACCACTAAGCTTTTCAACAATGCCAATGCCCCTCAAATAAAAGTTAATGTCAGCCTTTCCCTTGGAAAGCCTTGAACATAAAGAGTGCCACCTTCCTCCCTGCAACATTAAGGCTTGGGTGAAAGCCTTATGAAACCTCACTTAAGTCAATCTTACTCTATTCAAGCTGCTATAATGGAATACCACAAACTGGATGACTTAAAAACAACATAAACTTATTTCTCACAGGCTAGGAAGTCCATGATCAAGACACCAGCATGGTCTGTGTTCTGATGAGAGTCCATTTCCAGCCATCTTTTTGCTGTGTCCTCACATGGCAGAAATGGCAACCCACTCCAGTATTCTTGCCTGGGAAATCTTGGCGGGCTACAGTCTATGGGGTTGCAAGAGTCAGACACGATTTAGTGATCACCCTACCATGTGGCAGAAGGGAGTGTGGGAGTTCTCAGGGGTCTTCTTTACAAAGGCACTAATCCCAGTTGTAGGAACCCTGCCCTCATGATCTAACTGCCTCCAAATACTGTTACACTGGGCCATAGGATTTAACATGTGAATTTGAGGAGGACACAATCATTCCATCTATAGCACCCATAACCATTGCCTGAAGGCTGTCTCTGGTGTGGAAGAAGTATAACCTTTCAGGCCAGGCAGAAGGGCAGTTATCCAGAAGAAGAAGGTGTTTCCAGTTAGCACAACTCCCAGCAGCCAGAGTTGGGTGCACCAGCTCAGAGAAGAGATCTGGATCCACAGGATCCAGAGAGAGAATCCACGGGATCTGTTATATTTTTATCGGTCACTTTTGGAAAATTCTAGGGAGTCCACACTAATTTTGGAAACTGGTAAATAAAGCAAAATAGCTAAACATTTATCCTCCTTGTTCTCTAAGAATTATACTACTAGATAATGAAATAGTTGATGAAAGTAACATTCTTCTTAAGGAAATATTATGGCTAATGAATGAAGAGAAAAGGAAACATTAGTATATCACCATTTTATAACCCCTGCTGAATTCATGGGTCTAAATATTCAGCATCAAAGCAACAAACTTCATAAAGAGTTATCAGACATTATATATATTCTAATGGAAGAAAGACATAGCTCCCTATGAAGTGTTCTTGCCAATAAAATTGATTCTGACTCTAATAAAGCCCCTCTATCCAGCTGCCAATTCACAGGAAATATGAAGAACACAGGAACCTATTAAACACCCTTTCATCAAAATTCAGAATGTGAGATAATATACTGGATCAATGAATTTTTTTCAGAAAATAAATCTCCAAAAAACAGATGAAAGGAAACCTATTTATTAAAAGAGATCTATTTATTTAGAGACTTAAGATCATATCAACTAATTACAAGATATGAACCTTATTTCAATCCTCATATTAACAAACTATAAAAAATAATTATAGAATATAATAAACAGTTACTGACAGTGTTGTTTTGTTTTGCTCCAACCACTCTGGGCTTCTTGCTGCTCCTCAGACAGGAGGAGATTCAAGCATACTTCCAGTTCAACGTCCTTACATTTGCTGTTCAAGTTGCCAGAAATTCGCTTACTAGACATCACTGTGGCTACTTCTCTCATAGCTTCAAAGGCTTTTCTCAAAGTCATCTTCTGCAAAAACCCTCCCCATCTCCCCAGATACAAAGTCAACCCTCTCTTTCCATTGTCAACAGTTTGCATCTTCCTTCCTTTATTTTTTCTCCTCAGCATTTATAATTATGTCATATTCCTTATACTTTATTTATCTTCTTTATCGTCTACTCCGCAAACTAGAATGTAGAACAGTAAATTTTTGATTGGTCTACCTAGATGATTCCCAGTTTTTATTAGGTCCCTAGTAAATATTTGTTGAATATTGAGTGAACATAGGTGAATCATGGCAAAAATAATACTTAAAGAAAAGCAAATTGCTATATAAATCATTTTATAGAGCTAAAACAACTAAAAATAAAAATATATATATACATGTGAAAAACCATGTGTGTCTATGGGCACACCACCATGCACACAGAAGAGACGATAAAAACAAAACTCATATGGTTGTTACCAGAGGCAGAATAAGCATGGGAACAAGTAGGTTGTAACTTCATAGGAAGATTTAAGTTATTCTTAATATTCTTTATCTCATGTTGAGAGTGGATTCATAGATGTTTATTATATTTTTGATTAATTAAAAACTGAAAGAAAAGCAACATAAAATAATACTAAATCTTCACAAAATAATATTCATAAAAAAGAAAAATTTAGCACAGCACCATGTAAAAATACTATTAAAAATCCTAAATAAAGTGCTATGTGTTACAATCAAGAAAGCTTTATCCCAAGACTACAAAGGTAGATGAGTGTTATGTAATCTATTTCTATAATTCAATAAAGAAAAAATTACTCCTATAATCTGCCATAATAATATTTAATAAAACTCAAAATTCACTGAAAAAATAACTTTAAAAAATAACTCAAGTGAACCAATTATATATATATATGTCTCAGAGCTTTAATTTTAAGATTGAAGATTTAAATTGGCATACTCCATTTTGTTCCTTCATGAAAAGTTTTCTTGTTCTTGCTTTGTGTTTTACATAAACCACCAATATGATGTCTGAATCATCGATCTTTAGAAAACAGAGCCTAAGGCAAAGCTTACTAGCACATTATTAAGGGATATAATTCTTAAGTCACAGCACTAAGCAAGGCAGGAAATGGACAAGTAAATACAAGACGGTGCATTGCCAAACTTCACAGCTTCACAAGAAAGCACAACCCATTGCATCACCACATAGGACATATCCAGAGAAGTCTGAGGGCACTATTGTTCCTGGGAAGAGCTCCTCTCCCACCTTCTGTCTCTCACTTGGTCCAAGTTAGCCACAAGAGCATTAATGTTTTAATGTTCCCTCTCCCACCCATACCCCCACCCACATTTCTAGGCTCTGCTCCCCAGCATTGTTGGAATAGCAGCTGACGGAGTGAGATCCTACACTGCAGCAGTATGTCTCTTCCAAATTAGGAGGAAGAACTAAGAACTACTGTGGCTCAACATCAGCAAAGACAATGGTGATTGGATCAAGAGCAGTCTTCATCCCAGGGCAGGCTTAGACAGATGGCAGTGTCAGGAGACAAGGTGGCAGTGGCAGCCACGAGGGCTCCTGCTGAGTAATGGATGAAGCCCAGGAGGTGGGTAGAGATGAACAGCTCTAAGGAGATACATGAACTGGCACAATAGGAAAAATCTTTAAAGGATAAAAATATGTTAGAATTTGGAAACCAAATAGGTTAATGGTATCTCACTTAACAGACTAAAGATAGCCAAACCCTTAGTGGGAAGTGTGGGAAGCTGAATAACCAAACCACTGGGACAAACTGATACCCTGAGACACCTAGGAAAGATGTAGGCAAAGTCCACCTCCTTCCCAGAATGATTTTCCTAGCCACCCCATCACCATCCTTGCTATCATCAAGCAATAAACTGCCTGAGAAATAGTTTTTATTTACAACACAGCTGGTTTTTTAAAAGCTCAAGAATTAATATTGCCCGTTCCTCTTGGAACTGGAGTGAAAGTTAATGATAGGAAAGCTGGAGCAAGGAGAATTGAGTGAAAATTCTTTCTTTGAAAAACAACTAAATTCTTAAATTCCCTCTTCCACACTAAGCTGCTAAGTGAGTGTCCCATCCTTAAAAGAAGTCTTGCAATTTAATCTCTGAAGAGGGTAAAATAAAGGGTTTCTCAGTTGGGGAGTACAGTTGAACAGTAGGCAACTATCCTTAAAATGCTACGTATTCAGTTGTGTCTGACTCTTGGCAACCCCATGGACTGTAGCCCACCAGGCTCCTCTGTCCATGGGATTTGCCAGGCAAGAATATAGGAGTGGGTTGCCATTTCCCTCTCCAGGGAATCTTCCCAATCCAGGGACTGAACCCAAGTCTCTTGTGTCTCCTGCATTGGCAAGCAGATTTTTTATCGCTCTGCCACATGGGGAATAAATTAACTTAACTATATTGAATGCAAAATACTGACACTGCTGGCCCCTAGCCTAGTCTTAACATGGTTTACACAAGGTTTGCAGCCAATCCTCTACCTTCCAGGGAGGAGATTAAAAGATTCTTCCCTGGCAAACCTGAGTAGTCCAAGATAACACTCAAGTTCCTCAACAATGGCCTGACCACCCTAATAGTAAAACTCAGTGTCAATAAACTCCACCTTTCTAATCCCTCACTCTTAATCATGAGTAGACAGGCAACTATTGTGAAATACATCTGACTTGTAACTTTGAAAATAAAAGCCAAGAAAAAAATAATAAGTTGAAAAAAGAGACCAAGTTTTTTTTTTAATATTCAAAAATCTATCATTATTATCCCAAGAAAAATAAATGATTTTGCATCCATAAAGAATGAACAGGATAACTTAAAAAAAAGAATATCCAGAAGGTAAATAAATAGAGAAATTCGGTGAGAGGGAAACATGATAAAATAAAGAAAATTTCCCAGATGAGGTGGACATTTGCAGATTAAATGCATTTATTAAAAGCCCAACAGAATGGGCAAAATAGATTGACACCAAGGTACAGTGTGGTAAATTTTCTGAATATTGAGGACAAAAAGAAATTTCTAAAAGATTAATAGATTTTAAAAAATAAAGACCACCTACAATGAATAAAAAATCAAAATGGCTTTGAATTTCTAACAACACTCATACCATAATACATTGGAGTAAGGTTTCCGAAATTCTGAAGAAAAATAATCTTAGCCCATACCACTATACCCCATTGAATTATCACACCACTATACCCAGCTGAACTATCAATCAAAAGGGAGCATGGAGTAAAGAATATTTTGAGATGCCAGAACTCAAAAATTTTACTTTTTTCTCATAAACTTTTTCAGTATGGTTTTAGGAATTGTGTTTTACCAAAATTAACAAAGAAAAGAAATACACGGAGCATAGAAACAGAAGAACCCATTCTGAAAAGGCAAAGGAAACCTCTAGAATGATGGTGAAGGTAAATCCCAAACTGAATGTTGTATACCAGGGATAGTACAAAACCAGGACACATTAGAATAGGCTGGAAAATATGTGACTGAGGAAAGGGCACACATGCGTGGCTACAGTCTCTGCCAAACTAAAAAAAAAAAAAGTGAATGTTGATGGTACAATGACAACTACATGACTGAAACCAATTGATAAAACACTAAAGAATTATGTTCTTAAAAACTGGTTACACAGAAAGAATATCATATCTTTCTTTTAATTGACATTTGAGTAAATGCCTTATCATCTTTATAGACCACAATGTAGCAGAAAACACAGATCTGCTTGAATAAGAATTCTAATATATGGGGAATTCCCTGGTGGCCCAGTGATTAAGACTCAGTGCTTTCACTGCCATGAAATTATACCTGGGTATAATCCCTGGTTGGGGAACTAAGATCCCTCAAGCTGCATGAGGTGGCCAAGAAGAAATTCTACTGTATTTACATATGTATTTATATACGTATTTACAGATGTCTATCATGACTCTGAGACAATATGAAAAATCTGCCTCTCTCTAACAATGGCTGCCTCCAAAAGGAAAACCACATGGATAAAGCATTACGTTTCACTATTTACCCTTTTGTTTTTCTGTACCATTGGCATGTATTAACTTTTCAAAAACTGTTACAGGAAAAATTGTATGCATATATGTGTGCTTCGAATTAAGAGTCAGAATTTTGCTTTACTACCAAGTGAAACTTGAGAAATATGTATGCAGTTCAAGAAGCAACAACTAGAACCAGACATGGAACAACACACTGATTCAAAATTGGGAAAGGAGTGCGTCAAGGCTGAATCTTGTCACCCTGCTTATTTAACTTATATGTAGAGTACATCATGAGAAATGCCAGGCTGGATGGATCACAAGCTGGAATCCAGATTGCAAGGAGAAATATCAACAACCTCAGATAAGAAGATGACACCATCACAATTGCAGAAAGTGAAGAGGAACTAAAGAGCCTCTTAATGAAGGTGAAAGAGGAGACTGAAAAATTTGGCTTAAAACTCAACATTCAAAAAACTAAGATCATGGCATCTGGTATCATCATTTCATGGCAAATAGATGGGGAAAAGCAGAAGCAGTGACAGATTTTATTTTATTTAGGTTCAGAAATCACTGCAGATGGTGACTGCAGCCATGAAATTAAAAGACCCTTGCTTCTTGGAAGAAATGCTATGACAAACCCAGACAGCATATTAAAAAAGCACAATCATCACTTTGCTGACAAAGGTCCATATAGTCAGAGCTATGGTTTTTCCAATAGTCATGTATGGATATGAGAGTTGGACCACAAAAAAGACTGAGGACTGAAGGACTGATGCTTTTGAACAGTGGTATTGGAGAAGACTCTTTAGAGTCCCTTGGACTGCAAGGAGATCAAACCAGTTAATCCTAAAGGAAATCAGTTCTGAATATTCATTGGAAGGACTGATGCTGAAGCTGAAGCTTCAATAGTTTGACCTGATGCAAAGAGCCCACTCATTGGAAAAGACCCTGATGCTGGGGAAGACTGAGGGACAAGAGTAGAAGGGGGTGACAGAGGATGAGATGATTGGATGGCATCACTAACTCAACGGACGTGAGTTTAAGCAAACTCCGGGAGATAGTGAAGGACAAGGAAGTCTGTAATTGACTTAGCGACTGAACAACAACAAATCAAATGAAATCATGCCTATCATAATTATTATTTACTATTGTTTACTAAATAGTATTAGCCATTAAATTTAAAAGATAGGAGGGATAAATTATCATTATTTGGAGCTAACATGACTCTTAATTTAGAAAATACAAAAGAGGAACTCAAAATTTATTAGAAAGTAGGAATTAATTTAGTAAGAGTTTTGTGCCAACTATAAATTTAATGTATAGTAAATTTATTAATATATTTTCTATCTACTTATCTTACAGAATTGAGTAATACATTCTCTTTTTAAAAGTGTTTAAATAAACTAGAATGTATCAAATAAAAATGTTGTTCTCCCTGTTCCACCGATTCTCCTGCAATCATCTAACCTAGATTCCAGTTGTTGTTGTTGTTCAGTCACAAAGTCGTGTCCAACTCTTTGAGACCCCATTGACTATAGCATGCCAGGCTCATCTGTCCTCCACTATCTCCCCAAGTTTGCTCAAATTTTTGCTCATTGAGTCGGCAATGCTATCTAACCATTTCATCTTCTGCTGCCCTCCTCTCCTTTTGCCTTCAATCTTTCCCAGCATCAAGGTCTTTTCCAATGAGTCTGCTCTTTGCATCAGGTAGCCAAAGTACTAGAGCTTCAGCTTTAGCATCAATCCTTCCAATGACTATTCAGTGTTTACTTCCTTTAGGAATGACTAGTTTGATCTCCTTGCAATCCAAGGGACTCTCAAGAGTCATCTCCAACACCACAATTCAAAAGCATCCAGATTCTAATACAACCATCATTTTATAGATAACGATTTAAATATAAGTATTAAAGCCATAAAGTTTTAGATAAAACCATGACTAAATAGGTCTTCAATAAAATAAGCACATAACAAATTTCAAAAGCCATTAAAAAAGAGTGGTAAATTACGAGTTTGGGAGTAACATATCTATACTGCTATGCAGAAAATAGATAAACAAGGATTTACTGTGTAATATATTGAATGTCCTGTAATTGCCTATAATGGAAAAGAATCCTAAAAAGAATATACATATATAAATATATATATGTATATCTGAATCACTTTGCTATACACTCGAAGCTAACACTGCACGGTAAATTAACTATACTTCAATTTTTTTAAATTAAAAGAAAAAAGGGTGATAAATTTTACCTCCTAAAAATTTTAAATTTACCATATCATATAAAAATATGGTAAATATCACCAAAAGTAAATTATTAACTTGAGGAAATAGTTATATTCATTTATGACAAGATTAATAATTGTATCCTTTATGTATCAATAGCCCTTCTGAACCAAAAATCAGAAGGCAAACAATCTAATAGAAAAATGGGCAAATAAATGGCCAGACGGTTCACTAGGAAATAAATGAAAGGATCAACAAACAGTAACAAGTGCCCAACCAGAATCACAATTACAAGATAAAAATTAAAATAATTTTAAAAATACTGTTTTTTATACAACAGATTGAACATTTGATGATACCCCATGTTGGCAACAGATTGGAAAAACTGACATTTTCATTGCATTGCTGATTAGATAAAAGTGGTACATTGTTTTGGAGGGTGGTTTGGCAATATAGATTAAAATGTTATATACATACATTCTATGATTCAGCAATCCTAATTCTAGGAATTTACCTTAAGGCAGCTATTGCACAAAAGCTTAAAAATATATATGCAAAAATGTTCATAGAGAAACCATAAGAACAAAAACTCAAAATGAATATCACTGGTTAAATAATATATCCATAAAATAAAATATTTGATAACTTTTAAAGTTTTAAGTATACCTATATACATGGTTATACAAAGATGTCCAATTATGCATACTGTATAAGCAGAGAATAATTATCCATAGTGAATGAATATGCATGCTTGCTCTTGTGCTAAGTCGCTTCAGTCATGTCCGACTCTGTACGACCCAATGGACTATTATCCTGCCAGCCTCCTCTGTCCATGGGATTCTCCAGGCAAGAATACTGGAGTGGATTGCCATGCCTTCCTCCAGGGGAATCTTTCTGACCCCAGAATTTACCCACATCTCTTAGATGTGAACCTACATTGGCAGGTAGGTTCTTTACCACTAGTGCCACCACTTGGGTATGTGTGTGTATATCTATGCATATATATATGTACATATACATACTTTTACATTCACAAAAAAACTCTGGAAGGATATACTAAAAAATGTTAAGAATAACTACTGCAGAAATGTGTAGAAACCAAGAGGGGAAAGTAGTGTTTCACCTTTACCCGTCTGTGCCAGCTGTTCTTTCTACCACTTATCTTCTGTGAATCTGTTGTTAAATCTATGAAGAAGTGGATCTTACATTTTTTTGCAGGATCTAACTTTGCAACAAAAGAACACTGAATGTCCTTTGCATTCGAAATCATCATTATTTTCAGGTATGTTTCAGCTTTAAGATAAATAGCACTAAAAATTCATTGAATAGGTTAACTTATTTAAGGATTTTGTTGCTGTTGTTTAGTGTTTATATGTTGCCACTAAATCATCTTGACAGTCATTGAGTTGCAAAAACTCCACATGAGCCATTTTAGGCTAATTTATGAGCAAGGCAGTAATAAGTCACTCCTATATTCACTGTTTTTCTCACCGACATTTAGTTTTCTTTGTGTAACAATCTGATGTTTCCCCATGGACAAGAAATGCAAAAAAGCAAAATGGCTGTCTGAGGAGGGCTTACAAACAGCTGTGAAAAGAAGAGAAGCAAGAGCAAAGGAGAAAAGGAAAGATATTCTCATCTGAATGCAGAGTTCCAAAGAATAGCAAGGAGAGATAAGAAAGCCTTCCTCAGTGATCAATGCAAAGAAATAGAGGAAAACAACAGAATGGGAAAGACTAGAGATCTAAGAAAATTAGAGATACCAAGGGAACATTTCATGACAAAGATGGGCTCGATAAAGGACAGAAATGGTATGGACCTAACAGGAGCAGAAGATATTAAGAAGAGGTGGCAAGAATACACAGAAGAACTGTACAAAAAAGATCTTCATGACCCACATAATCATGATGGTGTGATCACTCACCTAGAGCCAGACATCCTGGAATGTGAAGTCAAGTGGGCCTTGGAATGCATCACTACAAACAAAGCTAGTGGAGACGATGGAATTCCAGTTGAGCTATTTCAAATCCTGAAAGATGATGCTGTGAAAGTGCTGCATTCAATAAGCCAGTAAATTTGGAAAGCTCAGCAGGACTGGGACTGGGACACCTGCCACGGGACTGGGACACCTGCCACGGGACTGGGAAAGGTCAGTTTTCATTCCAATCTCAAAGAAAGGCAATGCCAAAGAATGCTCAAACGACAGCACAATTGAACTCATCTCACACGCTGGCAAAGGAATGCTCAAAATTCTCCAAGCCAGGCTTCAGCAATACGTGAACCATGAACTTCCAGGTGATCAACCTGGTTTTAGAAAAGGCAGAGGAACCAGAGATCAAATTGCCAACATCCACTGGATCATCAAAAAAGCAAGAGAGTTCCAAAAAACCTCTATTTCTGCATTATTGACTACTCCAAAACCTTTGACTGTGTGGATCACAATAAACTGTGGAAAATTCTGAAAGAAATGGGAATACCAGACCACTTGACATGCCTCTTGAGAAACCTGTATGCAGGTCAGGAAGCAACAGTCAGAACTGGACATGGAACAACAGACTGGTTCCAAATAGGAAAAGGAGTACGTCAAGGCTGTATACTGTCACCCTGCTTATTTAACTTCTATGCAGAGTACGTCATGAGAAACACTGGGCTGGAAGAAGCACAAGCTGAAATCAAGATTGCCAGGAGAAATATCAATAACCTCAGATATGCACATGACACCACCCTTATAGCAGAAACTGAAGAGGAACTAAAAGGCCTCTTGTTGAAAGTGAAAGAGGAGAGTGAAAAAGTTGGGTTAAAGCTCACCATTCAGAAAACTAAGATCATGGCATCTGGTCCCATCACTTCATGGGAAATAGAAGGGGAAACAGTGGAAACAGTGTCAGACTTTATTTTGGGGGGCTCCAAAATCACTTCAGATGGTGACTGAAGCCATGAAATTAAAAGATGCTTACTCCTTTTAAGGAAAGTTATAACCAACCTAGACAGCATATTGAAAGGCAGAGACATTTTTGCCAACAAAAGTCCATCTAGTCAAAGCTATGGTTTTTCCAGTAGTCATGTATGGATGTGAGAGTTGGATGGTGAAGAAAGCTGAATGCCAAAGAGCTGATGCTTTTGAACTGTGGTGTTGGAGAAGAATCTTGAGAGTCCATTGGACTGCAAGAAGATCCAACCAGTCCATCCTAAAGGAGATCAGTCCTGGGTGTTCACTGGAAGGACTGATGTTGAAGCTGAAACTCCAATACTTTAGCCACCTCATGCGAAGAGTTGATTCATTGGAAAAGACCTTAATGCTGGGAAGGATTGGGGGCAGGAGGAGAAGGGGATGACAGAGGATGAGATGGCTGGATGTCATCACCGACTCGATGGACATGGGTTTGGGTAGACTCCAGGAGTTGGTGATGGACAGGGAGGCCTGGCATGCTGTGGTTCATGGGGTCACAAAGAGTCAGACATAACTGAGCAACTGAACTGAACTGAACAATCTGATACTCTGGGCTCAATGAAGTACTTGTCCAAATGTAGACATATAGATACTTTGTGATTTAAAAAAAAAAACAATAAAAGTATTCTTGGCCTCAAATATTGATACAAGCACACCTTGCAAAAGTCGAATTGTTTCCAAACCTGGGCAACAAATTCAAGTCTGCATAAAACCAAAATTTTGAAATTTATAGCTAACCATTAACTCCTTCACCTATATGCCTGATATGTAAGCATATGAAACACCTTTGTATTCATCATGAAAAATCTCTTTGTTGGTACTCCATGACAAGTTCAATCTCTAATTTTTCATTGTTCAGCCTCAGTCAAGAGTTTCTATGAGATTATTTTCTGGAGGATTAAAGGACATTCTAAGCTCCATCCCTGAGTGAGTTTAATCAGTAGACATTGTCTTACCTAGATAATATGGTCCCAGTTACTTCCAAAGCAAGGTAGACACAGAGATGCACCACTAACTACTCCTTCAAGGACGATTTTGCTATTCAGCTTCTGGGAATACCATCAGCAGAGAACAGCCAGTTATCAACTATTTGAGTGACTGCCTTAGCTCCAGACTGGCTCATCATCACATTTTTACAGGAGCAACAAACAACCCATGACTGATAGAAGATGCGAGATTAATTAATTAATTAAAACAACAACAGCAAAAAATACCATATGCTGTCTTCAGAGTCAGCATCCTTAAGAACTCAAACTGTGTCACCAGGAATCAACTCAGCATTTTCCCCTTAGTTTTCATCAATGCCTAGTGTTTGAAAGGGCCAAAAAGACTCATAATTTTTTGTAACTCTGACAAACCATAAGAGTCTTCTCAAGGTGAGGCAAGACAGACAGGGGCAAGGCAGAGGACCAGCTGTGGCAGGAGTGTTCCTGGAAAGAGACCTAGTACCTCTCATGGTTCAGGCAAATGGTCAACATAAGGGCCAAGAATAGAAAGATATCTACTAAATGATATGTCACAGTGGTGACAAATATGGAGCAGAAATCCATAGGAGATGTCAGCCCAAAGCTAGTAGGGTCCACCAAGTGTGAGAATTCTGGAGCTGGTTGCAGGCTCAGAATAAGAGAGAGCAGAAACAAGGCAGGGCCTGGGCTTATGATAGACTTGAATTTGAAAGAGTATCTATGGTATCAAAACAGGAACTCAGAAAGAAAGGACAAGGCAGAAGGGCAATTGTAATACTGAGATGGTGTTCAGACATGGCAATTCAAGTACTGAGAGAGGCCACCGCAAAGTGGATGGGGACTCAGAAGCCCCATGCTCAGTACTTGGTGCCACATCCTTGGTTGGAAACATAAAAAATGTGATTCAATACCCATCCAACAGAGATGTTGTAAGGAGGAAAGTGCTGGAGCCGTGGTAAACACTGAAAAAATGTTTGCTTTTAAACAGCGGTAATTATCAAGAGTGTGGTTTCAGATTACTTAAGTGTGCCCATTCTGAAATCCCATTGCTCTAGGAAGAGGGGGTCCTTTCTCAGTATTGGTAACAGATCAAGCCTACAAAGAGCTCAACAGACTTGACCACCAGACCTGGCACAGGAGGCAGCAGACATGCAAGGCAGATGCTCAGAGTTTCCCTCTTGATATAAGAGAGACTATTGCCTTGTTATGTTTCCCCTTTGCTCAGTTGCCAGGAAACTTAAAGCCAAGCTTAATGCATAAAAGAGAGAGACTGTCCCTTCCCACTTAAATTCTTAGTCTTTCCTCTACCACTTTTTAAATTGCTTGACTTGTATTCCTTCGGAAATTCTTTTTATTGTGACTCATATAAACTCCTTTTGAAAAATAGAAATAGGAAGATAAATGGGTAAATTGAAATAAAATTTTACTTGTAAAGAAAAATGTATCTCTTTCATGGAGAAATATCCCATATTTAGGACATTGTTGCAAAAGATTTTTATAACTAACATGATTTCCATAACTACAGTCATATACTGTCTTTTAAAATTCACTCTTGCTCTTTTGTTTCAGCTGCCAACATCCAGCTGCCATCCAGCATCTAAGGAAGGCTAGGAAACTTAGGGACCATATAAGCCACAGCCACAGCCACACCAGCAAACACTGGAAGCACCTAAGAAATAAGGGTAATGCTGGTAATATGCATCAGTACAGGATAATTTGGAAAAGTTAACATGAGGCATTTCCACTTAAAGATGAGCCAGAGCTTCTGCCCAGCTGTCAACTTGATTAAATTTTGTGGACCTATGTCAGTGAACAGACAGGTATGTTGTAGTTGTTCAGTCACCAAGTGTGTCAGATTCTGCAGCCCCATGGACTGCAGCCAGGTCTTCTAGTTCCTCACTATCTCCTGGAGTTCACCCAAGTTCATGTCCATTGATTTGGTGGTGCCATCCAACCATCTAATCCTTTGCAACCCTCTTCTCCTTCTGCTTTCAATTTTTCCCAGCAGCAGGGTCTTTTCCAGTGAGTCAGCTCTTTGCATCAGGTGGCCAAAGTATTGGAGTTTTGACTGAATGCTGAAGACATAGGTATTTGCTGCCAAGAACAAGACTGGAGCTGCTCCTATCACTGAAGTGGCATGACTGGGCTACTACAAAGTTCTGAGGAAGAGAAAACTCCCAAAGCAAGCGTGTCATCATGAAGTACAAATTCTTCAGCAGGGTGTGGCTTGTGTCCTGGTAGCTTGAAGCCACATTGTAGAAATTCATTAAATGTTAATAAGTGATTTTCAGAATAAAAACAAAATTCTTTCATTTGTCCATGGAATGCTCCAGGCAAGAATACTGGAGTGGGTTACTATTTCCTTCTCCAGGGCATCTTCCTGACCCAGAGATCAAACTAGGTCTCCTGCATTGCAGGCAGATTCTTTACCAACTGAGCCACCAGGGAAGCCTAAATGACCAACAAGCACATGAAAAGATGCTAAACATAAATTGTTATTAGGGAAATGCAGATTGAAACCACAGTGATATACCACCTCACATCCACTAGGAGAACTAATATCAAAATAGAAAATGACAGCAATTGGAAGAATATAGAAAAACTGAAACATTTGTACACAGCTAGCAGAAATGTAAAATGGTTAAGCTGCTATGGAAAACAGGGTGAAGATTCCTCAAAAAATTAAAATTCCCATCTTTGTGAGCTTAGTCACTCAGTCATGTCCGACTCCCCTCAATCCCATGGACTGTAGACCACCAGGCTCCTATGTCCATGGAATTTCCCAGGCAAGAGTATTGGAGTGGGTTGCCACTTCCTACTCCAGGGCATCTTCCTGATCCAGAGACTAAATCCACGTCTCTTGTGTCTCCTGCATTGGCAGGCAGATTCTTTACCACTACACCACCTGGGGACTAAATTAACCTAAGCATATTGAATGAAAAATATATCACTGATTCATTTAAAAAATACTTACTGAGCAACTACTTGCAGTCAGACATTCTTGCATGGAAATTACATTTCCTGTGATAAAAGTAACCAAGAGCCAGATCTACCCTGTGGACCAGAGAGTTCACTCCATGCCAGGCTCTGGAAACAATAAAAGATATTCCAGATTCTAAGGAAAAAGCCATTTCTTATAGGATCCCCTAGAGATAAGCACAAGTTTCAAAAAATTCTTTTGGCAACGTTGGCTGTCTGGATTTTAAGATTCATTAATTTTTCAATTTTTCTTCCCCTAAAACAGTCCAGTTACTTTAAAGTTCACCTTTCCCACAACAAACTAGTCAGCATGATAAACCAGCAAATCTTTAGCATGCATGTACATTCAGTGTATCTAGGGTTCTTATCAATTTGCTGATTCACTGGGCCCAGGTCAGGACCTGTTCTGCTTTCCTGGTAAGCACCCAGGTGAGGCAGATAATGCAAGTCCCTGGACCACACTTTGAGCATCAGGATCATGGATAACAACTGCACATGACACGCAACCCTTCCCATCTCTGCAATCACAGCACCGCTCGTATCTGCTCTTCAATGTTAGTTAAAATTGGTGATGCTCTACCCAACACAAAGAACAAACTTTTATAGCTTTGGCCAAAGTAAAAATGTTTCAAGAAAAAAAAAAAACCTTTTAAGTTTGGACAAACCTCTAGTTCTAATTATAGGGCTTTCATAAAGCAAGCCTTAAAGGGAGGATTATTTTTTAAGTTCATCAACTGCTTTCACTCAAGGAAAATTAAGGGTTGCCTGAGTTTGACAGGTACTTAATTATACCATAACAGAGAAAGGGTTTGATTTCCCCTAGTTCATTGTAATTAAGTCCTTGCCTATTCTTCAGTTTATGAAAGGTCACATGAGGAAGCTAAATTTTGAGTCCTGGAGGATTTTTCTTTTTTTTTTAATTTAATTAAGAAAATGAATCAAATTGGTTTTTTTGTTGTTGTTGTTGTTTGGAAACAAGCATATCAATCCCACAAAGAGAAAAATCAATGCCCTGGTACAAAAGGGGACTGCTTTTTTTCCCTTAAAATTTTGTGATTCTTTTAATGACTTAGCTATAGTCAGTGATATAAAAATATGAAAATAATTTATGAAATATTCTATTTCTATCTAGAAATTTGATATTAGCAATTGGAAAAATAATTTTCAAGAAAACATAGAAAATATCTGATATCAATTGAGCTAGTAATATTAACCATTTTCATTTTTCATACAGGGAAAAAAGTTAGTCTCTGAAACTTAAGATCAGAGACAATGGTAGGGAACCTGTAAATAGTGAACATAACCACAAAATGCAAAATAGTCCTTATATCAAACAAGAATTCATTAAACACAAATAATAGCTGTAAAAATGGGACTGCTTTTTAACTCTCATAATTTGTCATAGTGAAAACTCTACATAATTTGCTCTTTCTCTTTTGCCCCAACTTATTGAAGGAGCAGAAATTATTAAGCCTTAACAAACTGATCTATCCTTGTCAAAATCCAGATTGTGTAGAACAAGGCCTTCCCAGAAAGAGATGATTCTTTCCTAGAAGGTTATTTAGCAGTTTCAAGAAAATGTTATATACTTCTAGGAACCAAAGACTGTCTGTCTGTAGATCTATACAGTTTTAGCTGTCTTCTGATTAAAACTTTTTCAATTTTTGCATCAAGGATCGCAATGAGTGAAAACACAGGTGCAATTTTGTTCCCACAAGCTACAAAAAGATCATTAACTATTGTACTTAGTTTTTCCATTTTGAGGGGTGAACCAGAAATTCAGAGACTAATCCTCTATCATTAAGTTGTACCTTTTCTTCCATTATTTCATAATATTTTGGTCTAGCTGTCATCAGAAGTGCCTTCCAATCCAGCATAGGTTTAAACTCAGTCCTGTAGATGTAGCTAAGATCAAGGTATTAAGATTCCACAAGTGGGCATTAATCCAGTCTCGCATTTCCCTCTAAAACAAATCTAGTTCCAGAAATGCCCACAAGATATGTAGCAAATTCCTGTGTGACCACAGATCTCCTCACTAACTCTTCTTGTTAATCCTTGAAAACCCTTTGGATGGCCAAAGAGATAGCACAGTATACACTCCCAGCTGGCAAATAGATGACAGAATTGTGATAGCCTCTTATTTCTTCCCGTGATTTTAATTGAAATGGTACCTTTGTTGAAGTCTGCCATTTCTTCCTGACCAGACATGCAAATAATTATATTGTCCAGGATATTGAAGGAAACAGGCCAACCCAAAAGGAAATCAGGCAGAGGCTTAAAGGAATCTGACCAGGATTCTAAACACAATAACGTCTGTCTCTGTTCTTGCTGTCTTTCTCTCAGGTTTCCGCAAGAATCTGTCTTCCAGGTTTATTAGAACCCAAGAAAGAAGCAGAACAGGCAGAGTATATGACACAGTGAAAACAGAACAGAGCAAATTATCTTTGGTGGCCCACGGAGCTAATAGACTATGGTATGTGACCCTGATTGGCCCCTGAAGAGGCCAAAATTTTCCCATGCAAATCCCCTTGGTTCTATCTCCTCTTCCACTGGTTCTCTAGTGCCAGGAGCTGGGCTATGGCATGATGATGTCATGGAACCGGACCCTATGGGGCCTTTCCAGGACAGATCCCTCCCCTATAACCTCTGACTTAGCTCCTCTCTGAAGTACCTAGATGACTTCCCTGGTAGCTCAGCTGGTAAAGAATCCACCTGCAATGCAGGAGACCCTGGTTTGATTCCTGGGTCAGGAAGATCTCCTGGAGAACAGATAGGCTACCCATTCCAGTATTCTTGGGCTTCCCAGGTGACTCAGATGGTAAAGAATCCACATGCAATGAAGGAGACAAGGATTCGATCCCTGGGTTGGGACGATCCCCTGGAGGAGAACATGGCAATTCAGTCCAGTGTTCTTGCCTACAGAATCCGCATGGACAGAGTCCATCAGGTCTCAAAGAGTCGGACACAACTGAGTGACTAAGCACAGCACAGTAAATACCTAGATAATAGTATCTGGGGCACATATCTTGTGTTGTTTTACAGATACTAAAGTGAAAGAAAGTGAAAGTGAAGTCGCTCAGTCATGTTCGTCTCTTTGCGGCCCCATGGACTGTAGCCCACTAGGCTCCTCCGTCCATGGGATTCTCCAGGCAAGAGTACTGGAGTGGGTTGCCATTTCCTTCTCCAGGGGATCTTCCCAACCCAGGGATCGAACCCATGTCTCCCGCATTGCAGGCAGATGCTTTAACCTCTGAGCCACCAGGGAAGGTAAAACTCCCAACAAATGGAAAAAAAATTAGTACTTGATGACCATGAGCATTCAGCCCCCAGACCTATTGGAGGCTAAGGATTGATGATGCTAACCCCTATGACTCCACCCTGTTACTTCACCATCAACCAGTCAGAGAATCATGCACAAGTTGACCAAATATCCTGGGACACTCCCTCTCTTTTTTGGCCTTTAAAAATTGCTTTTCTGAAACCATTGGGGAGTCTATGTGTTTTGAACACTAACTACCTGAACTCCTTGCTTGGCACCCTGTGATAAATGCCGCACTTTCCTTCACCACAACCTGGTATCAGTAGATTGGCTTTACTGCATGCAGTGAGCAGACCCAATTTTGGTTCAGCAACAATGGCTTCAACAAAGGACAGTCATATAACTTACTTAGGGACACCCTAAGAGCCACTTTCTTTCTGAAGGAAACTCAGCTGCTGACAGACTCTTCTCCAGTTGGCATGTAGCAGATCATTATCTGAGCCAGGATCCTCAGAGTGGAACTTGACTAGAAGATCCCTCTTCCTTCATGTACGACCACTAACCACTTCTCAAAAACAGTTGCTTCTTTCATAATTTATTAAAGAAAACTGGAAAGGACCGCCCCAAGCTACATCTCCCCAACTTTCTTAACACCTATATTTCATTTACCATCTTTCTTTCCATAGGTATAGAAATTTTCAGAAATACCTTCCACTTCTCTTTTAAAAGTCCAGTTTTTGCAAACAACAGCCAGAATCTAGCTGTACACATCCTTTCTCTCCCAACAACCTAATAAAAGCTATGATTCAACAAGGATTTCCTCATAGTCTACCATTTAAAGTTTCTTAGTTTTACATTCATGCTACTAATAAAGCAATTAACAGTGTTGTTTTTTGCAAAGAATAGCCTAAAAGATAGAGATCATCTTCCCTAGAAGAAGAGAGGGGTTTTTCCATTCAACGGTTGTTTTCTTGAGTAGCTTAACTAGGCATTAGACCAAGAACTCCCAGAGCTTTGGGCCTCTCAAAGCTCCCTCCTTCCCTCCTGCTGTCCAGAGCTATGCGTAGTCACTGCTGTCCTGCTGGCTCACAAGACTTGAACCTTGGCTTCCTCCCAAGCCTGTCAACACTGCTCCCAGTAACTGCCAGAGAAACCATATGGTACCTCCACACCCTCCCCTTGGGGACAAGCCTATTATCTCCCCAACCTACCCACAGCAGCACAAAGAAGGAAGGAGAGGAAGAGCAAGCCAGGGCCCTGAGCTTGGGCTGTTCCTACTTTTCTACTATTGAGTCACCATCTAAAAGTAGGGGAGGAGGGGGGGAGAAAAAAGAGGAAGCTGGAGCAGAAAGATAGAGAGAGAGAGAGAAAAGAGATATACATAGAGAGAAGAGAGAGAGAAAGAAAAGAGAGAGAAGTTGTATTTGAAATTGTGGTTCAGTCACTAAGTCATGTCCATCTCTTTGCAACCCCATGGACAGCAGCATGACAAGCTTCCCTGTCCTTCATTATCTCTCAAAGTTTGCTCAAACTCATGTCCACTGAGTTGATGATGCCATTCCGACCATCTCATCCTCTGTCACCCCTTTTCCTCCTGCCTTCAATCTTTTCCATTATCAAGGTCTTTTCTAATGAGTCAGCTTTTCACATTAGGCCAAAGTATTGGAGTTTCAGCTTTGCATCAATCCTTCCAATGAGTATTCAAGTTGATTTCTTTTAGGATTGACTGGTTTGATCTCCTTGCTCTCCAAGGAGACTCTTGAGAGCACCACAATTTGAAAGCATCAATTATTTGGCCCACAGCCTTCTTTATGGTCCAACTCTCACATCCAGTACATGACTACTGGAAAAACCATAGCTTTGACTATACCAGGAATACCAGGGCTTCCCTCATAGCTCAGTTGGTAAAGAATCTACCTGCAATGCAGGAGACCCTGGTTCGATTCCTGTGTCAGGAAGATCTGCTGGAGAAGGGATAGGCTACCCACTCCAGTATTCCTGGGCTTCCCTTGTGGCTCAGCTAATAAAGAATCTGCCTACAACACGAGAGACCTGGGTTTGATCCCTGGGTTGGGAAGATTCCCCTGGAGAAGAGAATGGCTATCCACCCCAGTATTCTGGCCTAGAGAATTCCATGGACTGTTTAGTCCATGGGTTGCAAAGAGTTGGACACAACTGACCAACTTTAAATTTGATTATACAGATCTCTGTCAGCAAAATGATGTCTCTGCTTTTCAAAACACTCTCTAGGTTTGTCATAGCTTTTCTTCCAAGGAGTAAGCATCTTTTAATTTTGTGGCTGTCCACAGTGACTTTGGAGCTCAAGAAAATAAAATCTGCCACTGTTTCCACTTTTCAACACCTATTTTCCATGAAGTGATGGGACCAGAGGCCATGATCTTAGTTCTTTGAATGTTGAGTTTTAAGCCAGCTCTTTCACTTGGCAAAAAGGGATATGAATGACTGTTAACTTATTTGTAATTCAGTTATTGGGTTAGATCAACTCAGTTCCACATGCTGATGTCAGATGTGCCCAGGAAATATGTCCTCATTCTAATAGTATCCTCAAACTAATTTATACACATAGGTATTAAGTAGTCTTTTAAGAGTTTTGCATTTTCTTTCTTATCATCTTCACCTCAAAGGAGAAAGACTGCAGACAATTTGGAAGTTTTTCTGGAAGCTGCTATTCAAAGGTGGTATGAAAAGGTAACTTTCTAAGTTAAAGAGAAAAATGTTACCTGGGCAATATGTTGCCAGAGTTTTAAAAGTTCTTCTGATTTTCACATTTCAATAAAAGAATTCTGTACAATTTTTTAACCTTAAATATGACATTTAGCTCAGATTCAGAAAGTAGCTTTTCACAGGAACCAAATTCCATCTGAAAAACTACCATGGGATATCCATCTATTTGTCTAGTTACTTTAGTTTTATTAGAATGCATACTTAGTTGTGGTGCCTAGCTATCAAAATTTAATTTTGGAAAGAGATATTTATACCCTGTACTAAGAGACAAAATTGAAGAGTCAAGATTATTTTTATGAGACAATAATCACATGAAAGTCCAGATGTCTGACCAGATTGCTGCTTTGGGATTTGACCTAGACTAATATTTCCACCCCCTAGCCCTCCTCACGCATCCCACTCAACACCTCATACACTAAGAACTCCCATGAAAAATGCTGTGATTTTCTGAAATGCCAAAAGACCACAAACTGTATCTGGTTGGCCTGTCTGTTCCCCATACTCCCTGGCTTCGTGATGAAAAGACGCCAGAAATAGCATTCCTACAGGATTTTCAGTACAGAAACCACAAGAATGCTCTTTCTCATGGTATGGCAACTGTGCAACAATATGGCATCATTTGGAAAATTACAGTCTTGGAGACAAATATTTTTCCCCTCTCCAGTGATTTAAAATAGCCAGGGTGTCACTCAAGAATCATGCGTTCCTTTCTCCAAGATGGAAGACTCTTCTTGGAAAGCTTCCCTTCAAGATAACAACCTTTGTTGTTAGAACCCCTGAAAGACAAACTCAAACAAACAAAACACTTTGGACAGCCCTTCAAGGATTTGGAAACTGCTCAAAGCATGTCTGCTGAAAAGGAAGGTAATTTGGGGTATACTACTAAGTAAAAATTTCTTTTTTGACTTGACATGAAAGTAACTCACATTTTTAATGAACTTTCCAAATAGCTTAAATTTGCATAAGATAAGAAGTATCGACATTATTGTGGCAGTTAGTGTTTTTGGTAACATTTACTTTGGGTACACTCTGCTTCAAAAAAAGAATAATAGTCCTTGAAATATATACAGTATTATTTAAAAAAAGAGGTAACTAATGAGAACCTCCTGTATAGCACAGGGAACTCTACTCAGTGCTCTGTGATGACTTAAATGGGAAAAAAAATCCTAAAAAGGGGAATATAGCTGATTCATTTCGCTGTACAGAGGAAACTAACACAACATTGTAAAGCAACTATACCCCAATTAAAAAGAAAAAAAAAGAACTAGTAATCTAATTAGGACAGCTTATATGTAGTGCATTTTTTTTTAATTGTTTATTTATTTATTCCTGGCCATGTTGGGTCTTTGTTGCTGTGCAGGCTTTCTCTAGCTTCGGATCGTGCAGGCTACTCCGTAGGTGCGGCTCAAGGGCTTCTCATTGGGGTGGCCTCTCTTGTTGCAGAGCACGGGCCCTTGAGCACAGGCTCAGTGGTTGTGGAGCATGGGCTTAGCTGCTCTGCGGTATATGGGATCTTCCCAGATCGGGGATCAAACCACTGTCTCCTGCATTGGCAGGCAAATTCTTTACCACTGAGCTGCCAGGGAAGCCCCTATGTAGTGCATTTTTAAGGACTAAGAATGTAAGAAAAACTTCCCGATAGTTCCATAAAGGTGTGTCTGCCTGATTCACAGCTGTATTCCTTGTACTCACTCAGGTTGGACTCAGGATAGAAACTCAATAAACATTTGTTGAAAGAAAAAAGAGAATGGGACAGTGGAACAGAGGAAAGAGCAAAGAACAAAGGGTGCTGGGGGACTGAGCTCAAAGCGGTAGCAAATGAAGCTTCTTTATTCATTAGAAAAGTACCTTCACCACTTGCCTTCACTTGAAGAAGGATCCACACCCTCCTTACTGAAATGGGTGTCTTATTTCACTATAATGGTAAATAAGCCTGCGGGCCTTTGGGAGCACCCAACATCCATTCAGGCCCTTGCTCTCGGGGTGTTGTCTCGGTCTGTTTCTTCCTGCTCAGCATCAAGTCATCTCCCATTTATTTATTTGCAATTGTCTGTAGACTACGCACCTCTTGTCTTTTGATTTCTAGAGTCCTCTCTGAGTTTGATTGTATTTACTTGGTTAGACAAAATTCTTAATGGTCATAAATATGGAATAAATAACCCAAAAGGGAAGCTTTCTGTTTTGTTTTTCAGAAAGAGAGATCCTTATTTCTATATGAGTGAGAGTTCATGAGAAGGCACGTATCTCTAATTTTTAGCCTCTTGGTTAATAATTGCTCCCTGTATTTCTTGGAACCCTCTAATCCTAAACCCCAATGGCTGAGGATTTATTGAGCTCCCACAAGCAAAAACACAGGAGCCAAACTGATAGGCAACCAGCGCAATGCTAACTTACTCACAAGTAGAGACAAGTGATTATATAGATAAGGCATTGGAGTCCAAGGCCTCTGCAATGTCACACACACAGAGTCCACAAAAACCACCAGGCTTCAGAGAGCTCACTAGGCAGAAATTGCCTCCTTGTCTTCAGAGTCAATACCCTGTGTTGGCCGTCTCCCTGCAGGCCATCTGAACCTTCTGGGGGGATGACTAGGCATCATCTCAAACTTTTCCCTTGACATCAGCTGAGGGGAAAAAGGAAGTTGTTTAATGACAGAGAACCCCCACAAAAAAAAAAATCAAAAATCTTAAAACATCTTTTCTGGCAAAATGTGCCTCCTCCAAAGTGACCAAAGGATGATAACAGGGTGGAGAGATGGAGTCAGCAGTTAAGTGGATATCCGTCTGTCACTTAACCTTCATCGCAGAGCATCAGAGACCAGCGTCTGGCCAGCTTGGCACTCATCTTCCCACATCAGCCCACTGGCAAGACACTTGCCCAGGCCCATGGCCTCCAGCCATACCACTCCGGCCTGCGGTTACATCACGTCCTACGAACTGTAAAGGGGCCGGACCGAACTTGGATGAGACCAAGGGTCCGTTCGGACTGGATTCGGGCCCAGCTCAACAAGATTGTCCACAGCTTGTCCCTCTGCTCTTACTTCCTTGCCTTTCTGGTCTCCATACTTTGCTCATCCTCCCCCCTCCTCCCTACCCCCACTCCCAGCCCGCAGATCCAGACGAGCTTCTGTTTTCCTAAATTCTTCTCGCCCTTACCATATCCCAAAGTCTTCCTTCCTCTGTCTTTTCAATGTTTCCTCTCTTGCTGCACTTATATTTCTTCTAAAACCAACATGAATTGGCTGCAAGCAAAATAAACAGATGCAACTAAGAGAATCATAAATCACCAAGTTGGAGAGTGAGATTCTTCCCAGTACAGGAAACTGTCTCTTGGTTGGTTTCAGAGGAGATAGAGGAACAGAGCTTTGGTTTTATTTAAATGTCCTCTTCCTCTTAACAAGTCCTCTGGGATCAAATAGGAAGTATGCTAGACAGATTGGATATTCAGACTGAGCTCATATACGGTGAATCAAAACCTTCTTCCCTATATGTTCCTTACTTCATAGATATGGGTAAAAAATATAAGCTTTGTACTTTCTAAAGCTATGAAGAAATACTGAACGTGACCTCCAGGTGTTTGGGTTCATAAGAGTCACACACGGGCTCACTAAAGGCATGTTTCAGCAAAAGTACATAGTGAATCTAACTTGCCTCACAGAGATGGAGCTGCCACACACACACACACACACACAAGCATGTGCACACACAATCAAATGCAGGGACACACCACTCCAATCCCACAACACAACACCCACCACAGAAAGGAGCGCTCTCATCCATCCAAATGTGCAAGTCACACCCACTCACTCATCACCATCTACTGGGTGTACCTGCTAAACAGCCATCATTTCTCTAGACCCTCTGCGTTGTCACTGCCCTTGGATATTTCAGGGGTGTTCAAACTCTTTCTCTAAAGGGCCAGATACTAAATATTTGAGGCTTTGTGAGCCGAGCTGCCTCTGCCGCAACTACTAAGCCCAACTGCTGTAGGGCAGACTGAGCCATAGCACTGGGCAAATGAATGGGCCGTGAGCCGGCGGCGGCCCACAGGCTGTGATATCTCGCATCTAATGACCGTGACAACACTTCTAACTGGTCTCCCATGGCCGGTTTGGCTCTCCTCTGAGCCATTTTCTACCCTGCAGTCAAAGATCTTTCAAAAACATAAATATGAGGGAGTCACACAACTGCCAAGCTCTCAGCTTCCTATTTCCTTTAAGATATACGTGAAAGTCTTCAATGCGCCCAGTGAGCACAGCAGAGCGAGGCCCCTCTTCACCTCTTCACATCCCATGCTCCAAACCCACTGAACCTCTGTACTTATTTCTGTGCCTGAAACACACATAAGCTGCTCTTGCCTCGTGGTCCGCATGCAGGCTGTTTCCTTTCTGAGGGGAATACTTGTTGTGTCCTTTGTCCTCTTTTAAAATTTTTATTGAATATTGAATATTGTGTTAGTTTCTGGTGTTCAGCAAAGTGATGTTTTTTTCTTTTTTAGATTCTTTTCCATGGTAGGTTATTACAAGATATGGACAGAGTCCCTATGCTATATAGTAGGCTCTTGCTGGTTATCTATTTTATATACAGTAATATGTATACGTTAGTCCCAAACTCCTAATTTATCCCTCCTCCTCTTTCCCTCTGGTGACCATAAGTTTGTTTCCTATGTCTCTATGTCTACTTCTATTCTGTAAGTAAGTTCATTTGTATTATTTTTTTAGATTTCACATATAAGCCATATCATATATTTGTCTTTCCTCTGTCTGGCTTACTTAACTTAGAATAAAAATCTCTAGGTCCAGCCACATTGATGCAAATGGTATTGTTTCATTCTTTTTCATGGCTGAGTAATAGTCCATTGTGTGTGTGTGTGTGTGTATATATATATATATATATATATATAAAACAAGTGTTTTTTATCTATTTATCTGTTGATAGACATGCAGGCTGTTTCCATATCTTGGCTACTGTGAATAGTGCTGCTATGAACACTGGGGTGCATGTGTCTTTTCCAATTATGGTTTTCTCTGGATAGATGCCAAGGAATGGGATCACTGGACCTTTGTCCTTTTAAGACCTCTTAAAAGTCATTCTCTCA
Organism: Antilocapra americana; assembly: GCA_007570785.1. NCBI lineage: Eukaryota > Metazoa > Chordata > Mammalia > Artiodactyla > Antilocapridae > Antilocapra > Antilocapra americana. Next base: position 16,884,321 of record ML663562.1, on the reverse strand, counting down.
TGGATATTTTCTGCCCATCATCCTAGACGAGAGAGGGATTGCTGCTGAATGGTCTCTTGCACCTTGCTTATTCATCACACTTTGCCAGTATACCTTGTTTCATAGTCTGTTTCATTGTTTGCTCCTTTGGGAGGCAGAAAGCATGACTATCTTTTATGCCACTGTTTTTTCTGCAGCTCAGACAGTACCTGGGACACGGTGCATGCAAAAGCATTTTGAATGAGTAAATAAATAAATAAATGAGAATCTAAAATAACATAGTAAGATTTTCCAAACTAGTCTATAGTACTATAGATAGCTAATAACCTACAAAGTAAATGTATGTGCTCAGTCAATCAGTCCTGTGTCCAACTCTGCAACCCCATGGACTATAGCCTGCCACACTCCTCTGTCCATGGAATTTTCCGGGAAAGAATACCAGAGTGGGTTGCCATTTCCTTCTCCAGAGGATCTTCCCCACCCAGGGACTAAACCTGAGTCTCTTGTGTCTCCTGCATTGGCAGGCATATTCTTTACCACTGTGCCACCTGGGAAGCCATAAAGTAAATATTCCCAGTAAAGATGAATGATTTAGTCTTTAAACATATTAGAGTTCATTATGTAGCCCAATGAGTTGGTAAAATATTCATGGTAGTTCATTATAATTATTATTAAACACTTTAACGCGTATACAGGTATAATCTATACAAATTTTTCTTCCTATATGTATCACCCTTGCTGATTACTGCCCACATACATCAACAATAAGACATGGAGACATTGCAACCTACCTAGAATCATGATGTTACTATTTTTGACTCCTTCCCATTTGCACAGACCAAATAATATCACCTCAAGCCTTTTTATTAGCCATTGGTAGAAGAGTTGCGAACTTCCTAGGGTACTAGCAACTACTCACATAAGTGAAATTTGCCAAGAAAAGAAAAATGATCTCTTACTTAATGGTTCTTAGCACTCCAGAGCTGAGTAATTCTTAACCTGGTGCACTCACTGAGAATTCTTATCAGTATTTCTAGGGGGACAGAGTTATCTGCATTTTTTAAACAGACCCTAAGTGACTCCAGCATGAATCCCCATTCAGAAAACTAGTTCTGAGGGGTGGCTTTTTTTTTCCCAGCTATGTTGGGTCTTCATTGCTGCACATGGGCTTTCACTAGCAGTGATGCTCATGATTCCCATTGCAGTGGTTTCTCTTGTGGTGGAGCACAGGCTCTATGGCACAGGCCCAGGAGTTGTGGCACACGGGCTCAGTTGGCCTGCTGCATGTGGGATCTTCCTTGACCAGGGATCAAACCCACATCCCCTGCATCGCAAGGTAGATTCTTAACCACTGGACCACCAGGGAAGCCCCTGAGTGGTGACTTCTTGAAGGCAGCAGCTATTTCCTGGTCATTGTTTTATCCTACCCTAACCCGGAGTCTAACAGGTAGTAGGAGTAAATGGGTATTTACTGATCTAAACTATAACAATTGTTATCTGGGGTGGTGGTGATTAATGAAAACTTTTAAATGTATACATGTGTGCATGCGTGCTAAGTCGCTTCAGCTGTGTCTGACTCTTTATGACCCTATGGATTGTAGCCCATCAGGCTCTTCTGTCCATGGGATTCACCAGGCAAGAACACGGGAGTGGGATTCCATGCCCTCCTCTGGGGGATCTTCCTGACCCAGGGGTCGAACCCACATCTCTGATTTCTCCTGCATTCACAGGCAGATTCTTCACCACTAATGCCACCTGGGAAACCCTTAAATGTATCCACCTTTGTATTATTTCTTAATGGGCTTGTACATTTCTTTTTGAATCAGGAAAAATAAAGAGATCTTCTTTCAAATTTAAATAAATATCTATGGAAACAGAATAAGGTAAAATAGTGTTTTTAAGGCAGAGAACTACACTCATATTAAATGTACTGGGGACTGCCCCACTGCCCTCCCTTCACTCTTTGCCTCTGTAAGATCTATCATAACTCTTAACTTAAATGTCATGTCCTCAGGGAGATGTTCTCTGATTCCTCCGCCTAAATTATTCTCTATCATAATACCCTTTTCTTTCTTCCAAATGTATAAAAAATTTTAAATTACTTATTAATTTTTATAAGTACTGGTGAATAGGATAATTTTAAATTAATAAATTGTTTATATCAGAATTAAAAACACTATAAATATAAAAATTTATATCACAACAACCATGAAGCAACACATTTCTAGGTCCTCAAATCAGGTTATGTGACATTTAGGTCTACGCCTGGTGTGGTCAGTGTGTTAAGTAGAGTTTTTCCTTAGTAACTTAGTAAAGAGTTCCATAAAGATAAAAATAAAATAAAAACTGATATATCTTCTGGCTGCTGATACTGCTACTTCTTACAAATAGCCCAAGTTTGTGCCTTGCATCTCTGGTGGCTCAGATGGTGAAGAATCTGCCTGAAATGCAAGAGACGCAGGTTCAATTCCTGGATCAGGAAGATTCCCTAGAGAAGGGCATGGCAACCCACTCCAGTATTCTTGCCTGAAGAATTCCACAGACAGAGAAGCCTGGTGGGCTACAGTTCATGGGGTCGCAAAGAGTTGGACACAACTGAGTCATTAACACTGCTTTCATGCCTTGCATCTGTTCACAATAGTAGGAAATCAGAAATTACTTATTCTGGAAGCTTGATTGTACTCAGAAAAAAATCACTCACGTACTATGAGATGTCCTTATTGCAGTGGATGAACCACCTTTCAACTGTACTGTCTTTAATTTTCTTTGCTCTTCTGATCCTGCCCATTGTTTTCATTTCCCCATAAATGATTAATTGATTAATTAAGTAATTAATGTCAAGTTAATTGAAATTTAAGTTAATTGATATTCCATTCTGCTTTTCCTAGAAACCAATTTAAGGAGTGTTCACCACTCCTGAATCAAGAGCAACCTTGATTCCCTCTTGTCTAGGAAGAATGATCAGATCATTTGGAAAAATTAATCTTCTAAAACACCACTAAATTATTTCATTTATGTTCAAACTTATTCTCATAAACCTTCTTTTATCATTGAATCACCACTGTCACCACATTCAGGATTTTAATTAGATGAAAGAGTACTTACGATTATAAAAAAAAGTTTTAAGTGAATATAGAACAAGGAAGAGAATTCAATGCCTCCCAAACCCATCTTGCCCCAGGTCTACCTTGGAGATTAGATTTTGATCAGGGTGTCTGATTTTCTAAGAAATATTGAGTGGCCTTGGGAAATAACAGAAAGATTAAGTAGGGTTTTTTCCCCTGGGAAGACTCATCCATCATTCAAATCACTCTGTGATTCAACATGTAAGTCAGTCAGTACTTGTTGGATGTCGTTGTTGTTGTTCAGTCACTAAGTTGTGTCCAGCTCTTTGCAACCCCAGGAACTGCACACACCAGGCTTCCCTATCCTTCACTATCTCCCAGAGTCTGCTCAAACTCATGTGCACTGAATCGGTGATGCCATCCAATCATCTCATCCTCTGTCATCCCCTTCTTCTCATGCCCTCAATCTTTCCCAGCGTCAAAGTCTTTTCCAATCAGTAGGCTCTTCGTATCAGGTGGCCAAAGTACTGAAGCTTCAGTTTCAGCATCAGTCCTTCCAGTGACTATTCAGGGTTGATTTTCTTTAGGATTGACTGGTTTTATCTCCTTGCCATCCATGGGACCCTCAAGAGTTTTCTCTAGCATCACAATTCAAAAGTATCCACACTTCAGCATCTACTTTGTGTGGATTATAGTCCCAGATTGCTCTATGTTAATCTCAGATGGATATTAAGACAATGAGCCAGACTGGAATAGAAATATATTCCTCAGGGATGAAATCGATGAGTTAGGGGGAAGACAGGAGAGACCCAAACACAGAAAACTTCAATGTGCCCTTGAATAATTAGGGCCCGCGAGAAGGGCCTGAAAGAAGGGCTTGGAAGGTAGCAGCCCAGCTCCTCTTGGGATGCTGTGGTCTAAATTGCCTTTCCTGGTTCCTCAGCCCCAACCCTTTCCATCTGTCTGAGCTGGAGGTGGTCTTGGATTCTGCCCTACAAGAGCTAGAGGGCAAATAAAATAGAGATGGTTAGCAGCACTTGAATGTTCAACACATAACCCCTTTTTAAGAAATAGAAGTTTAAAATCTGGGGCCTTCCAGCTGGGCTGAGTACAGCTGCTGTACCCTGAGTCTATGCCATCCCTTTGAAACAAAAAACAAAGCAGCAGTAATAAAAATAAAATTCATACTTAAAAAAAAAAAAGTTGGTCCCTTCCCACTCATGTTTATGTATAAACCAAACACCAGCAAAACAAACTGGTGGTTAAACTGGCATTTTAGTTATGAACCATTGCATTAACCAAACAAGCTATGGGACTCCCACAAGCATCTCTTATTTTTATGGTGCTGGATGGCAGGAAGGTCCAGGTAGATTTCCAGGTATCCTACTGCTCACAGAGAGGCCAGCATCCTTCAGTGTCCCCACAGAAACTGATCCTAACAAAAAACCAAAGGTTTAGAATCTTCAGGAGGAGAAACTGCTTCTAGATTCAGACATTAAAACCATTGGGAAGAGAGAGAGAAATTCCCAAAGCATGACTTTTATGGTTGGTTGATGCTACTTCAAATGACTGCTTCCCACTTGGGGCCGTTAACCCAGTTAATTCTCAACTCCCTAGGCCAACCCTTCTTGTCGACGGGAGATACGGATGGGTCAGGGCTATTAGAAAAACTGGTTCTTTCTGAATCAGCATTTGTTTTTGCAGGCCATCAAATGAGGGGATTTCCTAACTGACTTAGGAAAATGTAGCTCAAGCTGATGAAACCATGTTCTACTTATTATTAGGCCCAGGGCGTTGGAGAGAAAGTGTGACAACCTACGCTGTCCACAGCTGGCCTTTGAAAAATACCTTCTTGAAATTAAATACAGTGACTGCGATCTCCTGACCAGAGGCGTTCTGAGAAGGCACCTGTGCCGAGACCCAGAACAGCAAGGGAGGGCGAGGGCTTGGGGGAACTGAATCTGTGGTTTTGACTGGCACAACCAGTCCCATTGGAGTTAAGAAGGCAATGGAAAAATGATCCTTCCTCAGTTACTTTTATTTTGTTTTTGTTAAAATTTCTTTTGGAAAAATTAAACATCTGGACTTCTTTATGGAAATAGTTGTTATGGTCACCAGGAAAAAATTATATATCTTTTTCACAGAATTTGAATAGATTTGGTCAGGGAAGGTCTGGGGGTGGTGTAGGAAGCCCAAACACAGGATGGCTGCTCCTCCAGTCTTAAACACTTGGAAAAGAAACTTTCTACAACCATAGTACAGTGACTCTACTCCAATAAAAAGTAATTTTTAAAAAATGAAGCAAAGAAACTTTCTTCTGAGTACATTCAAGGATATTTGCGCCACAGTCCTGAGAGGCAGCATTTAAGAGTTGTCTCGAAAAGGAAGGCCTTCTCTACCCAACAAAGAGGGAGCTCTCCTCCCCTAGGCAGGGAAATTCCTCTTGGGTTTGAAGTTCCTTGTTAGCGTTGCTAAATTGCTGGCATAATACTTTCTTTTCCTGGAGACAATGTTTCCTGTCTGGGAGGTGGGAGAGAAGAACAAAGTATCAGTGTTATTTTTCAATCAGTATCTTTCTTTGCTGGAGCCCGTTTTTTTAAGGTAGGTGCTCTATCTTTTCACCTCATTAGTTTTGAAAAGAAGTTGTGGAAAACCGTTAGTTGCTCAGTGGTGCCCAACTCTTTGTGACCCCATGGACTGCAGCCCACCAGGCTCCTCTGTCCGTGGGATTTTCCAGGCAAGGATACTAGAGTGGGCTGCCATTTCCTTCTCAGGGGATCATCCCAACCTAGGGATCGAACCCAGGTATCCTGCACTGCAGGCAGATTCTTTACCAACTGAGCCACGAGAGAAGCCCCATCAGTTTTGAAAAGAAGTTTCAGAAGGAAGTGGGTTTTTTATGCTCTGTAAGTACTCTTTCTTCCTGAGTATGGGGCTGAGGGAAAAGGAGATGCTTTGAAAACCCTGTTAATTGAAAATATATTTTCTTGAACTAGGGCAGATGTTCTGAATTCCAATCAGATTTGAGGTCTCCCATGTTCTGCGGGCCACTTTTGGAGTCCATTTTGAGAGCTGAAATCATCTTCAACCTCGAACTAAAGAGGTATCACAGGTAAGCTCCATGGAGACAGAGAGCAAACATGTTAACTCTTGTACATTCTCCTCCCTCTGCTTCCATGAGTGCCTGGCACACAGGAAATATTTAATAAAGCTTAACCTAAAATACATGTTTAGCTCTCCCTGGGTAATCAAAGGTACAGAACATTTTACTAAGAGTCCTGTCATTGCTTTAGCTTACATTTTTTTAAAAAACTGTCTCTGCATCAGAAATGACTGAAGCTCCATGAACTGATATTTTTCCTCTTAAAAGTTACCTACCAATAAATTTGAGATCATATAGATTACCAAATGGATTAATACCTTCACCAAAAGCTCTTACTGCTTATTACCCTGCTATTCAATTTTATTTCTTTAGATTTTTCAGTGTGTAAATGTGTCCTATTAAAATGCAAACATTCATGATGAAAATAATGCCATATTAATCACCCCTTAAGACAAGATTGATTGAAAGATGGTTAAGAGTAAGCCACTATGGTGAGGAATGAGGTGCGGGAGAAAACAGAAACAGGGGAGGTGGAAGAGGCCTAGGTGCCAACATGGGAAGGAGGAAAGAGAAAGCTGCTAGAAGCGGACATGGTATGGTTTCTCAAGTCCAATTTCATATCATTTACACTTCACATGATTTACAGCTGTGTGAGAAGCCAGTCCCACTCCTACCCACAGGGAATACATAAGGAACACTTTGAACTCCTTGGAAGGAAAGCTTTCAGTAAATACAAAGTAGGTTTATCATTGCACCTGTTTCCTAGAATAGATGAGGGACTTTCTAGCCAGGTGTCTATTATCCCTTTATGTCTTCTAGGTCAAGGAGGTCCATTTATAATCCATGTCCTTTTTTTTTTTTAATCTCTTCATTTTTCCTTAATTGGAGAATAATTGCTTTACAGGGCTTCTCAGGTGGTGCACCAGTAAAGAATTTGCCTACAGTGCAGGAGATGTGGGTTCAATCCCTGGGCCGGGAAGATCCCCTGGAGGAGCACATGGCAATCCACTCCAGTATTCTAGCCTGGAGAATCCCATGGACAGAGGAGCCTGGTGGGCTACAGTCCATAGGGTCACAAAGAGTTGAATATGACTGAAGCGACTTAGCACACACACACAATTGCTTTACAATATTGTGTTGGCCTCTGCCATACATCAACATGAATCAGCCATGGATGTATATATATATATATATATATATATATATATACGTCCCCTCCCTCCTGAATCTCCTTCCCATTCCATACTCCATCCCATCCCTCTAGGTTGTCATAGAGCACTGGGTTGAGCTCCCTGTGTTTTGAGAGAGCATAGCACTAGGGGAAGATGGTGGAGGATAAGGTGATAAATATAGCAGCAGAGGAAGCAAAGAAGCAGCTTATATGGTTCAAATATAATGGTTCCCACTCAGAAGACACAGAAAGAACAGAAAGCTGTCTCCATTTGGATTCTCCCAGAAGCAGATCCTGAGACAGGGATTTGAGGACAAATAGTTTATTTTGGAGGTGATCCTAAAAAGTACCCGTGGGGAATGGGAAGAGGCCAGGGAAGGGCCCAAAGTCAATAGTCAGTTCATAATCAAGTCGTTTACCACCTGTGGGCAGCTGGGGGTCAGCCCTGCTGGGTAACTCTGGGACATGGGCTGGAATGTGCCTCCCAGTCTTTCCACAGAAGGTGTGAGGAACCTAGGATGTTTGTCTTCCAACGGTCATCCTTCATGAGGGCTGCTCTTGGAGACAGTAACCCTCTGCTGCTTCTGGGCCTCCTTGTTATGGACTGGGAGGCAGAGGCACTGGTTCTTGTGGGTGGGGTGCACTGGACCAGTGAGTGCCGGGGACAGGTGGGGGGATGGGCATCCAGAGGCATCTAGGATTGTCACAGAAGTCATAATAAAGCCCTGAGGGCACTTACATCATCATGTACAAAGTGGTAACCAAAATGGATATAGGATATGTACATGGGCTCAGTCATGTCCAACTCTTTGCAACCATATGGACTGTAGCTAGCCAGCCAGGCTCCTCTGTCCATGGGATACTGGAGTGGGTTGCCGTTTCCTTCTCCAGGGGATCTTCCTGACCCAGAGATCAAACCCATATTTCCTGTGTCTCCTACATTGGCAGGCGGATTTTTTCTTTCTACCACGGTGCTACCTGGGAAGCCTGTAACCAAAAAGTGGTTCTTATCAATTTAGGATTTTCAAATTCATTTAAAAGTTCATATTTTTTTCTCTCTTCTTAAGATTCTCCTCTATTTACTTGGCTTCAACTAACACTACAGCGTGTGCCTGTGCTCAGTTGCTTCAGTCGTGTCCGACTCAGTGCAATCCTATGGACTATAGCCTGCCAGGCTCCTCTGTCCATGGGATTCTTCAGGCAAGAATACTGGAGTGGGTTGCCATGACCTCCTCCAGCATATCTTCCAGACCCAGGGATTGAACCCATATCTCTTATGTCTCCTGCATTGGCACGTGGGTCCTTTACCATTAGCACCACCTGGGAAACACTAGAGCAGTGACTCCTAAGTCTGCTTCTACAGTCTATATGGCTCTGCTGAATTCTTTCCCCAGGTTTCTAGCTGTTTAATGTGCATCTCCACATGGAGAAGAGCATCTCAAACTCAACATGCCTTAAACTCTCTTCTCCCAAAGACCCATTTCTCTTCTTGTCCTTCTAACTCAGTCGAAGGCACCACTATCCATCTATCCAGTTAGAAACTTTGAAGTCACCTTGAATCTTCATCCTCTTGGTCCCTGCAGATCAAGGCATCAAGCCCTAAACAGTCTTTAAAGTATCTCCTAATCCATCCTACTCTCTACAGCACCTCTACTACTGTGATGTTTGTGTGTCACCAGCATTTGTCACCTGAGTTATTACAACACTCTCCTCACTACCCCCACCATCATTTTCTCCCTCTCTCCAATCTATCAAAAAGAAAATTTTAAAAACCTCATCTGATTACATTTATCTCTCCTTAAAATCTTTCAATGAGTTTTCTTTGCCTTTAGGACAAAGCCCAAACTTCTTAATAATCATGCAAAGCACCTGACAATTTGATTCTAATCTACCTTCCTAGCTTTATCTTTTTCTCTCTGCACTCCAGTCAAAATACACATAACATAAACCAACTCTAGATGATTTAAAAAGCAAAATAATTTACTCAGAAAACAGAAGGGAGCTGACCATATCTCTAGGAAGTTTGGAAAATCCAGCTTAGAAGGCAAGCAGGAACAAAAGGCCAGTCAACAAGAACCATAGCCAAAGCCATCCTACCGTGCCAGTCCAGGGAGAACAGATGCTTATTCCAGCAAATATTAGATAACGTTACTAGTACCAAGATGACTGTGGGCAGTAGGCCCTACTGGTTCCTCTACACTGTCTCCCCCAGCAGCTGGATGTTACTGCATCGCCACAACCTCCAGAATAAATTCTCCACCACCTTTCATTTGCACCACCTGGTCCAGTTTTAATATCCTGTGAGTGAGTGTGACTGATTGGCTGCCATGTGAGGCCTTGAGTTCTGCAGGGACCACAGCAACAAGTAGGGCTTTCTCCACCTTGTAAGGAGGGACAGACCAAGCTCCCCATCAAGTTCATGAGAAAACATATAGATGTATAAGATAGGCCAGCTGCTAAAAAGTGACAACTGTTCATGAAATAGGCCTTTCCATTTCTAAACAAAAATAAGGTTTCTACTTAACATAATTCAACCATTTCCATGTATATATTCAGGCTCTCTGCAAAGGGAGACAACCCAAAGCCATATTAGTATTCAATCTAATATTGATACACCAGGGACTTCCCTGGTGGCCAAGTGGTTAAGAATCCACTTCCCAACACAGGGGATGTGGATTCAACCCCTGGTAAAAGAAATAAGATCTCATATGTCACAAGGCAACTAAGCCCATGCCACAACTAGAGAAACCCTTGTGCTGCAATTACTGAGCTTGTGCACTCTAGAGCCCACAGATCATAGGGAGCCCACATTCAACAGCCGCTGAGCCTGAGAGCTCTAGGGCCCATATTCCACAACTACAGAAGCCCCATGTGATGCAACCAGAGAAAGCCTGTGTGCCTCAATGAAGATCCAGCTTAGCCAAACTTAAATGTATAGATAGATAGATGGTCCATTGAGTGTGCCATGTTCAATCTGCCTACCCTTGATAGACGCATTCCTTCCTCATGTGACAAAACTAAACCAGCAAAATCAATAGATTCAATGGTGAGAAGCTGGCCATTAGGTATAAGAATGGAAAGTACCAAACCAATCCCATCTGTGTTCCAACCTGTGCATCTTCAAGCATGGGGTAAATAGCTCATGGCATAGATTACTATGGGATATGCCATGGCTAAGCCTGCAGAAGACCTACTGGGGTTACAAGAAATCAAACATAGACAGTGGTGACTATGGAGCAGCAAGGAATTTATACATGGTAGCATGGCTGACTCTTGAGTGCTGATGTGGCCCCTTCCTCAAGGAGCTGCCTCATTCACCCATGCACTTGATTTTATTCATACCCTTTGAGTCCATTGCTTATTGTCTGGTACCATGGTGAGTCAAAGTGAACATTCCCTCAAAATGAGTTTCAGTTGTCACTCTTGTCATGTTTTGAACTCCAAGACTGACCCAGCTGGTTCAAGACATATACTCCAGCTTGTGAATGATGGTGGGAGTTTAGTCACTAAGTCATGTCTCACTCTTGCAATCCAATGAACTGTAGCCTGCCAGGATCCTTGTTCATGGAATTTTCTAGGCAAGAAAATTGGAGTGACTTGCCCTTTCCTTCTCCAGGGGATCTTCCCAACCCAGGGATCAAAACTGCATCCCTGCCTGCATCCCTGCAGGTGGTCTCCTGCATTGCAGATGATTCTTTACTGACTGAGCCGCCAAACCCACAAGATATTGTGTCCAAGCTGCCCTATGGGTGATGGGGTCCATAATAAGACGAGTGATCCCAGCCTTCCCTCTCTCACTGAAAAGCAGGTTTCTTGGTCAAAAGCAATGTCATGTGCTTTTGGATATGTGCTCATGGATGGATACCAAGAGAGTGTCTAAGGCATTCAGTAAATTCAGGGATGATACCAGAAACACGATAGGCAGTGAAAGCAAATCCAAATCCAGGTGGTGTAATTAGTGTATTGGGTTGGCCAGAAAGTTCGTTCGAGTTTTTCCATAAGCTGATGTCGGGAAAACCTGAACGAAATTTTTGGCCAACCCAATAGCAAACCAATAGATGTTGAAGGCTGCTGAGGTGCTGAAGATCTCTGAGAATTAAATTGAGCTACAGAGCCAGAGCTGTTGTATCCTGAAAGCAACCAGAGGAAAGCAAGCTCTCTCTGATGTTGTCTGCTTATTGAAATCCAGAAGTAAGCACTGGACCTCTTAATAATGGTGTGACAGGTATTAAGGATTGCGTTATCCAGAAGAGAGACATCACCTGTTACAGCAACCATACTTGAAGTCAGCATCTCCATAAGCTTGTGATATCCTTCTGTCTTTCATCAAAAATCCATCCTCAAGACTTCCCTAATGGTCCAGGGATTGGGAATCCACCTGTCAATACAGGGGAGGATGGATTCAATCCCTGATCCAGGAAGATTCCACATGTCGCAAGGCAACTGGGTCCATGTGCCACAAGTACAAAGCTCATGCTGTAGAGCTTGCCTTCCCCAACTACTGCAGCCCACATGTCCTAGGGCCTATGCTCCTCAAGAAGAATTGAGTTCTTCTCTGTCATGCAAATCAAGCAGCCCGTCTATCTCAGGCCTAAGGACCATCTGATCATTAGGGCCTGAGGAGCATTCTGGAGACCACACCATCTGTGATAAGTGCTTTGAATTGGCCTCTGCCATCTTGACCTCCCCGAATTCTCAATGAAACCTGGGAGCTCATTCTATTTTTATTTAGTTGGTTAGTTTGGGCTGCACTGGGTCTTATTGTGGCACGTGAAATTTTTGTTGCTGCGAGCGGCCTTTTTCTAGTTGCACAAGTGGGGGCTACTCTCTAGGTACAGTGTGCAGGCTTCTCCTTGTGGTGGCTTCTCTACTTGCTGAGTAACCCTAGGCGTGGGGGCTTCAGTAGTTGCCGTGCACAGGCTTAGTTGCCCCATGGCACTTGGGATTGTCCTGGACCAGGGATCAAACGCATGTCCCTTGCATTGGCAGGAGTATTCTTAACCAGGACCACCAGGGAAGTCCTAAAGCACCTTTCAAAGCAAAAAGGATACTATATTTACTAAGGCCTTGGCAAAGAAAGCACCTTCTGGATTCTCTTGTAAGAGATCAGTCATGTATGATAAACCCATTCCAACTTTCCCTCTCTTCCTAAATCCTAGGATTCCTTTCACTTTGTTATACCAAAGAATTTATGAGATCTCCATTTTTATCCAAAATAGGACATTGACGTTTAGTCACCCAAGTAAAGAGTCAATAAGAATTTACCCAGCTCTTCAAGCTGGCCAATTGAATTTTGACTCCTTGGGAATTGCATCATCTTCAAAATGTTAGGCCAGTTTAAAATCATACTCTTTTCTCCTTAATGTAGCCCCTTTAGAATTCATGCCCACACATACTCTACAGATTTTTGCTAGTATAGTTTCTCAATCTTACTTTATTGGTGTGTAACACTCTCCTCCCAAGTGTGAGCTTATATTTTGCCAGATTGGGATCTAACTTTGCTCAGATGTCTAAAGCAAATGAGTGGTGGGTGAGGGGTACACAAGAATGAACAGTGTCTCCTTGTATGTTAACCCCTTAAGTGAAAGAGTCACATGATCTAAAAAGAGCAGCCTATGAGAAAATGGAGAAGGCACTTTTTTGCATGATACAGTTTCTATTGTCACTATAACAAATCATCAAAAATTTAGTGACTTAATACAAGACAAATGTATTATTTCATAGTTCTGTCCGACAGAAGTTTGACATAGGTCTCACTGAGCTAAAATCAAGGTGTCAGCAGGGTGGAATTTCCCTCTGGTGACTCTAGGGGGAAAATTGTTTTCTTGTGTTTTTCAGTTTCTAGAGGTCACCTGCCTTCTTTAGTTTGTGGTTCCCTTCTTTCATATTCGAGGTCAGCTCTGTTGCATCTCTGTTTTTGACCTTTCTTCCACAGTCATATCTTCCTCTGACCACTGGGAAAGGTTCTTCACTTTTAAGGGTTCCTGTGATTTGATTGGACCCACCCAGATAATCCACAATAATCCCTCAATTTCAAGATCATTAACCTTAATCACATCTGCAATTTTTTTTTTTTTTTTTGCTTTGTAAAGTAACATGTTCACATGTTCCAGAGATGAGGACATGGAAATTTGGATTTATTCTATCTATCACAATGAGCAAATGGAATTTACTTGGGGTTGAATATTCAACGCTCCCTGAATTCTCCTTTCAATTCTTTGGATCCCATTCTTTCCCAAAGTACATCTTTATTATTAAATAAAAGACCTGGTAAAGTTGCAAATTCAGCTGTTGTAATTTGGCAATGCCCAGATTCAACTCTGTGTTGTTTGTAGTGATCTCAGCTCTGTGGCTGAAAGAGATGATGAATTATTTTAACATAATCTTAGAAATTCCCTGAATTTTAGGCCTGGATTATTTTAATATAATCACAGAAATTCCCTGAAATTCCCCAAATTAAAGCCAATAATGTAGGGTCTTGAACTTCATATTCTCCCTCCTGAGGCTGTTCAAGGATGCTATAAGTGGCCCTCTAACCTCATGGCTATTGAATTTGTCATGCCCTTCATCCTGGTCTATGGCAGCGACCTTCCATGCACACTTCACCACAGACAGCTATAAGCCATCACTGAGTTATTTCTTTGTTGTAATTCATGAGCCACAGCTTACCGTCTCTTAAATACTGCTGGATTTTTCAGTGCTTTTACTCCAACAAGACCCAAATCCCCCTCACAGTGTAATTGCCTTCACACTTGTGTGGCCTCTCTTTGCACTGTTAGCCAGGGTGCTTCATTGCAAGCATCCGAAAGCAACTCCAATTACAGCCAAAAATAGAATGTATTTAGAGATAAGAAGTTGCTCCCAGAATTGCTGGAGGGTCTTGAGGACCAATTCAGTAATCCCGGAACCAAGTAACCCAGTAACCAAGAAAGCCAGAATCAGCCAAAATTACCAGACAGGATCAGTCTGATCATGAAGATCATGGTACAGCAGCCACCCAAGCACTGGCCACTGGATGCTGCCACTGACCTTCTTACCATTGCAATGATTTTGTCCAGAATGAATCTCTTCCTTCCTAGTTTCTTTGCTTCACAAGATCAAGATCTCAGGTCCTGAGAAGAGGCTTCTGACTGCATAAACCTAGGCCCATTCCTGTACCCTGGTTCCTTGAAAGAAGTAGACGGGCAAGGATCCTGCCCCTTTGAACCAAATGATGAAGCATTTGAACTTCTTCTTCATACTGTTAAATGGAGTTCTCATCATATTGTACTTTAATAACATAGATGTTCATCTTCTCCACTAGACTGATACTAAAGGACAGGTACCACATCTTAACTTGGTGTTCCCAGAAGGTACCACAGTACCCGCCACACAGTTCAGTTCAGTTCAGTCGCTCAGTCGTGTCCGACTCTGCAACCCCATGAACCGCAGCACGCCAGGCCTCCCCGTCCATCACCAACTCCCGGAGTCCACCCAAACCCATGTCCATTGAGTCGGTGATGCCATCCAACCTTCTCATCCTCTGTCGTCGCCTTCTCCTCCTGCCCTCAATCTTTCCCAGCATCAGAGTCATTTCAAATGAGTCAGCTCTTCGCATGAGGTAGCCAAAGTATTGGAGTTTCAGCTTCAACATCAGTCCTTCCAAATGAACACCCAGGACTGATCTCCTTTAGGCTTTCAATAAATGAAATATTAAAAAGGTAAATTTATTGCTGGGTTTTCTTACAATCTTTTGAAAAGAACTGACTGGGAAAATGATGAATCAAGGATGCAGGGTATGAATGGTAACAGAAAGAAATAAATATGCTCAATGGAGGCTGAGGGGTAGGGAGAGGGATACATGTATGTGTGTAGGTATTAGGTGGGTGTGCCATAAATACGGACAGAAGAAGAGACAAATAAAATAAGAGAAAGTAGGAAACTGAAACCAGCAGATGAGCACTAGACTCAGTCAGCACACAGTGTATTAACACAACTCCAAAAGCCCAAGTGACCTGGAAAAAAATTACCTTGAACCTGAAAGAAATAATGTAGGTAATTCATCACAGCCCATAGCCCTGATATACTTAGGGGGACTATTAATGCCCCATATCCTCAGATTATTTTCCCTAAAGCAATAGTTTCATTATGTAACTCCTCACTCAGTAACTTTCAAAGTCTCCCCATTGTCAGAGATTAAAATCCACAGTCCTTAATGCAATATTCAAGGTGCTATGGAACCAGTCTTCTCAAATAAAGAGTCAACTCCCTTGTCCAGAAATGCCTTCCTTGTCCCTATCTCTATCTGTGTTTCTGTTACTTATGTTGTTTTCTTTCCCCTTTCTGAAAAGACCTTCCTTGCTTCTTCACCTATACAAATCTAATCATCCTTCAAGATTGCAATTAAGACTTCCTTTCTTCTTCCCCAACTCTTGCCACCCTCTCTCATTTTAGAACTGCAGTAATAAACTCTAGTACCATCCATCCCCCTGAATCGCAGAGACCCTCAGCACTATAGGGTTATTCAGCTTTGAGGTTATTCATGTTACCATTACATTAAGATGAAAAAATTGAATTGCCAGATTGTGACTTCTTGGTTTTCTCATGTGTCAACAATGTCAAAAATTAGCTTAAATAAATGATAGCATTAATACCATTCTTTTCATACACATGGAAAGGAGAGAGAAAATTATTCACATGGGAAGATGATTTAAATCCGTATGCAAAACTTCAGTAGGTATAGATCATACACTTTAGGAGATAATGGAGTCTTCCTGCCTGGGCTGACTTTCCAGTTCTCCCAGAAGGAGCTTCCCAGAAGCCTCAGCAAACATTCCTTCACATCACCTTTGCATCTGAACCTAAGGATGGGGTTGGTATACAGGTAAGATGATAAATGAAGAATATTTAGGTCCTATTTGGAAAGAGAAAGAGGGGAATGGATACTGAGTGAGTAACTAAGAATGTCTGCAAACCCTCCCCACTCCACCAACATGATTGATTCTTTTGAACACTTAAGTTTGAGTTTCTATAGGTTAGAATACAAATCCAAAATACCTACATTATTTTGGGACCTCCCTGGTGCTCCAGTGGCTAACACTCTGAGCTCCCAATTCAGGGGCCCAGGTTTGATCTCTGGTCAGGGAACTAGATCCCACATGTCACAACTAGGGGTCTTCATGCACAACTAAAGATCTTACAACACCACAATGAAGACAGAAGATCCTGAGGACTGCAACTAAAACCTGGACAGCTAAATAAATAAATAAATTTTTTTAAAAGACATTATTTCCATTCAAAAGTAGTCTATATTTTAAAACATTTTAATGTTTAATGAAATGCTTACAATTTTTTAAAAAATCAGAATTTCAAATAAAAATCTATTCCTTATTTTTTATCAAATTATAATGGACATACAGTATATGTTAGTTTCCAGTAGACAACATAGTGAGTTAATATTTCTATACATAATGGAACAATTACCACCAGAAATGGAAAAAAAAAAAGTGAAAATGTTAGTTGCTCAGTCATGTCTGACTCTTTGCGACCTCATGGACTACAGCCTACCAGGCTCCTCTGTCCATGGAATTCTCCAGGCAAGAATACTGGAGTGGGTTGCCATTCCCGTCTCCTGGAGATCTTCCCAACCCAGGGGGTTAAACCTGGATCTAGGCAGATTGTTTTACAGTCTGACCCACCAGGAAAGCCCTTTTCACTTTTATGTTAGCTTCCAGTGAGCAATATGGGATTCAATATTTCTATACATTAGGAAATAATCACCACCATAAGTCTAGTTCCCTGTTACCACAAAGTTACCACAATATTATTGACCATATTCCCTACACTATACATTACACCCCCATAACCAACAAGCCTTGCAGTAATAAATTTTGACTCTGAGAGGCCACTGCCCAGCGATGGAGTGCTCCTTTCTTTAATGTTAGTGATACTCTTGGTCATGGAATAATGCTGATCTCAGAGGGAGAGCAGTGAGCAGTCCTGAAGAGAGATCTTAGTTCCCTGCCCAGGAATTAAACCTGGGTAACCTGGAACCGAGTCCTAGCCACTAGATCACTAGGGGTTAGAAGCTAGAAGTAAAGTGGTCCTGCTCTTGGCCCTGTTTGAAAGTAAGAATGTTTCAAGGAGGCAAAAACTGAAAAAAACAGGTACAAAGTTTATCATTAGAGACACAGCACAGTGTATGGGAGAGCACACAGGAAAACAGTTGCTTTCTCCAACTCAGAAGCAGGGCAGAGATACACACCCAGAGAGAAACGGTGCGGCATCCTCTCTAATGAAGAGGGCAGTAAGCCAGACACTAGGCAGAAATACACACACGGAGAAGGGTGCGGGGGTCCTGAATGAGGGGCAGCACAGCACAGAGGTGACGTAGACCGCTTACATAGGACAGTCCTTCCAGGTCGTTGTTTCTGGCCAATTATCTTGTTTCTTTCTTCAACCCTGACTGGTCCATGGACCCTCCCCAAGACCCGGTGGACTGCACTACAGAGGCCTATGGGTGCGTGTCCACACTTGCGGAGTGGAGCCCCCTCCCTCTTTGACCCCCAAGAAACCTTCCTGCACGTGTGCTGACAGGGAAGTCTTCCTTGACCTCAGGAGCGGGCACCTTATCTCTTTGCTTTAGTAGAGCCCAGCTTTTACCACTAGCTTTGTCCTTGGACAGTCTGGATGAGAACAAAGCTTCAATTTTACTCCACTTGACAAATACCAGCTGTCTGGCCCAGAGGCCCACGGTCTCCTATCTCAATGCTATGTAAGTAAGTTTACATTATCAAATCTAGTTCTGTTTTGAAAAGTTACTTATCAGAAATTGACAGCACACTGTTGAGAGATCTGCCTAGTATTCCATGACTAATAACTACCAGGTCCAAATCTAGAATCCAGATCTTCCAATGAAATAAGAGATAGAATGAAAAGAAATGGGGTTTGGAGTCCTCCAGAGCTGGGTGCAAATCCCAGTTTGGGATTTAAACTGTGCAACCTTTAGAAGCGACTTACCTCTAGAACCTTGGTTTTCTCTATAAGGAAGAGGTCCTCTACCTAGTGATGGAAGGAGAAGGGAGAAGTGTGTGAAATGGTCTGGTGTTTGAGAGGCTCTGATTAAAAGACAGATTTTTTTCCCTACCTTTTATCTCTTTCCAAAGTACATTTCTTTCCCAAGTGCAACGGATCACTGAAGGATCACCTAGGGTGATGACTCAGAGAGGCCTTCAGAATCAGAAGAGACATCGCTTAGCCTGGCAGCTGTAAATGGTCAAATAGCAAGACCATACTGGCCTCCTCTCCACCAGTAACGAAATCAGAAGGAACTCTAGGTTTTGGCTTCCTAGATGGTTTACTAGAGCTGACGAAGGACTTCAAGATGCTTCTTATAAAAGCTGTTTTCCTTGTGATTAAGTTGTGTTTGCCCGTTAACTATGTGGTAAACAAACCCTCAGCTCCCACCTCCGGTTCTAGCCCAGCCGCGTGTTAATTGGGACCCGGAGGGTAAGTGGGTTGGCAAAACTGCCAAGGACAGGATGCCAAGGAGCCCCCTCTGGTTATCAGTTCTGTTGACATGAGCTGAGCCATATGTGGTTGTGTGGCATGTCCAGCAGGTCTAGCAGGGGTTTTCCCAGCTATGAAAGGCCTGCTGTTTGAAATGCTTGGCCTGCAGTCAAACGAGGGCTTGGGATCAGGAATCCCACTGCCATCCACCCATCAGCCCCACCAGCGCTAGGGCGGGGGCCGGGCCAAACAAACATGTCTGGTCTCATCCTTGGGTCAGGGCTGAGGCGAGAAGGAAAGGCTGGGAGTGGGGGTTAATCTGCTCTTCTTAACACCCACCACCAGCCCAACCCAGACAGAAAGAGATCCTTTTCCAGAGCTGAAATCCTTTCCCTCTGTGTCACTTATCAGGACTAAACTCAGACACACTCAATCCCTGTGAAAATGCTGCCAGGGAATCAAACGGGTGGGCGAGGCTTGCTGGGAAATTCCTTCCAGCCAGTGGATACATGAATTGGGGCAGTTCCCAGTGTAACTTGCTACCCCTCCCCCAGGAGCAATCACTGTCAAAGACGATTTATTTTAAACATTTTGTAATTATTTTAGCCAATGGAGTGTGTATGTGTGTGTGTGTGTGTGTGTGTGTTTGATCATTTGCGGTTAAGTCTGTGTTCACAAGAGCCTTTGAGTTCAGTAGAGTCCAACCGCCAAACCCACACCCAAATATTTTGTAGATAACAGAAGAACCATTGCTGGTGATGCTTGTATGTACACAGACAAGCTTTGTGGCCATACGGTGAGGACCCTGAAGTAGGACTCGGGCTGTGAGGACTTTGCAGTAAGAGCTACAGCAAGTCATTCCACTGCATCTCAAGAAATGTGTTTAGAAACCTCCACAAAAACCATTCCTTCTGCTTCTTAATAAACGAATATGATTAAGTACCTAAATGTTACTGTTCTTGAGTGAAGGACTATAGGACAGTGTTAGCACTTACTATTGGGTTTAGGGTTCTTCTTATACTCCACATTAAATGCTCACAAGATTGGAAACAGTTATGCCAAGACGTTAACTGTGGCTAATTCTGAGAGGTGGGAGTTTGAGTGAGTGGAATTTGTTCCTTGTATTTTTCTAGAAAATTTTTTTCTAGAAAATTTTTAGAAAAATTTTTTTCTAGGAAATTAGAAAATTCCTTCTAGCCTAGAACTTTCTACAAACAATAAAGTTGAAATGCTTACTGGATGAATGAATGAATGAGTGAAGGAATGAATCCAGAAAGGTCTACTTGAAAGTAGGCGTAGTTCCTGTTTTCAAACTGCTTCTGTTTCAAACACAACTTAATAGAAGCTTAGGATGGATTACAACATTCCTAAGCATCTATTCTGTATACTTTTTGTATTTGTTTACCTTCTACTTTCTTTTTGTGTAGGGTATTTGAAAAATGAAAAATAAGAGGCAGTGTACACATTAGGACAGCATAGATGAAAGCCAGATGATAATCATTCGGGTTTAATGAATTGCTTCCTCTGAGGAGTTTGGAAGGTTGCAGATGGACAACAGTGGCTACCAGCTGGTCATATTAATGGGTGATAAAGAAGACACCATATCACATAGCACTCACCAGAAGGTAATGAGGGCAGGAATCATTCATCCCTGAATTCTCTGAGTCTAAAGCAATGTCTGGTGCATGAAGCATGCTCAAAAAATTAACAAGTTTTAAATTATGAGTGAATTCATTTCCTTTAAAACCTAAAGAAAGAGGGAAATGGTTTTCAAATTGTAAGATTTTGAAAACATTTCTGACTATGAACACTTTGAAACATTATCAAGAGTTAGGCTGTGGGATTTCTAACTCCTAGAACTTTGTAAGAAAAAAAGACTATCTGAAATATTGCAGATGGGATTTCCCTGGTGGTCCAGTGATTGAGAATCTGCCTTTCAATGTAGGGGTTGTGGGCTTGATACCTGGTCAGGGAACTAAGATCCCACTTGCCACAGGGCAACTCAGCCCACCCACTGCAACTAGAGAGGTCCACACACAACAACTACTGAGCCCACATGCTCTAGAGCCCATGCCCTGCAACAAGAGAATGCCACAATTTGAGAAAGCCCAGGCACCACAATGAAGACCCAGCAAAGACAAAGTTTAAAAAAAAAAAAAGAATTAAAAAAAATAAAATATTAGTGTTAATGAGAGTGGCAGTAAGGTTAGAAAGTTCTACATACTAGCCAAAGAGACTTCTATATTCCCTTCTTGGCTCTTACTTGGTTTAAAAGTGATGCTAGGGCTTCCTGACTATCGACCAAGTCTGGAGCATGCTCACTCATGCTCAATTGTGTCTGATTCTTTGCGACCCCATGGACTGCAGCCCACCAAGCACTTCTGTCCATGGAATTTTCTAGGCAAGAATACTGGAGCAGGTTGCCATTTCCTACTCCAGGGGTCTTCCCGACCCAGGGATCAAACCCACGTCTCTAGTGTCTCCTGCATTGGCAGGCAGATTCTTTACCACTGCACCACCTAGGAAGCCCAAGACTGGTACAGTCACTGGCAGATGCAAATTGCTCCTCTCCTCGGCCTATACTTTGCAAACAGCTCCAAGCTAAATCTTTATTTTAATAAGTTTGACAGAGCTATCTCAATACTAAATGAGCTAGATAGGACCATGTAAGACTTAATGACCTCTTTAGTAGTTGAAATTGGCCACATTAAGTAAATGTAAAACTATATAAGGCTAAGTTGTCGGGAATCTGATTATTTTAAGATTCAAAAGAAGGGCACATGGGCCCATGATCTCCTAGTACATGGGGCATACAAAGACACTCTGCAGGGTCCCTCTTAACTTAAATGCTCTTGCCTAAGCAGTTCAAATCTGGGGGGCTTTATACAATGGACATGAAGCCTGCTATTGTATCTTTAATAAGTCCCCAGGACCTCACTTTGAAGTGATGACTCACAGAGAATATTTTGTCAGGCCAACTAGGCCATAAAAATATTAAGTGTGGTTTTAGGTAGTAAAGGTTTTTATTATCCTTCTCACTTCCTGTCATGAAGCATTGCATTAAATTTTACTTGAAAGGGATTAATGACTGGCTTGCTATGTTTCACAAGAAATTCATTCTTATACAGATTCTAGAAGCATTGATAATAAGACTAGGGTTAGTAAAAATAAAATAAAATGAAAAACTGTAGGTGCTTAAAAAATATTCACTGAACTGAATCAGGGCATGTTAAACATTCAAACACAAAACTGTTGGGTGAAATTTCATTTGAATTTGTTTTTAATCCAGAAGTTTTCAGGCTTCATTCTATCATCATGGAATTGTTGAAGCTACCATCAGAAAAGAACAAATAAATACCTTGTTTAGGTATTTGTTAATTCCTAGGGCAAGGTACTTTGTTCCAGCTGGTTGTAATCACAGGCATTATCTCCTCTCTTTTGGGCCATTAGCTGACAAGATTGACCAAACCCTCTTTCAATGTCATTGTCTTTTTAAGTCCAGCAAGAAAAAAAAAAATCACTTTTTGAACTATATGTTTATGTATTTGGCTACACTGGGTCTTAGTTGCAGCACATGGCATCTTCGATCTTCGCTGTGGCATGTGGGATCTGTAATTGCAGCTCACAGATTCTTGGTTGTGGCATGTGGGATCTACTTCTCCAATCGGGGACTGAACCCAGGGCCCCTGCACCGGAGAGCAGAGTCTTAGCCACTGGGCCACCAGAGAAGTCCCCCCAAAATCACTTCTTATCTTTGTCATAACTGTGAGGCTTAAATTTGCTGAATCATCTCCGCAGTGATCAACCTACTTTTGGGCTTTGCTGAATTCAGTCTGCTGTTTCCAGGCCACATTAACCTTAGCCATCTCTGTCTCGTAAGGCCCCACTTGGACATTCATTGAAACAACAAACGGAGTTACTTGAGTGTCTGTCTCATCCCTTCCTTAGAGTCAATACCTGTCTCTCACTCTCCCTTGCCTGTTCAGCTTCTTCTTCTGGAAGATCAGGATGAATCTATGGATGACTTGCACTAAGATAAATGAGGTTTTACATCCATTTGCTAGCAGCCAAGTCTTTTGAAACTAAACTAGCTAAACTAGCCAATGTGTATCACAATTCTCAGGCTCTAATTTTGTTAGCATTTCAATATTATGTGATATTTCTATTCATATTGCAACTTTGGGTTAGCTGAAACATGTTCATCTGATTGGCAAAGTTTAGAAAAAAGACCTGTTACCTATATGTTCCTTATTAAATTCATATTGTATTATTACACTTCCCTGCAGAAAAGATGTTTAATACTACTTCCAGAAGAGGGCAATGTTCCTGAGGCTAACTTTGCTATTAAATTTTCCAAACTCCAAAAGTTCACACTAACTCCAGATTATTTACTCAAAAGCACTCTCATCCTGAAGTCTGAGAACTGATGACTTTAGGAAAACATTGGATTTGTACAGATTCCCCTTATAAATATTACTGTAATTTTCCTTTTCTCAAGAAATCTGAAACTATTCTATCTGTTTGACATAACTCTTCTCTGGGGCCTTAAGTTTCTGGGAAATGTCTTTGGGCTATGCCAGAGTCTTGGTTTAATTATGCTGACAATTCACAAACTTTTGAGACTGGCTTGCCTCTTGAGACTGAAATATTGATGTTATTTTAGATGGGTGCTTGGCTGCAAAGATTACCATTTGATCTGTAAAGACAAGAACATAGGAGAACATACTTGATTGTTCTTTCTTCTCTCAAATGCTTGAGCGAAGCTGACTTGTGAAACTATGGATCATAAATCACTCTATTGACTGCCCTGCAAATCTGAGACGTGTGACCCTATGTCCTCATAGGAACCTAGACTAAATAACTAAACTTTCTCCCCACTGAAAACTGCATGATTACATCAGGGACTCTTCCTAGAGAGAAACTGTTTGGACTTAAGTGAAAAAATAAATAAATAAATCACTTCCTAGAAAGATTCCTGAATTCCACCCCAAAGAATTCTAGCCCAAAATATTCTATAGAAAGCATTTCAAGAGAGTCCTCCTGAAGAGATTTCAGGTGGATTCTAGGTGACATGTGCACCCTATCTCTCCTAAGTGGACAGCTTGTACTAGCCAGACACAATGTAATAAAAAGTGACCTGCCAGTACTACTGGCACATCCCAAGGAGAATTTTGCCTGAAAGATCTCAGAAAAGCAGAGCCAGCTTCCATTAACCTCTCCAACCCTATAAAATTATCGCCTGGGTGGACATCTATTTATTTATTTGCTTTGTTTTGCCTGCCAACATCCCTTCCCCTTTCTTTTGGCTAAGAATTCTTAGAAAGTGGGCATGTGATCCCAGTTTGGACAATCATATTTTTCTTCTTGGAATTTGACTCTTGAGTGAAGTGATGAAAGAACAGGAATGGTGAGGTTCAGTCCTCTCAAAAAGCCCAGTGGAGAGACTGCCCTTTAGTTCCTGTTAACTTACATGCTTAGTGTTTACCAGGCTCTATCCTGGCCACGACCTAGCCACTCAGCCTGTCCTTGGATTCTGTGAGTTTAAGTCCAGATGTGGACTCTGTTATTTGCTACCAAAGAGCCCTAAACCAAAACATCTCCTGATTATAAAGGAACTCTATGAATTCCTATGGATTTTTAAGACCATTGGACCATTATACCACAGGCTGCTGGCCAGAAAATAAAAAGAAAGCTTTCTCAAAAAATCCATAAAAGACATCAGTTTTAAGTTGGAAGAGCAAAGATAGGTCCAATCCCCTCTCAAAAATCTTCTCAAGATAAGAAAAATAGGAAACAAATCATTTTATATATTTCTGATGAAAATCAAATCATCTACAGCCGCGAATCAAAATGCAAAAGTTAACAGTAGAACTGTGAATTACTTAGCTGAGAGGAGGAAAGCTAAACTCAGTGCCTGAAATGTTAAGGGGTGGTGGGAGGACTTGAAGGGAGATATAGCTTTGAGAAGCAAACCCTGGAAAGCTCCAGAATTCACGGTGCCTGTTAGAGATGAGGCGAAGGCATTGAAAAGAGAAGACCTGTCTGAAAGTCTGTAGGAGGAATTCTTGGGCCCTGAGTCCCACACCCACCCTACGCTGTCACTCCCTCTCCACCCCCACCACAGGAGACAAAGGCTTTCGCTCTGGCAATGTTTCCCCTGGAGAAATTGAGTCAGGGAGACTTTAGACCTGAAGCACAGAGGAAGGCAGTGGTGATGCTCCACACTGTAAACAAATGATGCCTCCAGAGCTTTCCCTTCCCCAAAGGTGGGAGTGGGAAGAATGGAGGTAAGAGACTACCTGCCTGCTTTAACTGTGCAGCCCAGTGTATTAATAGACTTTTTATGAAGCTGTTGGAAGGTATGGGGAGGCTTCACCACATTTTCTTAGAAAATTGTTAGTTGCTCAGTCGTGTCCAATTCTTTGCAACCCCATGGTCTGTAGCCCACCAGGCTCCTCTGTCCGTAGAATTCTCCAGGCAAGAATACTGGAGCGGGTTGCCATTTCCTTCTCCAGGGGATCTTCCCAGCCTGGGGATTGAACCTGGGTTTCTTGCATTGCAGGCAGATTCTTTACCAACTGAGCCACCACGGGTTCCATCAGAGAACTAAATAGATGATGAAATGAAGTCACTATGTGTGATGCTAAGTTGCTTCAGTCATATCTGACTGTGTGCGACCTTATGAACTACAGCCCACCGGGCTCCTCTGTCCATGGGATTCTCCAGGCAAGAATACTGGAGTGGGTTGCCATGCCCTCCTTCAGGGGATCTTTCCAACCCAGGGACTGACTCTGTGCTTCTTATGTCTACTTGCATTGGTATGTGCGTTCTTTACCACTAGCATCAACTGGGAAGCCCTAAAGTCACTATAGTAACATTACCTCCAGGTAGAAGAAAAAAATAGTACAGAAAGAAAAATATACAATAGCATACTACTTGGTAGTGGACAACTATTAACATAGTCGTAACAATGAAAAGATTCAATACTATATTTGAGCGGAAACTGAAGACAGTACTGGAAGAAGTCAATAAATATAACATAAAAATTTGATAAATCAAAATATTAGAAGGTAAACCCCCCAAAATACATATAAAAGTGTTCAAAATTACTACTTCTGGGGCTCAGGACAGAAATGGAGATGAAAAACAGGCAACTACTGTTTTGTCACAAGCCATTCAACATTATTTGGTTTTTAAACTATCTGTAGGTAATACTTTGATAAACAATTTAACTTTTTCAATCCACTAGAACTAGTTGGAAGATTAATAGGGTCATTAACACTAACGAATTTTTACAAAGCTGCAACTGTAATTGTTAAATTATACCAATAACTATATAAATGTGGCCATCAGTATCAGAGACATAGCCCACATCTCTCAGTTTGCATGTCTGTAATATGGTGATTGTAAAAAAATCTTTAAAAATATTGTACTAACATATATATTTTTAAACTTTGAATTTAAATTGAGTAGTGAATTAGGCATGAAATACATTAGGAGTCCAAAGCCCTTTAAAACTAAAATTAGCATATTTCTGAATAGAAATTATGGATGGTTGCAATACAGCACTTGCAAGCATGCTAAGTCGCTTCAGTTCTATCTGACTCTTTGCAACCCCATGGACTGTAGCTGGCCAGGCTCCTCAGTCCATGGGATTCTCTGGGCAAGAATATTGGAGTGGGCTGCCATGCCCTTCTCCAGCTGCAATACAGTACAAAATGACAATGCCATATTTGTATGTAGTTCACCTAACACAAAGTATTTTGAATTTTTACATTTATTTCATATGAAATGTCAGTGCAACTAAGATTGTCATACCTCCCAAAACAGCACTTACAAACTAAAATCATCTCCAGGAAAAATTTATTTATATAAATGTAAACATTAAATGCACATTGTCATCCTAAAATAAAGTACTCACAAACAATTTTAATATAAATAAATATTTAAAAAATCAAGTCGCTGACATGAAAGGGAAAACATGTAAGGAATGGAAAAAGGTTAATAAGAAATATTACTTAATATTTTCAAATGCTGCCTTAAAAAAAAAGCAGTGTGTCATTTTTAAATAACGCATAAATTTTTCATGAGAAATTTTCCAGCTGTTGACAAAAGCTTTTTCTGACTCTAACAGTCTGAAGACTACTGAGGAGATACTTATGAGCCAACTTCAAATATTTCCCTTTGGTTCTTGTATTGTCAAATAATATCATCTCTTTGTTAATAATTTTAAGGAGGCTTTTGTGAACTTTTTATTTCAAAAGCTCTCTTTTATTGATAGTACCCTGTAGCTTTTGTTTCAAAGAATGCATTTATGACTTGTTTCATCTTCTTTACCATATTTAGAGTTCAATACTATTGTGTTCATATTCTTCTGGTTTGAAAGAACTTTGAACAAAATTAAGACATATTCTTGCAATATGTATGTGCTTAGTAGCTTAGTTGTGTCCAACTCTGTGCGACCCCATAGACTGTAGCCTGCCAGGCTCCTCTGTCTATGGAATTTTCCAGGCAAGACTACTGGAGCAGGTTGCCGTTTCCTCCTCCAGGGGATCTTCCTGACCCAGGGGTCAAACCCTCATCCCTTGCATCTCTTGCACTAGCAGGCAGTTTCTTTACCACTGTGCCACCTGGGAAGGCCAACTTTTGCTGTAGAAGCTTGGTATAGCACAATCCAGTTGCTTTTTTTGTATCTTACACATTGTAGATCTGTCTAGACTTGTAGCCTGCACATCACATTGTCTTTTCATTCCAGTTGAAAATTTGAGTTATTGCTCTTAATCTTGAGAAATAATTGACTCAGGTTTCAGACATTTAAAATAATAACAGTACTATACCAAGTAAAATGTGATGATTTGGTAGTTAAAAATAGAATAGTATGCCAAACTACTGGAATATTGAAAATTGATAATACTATCCCTAGTAGGAACAAAATTCAAATTGTTCTATACACTGATTTTCAGTTTATAAAAAATGTTGAACTATTTACCTTCATCAATAATACAGTACTTTTTTCAACTGCCAAGTTATATCAGTTTGTATCAGATATAAATATCCAGTGCAATTAGAAATTCTCTGAATAAATATACATTTGGGGGGAAAGGAATGTACCATTACTATCTGATCAAAATTACTTAGGGAAAGCAGTAATTCAAAATTTTTGTAACCATGAAGGAGTGCAGAGACATAGTTTTACTAGCAATCACTCTGTTTTAATTTGCCACTGTATCACTAAAAATTTTCATCCAAGAGGGTCTGAAGCCTATTTCCTGAAAATTGTCAAGTATATGATGAGATAAAAGAGCAAAAAGAGATTAGCTTAAAAACAACAATACAGTATACTAATGCATATATATGGAATTTAGAAAGATGGTAACGAGAACCCTGCATGCGAGACAGCAAAAGAAATGCAGATATATAGAACAGACTCGTGGACTCTGTGGAAGAGGGCAACGGTGGGATGTTATGGGAGAATGGCATTGAAACATGTTAATTATCATACGTGAAATCAATCGCCAGCCCAGGGCTGATGCTCGGGGCTGGGGCACCGAGACGACCCAGGGGGTGGGAATCAGGAGGGAGGAGGGAGGGGGGTTCTGGAGGGGGAGCGTATATACACCCATGGCAGTTTCATGTCAATGTATGGCAAAACCAACACAATAAAGTAAAGAAACTTTTTAAAAAATAATAATAATAAATAAAGTACAAAGTGTTACACCAGTCAAAAAAAAAAACTACCGATGGTTTCTAGTCTCTCCTCTCAGTTCCCTAACCTCTCTGTTTCTCAGTTTTCTTTATGCTAAACAGTCAAGAACTTGTCAATATATTCTCTCCCCGTATGGCATACTGAAGATTAACATCTATGAAGCTCTTTGAGTGGGCTGGCAGAAGAATGATCTGAGTGGACAGTTCTCTAGTGGATTATACTGTAGTCACTGTAGAAGTCTGCTTTCAGACAACCTATGTTCATCAAAAGACACAAAAGTCGAAGTCCACCATTAGACATTCACTTCTGGAGTTAAGCACCGTCCTCTGTGCTCAATACTATTTCTACCTCTGAAGCCCCTGGAGAAAAAGACACCTCCAGTCACCATCGTATTAGTATGGACTTTTGTTTCAGATGATAGCAAGGCAAAGATGGAGCTCAACACCACTCCCAATGTGAGAAAAACAAGGTAGAGCGCAGGGATCAAGGGACCAAAGGTCACCTCTCCTGCCCCTCAGGTTTTGTTGTGGGCCCAACGTTATCTCTAACTTTCTTAGTTCAGTGCTTCCCTCTGCACTAATTCTCAGTTCTAGATCGCTCTCCAGTCTGTATTGGGAAGGATCCACTAGCCACTCCTAATACTGAATCAACCAAACCCTGAAGTTAATGAGATTGCTTTACAAATCACAACAGGAAAGCAAAACCACTCTGAATACAGAGACTGACAAGGCTGAGTAAGGCAAGGGAAGGACTACAGAATGAATGAATGCGCAGAGCAATGAATTAACACGCTTGACTACACGCTTGAAACTTGGGAAGTTAAAAATACTTTTCCTGGATGTGCCCAAGCTTCCAGTCTGTCTCAGTGCTTTCTGCTTTAAATATTTAGGCTTTGGCACACAATAGTTGTACTCCTCCTTGAAGAGCTATGGAAATTGGGCAGTGTTTCCTTTTAACCCTCCCCAGTTTAAACATACAGTCCAACCAAATAAGTTACACCACCACAGAGTTCACATCTATGTACTGGCCTTAAAGACAGAAAGGAGCCTCAGGAAGTGGTCATAATTTCCAAAAGGTCAAAAGAGTGGCAAAAAATCATAAGTATGATAAATTTTTGTAAAGGTAATTTTGTACAGCAGACAAATCTGTGAGGAACAGCATCTCTATCTGTGGTGCGCCTACATCCCTCTGAGATCATCTGGGTGGTTGTTTGTTATACACATAAAGTCATATAGCTTGAACCTGAAATGCTCAAATGGAGAAGAGAATGGCAACCCACTCCAGTATTCTTGCCTGGAGAATCCTGCGGACAGAGGAGCCTGGCAGGCTACAGTCTATGGGGTCACAAAGAGTCGGACACAACTGAGAGACTGATACTTTCACTTTCACACTTTGAAATGCTCAAACACAACTCAATGAGATAAATCTGGCCTCTACTTAAATCATTCTCTTTTATTATTTCCAGTTCTAGAGATGATCACCAGAACATTTTACTAAAATCTTCCTAAGGGAATAGGTGAATAAGAGGGTTGGGAGGGAGACCATGACAAGGCGAAGTGTCAGGAAAGGCATTTAACCTAGGGGCATGGTCAGGAAACAGTCAGAAGAACTGCAGACTCCCTGATGGTATGGGATATATTTATCCAAAGCTGGGCAGATTCAGAAGCAAAGAATTATCCTTATTTCAATTCTCTGGGAGAGAAAAAAAAAAGAAATCCAAAAAACAAACTACTAGGCAAGTGTTGAGTTATCCTATAGGAAGTTCAATGCTATATCATCATCTGCCAAGGGAGTCTCTCTAGATCCCAAAGAGGGCATGGGGACATGGCATTACCCAGATTCCCTTTCAGGATGAAGACATCCGAGTGGCAGGAAGAAGACCTAGAGTCCCATATACCAAATGTGGTGTGTGTATCCTAACCTAAATTATATATCAGCCTCTCGGCCCCAGATCCAGCTACATGCATAATTCAGACAACTGAGCCCCATTTCATGATGGAAAACCAGTTTCCACGAAATCCGATTTTCACTTGTCTTCTTTTCCTCTTTTCTTTTCTTTCTTTCTTTTTTTAAAGTTCTTGTTCATCAGGCTTATTACTTTAAGAATAATCAAAACAAAATAAAAACTGGGTGGTCATGAGATATTTAAACTCCTTGCTCCTAGTTCTCAATTGGCTTCTCTTTTAGAGCGCTCAAGCCTGTGCCCCAAATGTTGTATTTCATCAACATCGCTCCTTCCAGACCTGAGCTCTGAATTTACACACCAGGCAGAAGTGTTTCTTCGCCTGGGGATTCTCAGGATGCCAGGCTCGGCCAAATGGAAGCAGCTTTCCTTCTAGACCACAGTCTTGCGGCCCACCTTGGAGGCTGAAATAAAGCTACTGTACTCAGCCTCCCAACCTCACCCAGTGCCCACTAATAACATCTGCTTTATAGCCGTCATTCCTGCAACCTGCTCTCTCCTGGCTCTCTCGCCCTCTCAGAGAGGATGTGCCCTACTATGCGGCAGGTCTGGTGGAAAGTTGACAGTCTCCAAGCCAAGAAGAGCAAAACCAGCCAGCGCTGGATAAATGACTTGAAGTGCTTTCTCAAGGGACCCTTTCCAGGTACAGGAGCCCTTCTTAACCAGATTTGGCCTGTGCTGGCAGACAGCCTTGTTCAGGAGCACATTAAAAAAATCAAAATACAGACACCGTTTGGAAAGCATAGAAAGCTTGACTCTAACATCTTATGTATTAAAACATTGTTACATAAAAATGACTGCAAAGCTTCAAATTCATACTTTCCTACCTTGTGAGACCCATTGCCACTAGGAATAAACCTGGGAAAGTGTGGGGCCCACTGCGGAGCCTCAAGAGGCCTGGGGAGAAGGCTGAAGCCACATTCCAACCCCCGGGGACAAGATCAATGCCCTGGCCCTTAAGGGTGGCCTTCATCTCACCACACAAGTCTGGGGGCGAACACCCAGCTTGAGCCATGGTGGAACTGATAGTCTCTTCCGAGGCCCCCTTTCATCTGCCCTCATAAAGCCCCAGACAAATTGGCACAGCTCACAGTTTTTAATGAAGCGCCGGCTCCAGGCTGGAGCCAAAGGGGCATTACCGACTCAGAATGAGGTTCTTTCATACCCTTGGAGATGGTGGTACAGAAGGCCAGACTCCTGGAATAACTTTCTGCTATGAAACTCAGTGCGGGTCATTTAATTCATTTCATTTTTCCTCATCAAGTCATAGTAGCATCCCAAATGGGTCATTTCTACCTTTGTTTTGAAGCAGACCTGAAGCAGGGCCTTGAGAAGTTGAGGTGACGAGGCATACAAAGGGTAGAATGCAAACCTCTTGAGTACTGACCATATGAGGGTGCTTGTGTAAAGCTTCTGGAAGAGGAAAGGGCAACCCACTCCAGTACTCTTGCCTGAAGAATCCCATGGACAGCAGAGCCCAGCAGGGTACAGTCTATGGGGTCGCAAAAGAGTTGGACACAACTGAGCACCCAGGCATCGAAAGATTACGGTAGGTCAGGTACTGCTAAGTTTTCCCTGCATTGCTTCATTCAATCACGGCAATATTCCTATGGGAAACCCACTATTTCCCATTTTTGCGGTTGAGGAACCCCAAGTACATAGATGTAGGAGCATATAATTAGCCCCATTCTGTCCCTGCTTCATGAACATAGTGCCTTCAACATCATTCAAACATGAATGAGTATGGTGTGATGTGCATGGTTGGACACTTGCAAAATAAGGTATTTTGAAGTCAATTGGCCCTTGTTTAAATCTTGATTCTAATACTTCCCAGGTTCCTCACTTATAAAATGGGACTATCTAGGGACTCAGGGTCTCTGCACTGGATAGTACAAAACAATAGAATACAGTTAAAATGGGGCTACCTAGAACTGTATGATTTGAAGTTCCTGTCAAGACTTCAACAATTCCAAATTATTTATAAATTTTGCTTGCCTTTCTTTCCTCCAGAGAGAGTGTGGTATTGTGTGTGAGGGGTGAGGAAGGGTGATACACTTTGATTATTCTTAAATTTGAGTCATAATTCACCCACATACTAGCTGTGTGACCTTGAACTAGTCATAACCATGAGTTTCCATATCTCAATCTGGAATTGGGAATAATCTGTTCATCTGGAAGAATTCTTGTAAAGATTTTTTTACCTAGAAGTAGAGTATTTGTAACAAAAACCCAAAATGTGAGAACAGCTTTGGAACCAAGCAATGAGTAGAAAGTGTAAAAGCTGTAAGGATTTTGAGGAGAGTATTAGTGAAATTTTAAAGTGCCTTGAATACATTATTCATAGAATTTTGGACTTTGAGGAAACTGATAGTGAGGATTTAAAGGAAATTAAGGAAAATTTCATTGTAAACTAGATGAAAGGAGATCCTTGTTATGAAGTGGCAGAGAGTTTAACAACGCCATCACCTGGAGGTATAGGAGAAAGTAGAAAATGCATCCGATGGACTCCGCCATCGAGCTGATGATATTTCTCGCCAGACTGTTAAAGTGGTATCTGGTTTCTTCTCGCTGCTTATAGAAAGTAAGACTGTCATATGAAAAACTGTTAAAATGAGCATGCTAGGAAACCATTAAAACCACGATAAACAATGATTTTGAACATTCTCAGCCCTTCCAGATGACAAACAATAATAAATTTTAAGAAGGGCTTTCAAGCAAAGATCAAATAGAGGCTGCTTCCAGGAAAACAGTGTCCCTTAGAGTACTATTCATTCAGATTAAGGCCCTGTAAAGATTTTAAGAGTTTGATTCACATCCAAACAACAGGACTTTTTAGATGATTAGAGACACAGTCCCTCAGTAGAATCTTAGGCCTTTAGGAAGGCCTTTCTCAAAGAGATTTATGGGGCTGTACCTAATGGAGTAAACCCCAAGATGCTTTACAGAAAGCCCATAACATTTTTAAAGAATTATTTCAGTTTTGATTGAAAGTTACAGAGAAAAAGATAAAATGAAAATAGACCATAGAGTTTTGGGGCCCCCAAACTCTATTGACAAGAAGAGGTCAAGAAAAATATTCATCTGTGAACACATGCTGTGCTCATTGTGTCTGACTCTTTGCGACCCTGTGGACTGAAGCCTGCCAGATTTCTTTGTCCATGGGAGTTCCCAGGCAAGAATACTGGAGTGGAGTATTCCAAGAATACTGGAAATGGAGTGCCATTTCCTACTCCAGGGGATCTTCCCAACCCAGGGATTGAACCCCCATCTTCTGTGTCTCCTGCATTGACAGGGCAGATTCTCTATCACTAGCATCACCTGGAAAGTCCATTAGCAAACACATGCTAATCTTCATGAAAGAAGAAGGATGACTCAGAGCACAGAAGCAAGAGTCCACAGCCAAGAATGATGCAGAGTAACTCCTGGTCAGGAGAATGACTGAATCCTAGTCAAGTAACTTCTATGTCTGACCAGCTGGAGTTCCAAACAGCTAAGATTCCTGTCTGCCTCTTACTTTCCCCATTTTTGAGCAGAAGTCTCTATGATGATTATCCCATACCTGTCTAAACATTGCCTGTTGAGTGTCAGTGTTTGGTTTTTTCTTTTGTCTACACACAGAGAGGAGCCATACTCTAGGAAACTATGCCTGGCAAGTGTCATCTGCACCTAGACCTGAGTTAGAGGACAGTATTCTAGCCTTTGAGATGATGGTCTAAGGGGGTGAGATTTGAGGCCCCTTGAGAAAGGGATGAGTGTATTTTGCAGGTGGAAGGGACTTGAATCATTAGGACCCAGAGAATGACCTGCAGTAGCCAGCTTCCCAGATGGCACCCTATCTTTCACACTCCCGTGTATATTCCCCTTCTACATTGCACCAAAACTGGTCTGTGTAATAGACTGTGGTGGCTCAGATGGTAAAGAATCTGCCTGCAATGTGGGAGACCGGGGAGACCTGGGTTGGGAAGATCCCCTGGAAGAGGGCAAGGCAACCCACTGCTGTGTGCTTGCCTGGAGAATCCCCATAGACAGAGGAGCCTGGCAGGCTACAGTCCACAGGGTCACAGAGCTGGACACGACTGAGCAACTAAGCACAGCACAGCACAGAAATGGAGTTAGATTACCTCTGAAATTAGGTTATAAAAGACACTGTGGCCTCTGTCTTGTTCTCTCTCTCTATCGGATACCTCACTCTGGGGAAAGCCAACTACCCTGTTGTGAGCAGCTCTGAGGAGATGCCCACATGGTAAAAAAAAAACTGAAGCCTCCAGGAAACAGCCATGTGAATGAGCCTGGGAGTCCCAGTCAAGTTCTCAAAGACAACTGCAGCCCCAGACAACATCATGATGGAAACCATGTGAGAAATTCTGAGTTAAAATTACCCAGCTAAGTTACTCCTAGATTCCTGAACCTCAGAAGGTATGTGAATAATAAACATTTAAACCATTTTGGAGGAATTGTTACCCAGCAATAAAGAATAAATCACTTTCACTTTCATGGAAAGTGAATACAGAAAAATTTCTGTATTAAATGTGATTAAAGTCAACAAAGGTGGAAACATAAATATCTACCAACAAATAAATAGATAAAGATGTGGTACATATGTACAGTGGAATACTATTCAGCGATAAACAAAGAAGGAAATAATGCCTTTTGCAGCAATGTGGGTGGACCTAGAGATTACCACACTATGTGAAGTCAGAGAAAGACAAATATTATATGCTTTTGCTTATATGTGAAATCTACAATATGAAAAAAATGAACTTATCTACAAAATAAAAACAGATTCCTGGACATAGAGGACAGACTTGTGGTTGTGAGGGGGGAGGACAAGTAGAGGAGAGATGGACTGGGAGTTTGGGATTAGCAGATGGAAACTATTATATATAGAATGTACATAGAAACAATACTGTATAGCACAGGGAACTATAGTCAATACTCTCTGATAAACCATAATGGAAAAGACTATGAAAAAGGATTATATGTCTCTCTGTGTGTGTGTGAGGCTTCCCTTGTATCTCAGTTGGTAAAGCATCTGCCTGCAATGTAGGAATTGAACCTGGGTCAGGAAGATCTCCTGGAGAAGGAAATGGCAACCCACTCCAATATTCTTGCCTGGAGAATCCCATGTATAGAGGAGCCTGGCAGGCTACAAGAGTCAGACACGACTTAGCAACTAAACCACCATATATATGTGTGTGCTCAGTCTCTCTGTCATGTCTTACTCTTTGCAGCCCCATCGACTGCAGCCCACCATGGAATTTTTCAGGCAGGAAGACTAGAGTGGGGTGCCATTTCCTTCTCCGAGGAATCTTCTCAACCCAGGGATTGAACTGGCATCTCTTGCATCTCCTGCATTGGCAGGTGGATTCTTTACCACTAGCACAACCTGGAAAGCCCCCCAAAAGAAAATATGTTTTGTTACCCTGCATGCGTGTGTGCATGCTAAATCGTGTCCCAACTCTTTGCAACCCTATGTAGCCCGCCAGGCTTCTCTGGCCATGGGATTCTCTAGGCAAGAATTCTGGAGTGGGTTGCCATGCCCACTTCCAAGGGATTTTGCCAACCCAGGGATCGAATTCTCATCTCTTAGGTCTCCTGCATTGGCAGGCAGGTTCTTTACCACTAGCACCACCTGGGAAGCCTGGGAAGCCATAGAATCACCTTGTGATACAGCAGAAATCAAGACAATATTGTACATCAACTATACTTCCATAAAATAATTTTTTAATTATTGCATAAAAAGTACAATGTCTATGTGGTTAAAAAGTCTAATTACTTAAAGATGCATCTTGCTAAAAGACATGGAATGTAATAAGACGCACTTGCTAGGTATATGTCACTACATATGGAAAGAACACGAACATACTGAAATGCTTTCTAGAGTCGAGGTGTCATCTCTGGAGACAGGAGCACAGACCTGTAGCCCGTGAATCTTCAGGTCAGTAAAAATCCTTTGCTCTTACTGATGTGCCAAGAATGTCTTCTGAATAAACTCCTATTGATAGATATTTGGTGTCAGAACAGCTCAATTATTGGGAAAAATACTAGTGTTTATCATTCTGCATGCCCTCAACATGGGGGATGACAGGGGTTGAATTTTAATCCACTAAAAGGGCTCCAGAAGACATAGGCATGGGTGAAAGCAGGGGCTGGGTATTCTAATTACCACAGCAAAACCTCTGGATCCCCACCCACCCTCGGGAAAGGATTTTCAAAGCCAGTGTGACAGACAGTCTGGGTGGAGCCTGGGAGAGGAGAGACAGGGGGCTGGAAGAGCCTAAAAAGAGTCAGTCCCGGTAACCAAAATTTCCATCCTATTGAGGATAACTGAGGCATCTCCCTTGCGCCTGACTGTGACAAAACAAGCTGGAACTGGCTGTCACTAAATAAAGCAACAGGAAAGGGAGGACATTCTTGACAGCCGTCCCCAGTTTCAGAGGCATGTTTTGACTACAGAGTAGCACTCGTCACTGAGAACTGACAGCAGCTAATCTTCTACATGTCAAAACATACCTCCTTGGGTTCTCTTATTTCAGAAACCTCCATCTCTGCCTCCTTCTGACCACACGAGGCCCTGGGATCGTCAGACCAAATTTGTTTTTGATCCTCTCCATGGAGCCGTTCAGATGTCTTTCTCTTTCATTACCCTCTCTCTCTTTCTTTTTCATGTGAGTTGAGTGCCAGTGAGAGAAGCCAGATGGAAACTGAAGCTCTCTGTTTATGACTGAACAGGTACACCACAAACAGCAGTGTAAATGTTCCAGCCCGCTGCCTCCCACACACCCAGACTGCCCCAAGCCCCACCTGGAAGGACCAGTTTCAAGCAGAGAGATGATGGTTCCATTTCTATGCTTATTGAGCCTGGTAATATTTGCTTAAGAACAACATTTGAATAGAGACTCCTCAGAAAACTCACATTTCCATATTTACTGGGGGATTTTTGTTTATTACCAATGAGGTTCAGAAACCATAGTCTGTATACTTGCTAAGTGAAAATGAGCAGCCTACAAAAAAGCAGGCCAGGAAACATAATATTAATAATTGTTTGTGAGCATTTATTATACATCCAGACCTGTGCCAGGCACATCAGGTTCATAAAGATGAATGGACATGAAATGAATTCATCATGCCCATTTCACAGATGAGAGGCTGAGGTGTAAAAAAGTGGAGGAACGGATCCTACTGAAGACGACCGCCTCTGGGGAGGAAGGTAGAGATGAGGTGGAAGGAATCTTGTACTCTTTTCTACTCTCAGAAATTATTTACCACTTTTATTATTTGATGCATTTTAAGTAACAGTCCCTGGTTTGGGAAGATCCCCTGGAGGAGAAAGTGATAACCCAACTCCAGTATTTTTGCCTGAGAAATCCCATGGAGAGTGGAGCCTGGTAGGCTATAGTCCATGGGGTTGCAAAGAGTCAGACATGATTGAGCATGCCAGGTGTAAGGGGAGGTTATAAAAAAAAACAAAAAGCATTTGTTTAAACTCACAGAGCTGGTAGGCTACCCAGGATATCCAGAGCCAGTTTATCAGGCCCCCCCAGTGCACAGGCTCTTCATCATTCTGCTGTGATCCCACTGTTGGACAAAAGATTCTAAAGACACCAACTAGGGACTTCCCCGGTTGTACAGTGGTTAGTATTCTGCCTTCTAATGCAGGGGACATAGGTTCAATCCCTGGTTGGAGAATTAATGCTGTGAGGCAACTGCAGGAGACCACACATCGCTTCAAAGACTCAGCAGAGTCTCAAAAATAAAAAAAATAAAGACACAAGCCAATGTGTGCATAGAATTTGGTCTCTGGGAGGTGGGGTGGAATAGAGTGACTACTTCAGGTATTGTCCCAGTGGAACATTTTTGAGAATGAAGGGAGGTGCTAGTTGGACTGGGTCTGTCCTGGGTGCACTGGTACTCATGGGGGCATATGCCCTAATTGGGGCGACAGTTTTCATTAAGCTCTACACATACAAATGTTCTATCCTGAGCCAGGAGTATGTTCATAAGTAGATGCCTCTGTTGTGCATCATTTTTTTTAGACAAAGACCCTCCTAGTTCTGACTCTTGTGGATATACATTTTTTTCCTTGGAATCACAAGTCAAAGCTTGCATAATTCAAATTATGCACCACCGCAGTCCCAAAGTGCGGACAGCCATCGGTGTGACAACCATTACGATTGCAATGCTAATATTTAATCAAAGGGCTCGGAACCTTCTCTGGAAGTGAGCCGTTCCCAGCAGCAGGGCAGCAACCCCGTGATCATGGCTTTCACGTACAGGTGGCCAGCCCAGAGGTTCTGGAAAGCCTCCCCAGAGGTCACCCGGCAAGTTAGTCAACCTGCTCCACCTCAGGCCAGCTTCCGCCACGCCTCTGAGCTGGAAGCCAGTTTCCAGTTCTCTGCGGCTATTCATAACTTTCTCCAAAGAAATGAAAGCCAACTTTGGAAGAACATATGTGTTACCTTGGCCACATCATGCTCCAATACACCAACACCCTCTACCCACCTAGCCAAGACGATCAGTAAATAATGTCCTTTGACTCAAAACAGGGCATGAACATTTCTCAGTAGGGGCAGCCTTGTCTGGACCAGTTCAGATGACTAAGGAACCTCAGGAAGTGGAACCATGAATCAGAAAGCAACCTCCTTTCCTCTGACTCAAGGCTGAGCTCATGAGCCCAGGTGGTGATGGGGGTTCTGTGTTCCTGGAGGTTCTGAATTCCTCGCAAACATCTGAAAACCAAGGAAACCCTTATAACCTCTAAGTGCTCCCTAAACTAGACTCTAAGATCACATTGTAGATGAGTTATTTAATCTCATAAAAGGGTATGGTCCAAAGTATTATCCCATTTTAAAGACGGAGAAGCTGACCAATGCCCCCCAACCAAGTTGGTGCCTTACCAGTGCACTTTCTATTATATTACACTGCCTCACAATAATAAGCAATAAGCAAGAATTTATTTTTTTCTGTATCTAATTTTTTTTAATTTAATTTATTTATTTTAATATTCTTTACATTATCGTGTTGGTTTTGCCATACATTGACATGAATCTGCCATGGGTATACATGTGTTCCCCTTCCAGAACCCCCCTCCCACTTCCCTCCCGATTCCTTCTCTCTGGGTCATCCCGGTGCACCAGCCCTGAGCATCAGACCTGGGCTGGTGATTGATTTCACATATGATGATTAACATGTTTCAATGCCATTCTCTTATGTCATCCCACCCTTGCCCTCTCCCATAGAGTCCAAAAAACTGTTCTATACATCTGCATCTCTTTTGCTGTCTCGCATACAGGGTTCTCGTTACCATCTTTCTAAATTCCATATATATGCATTAGTATACTGAATTTTTGTTTTTCCTTCTGGCTTACTTCACTCTATATAATAGGCTCCAGTTTCGTCCACCTCAGTAGAACTGATTCAAATGTATTCTTTTTAATGGCTGAGTAATATTCCATTGTGTATATGTACCACAGCTTTCTTATCCATTCATCTGTTGATGGACATCTAGGTTGCTTCCATGTCCTGGCTATTGTAAACAATGCGGCGATGAACATTGGGGTACACGTGTCTCTTTCGATTCTGGTTTCCTCGGTGTGTATGCCCAGCAGTGGGATTGCCGGGTCATATGGCAGCTCTATTTCCAGTTTTTTAAGGAATCTCCGCACTGTTCTCCATAGTGGCTGTACTAGTTTGCATTCCCACCAACAGTGTAAGAGGGTTCCCTTTTCTCCACATCCTCTCCAGCATTTATTGCTTGTAGACTTT
The DNA here is from genome assembly GCA_007570785.1 of Antilocapra americana. Classification (NCBI taxonomy): domain Eukaryota; kingdom Metazoa; phylum Chordata; class Mammalia; order Artiodactyla; family Antilocapridae; genus Antilocapra; species Antilocapra americana. The sequence continues at coordinate 16,844,082 of ML663562.1, read as the reverse complement.
TGGATTGCAGCCATTCTGACTGGTGTAAAGTGGTACCTCATTGTGGTTTTGATTTGCATTTCTCTGATAATGAGTGATGTTGAGCATCTTTTCATGTTTGTTAGCCATTTTTATGTCTTCTTTGGAGAAATGTCTGTTTAGTTCTTTGGTCTGTTTTGATTGGGTCGTTTATTTTTCTGGAATGGAGCTGAAGGAGTTGCTTGTATATTTTTGAGATTAATTGTTTGTCCGTTGCTTCATTGGCTATTATTTTCTCCCATTCTGAAGGCTGTCTTTTCACCTTGCTTTTAGTTTTCTTTGTTGTGCAGAAGCTTTTAATTTTAATTAGGTCCTATTTGTTTATTCGTGCTTTTATTTCCAATATTCTGGGAGGTGGGTCATAGAGGATCCTGCTTTGGTTTATGTTGGAGAGTGTTTTGCCTATGTTTTCCTCTAGGAGTTTTATAGTTTCTGGTCTTATGTTTAGATCTTTGATCCATTTTGAGTTTATTTTTGTGTATGGTGTTAGAAAGTGTTCTAGTTTCATTCTTTTACAAGTGGCTGTCCAGTTTTCCCAGCACCACTTGTTAAAGAGATTGTCTTTTCTCCATTGTATATTCTTGCCTCCTTTGTCAAAGATAAAGTATCCATAGGTATGTGGATTTATCTCTGGGCTTTCTATTTTGTTCCATTGATCTATATTTCTGTCTTTGTGCCAGTACCATACTGTCTTAATGACTGTGGATTTGTAGTATAGCCTGAAGTCAGGTAGGTTGATTCCTCCAGTTCCATTCTTCTTTCTCAAGATTGCTTTGGCTATTCGAGGTTTTTTGTATTTCCATACAAATTGTGAAATTATTTGTTCTAATTCTTTGAAAAAGACCTCTGGTAGCTTGATAGGAATTGCATTGAATCTATAGATTGCTCTGGGTAGTATACTCATTTTCACTATATTGATTCTTCCAATCCATGAACACGGTATATTTCTCCATATATTTGTGTCCTCTTTGATTTCTTTCATCAGTGTTTTATAGTTTTCTATATACAAGTCTTTTGTTTCCTTAGGTAGATATACTCCTATTTTATTCTTTTTGTTTCAATGGTGAATGGAATTGTTTCCTTAATTTCTCTTTCTGTTTTCTCATTGTTAGTGTATAGGAATGCCAGGGATTTCTGTGTGTTGATTTTATAACCTGTGACTTTACTATATTCACTGATTAGCTCTAATAATTTTCTGGTAGAGTCTTTAGGGTTTTCTATGTAGAGGATCATGACATCTGCAAACAGAGAGAGTTTTACTTCTTCTTTTCCAATCTGGATCCCTTTTATTTCTTTATCTGCTCTGATTGCTGTGGCCAAGACTTCCAAAACTATGTTGAAAAGTAGTGGTGAGAGTGGGCACCCTTGTCTTGTTTCTGACTTCAGGGGAAATGCTTTCAGTTTTTCACCATTGAGGATAATGTTTGCTGTGGGTTTGTCATATATAGCTTTTATTATGTTGAGGTATGTTCCTTCTATTCCTGCTTTTTGGAGGGTGTTTATCATAAATGGATGTTGAATTTTGTCAAAGGCTTTCTCTGCATCTATTGAGATAATCATGTGGTTTTTATTTTTCAGTTTGTTAATGTGATGTATTATATTGATTGATTTATGGATATTGAAAAATCCTTGCATCCCTGGGATAAAGTCTACTTGGTCATGATGTATGATCTTTTTAATGTGTTGTTGGATTCTATTTGCTAGAACTTTGTTAAGGATTTTTGCATCTATGTTCATCAGTGATATTGGCCTATAGTTTTCTTTTTTGTGGCATCTTTGTTGGGTTTTGGTATCAGGGTGATGGTGTCCTCATAGAATGAATTTGGAAATTTACCTTCCTCTGCAATTTTCTGGAAGAGTTTGACTAGAATAGGTGTTAGCTCTTCTCTAAATTTTTGGTAGAATTCGGCTGTGAAGCCATCTGGTCCTGGGCTTTTGTTTGTTGGAAGATTTCTGATTACAGTTTTAATTTCCATGCTTGTGATGGGTCTGTTAAGATTATCTATCTAGCAATAAGCAAGAATTTAAATGGTATAAAACATTCTGTAAGCCTCTTACAAATAATTTTGACTGTGATCTTTGTCACTTCCAATTCGATAAGCTCTGTCAGTAGTAATATAGCTTTCATATACTTATTTCATTTCTTTAATTCTAATAACCAACTTGGAAAAGTACTACTCAACTTTACTTACAATCATGATAATTAGATTATTACCTATTTTTCTCTTGTATACCAAAAGGTCTAACATGTATTAGTAAATTCTTAAGAAGGAAATAATCAGTGAAATTTTTCAGGCGGTATTAGCTCCAGCCTCAAAGGCAGTGCATAAGTCTCCCACACTTTTGAGGGGCCACTGAACCCCTAGGAATGACAGAGTCACAGCTGACCACACAGGGCCCTATGGTTACAGAGGCTGGGGTTTATATGGTTAGCCCCTCAAAAGCAGTTTGAGGCCTCTCAACGTAAGCACGATGCTTGCAATTCAGACTTTTACCACTAGGTGGACAGGAATGCTTTGTGTATTAATTTATTAATGGCTTTGCTGAAGAACTGATAAGCTTTCTCTGAAACCCGGTAAGTATTTAACTTTATAAAGTTAGTTACACAAGATTTAATTAAAGACAACGACCTCCACTGAAAAACAAGATCTTAGGGGGTGAGAGAACAATAAAACCACGTGGTATAAAAAAAAAATCTCATCTATAATACCAAATCCCACTTAATTATGTCACTTTGTAAAAATAACCTCTCTCTTAAATAAGCCTGAGAATCTAATTTACCTGATTTGGGTAAAAAAGAAGTCTTCTTCAAATTGCTAAAATTTGATGCTTTTCTCAAAAAAATTCAATTACTGTTGATTATTGTTGAATCTAATATCAGCTTTACTTTTTCTATTTTTAAGAAGACAGCTTTAACTTTTTTCCCCCATATATGGAGCCTCGATTATCAGGAGACTCTGTGTGCAAATACAACTTAAGTTAGAAATTAATATAACTTCTCATGTTGCAGCTAATCCATATTGTAAAAACTCCTCAGAGGATCTTACTTCCCAGACCTTCCTCAGTCTTACAGTTTTCACACAAGACTTAACGAAGATGTAGGTGATTTGTTCCATTTCCTGGTGACCACTTCCATCACTGTTCTTTATGGGAATGATTTATTTCTCCAAGCAAATCCTTTCTATTCTAATTCCCAGAACTTTGAATCCTAGAGCCAGCATAAACTATAATAATGATACTAATATTAAATATCATAGTTAATGTTTATATTGTTCTTAAAATATACCAATCACTAGGTAAGCATTTTATACATTTTAACTCATTGTAAGCTGACACATTAAATATTAAAGATTATCTATAAAACTCTCCTAAATAGCTCCATACCTTTTAAAATGTTTTTGACAAATGTCTGTTTTTTTATTTTTATTAGCATAAATAACATGAATTTATTTTACAGAAAAGTGAATCACCTGTATGTGTGCATGTGTGTATGTCTGTATATATATTTTCCCCCTCTTTGGGATTTCCTTCCCATTTAGGTTACCACAGAGCACTGAATAAAGCTCCCTGTTATAGAGAAGGTTCTCATTAGTGATCTGTTTTATGCATCAATATCAGTATCAGCTCAGTCACTCAGTCTTGTCAGATTCTTTGTGACCCCATGAACCGCAGCACGCCAGGCCTCCGTCCATCACCAACTCCCGGAGTCCACCCAAACCCATGTCCATTGAGTCGGTGATCCCATCCAGCCATCTCATCCTCTGTCATCCCCTTCTCCTCCTGCCCCTAATCTTTCCCAGCATCAGGGTCTTTTCCAGTGAGTCAACTCTTTGCATGAGGTGGCCAAAGTATTGGGGTTTCAGCTTCAACATCAGTCCTTCCAATGAACACCCAGGACTGATCTCCTTTAGGATGGACTGGTTGGATCTCCTTGCAGTCCAAGGGACCCTCAAGAGTCTTCTCCAACACCACACTGCAAAAGCATCAATTCTTCAGCACTCAGCTTTCTTCACAGTCCAACTCCCACATCCATACATGACTACTGGAAAAACCACAGCCTTGACTAGACGAATCTTCGTTGGCAAAGTAATGTCTCTGCTTTTCAATATGCTATCTAGGTTGGTCATAACTTTCCTTCCAAGGAGTAGGTGTCTTTTGATTACATGGCTGCAATCACCATCTGCAGTGATTTTGGAGCCCAAAATAATAATAATAATAATAAAGAAAGAAATAATGATGCATAGTATATATGTCAATCCCAACCTCCCAATTCATCCCACCTCTCCTCTCCCACTCGGTGTTCAAATGATGCTGTTTTTAAACAGAGTTTATATGTTTGTATAAATCTTACATATTCATATACATAAATATGTAATCACATATACACATCTCTTCTCACCACTTCCTGTAGCTTACTTTCGCAGGTAGTTTGTGGGTCTCTGAAAGATAATGTTCCCTTTAGGCCTCACCATCATTCCTTCATTCTGTCTTTCTACTCAAGAGCATGGTTCTCTGATCAGCAACATATGCATTTACTAGGAGCTTGTGAGAAAAGCAGAACCTTGGACTCAATCTCAACTTATTGGATCAGTATCTGCATTTTTTTAAAGCTGCCTTGGTGGGTTGTAAAGCAAATCTGCATTTTATTTTACTTTTTAAAAAATTTTTATTTCATACTAGAATATAATTGACTTTCCTGGAGGAGGGATGACAACCCATTCCAGTATCCTTTTCTGGAAAATCCCATGGACAGAGGAGCCTGGCAGACTATGGTCCACAACATCACAAAGAGTCGGACACGACCGAAGCAACTCAGCACACATGCAAAGCTGGCTTACAATGTTGTGTCAGTTTCAGGTGTCCAGCAAAGTGATTCAGCTAAACATATATATTCTCTTTTTCAGATTATTTTCCATGCAGGTGATTACAGAATATTGAGCAGAGTTCTCTGTGCTATACAGTAGGTCCTTGTTGAGAGCCTGCATTTTTGTAAGATGCCTGGGTGAACTGTACACACATCACCTTTTAGAAGTACCACCCTTCACAACACATCTGAATAGGAAGATGATCACATGATGAAGGAGTCAGACATTAGAAGTGACTGTGTAGGGACAAGGCCAGAAGTTAATAAAGGACACAGGAGTGTCAATTTAGGAATCTAAAAGGTGTCACTAATGAAATATTCCTGGTGCACTGAAAAGGAATCACACTTCTCTACAGAGAGTAGTAAGTAATGAAGGTAAGGCTGTTTTCTCCCCTCCAGGTCTTGGGGATAAGGCAAATCTCCTTGTTGTTTATTGTTTTTAGCAGCTTTTGCAACCCCATGGACTGTAGTCCACCAGGCTCCTCCCTCCATGGGATTTCCTGGGCAAGAATACTGGAGTGGGTTGCCCTTTTCTTCTCCAGGGGATCTTTCTGACCCAAGGATCAAACCTGCGTCCTTGCCCCAATGCAAATTAAAGCATAATTCTTTTTGGTCATGCCATGCAGTTTGTGAGATCTTAGTTCCCCTACCAAGGATTGAACCCATGCCCTCAGCAGTAGAAGTGTGGAGTCCTAACCACTGGACCACCAGGGAATTCCTGAAGGCATAATATTTATAGCAGAAAGCAAAAAGTGTTGGAATTCCATGTGGTCCACAGGCTAAGACTCCACTCTACCAATGCAGGGGTCTGAGTTCAATCTCTCATCGGGCACTAGATCCTACTGAGACCTGGTGCAGTCAAATAAAGAGTAAATATTTAAAAAGAAGAAGAAGACAAGAAGTATTTCCTCAAATATTTGATCCTATGGACAGAATACTACATGTTAGCAGTTCACCTCTCTTCAAAGACTTCTAGTGAGAGTTATTCAACTGTCTCCCCTTTTTAGATCCATTACATGAAGCAGGAGCCATCCATAACTAATCATGTACCATGAGTGGCATTTGTTTCTGTGAAGGTCTCTCATAGGCACCCCATGCTTAAATCTGAAAACGTGAAATGTGAAGATGGGCATTGGAGAAAGTCGCCTAGGCTCCAGGTTCTTTCTCATCAGTATCCTCTGCAAACTGCTTTTAATATTTGAGAGTTAGTTGAAACTGAGGAGCACACAAATGCATTCTTAAGACGCCAAGAAGCAGTGAGCGTTTCTAGCAGCTGTGGAACGATGTGTTTGTGAGAAGGGGGAGATTTGCAAGAAGTTACAGCTGCTGCCATGCCAGCTCCTGCTGCCCTCTCTCCAAAGCTGCTGTGAAGTTGGGACTGACAGCTTTTTGTTTTTAATGTTTGTGTATTTATTTATGTGGTTATACCAGGTCTTAGTTGTGACATACAGGATCTTTAATGACAACATGTGAACTCCTAGTCGCGGTGCGTGGAATCTAGTAACCTGGGCCCCCTGCATTGGGAGTGCAAGTCTTCGTCACTGGATGACCAGGGAAGTCCTGGAGCTGACAGTTTTAAACTTCAGGAGATAGGAAGGAATCACAGGGGATTAAATGGTGAGAAAGAAGGGGTGGGCTTCCCAGGTGGTGCTAGTGGTAAAGAATCTGCCTGCCAATGTAGGAGACGTGGGTTCAATCTCTGGGTTGGGAAGATCTTCTGGAGGAGGACATGGCAACCCACTCCAGTATTCTTGCCTGGAGAATCCCCTGGACAGAGGAGCCTGGAGGGCTACAGTCCATCAGGCCAGGGAGCTGGACATGAGTGAGAAGGGGTGAAGTGAAAGGGAATCTGAAGCTAATTCCAACCCCTCCTTAAGTTAAGGATAAGCAGCCTGGGGGTCTTGAATACCTTGTTGAGGGAGCATCTCTCTGGAATTCTTATCTGATGCTCTATCTGAAATTTTTTAAATATACATAGGAAAGTTAATGACAGGAATGAGATATATGTTTTTTATATTCTCAATTCTTGTTCAAGGAAAGAAAAGAAATTAAGTGGATGAGAGACATCTTGATTGTGTGTGTGTGTGTGTGTGTGTGTGTGTGTGTGTGGCTGGATTTTAAACAAAAAGCTTGCATTGTTATTATCTTCAGTTCAGTTGCTCAGTTGTGTCTGAATCTTTGCAACCCCATGGACTGTAGCACAGCAGGCCTCCCTGTCCATCACCAACTCCTAGAGTTTACTCAAACTGATGTCCATTGAATCGGTGATGCCATCCAACCATCTCTTCCTCTGTTGTCCCCTTCTCCTCCCACCTTCAATCTTTCCCAGCATCAGGGTCTTTTCTAATGAGTCAGTTCTTTACATCACATGCCCCAAGTACTGGAGTTTCAGCTTCAGCATCAGTCCTTCCAAAGAATATTCAGGGCTGATTTAGAATGGACTGGTTGGATCTCCTTTGTCCAAGGGACTCTCAAGAGTCTTCTCCAACACCACACTTCAAAAGCATCAATTCTTCGGCACTCAGCTTTCTTTATAGTCCAACTCTCACACCCATACATGACTACTGGGAAAACCATAGCTTTGACTAGACGGACTTTTGTTGGCAAAATAATGTCTCTTCTTTTTAATAATCTTATTATCTTAAATGCTTTAAAGAATGTCTTTTAAATCAAGTCCTCAAGGTTGCCACCAAAGACTCAATTTTTGAAGGAGCAAACCACCTTCTAAGCCACAATCCTTTGCCCGTTTTTCTCATCCAGCTGACCTGCAGATCCATGTGCCTCAAGTTCCTAGAAATTGGGAGGTGTCTAAACACCATGGTTAATGCCATCCAATCCTAGTTCCACTGCCTTTTTATCACAAAACCACTGAGGACCAAGTAGAACTGGAGTTCTTCCTGGAGTTAGAACTGCCGCCTGTGGGGCATTTTGGAAACTGACCTGGCATTTTGGTGGTTATATTTCCTATATTCAGTGTGCAATATTACTAATGTTACATAGTCTGCAATAACTGGAACAACTCTATGCAATGAATTATCCAACATCCCATGCAACTTTCATGGGGCCCAAGGACATTCATAGGTAAAAATGTCTGCTTATAATTTTGTTACCTAGAACCAAAGTCCACTTTATATACAAGCATCAAATATTTTTTGCATAGTATGACTATATTCTGAATTTTCCAGAAACACAAGTACTGTTTAAATCAAGAGATGCTTGTCTTTTTTTGCACTCCAAATTTTGCAAATGGTTGCTTACTATTGTGGAAACCCGCATCACCAGTGGCTGCAGGCTTGAAATTCAAAGACACTTCCTCCTTGGAAGAAAAGCTATGACAAACCTAGACAGTGTTTTAAAAAGCAGAGATATCACTTTGCTGACAAAGGTCCATATAGTCAAAGCTATGGTTTTTCCAACAGTCATGTACAGATGTGAGAGTTTGTCCATGAAGAAGGCTGAAAGCCGAAGAACTGATGCTTTCAAATTGTGATGCTGAAGAACACTCTTGAGAGTCCTTTGGACTGCAAGATTAAACCAGTCCATTTTAAAGGAAATCAACCCTGAATATTCATTGAAAGGACTGATGCTGAACCTGAAGCTCCAACACTTTGGCCACCTGATGGGAAGAGCCAACTCATTGGAAAAGATCCTGATGCTGGGAAAGACCAAAGGCAAAGGCAGAAGTGGGTGGCAAAGGATGTGATGGTTAGATGGCATTACTGACTCAATGAACATGAATCTGAACACACTCTGGGAGATGGTGAAGGACAGGGAAGACTGGCATGTTGCACTCTGTGAAGTCACAAAAGAGTCAGACATGACACAGAGACTGAGCAACAACAGCAAATCATTACAGGAGTGATACCTCATCATATTTGCAACTTAACATTCAAAGGGAGGTGATTATATAAGAGTAAGAGTTAGACATGACTTAGTGACTGAGAACAACAAAGAGCAGAGGAATATCTTAGAGCTCTGTCTACCACAGTCTTCTACCTTTTAACTCGACAAATGTATCCCCAAATACAGACTACATCTCCCAGGCTCCCTTAGAGCTATGTACAGCATGTCTCCACGCTGGCCAAATGAATGTAGAGCAGCTTCCCAGAAACCTCGGTAAGATACTGCTAGTGCCCTATATTTGTCCCTTTCTTTTTGTTTTTTTTTTTTCCTGCCACCTGGCAAGTATAATTCAATGTCTGGAACTTTTGCAGCAATTTTGGACATGAATGAACATAGGAATGGGAACCACATACAAGAATGATAGAGCAGGAAGATAGAAAAAGCCTAGGTCCCTAATTCTGTAGACACCTATACCAGAGGTGTGCTGTTAAGTGTTAAAAATAGACTCTGGACAGCAAAACCCTGACTTGTAGCATTTGCCAATTTCTGTGATGTAAATACTCCACCATGGCCAGTTTTGAGTTATCAATGTGACATTACTGAACATAGAGTTGGGAAGAGATGCTTATAGCTGGTTCTCAGGAGCTGGAACAAGCCAACCCAGCACCCCACCAGCTGTACCAGCTCCATGCTGCCTGCCACCAGGCTTTTGTTTCATCAGAGAAAATTAACTTCTATTGTACTGAAGGTACTATGACATTAAATGTTCTCTGTCCCATGTAAATACATCTAATCCCATGGTAATTTTCTCCAGCTTTCTTTCAAATTTGGAAATGCTTTTTACTTGGAATTTTCTCTATATTGATGTTTTCATCTCTAAGCAGGCAGTGGGTGTATGGGCCCAGGATCTACTTCATGCAGTATTCACAGTGGCTGCTGTTTCATTCCAGCCTCCTCATGGTAACATTGACCCCACTCCTTATACAGTAGAGCTTGAATAACTACAAAGCTCAGAAGGAAACAGGAGGGTAATTGTATCAAAGAAACAATCATGATGCTTGACACAGACCCCTGGGCAGGCACCGTGATGGGAAATATTTTGAAGGGATTGCAACAAATCCACGAGTATGTGACACTGAAACCCCACTTGACAAAGCTGTCTTTGAAGACTGGTGACTTTCAAGACCCACAACAGAGCAGAAAAGACTTCAGAACAAATAAACATCGGCACTACTAGAAAACACCTATTCACCTCTCAGAAAACAGAGCTGGGAAAAGACACAGACATGCCTTTTCTTTAGGTTTCAGTGGAACAGAATCACTCTGCATGAATCACCCCCAGTGCAGAGGCTGGTCGGTGACCACCATCCCAGAGATGGTAGCTAGCACTCCTGTCCACAACTGAAATTTGTACCAGGGGCATGGCAACTCCGTTACAGGAAAGCTTGGTGTCCATATCTGAAACTTTGCTCAACAATGGCACCGGCCAACAATCCCAGGAAACATAGGACAGTCTCATTTACTCTGGTTCCCTTCATTCCAGCATGTAGATGTGGATATTCCACCCCCCGACCCCACTTCTTTGGTATGAGCTGTTTTTGAGTAATGGATTTCCTTATTCAGTTCCTACAAGAATCCCATAGAGTGGATACCACTTTCTTTCCCTTACTTTATAGACACTGAGCAAGGTACGGTAAACTGACAAAGGCTATACAGCTAGAAAGTGGAAGGACTGAGAAGTAGACTCCATTAGTCTTTTTCTGCAGCCCACACTTTCAACCTTTCTGCCTGCAACCTGGTAATGCAGAGGGTCAGATAATACATGCCTTGCAGAGCTGCACGAGCCAGAATCTGTTTCAACCAAAGGTGCATGAATAAACAGTCTGGAAAATACAGTAGGACTGGGTTCTCTAACGAAGCAAAGAAATCAGGTGGGAATTTCATCCTCAAACCTCTCCCAACACTAGAGGTGATCATGTCTACTAAAACATCCTTCCCTGGGAGGTAGTCTGGCAAGGGCAGAACCCTACTGTTTCAGGTTGTCTCAAAGTTGATGAAGAGTTTGGAGCCATCACACTGAGAATGAAGGGTGAAGGCAGGAACTCTGAAGCCAAGAGACAGACATCACAAAGATGGGTTCCCAATTCATGGAACTGGCCCACAGAGTTACCATAGATCAGGTCTACCAGAATCTAACTGGGGTTGTTTAAGGGTTTTGTTGCCAAGGAAATGTTCATGGTCCCCACACAGGGGCCTGGGATTCCATGGTGTCTATAGCATCTCAGGCTTTCCTCCCACCACTTCCCCTAACCCAGGCAACAGAAAGATGGCTGCCACCTGGCACACACAATCAGGCATGGCCATGGAACATCTGCTACAGAGCAGGGCCAAGGGCTCTCAGATTGACTGGCTAGAACCCACTCTACCATCAGGGTGGGAAGCCCTTGCCAGTCACTACCAGCAGGCAAATGTACATCATTTGGACAACTGACTTCTGCATACAATTTCCCCTTCTCCCTTTTCCCAAATGGCAGTTTGTGACCTGCATTGCCTCAGTTTCTTCAACTAAAGGGGGATTGCTGTGAGGCCTTTCGTTTTGTTCAGTCCCTAAGTTATGTCCAGCTCTTTGCAATCCCGTGGATTGCAGCACGCCAGGCTTCCCCGTCCTCCATTATCTCCTGGAGTTTGCTCAAACTCATGTCCATTGAGTCAGCAATGCCATCCAACCATCTCATCTTCTGTTGTCCCCTTCTCCTCCTGCTTTCAATCTTTCCCAGCATCAGGGTCTTTTCCAATGAGTCAGCTCTTTGCATCACATGACTAAAGTACTGGAGCTTCAGGTTCAGCATCAGTCCCTCCAATGAATATTCAGGATTGATTTCCTAAAGGATTGACTGGTTTGATCCCGTTACTATTCAAAGGTCTCTCAGTTCTTCTCCAGCACCAAAATTCAAAAGCATCAATTCTTTGGTGCTCAGCCTTCTTTATGGTCCATCTCTCACATCTGTACATTACTACCAGAAAAACCATAGTTTTGACTATACGGACCTTTGTCAGCTGTAAGGCCTAAATAAGTTAAATATTTAAATGTGTAGAGTTCCTAGAATAACTGCTCTATTAGTATGTATGAAATAAATCCATTAGCTGATAGACTGTCAGAGCTGGGTGGTCATCCATGAGCTTCGGAGAGATGGATAACCCCTGACGATCCTAGACTTGGGACTCTGTGAGCTGGGATGTCACCTTGGATGCAGGAGTTAGATCTGATCTTTGTTTCTGTTAGGGAAAAGATGGGTGTGTCTTTGGTTTTTAATGGGGGTAGTAGTATATTTCAAGTTGGATCACTCTTAAAACTGTATGAGAAGACCTGTTCTCACAGGTCAAGCAACCAAAGGATAGATGAAGATGGACACAGGGGACATCCCTGATGGTCTAGTGGTTAGGATTCCATGATTCCACTGAAGGGCTCCCATAGTTCAATCCCTTGTCAGAGAACTAACATCTCACCTGCCTTGCAGTGCAGCCAAAAGAATAAGAAGAGGAAGATGGACATCCACGGATGGATATCATCTAGTAACTGAACTCTATTTTTGGACACTTACCCCCCAGCCCTTTCTCAGCCTCACAGACAGTGAGTGCCATAGCTAACACAATAGAAATGGAACTATGTGTTTTAGTTTTGCTAGAGAAAGAGGTGTTTAAAACAGTGGGAGATGGTAGAAAACTCAGGGAGGAATAGATCATGGGGGGCCATAATTGGTAAGCTATGGGAATTTGACTTCATTCTTTTATTCAGAACTGTAAGGATTCAGAGCTCCTCCTTCCAGATCCATCTTCAAACATTAACAGTTTTCATAAGACGCTTCACATAGTTCTTCCTCCACTAACTAGCTCACAGGTTAATCTGGCCTTCCAGCCAATCAGGAGCTCCTACCGACAGACACCTGTCTCCCTGCCCAGCCCTGATCAGCCCTGAGTACACAGCTGGTACTTAACAGACACCAAACACGGATTTAGAACTATTTTATTTGAAGAGATTTTCTTCTGTAGTTCTAAACACAAAAGGAATGCTGTTTGAGTGAGTGCTTCATAAGCATCATTGTATTTAAATGAATCATGTGAATGTTTACATTTTAAGCCACACTGGAAACTGAAGACACAATACAACCATTTTAACCAAGAAAGTATCAATCATAACAAAACATAACTATTCATTCTATAGATTATCATTTTTTTTCTAAAATGACCACTAGATATGAAAACATTGTAGAGACATCTAAAGAGTCCCTATTAAGTTTTTTTAGAAAAACGGCATAATAATGCAAATTACATTTTCCTTTTCTTTACTAGTAGTAATAAACTCTGACATCCACTTGACAAAGCACCAGCCAACCCCATCAAAGTCATTTCAGCACCCTTTTGCAACTCAAAATTGACCATCTTTTACATTTACTCTGTCTCCTACAGGAATGAATGGGTAAAAATGGTTATGTTAAGTGCTAAAATCAGTGTGTGTCAACTGGTGTGTATTTTATATTGTGTTCCTAAGTTAACACCAGAAAATGGAAAAAAAAAATACCCTTATGTGAATGAAATATACCCTTTAATAGTTATCACAAAGGCAGAAATCAACTGACTCTCAGTCAGGACTAGTATCTAGATGTCCATTTCTTTATTAATAATTTTTATGGAAGTGTGTTAAAGGGATAGGTATAAACACACACGTGAACAGCTGGCTTCTCTCCCAATACCTGCCTCCCTGGCTTTGTTCATTATTCTCGTGGGATCAAGCTGCTGAGCTCTCAGCTCCATAAGCCATGGTGCCTACTAAGTATTTTTAAATAAAGCCGATCTCATATCATCCTTCTCAGGAAAATCAAGTACAGAGAAGACTATGGAAAGTAGTGAGAAAAGAGCATACAGTGAAAAAGAAAAAGAAAAACCACAGGATGTGATGTTTAAATTGAGTGTATAGCCGGTACGAATCAGCTAGTATGATGATCGTTAGTCAGCTGTAAGGTAGGGGACAGACTGGGGGCACGACTGTAGACGCAGGAATGCAACATGCCCCAGTACACCTGATGAAAGCAGGCATCTTCCAGACAGTCTAAGACGGTCACGGTAAACATTTTCACAAGGCTGAACAGTCTTCAAGGCGAGGGATGGTGGCTTACTTATGTCTGTGTCCCCACTTCTCAAGTACTCTCTTACACATGATAGAGATTTAATACGTATTTTGGGAAACCAGAAAACAGCTGAATCAGCTCACTGCTTTCACAGCCATTCTGGGTGGTGTCTACTCATAATTCATTCACTCCTCTGCTTAAGGCAGGGATGACAAAGAGACCTCATCTCACTCTGATGGGCTGGTCTGGAAGCATTCATGACACGGATTGTGAAGACCAATTTCTGCCACAGAGGCAAAAAGTGCTGCTTACTCGTAACACCGCCTTGAAAGAATGGTGACACTGTGTTTCACCTTCCCCAGCCCTAGTCTAGGAGAAAGGCATCCAGGGAAGGACTCACCCATATTCCCTTTCTGTTGCTATGCTGTCTCTCAAGCACTCTGCATTAAGCCACTGCTTATTAAGTGCTGGTCAACCAGGACAGCAAAGCCTTCACACTCAATTTACCTGTGCAGCCAAACACACAGGGTCATGACTTAACCTAGAAATCTGAAAACATGGCATTCACAATGCTCAGTAAGTAACGGTTTATCGAAAGAGAACAAGCTTACTTGACTACTCTTCTGGTAGAGAGTTTTGTTCATCTCAGAACAATTTTAATTGATATCTAAGGCATTTGGAATTACTTAGGATTTTGGTTTTTTAAAAAAAATGGCAGAGTTAAATTCTCTTTGGTATTCATGCTTAATCTTAATCTATTTGTTTCTCACTAGTATCCATAACCTTCTCAGTACTTCACTGTTAAGATTTAACAAATACAGTTGAAATAATCAATTCCTATACATTCATCAGACAAATGTTTAAAGGGAGGGGCCTCAGGACCTAAGGATGCAGAAAAGAAAGCCAGATGGAATGACAGGGAGAACCAATAACCTCCTTCTAGCACTTCATACTCAGACCATGCTCAGTGAAATAGGGTGCTTCTGGCAAGGTGACCAGCACTCAGGTCTACCCAGTAACTCCCCTCTCAACCGTGGGAGGGCAGCACCCCTCAGAAGCATCTCTGAAAATGAGAAAGCAGTTGGAGAAAGAGAGGAAATAAAGGGAGACTTTCAAGCAACATTGCCTTCATCATAGGTAGAGTCTTCAGTACAACATTGGCACCAGTGAGAGCAAGAGGCTAAATTAAAATTACCCTCAAAACATCAACACAGCTAATGTGTACAGCAGGAAGGAAGTCCCAAATCCACAGATCTCTCCTACTGCACTTTCTGTTTTGCCTAAGTACTGCTGGCAGCCCCGAGGCAGTCTTGAGTCTGCTTATCTTAAAGCTTAATATGCCAGATGCCTGTGTGTGCGTGCACTCTTGTTACCCACACACACAGATGCACATACACACACATTAAACTTGGTTTATAAAAAGAGCTTTGTGGACAAGAGTATGCCTCCACTTGGTCAAAGAATCTAATTGTTGGCACTAGGAAAATAGATCCAAAGAATGTAATCAAGAAGAGAACTGGTTGGCAGGAATAATTTTGTATTTCTTATAACGTGTGTATTTATGAGCTAATCTCCAACTACTTGTTCAGAATTAATTCAACTGGCTATAATCTTAGGAATATATAAGGTTAAGCCTTAAAGACGCTAAGATCTATAGTAACACAAGCTACTATCTAAAACACTATCTAAAATAAATTAGATTTTTAAATATATGTAATGAAATTACTGGTCACTGGAAACTCAATTCTATAATGAATATAAATTAATATAAATCTATTATTAAAGTACTATTCCAATAAAATTTCAGTTCAGAGTTTGTTCTTTTAAAAAAAAAAGAAAAAGAAGGCTAAGTATTTGAAGAATAAATGGATATGGCTTAAAAACCCTTCAATATTGTTGTAAGGAGAGTACTGATAAGATTATTTGGTAACAAGACACAAAGATCTATCTCCATATCCACAGTAATGACTTACCTCATTTTACCTAATAAAAGTATTCCTGAAAAGCTGTACAACCAGACCCTTATTTTAAATATACTAGGAGGTCATAGTTGCGGAGAAACCCTGTAGTGACTCCTGGCATAAACGGAAGCCTGTTAAGGTCATCGACTCCTCTGTGTCCGTCTGCCCAGTGAATGCATACTGGAGGCATCAGTAGGTGTGCTGAATGCATGAATTTGCCCTAACAGTTTCTGTTTTTCTACAGGACCTTCTTAAAGTGAGGCACGCTGAAACTGGAATGTTAGGACAGAACGACAGGATCCAGCTCACAATTTAAAGTTACTCCACTGCAAAAAATCAGAGGACTTCAGAAAATGTTTTTCAATGGGAATGAAATTGCTTTACATGTGTATGTACAGGCATAACTCATTTCATGGTGCTTCACTTTACTATACTTTGCAGATAATATGCTGTTTACAAATCGAAGATTTGTGGCAACCCCACTTTGTCAGGTATAATGGTTAGCAGTATTAAATAATAATGGTATTTTTTAAATTAAGGTATGGACATTTTCTTAAGACATAATACTATTGCACACTTAATAGACTATATAATATAGTGTAAACATAACCATTACATGCACTGGGAAACCCGAAAATCCTTTCAATTTGCTTTACTGCAGTGGTCTGGCCCTGAACTGCAGTATATCCAAGAGATGCCTGTATATTTTTAAAGGAATGCTGATCAATGACTGGCAGAAGATTTTATTCATTGTTAACTACTTATTGTAAACAAACAACTGCTTGAGCTGGGTTCCACTTGATTTACCAACCAAGGCAAATAGAGCACCTTACCAAATTTCAGAAGTCCCAGCATATGCTACTCCATCTCTAGGGGCTTCTTTCCCTCTC
This sequence comes from Antilocapra americana, assembly GCA_007570785.1. NCBI lineage: Eukaryota > Metazoa > Chordata > Mammalia > Artiodactyla > Antilocapridae > Antilocapra > Antilocapra americana. The sequence continues at coordinate 16,827,380 of ML663562.1, read as the reverse complement.
TCTAGCACAAATGTTTCAAAGCTGTCCTCACCTTACCCCCACAAAAGCAAAGCATGAATTAAGAAGCCAAGATTAAATCTGAAAGGTGTCTGATCTAAGTATAAAGTTATACTTTCAAACTTAAAGAACTAGGTCAAATACATTCGATAAAAGTAACTTTCAAAGGCATTTTTTTTTCTCTTATTTGGTGCTTCCTTCCCTTCCCATTTAAGACTCGATTTAAAAAATATAGAGATCCATTCTTTTAAACAATATATCCTCTTTTTTTAAGAAATACAGAATGCCTAGCAATATAACCTACCTGCCCACACAAATCTACAATCTGCTACATAAATGAAATAAGAGGTTATACCGGCCTATTTACTCAGCATTCATAACTGTAGAAAACAAAAAGGCTTGAAAAATAGCTGAGAATGTTGTTACACAGGTTTTGGGGAGGACTGGGTGTTGGGTTCCACTGGTGTAAGTTTCCTGGAAAGTCATGTGCAAATAAAATATATGAACACAGAATCCTATTTTAAACACACTGCAACATAGGTGGGTGTGACCAGAGGAGAAACATAGCATTAATATTCATGTTTGTCAAGTAAATTAACAACAACAACAACAACAAAAAAAACTTTCACGTAAAGTATCAATGATATTTCAAGTGACCTAAATAAAACAGATTTAAAAACCATCTTTAGCATTCTTACCAATTTTGACTTTGGCCCTTTACTAAACAGGCACAATGAATCTTCTTTTCGAAGATCAGTTTCAGACATTGGCCCAAGGGTATCACATTTGTACAAAAACATTATCATGGATTTGCTCCCATAATTTAAAAATCAATAATTAAAAAAATAATAAAGTTGGTCTCTCTTTTTTTCCCACAAGTTTTCAAGTAATTAGTTCAAGTAAGCTTATTTACAGCTTCTGTATAAATGACCTAAAACTCACATTTTCCCTTTAAAAATCAGTCTCTCTGGAAATCGGACAGTTGTGTTTTTTTTGGTCTTGAACCAGGTTTCCTTTTCAATTCTAGGTCAATTCAGTCAGGTTTCTGTTTTATTGGGCAGATAAAGAGAAGAGACCAGCAAATTGTGTCCAAAAGCTGGGAAACGCCTGAAGGCTTCCCAGCTATCTGAAAAGATGTTGTACTTGAGGAAAACCCGGTGCTCCAGGCTGGTGGACAGGGTCACGTCTCTGCTCATGATGTAGATGCCATCGTTGTGCAGCGCGCACGTCAGGTTGAGGCCCGACTTGGACGTGTTCTCCTTGAGGTAGAGCCACTGGCGGGTGGCGGTGTTGTAGGACTGCACGGTGAGCATGTCCTCGCTCTGGCTGCCCCTGCGCGTGGGCCCCAGCTCGTGCAGACAGCCCCCCACGATGTAGATGGTCTCCTCCACCGACACCATCTGCTGCTTGCGGATGTGGACGTCGCACGTCTCGAACAGAGTCCAGAGGTCGGCGGAGGGGCAGTACTGCAAGATGTTCAGGTTCCGGTCTGAAAGGCAGAGAGGGGCCGCGTGAGGACACCACGGCGCGGGGCCGGCGGGACGTGCACGCCCGCCTCCGCCTGAACGGCTGCCTCCCGCGGAGGCAAATCTGCTTCCGGAAAGCCGAGGTCGGCAAAACGCTCTGGGAAATGGCCGGGAGGCGATCCGTGCAGAATCCTCCCCAGTGGGCTGGCGTGCAGGCACGTCCCTCCCGGGCCAGCTCTCGGAGCCACTGTGACAGAGCACCCGCTCCGCCCGGGGACCCCTGCACCTTGGAGAACCACGGGGCCAGTGGAGGAAGAAGCTGAGCCTCAGAGAGCCCTCATCGGCACCTAACAGAACGACTGGCTGCCTAACGCAAATAACAGGCTGGGCCCCAAGAGGGTCTACTCTTGACAACAGATTCTACGAAACAAGCCAAGTGAGCTGAGCGGGATCTCTGGGGCTGTCTAACAGAAAGGAGGCAGGGCTGCAAGTCAGAGAGATGCAAGAAAAAAAAAATCTAACCTCTGGCCTTTAAGCCAGAATCGCTTGGCAATTCTGATTCCCGACGGTAACACCAGAGAAGCGCGGACAACGGCCCTTTCCCCTCCCCTTGCCCACTTCACAAGAGGTGGTTACTTATGTATATTTGTTAACATGGACCGTTTTTTAAAGTCTGTATTGAACTCGTTGCAATATTATTTCTATTTTATGTTTTGTGATTTTTTTGGCCCTGAGACATGTGGGATTGCACCCACACTCCCTATGCTGGAATGAGACGTCTTCATCACTGGACCACCAGGAAATCCTGAGATGGTTAATTATTGTGTGGATATAATCGGATGGTACATGAAAGACCACCCTAACATCATTTTCAATTAATACCTGTTTCAAGGAAAAATGCCTAGTCTCTTTGAAAAAGGCTTGTGAAATTGAAAATATCTAGTTTCTTTTTTCTTTTTCTTAAAAAATTGTTCTTTTATTCTTTCTTTCCTCAAGGGAAGAATAAATGGAATATTTTAGCCTCAGCAAAAAAAAAAAAAAAAATTAAAAATGCTCTGAATTATCCGAAAGAATGAACTTTCTGTTTGTTGTTTTTTAAACAACAACATCAGTGTAAAGAGACAGGTCAGCTTGGGAACTGACGTCCAACGAAAGCCGCAGCCTTTTGATCGCTGTAGAAACTGGGAGCAGTACTTCCTCCTGAGACAGAAGGACCCACCCACAGAGGGCTGTAATTAAAGCTCCACCGAGCTCTCTGCTACAAGTCAAGGGCCTTGAGGAGGGCGCAGGGGATAATGGGACAATCTAGGAGACAGCCCTAGGGAGTCTGGTTACTAATCTACCAACAAGTACTCCTGAGTAACCTGGTTCCCCATCCTACGAATAAAGGGCTTATTCTGGCCAAGCATCAGTGTATTTATTTCTCAGGTCCAGGTTTGAAGGTCCTTCCAGGTCTTCTGTAAATGTTTTCCCTCCTCACCCGACAAGGGCTCAGGCCATGATAAGGAGGTTTGAGTTGGTGGAAGGATCTTTTTGCATTTACATTGAGAGTTGATTCTGACATTTAACAAACCACCCCTCTTCCCTTTAGTGGTTACTACTACTTTCTTTTGAATCTCATTTCTTCAGTGCTGGCCAAAGAATTAAAATAATCGAACAGCTGTCATAAAAATGATGAATTATCCCTTACTAAATTTTAAAAGTATCACCTGACTTAAGTGAGTAGGTTAAAAACCCAACTTCAATTCCTGATTTGTTTTTTTCATGGCAATTATGATGACTTAAAGACAAGGAACTATTAGGAAGTGCTAGGATAAGCCCAAGCAGAGGAGGAGGGGGCTTCAGAGGACAAGGAGCTGCCTGCCCTCTCATCGTAGAAAACTCATTTCCAGCCCTTGCACAAACAACCATCCATCCATGTCACCTAACCATCCAGTCATGGGGATTTGGCTTAGGGGAGCCGGGTAGGCATCACAGTGGGTGGCCCAAGTGAAAAAGGCACATTAGTAGTGGCCTGTGAAACTAGAAAACACACAGGCAAGGGTTTTCCAGGTCAGATCTAAAGAACATTTGCTCAGCCAGGGTCATGGAAAAACTAGGAAATCTACCAGTCGAATCGTCTTTGGGTTACAGTCCTGCCTGTCAGGGCTTCCCGACTCTGGGAGACAAGAGCAGCCAAGGGCTGTGGGTGCGCTGGGTCAGCCCGCAGGGCACACTGCGTGTCACAAAATCTAGGGAGGAATCAGAATTCTTAGAAATGTGCATCACTAAATAACTGTGTTTACTTTCCTAGGAGAGAAGACATACAGGTACACACAGAGGTGCATATGCACACGCAGGAATTCTCTGGGGTCTACGGTTTAGTTAAGTCTATGAAGTTGACTGCTGTAACCTGAACACCAAGGCTGACGTGAAAGAAGTGACTGCTGGGTTTCATTTTCTTGCAATTATTTGTAAACGAAAAGTGGATGGATATCTTATATAGTGGAGAGTCACTTACACAGTGGAGAGTCACTAGGGATAAGGGATGAAAACTTGGTGTGAAAAAGAAAAACCTTACTGCTCCCCATGCACTTCTCTTCCCACGTCACCGCTTCTCCTTAAATGTATAAATAAAAACACCACCTATAGAAGGTTGAATGGTGGCCCCTGGATAGACATGGTCATTTTCTAACCCCCAGAACCTTTGAATGTCACTTTTTTGGGGGAAAAGGATCTCTGCAGATGTAAGTTTAGTTAAGGATCTCAAGAAGAGACCATCCTCTGGATAACCCAGTCAGCTCTAAATCCAAAGAGAAGTGTGTTCTTGTAAGAGACAGAAGAGGATCCAAAGAAAACAGACAGTTGGCCAAGAGGCACATGAAAACACACTCAACATCACTGTTAGAGAAATGCCAATCAAAACTACAATATTATATCACCTCACATGGGTAAGAATGACCATCATCAAAAAGTCTATGAAAAATAAATGCCAGAGAGGGTGTGGAGAAAAGGAAACCCTCTTATATTGTTGGCGGGAAGGTAAATTGATACAGCCACTATGGAGAACAGTACAGAGCTTTCTTAAAAAACTAAAAATAGAACTTCCATATGACCAAGTAATCCCACTTCTAGGTGTATACCCAGAGAAAATCATAACTCCAAAAGACACATGCACCCCAATGTTTATTGCAGCAGTATTTACAACAACCGAGACATGGATGCAACCTAGATATCCATCAGTAGATGAATGGATTAAGAAGATGCGATACATATACACAACGGAATATTACTCAGCCATAAAAAGCAATGAAATCATGCCATTTGCAGAGATGAGGATGGACCTAGAGACTGTCATATGGAGTGAAGTAAGTTAGAAAGAGGAAAGTATCATTTACTAACATATAGGGGATCTAGAAAAAATGGTACAGATGAACCTCTCTGCAAAACAGAGACATAGACATAAGAAAGGAACATGTGGACATCAAGGGGGGAAGAAGGGGTGGGATGAACTGGGAGATTAAGATTGACATATATGCACTACTGATACTATGTATAAAATAGTTAACTAATGAGAACATACTGTATAGCATAGGGAACTCTACTCCATGCTCTGTGGTGACCTAAATGGGAAGGAAATCTGAAAAAGAGGAAATATATGTGAACATATAGATGATTCACTTTGCTATACAGGAGAAACTAACATAACATTGTAAGGCAACCAATGAAAGTGAAAGTCACTCAGTGGTGTCTGCCTCCATGGACTACACAGTCCATGCAATTCTCCAGGCCAGAATACTGGAGTGGGTAGTTCCCTTCTCCAGGGGATCTTCCCAACCCAGGGATCGAACCGGGGTCTCTCGAGTTGCAGGCTGATTCTTTACCAGCTAAGCCACCAGGGAAGCCCGAGAATACTGGAGTGGGTAGCCTACCCCTTCTCCAACAGATCTTCCCGACCCAGGAATTGAACCGGGGTCTCCTGCATTGTAGGCAGATTCTTCACCAACTGAGGTATCATGCAACTATACGCCAATAAAAATCTTTTTCTTACAAGCTGTGAGATGCTCCCTACCAAAACCAGGAGTATAAAACCTGCTGGAGAAGCTTATTATCTTCAAATCATTAACTATAAAATGTCCACCAAACAAAGTAGGAAACACATGTGCATATTGAATGCCAAGTCACTTCAGTTGTGTCCGACTCTTTGCAATCGTATGGACTGTAGCCCGCCAGGTTCCTCTGTCCATGGGATTCTCCAGGCGAGGAGAATACTGGAGTGGGTTGCCATGCCCTCCTCCAGGGGATCTTCCTGGTCCAGAGATCAAATCTACGTCTCTTAAGTCTCTTGCATTTGCAGGTGGGTTCTTACTCCTAGTAACACCTGGGAAGCCTATTAGTCACTCAGTCATGTCCAACTCTTTGCAGCCCCATGGACTGTAGCCCACCAGGCTCCTCTGTCCATGGAATTCTCCAGGCAAGAATACTGGAGTGGCTTGCCATTCCCTTCTCCAGGGTATCTTCCCGAGCCAGGGATTGAACCCAAGTCTCCCCCATCGCAGGCAGATTCTTTACCATCTGAGCCACCAGGAAAGCCCAGAAAACACATATGTATGGTTTAATAAACAGCACAACCACCTCCCACTCTGGTCAAGAAAGAATGTTCCTCATGGTCTTGTTCCTCCTGTGATATGTGAACAGCCTGGAGCTGAACTTCTGGAATCTGTATCCCACATGTTTGTGCCCAAACACAAGGGAGAAAATGAAAAGAAAGACCTGCAAGGATGCATTGGTGCTAAATTCCAGTGTTAGATGAGGCAGGTTCAGTGTACATTTGAGAGAAAGATAGGAGTTACCCAGCCAAGCCACAGGATGGCTGACTACAGGGTGGGATTTCCAGAGCAGGAAGGAAATACATGTTTTCTTCACAGCTCCCCCTACACCATGTAATTTTCATGCTCATACAAAGGCATCAAAGACCCCTCTTTGATGCCCCACAGGATGCTCTTTTTTCCAGATATGTAATATACAGTAAGCAATACACAACATCAGGCTGGTGTGCTCTAGAGGGCTTCCTCCAGCCCCACCCAGCCTCCCGCAGGTTGCCAAAGCTCATATGGAAGAGGACGACTTTCCAGGCCCTCACTTACCTCTGGTAGTGTATCCTCCAATGACATAAATTTTCCCCTTACACTCACAAGCAGAGAACTCAGCCAGAGGGTTTGGTAAGGGTGCCACGAAATTCCAGGCATCCTGCTCAGGGTTGTAACACTCAACATTAGAAACGGCCTGCCCACCGATGGCATAGAGTTTGAAATTAACAGCCACGAGCTTGAAGTTAGACCTGCAAGAGAGAAACAAAAGCCCACAAAGTTAGTTCTTCTGATCACTCAGAAGTAAGACCATGGCATGATCTGCTAAAGTTGTGTGTGGAATCTGCTGGGTATTTGAAGGAAATGAACTCTCCAAGCGTGGTGCTGTTATGCTTGGGGACAGAGGAATGATGGAATAGCATCCAAGATTTCACCCATCCCAAGAAGGCACAAGAATGGTGCATTCTCCAAGCTTTAGCTGTTGAAGGTAAGCAATTCAGTGTAACAAGGACTAATCTTGCTTAGTTTAAACCAAGAATCAAAGACACTTTGTATATGCTAAACGAAAGACCTCTGTATCCAATAAAGAACATAATAAAGATTGTTGTAAAAAATGCTTCATTCAGAAAGAAAAAACTCACAATACTGTAAATCAACTATACTTCAATAATAAGTAGATTGATTAAAAAATAGACTCAATACTCGCTCAAGAGTGGGAGCAAGTATCCACTCCACTCCCTTGCCTGTCTCTACTCCCAGGGGGTAGGCTCCATCCTAGGTATATATCAGCACTGCCTACACAGACAAGCACAAGCAATATGCTTTCTACAGGGTGGTCCAAACACCTATTTACCATGAGTTCACTCAAGCAGATGGCTCACCCATCCTCCTCATATGAGGGCATCTTCTACATTGCTTTGCAACATACCAAGTAGAGGGAGGTAAGCACTGGACGAAATAGAAATATTTTGATGTGGCATTGTAAGAGTATCCATACATGTTAACTCAACTAATAACAGATATCAACAAATGCTCACCTATCACAAGAGAAAAGAATTTTAAAAAGAGAAATGTATTGGTTTTAAGGTTCATATTCAGTAACACAATTGAATTGCTTATCGGCTTCAGATACTAAATAAAAGTCTCATGACTTTTGGATAGAAAAGAAAAAATTAATTTCTTTCAATGTAGTACAGGAATTAATGGACCCCTTGAAGGCCAGGAAGGATAAGCATTTGGAAGTGCTGGGTCAGTTGACTGTGATACATGCAATGATCTCAACTTTACACTCATACGAGCAACAGCACAGAGCCGTAGCCCTGGTTCTGGACCGACTCTAGCAATAACCAGGTAATTGACCCTCGGCTGGAGTGCGTAAACCACACCCATCCCAGGGTGGTGGAGACAGCCACAGCGCACAGCATATCAGAAAGTACCAACACGATGATTTTGTCAAAAGTAACAATGTCCTACTAAAGAACGGGGATGCAGAGGCTCCAAACGTTCAAATGGAAAAAAAGCACGTAAGACAGTAGATTAAAAAGCAGTGATGAACAAGTAGCCCATGCTGGACAGATGTTTAATAAACAACGAAACATTATGACACAGAACGTATGTTCATAATAGCCACCTACTAAAAAAATAGGATTTTTTTCAATGGTTCCTGTAATGTTTACATTTAAATGAGTTTTAGCTTAATTATGTTTTTCAAATCAGAGAGTGAACAGAGTACTCTTCATCAAGAACCTTATACTGTCCATTAAACCCAATCGGCCATTCAGTTTTTCATGCCAACAGACTTCACCGGGGTGGCAGTTACTGGGGGGTCCCTTGTTCATGGTGCTTACCTTTCCTGCTGTCAGTGGTCCTTAAAATCTGACCGTGATGCCCTCTCTGTGTGTGCAAATTTGGGGAACCGAAGGAAATAAAGCTTGTAAATAAGCACTAAATTTTACCAGCCCACAATTTGTTTTTGTTCCCCAAAGGTACACAGATAGTAAATTTTGTAAGATCAAAACAGTGTTTGATATTCCTCCAGCATAATCATTTGTCCTGTGCAATATGTAAGGGACTTCTTTCTGAGGCTGAACGAACAGGCAGTTAAAAGTAAACAACTCCATCTCTCCAGACCCCAATATGCTCAAATTCACTTGAAAAGAAAAACAGTTTTCAATATTGAATTTATGATGAAATTGCCACCCAAACACAGGCCACTTGATGAAGAGGCAGACGGCCAGGATTATGAACCCAGGCTTGTATGGGGAAGTCTCAGCTCCTCTGCTAAACAGCTCTGTGACCTTGAACAAGGCATTGAATCTCAGCTGATCTGAGTCTCAGTTTCCCCACCTGTGAAGGGGGGAAAAGAAAAGCACATTGTTAAGAGTTAAGAAGGGTAACCTACAGAAAGAGATCACTGCCTGCACGTCCCTGCCTACATTTCTTAACCTCAGGAGGATTAGTTTCTCATCGGCCAACTGCAACCATCACTGGCTACAAAGTACAAAGTGCTGGATTTCTGCACAAAGCACTCTCACGTCCATCAATTCTTGCCTTTTCCCATTTTCTGAAAGTAAATCTTTCACTCTTCACATCCTGCAGGGTAAAGGTATGAATCCAAGATAGCAACTATTTTAATTATCACTTTTATAGGGTTTTTCCTAATACTGATCCCTGACATCCTCCATTCAGAAACCAGAAAGGATTTTTAAATCAAATAATAACTTGCGGTAGCTACATACTTGACGTAAACAGTGGATAGAAATGAAAGTGAGAAAAATTAGATGATGATCTAGTGTCTACTTCACTTAGAAAAAATTAAAAGCTCTTGAAATCCTTCCAAGTAACATGAACCACGCTAACCACCAGCACACAGGTATCAAAGACTGACAAGAGCCTACTACAACCACTGTAGCTGGAGCAGCTTCACAGGGCGATTGGGGTCTGAGAGGCCAAGAGTGCCACTCCATAAAACTCACTGTGCCTCAGTTTCCTTTTGGGGAACCGACAGTAAGGCCCACCTCACAGAGGCCCTGGAGGACATCTAGAGCAGTGACCACAACATGCAGCCCCGAGCAAGAGCTCAAGAACTGCAAACCACCATCAGGTCTTGCTGCTTAGAAAAGTCGTTACCATTAGGGTAAGACGTGGAGTGAAAAGCAAGCTGCTTTCTCTCGTCCTTTCTCAAGCTCTCTGAGGAAGATGGTTCGGTCTGTGGACCACTAGGGCCTTCTGTCTCCTCCTTCCCCTATGCTACTTCCCCATAGGAGGGTGCCCTGCGGACCAGTAAGGGGAGAAGGAAAGGAGACAGAAGGAGTCATGGCTGCTCCCTACTACCAGTCATCTCTGAGAAAACCTAACACACAAAGCAATTTAAACTGCTGGTCAAAATTATATTGGGTGTGGGGAGGAGGTGAATAGATATAGAGTTTTCTTTACTTCATGGGGCTTTTCTGTGGCTTAGATGGCGAAGAATCTGTCTGCAATGCAGGAGACCCCAGTTCGATCCCTGGGTCAGGATGATTCTCTGGAGAAGGGAATGGCAGCCCACTCTAGTATTCTTGGCTGGAGTCTCAGAGTCAGACAGGACTGAGTGACTAACACACTTTACTTCATGCTCTTCTGAGGCTCCACTGCCATTCACTACAGAGGACAAAATCTCTCAAAGGTTCCATTACTCTAGAAAAGTTCTAAAATAAACTTGGGCTCAAAGGAAAGAGGACAGCCAAAGCTGACATGCATAATTCCTTCCAGGCCAAGGACTCGTTTGGTAGGTTTCTCTCCCAGCCTTGCTGTACTCACACGCGGAACAGGCCGGCACAACCCTACTCTGACTTCAGAGCAAGGGTACAGGGCAACAGAAGAGACTAGAGACAACTCTAGAAACAGAGAAGTTAACGAACTGATGACTGCAACAGTGCCAGTTCCTGCAGGTTATCACAAATCAAAGCGAGGAAGGGAAGCCAGCAAGTCTGCGGGCACACGAGCCTCTCCACATGCAGAGTTACGTCCTGACAACTCCAGAGATCAAATCCACGTTCAGACCTCGGGGCCGTGTTGTGTGCTTGGACTTCAAGGCAGCCTCTCCAGCAGTGCTGTGTACTCACTGCCGTTTTCAAGTAGAAGGCACAATCCTAAATGTTTCTTTTTTCTTCTTTTCTTTTTTGGTACACCACTTGTCATTTAGCATCATTTTCTCCAGGGTGTAAAAGGCTGTATAAAGTTCCTGGTCCCAGGGGAGTCTAAGTTCCCACCTGTCCCTTGTTATTTAAGATTATGGGATCATTTTACGGTTCAGTCCTTGTGGGAAGTAGGTTGCTCTGTCTTTGATCCCTTTGTCAATGGTCCAGTTACCTTGGCAAAGGCAAGTGAATGGGGTAGATGTGAAACGCTGTGTAACCAGGGGTAAAAATCTGCCCTTTCTACTCCAGGTTTCTTCCAGTTTTCTAAGTTTCTTCCAGTGTTTCCGGAGCCTGTGTTGGACACGTTATCCAGCAATAGTTCCATTCTAGGTTTCACTTTTATTTGTCTCATCATCTAAATTCAGCTCTAAACGCCTTCAGGGCAAAGCCATATCATCATTGTTGTTTATTCAACAGTGACTAGAACAAGGTTGGCACAGAGGCTGTGGTGAGGGCTGAGACACGTGATGAAATTCTGAGAAGCAACACAGGATCACCAAATATCTGGGCTCGACTTTTTGGAAGAAAATAATTTTTAAAAGGAAAAGTTAAAGGTTTGCATGAGGACAGTCACTGTCAGTCATTTAGCCAAAACTTAGAAATGCTCCAAATGGTTATATTGAATCAATGAATATTTAAATTTTGGTTAGTCTACTTTTTACACACCTTGACCAATTTTTTATAAAGTAAGAGTAACCAAGCTCCAAGTAGAGCTTCCCTAGTGGCTCAGACAGTAAAGAATCCGCCTGCAAAGTAGGAGACCCAGGTTCAATCCCTGGGTTGGGAAGATCCCATGAAGAAGGAAATGGCCACCCACTCCAGTATTCCTGCCTGGAAAATCTCATGCTCAGAGAAGACTGGAGGGCTCGCATGGGGTCACAAAGAGTCAAGCATGACTAAGCACTAACACTTTCATTACTCACTTTTTACACACCTTGAGCAATTTACTTTCTGTGTCTCAGTCTCTGCCTCTGTAAAATGGGAACCTAATATAATCCTTGAGAAGAATAAGTGAGATGATACATTCAAAGCAGTAGGGACAGTACCTAGTACAGAGCAAATGTTCAATTAAATGTTACTTACTATTATTTTTCAGCTATTCTAAGTAATTAAAATGACTATAATGACTTACACAATAAAAATATTCACCATAATGTTATATTTTTAAAAGAACAAAAAGATACATTCACTTTTATTACAATAATGTAAAATATATTCCACAGTTCAAAAAAGCCATGCATTTAAAGCATTTACTGCTCACCATGTTGGCAGTATGAATATACATAAGCATTGAATAAGCAATAGGTCCCAATCAGAAGAGAAAGAAAAAAACTAAAACAGAAAATTTCAATTCAGGGTGAGGAGTATGCTAGAAAAGAAACCATGGTGTTTCATCATTTAGTCCAGTTGAGGGTTCGGGAATGGAATTCTGATTATGTCAGATCTGAGTCAAAGTATGAAGGAGAAAAGAAGGTAAAAATCCCAATATGGCACCCAATTCTAAAAATATAATGAAAAAAGGTATCTGTGTAAAAAGAATAATTATAACTTGAAAATACCTAAGAATAATTATAACAACAACAACCAAAAAAAAAAGAGGTAATAAAAGAAACCTTTCATGAAGGACCAAACCCCACCCCCAAAATATGTGGAAAAACAAACCATTTTTCCATCTGCAAAGTATCAGAGAATTGTGAATCCTCCTTCAAATTAACCTATGATACAATGTAATTCCAATCAAAATTCTACTAGGACTTGACAAGAAGATTCTAAAGTTTATCTGAAGGAGAAAATGCATCAGGAATAACCAAGAGAACTAAAATAAAACAGAACAAATGGGTCTCTGTGCTATAAGACAATAAAATAGGTTCCCAAGCTACAAAAATTGAAAAATCTAATACAGGAATGGCTAAACTGCCCACTGGGAAACAGGGAAATTAGCATAGGATAACTGGTTTAGCAAATCACAGTGAAGTACCAAGACTACTGAACATTCAGGAAACATGTTATAACCTAAAATCCCCCAAAAATTCAGATGTAAATGTAAAATGGCAAAACTACAAAATGACAGAGAAGAAGACAGATCCAGGGTCTCCTAGTAGAAGCCTTCCCTGTAGAAAGCCTTTCCTATGCAAGATAAAAAGCTCATAGGATCCAGACGACAAAACGGACTACGAAATATTGAAACGCTTTTCCTACAAAACTATCCTATAAACATGAATCCCCAAACTGGGGGCTCACAAGGCTAGTTCCTGTTGTTGCTGACTTGCTTGTTTTTTAAATGGAGTACGGTGCCAACATTTAAAAATTAAGATGTCTGGCGACACCATTCCTCACGCCTATGGCAGTAACAGCTGAGGTCGCGATATGGCGCCCTCTTGTGGTGGGTTAGTACCTCTCCAGTTCATCATAGCCCTTCCAAACCCCTCTACTCACTGGCTCTACCTGCCTGGTCACTTCTGGCATTTCATTTTTGACCTTTATGATTGAAAAAAGAAAGGCAGATGAAAAACATGTACTACATTATCTAACAGATAAGAATTATTATCTATATACAAGAAGAGAATTTCAAAAATGAATACAAAAAAGATAAGCCAATATTTTAAAAACTGGGAAAGGCCATTTATAAAAGATACACACATGGCCAATAAACATATGGAACAATCTTCCAAGCAGAGACATTCACACCAGTGTTTTTGTCCATTATAATGGTAAAGATAAAAAATGTTCATAATGTCTTATCTTGGCAAGAATTTAGGAAACTGGCAAGCTGAAACACTGTTGCTAAGAGAGGCAATTAGATAAATTGTTGATGAGAAATTTGGCAGGAGCTAGCAAATGTTAAAATGCATGCATACTTTATTCCATCTATCCAGGGATTCCAGGCATTTGCCATATAGAGCTAATGTATACCAACTAAGATAGGCACATATTCGAAGATGTTCAAAATGGGATTTTTATAATGGCAAACGGAAGTGACCTAAATGCTCATAATAAGGGAAGAACTGATTACAGTACTGTGCATCCATAGGCTGGAATACTACACAGCCATTAACAAGAGTGAGGTGGGTCTACATTTTCTCATATAGAAAAAAAACTCTCAGGGTGGAAATACCAAGGGCCATAATAATCAGCATAAGCTAAACAATTTTGCAGTAAATGTATAAGATGCATATACACCTCAACATGTAAATGTATACATATATGTTTTCCCCTGTAAGCCACCATTACTGTATTTATAATTTATGATGTATAAATATTATGTTTTTATATATTTACATTAATATGTCTATAGATACACATATTTTTTACTCCGTGGTTTTTCAATGTCAGTTGCAATTTTTCTAAGCATGTATTCATGTATTACTGGAATACTTTTTTTTTCTTTCCTAAAGAGGACAGTAAGGAGTTCCTGCAGGGGTGGCAGGGAAGGACTACTAGGGATTTGGGGAGAAAAAAGAATCATGTGAGGTGCTGTGGAGCTGGGTTTGTGTGCTGAGTACCAAATGTACAGCAGGAGACATGGGAGCAGAGGTGCCAACCTGCTGGGCCTTCCACCCCTCATCTCGGAGTTGTCTATCACCACTGCATGCTCCTTGCTTGCTTCAACAAAAACTCTTAGAATCCATTTAAAAGTAACACTCTGATATCAGATTTTCAATACAGCAGTGTAAATAATGCACTAGAGAGGGGATAGAAGAAAATACGCCAACCTATAGATGCTTATCACCTCCCACAAGGAGGAAGTAGTAGTAATGATCTTTCTGTCTATGGCCATACTACCCTGAACATGTCTGATCGTGGAAGCTAAGCAGGGTCAGGCCTGGTTAGTACTTGGATGAGAGAAGTGACAGTCTTTCTGCTTCTTCACTGTTTGCCCTTTCACCATGTTTTCTAGAACAACTATGCATTTTTTACCACGAGAAAACAAACAATATGTTCCAAATTGAATTTTATATTATAGTAGAAATGAAGCCAGTGCACCTTCCCCCACTCAGTCTAGAGGGGCACCTTAAGCCAAGTAAATCTGTGTAATGACCTTCTCATTCTTGTTAAGACTTTCTTTGTACAGTTGTGAATCCCCCAACTCCTTGTTCCACACTCAGGGAAGGAACCACGGGGGGGGGGGGGGGGGCTTGAGATGGACACAGATGGGCCAGAAGAAAGGGCATGCCTGTCCTTTCTTGGGTTACATTGATTCTTCTCCCCATTTCTGAATGGCTCTGGGCCATCTTGGGCTCTGCCATCGTTTGGTTTTTTTTCCCTACCACTTCTTCCTGTAATGCTCTTTGCCCTTGTTTTCCTATTCCACCCCTGACTCTGTTCCCTCTTCCTGCCCCTTTTCCTTTCTTCAAGTCACCCAAGTGCATGTTGCGAGGGATTTGCAGGATGGGAAGGGAGAAGGTTGGGGTGGATGATCATGTTCTAATTCTGCAGGTGACCAATGCCAGGCTCAAGTCTTGGGTCCATGATGAAGACTGTCTGGGAAGAAAAGTGAGATGCAAAAGAGAATAAAAAACAAGGAAGGTAATCCTGGATAGCTAATATTAGTAGAAGTCTAATGATTATTTTCTGATCACAGATTGGTAAGCTTCAAAGTCATCAACAAGAACATCCAAAGTCAGTGTTACAGGTTACTGCCCCGTGTGTCATTATAATCAGGATTAGTTCCTAAAAGAAAATAAAAGCAAAATTAGAGAGTTTTCTTTGGAAGTATCCTTCTAGGAAAACCCAAAAAAGGCAATTCGTCTGAAGGCAAAATACTTGCTAGGAAAACCACTCAGTGAGCTGACCTCCTTGGGGGCCTCTGCTCTGCAATTTCTTAGTTCATCGGGAACTTTGCCAGAGGCAAGGCCAACAACATTCCCAAGCAAGCCATTCCCATCTCAGAACCACCGCCAATGACTGCTGTTGACTCCAGTGGAGTCAACCCGAGGGATATGGCTTCCGGAACAGGTGGATGCGCGGGAACGCAGTAGCCGGCTGGGTGCTTACCTCTTCTGGTTCATGGAGGCCACCTGGAGCCACTCGTTGGTGCTGGGGTTGTAGGAATGCGCCGCGGAGATCTCCTGGCTGGTGATCCTGTACCCGCCCACAATGAAGAGGTAGTTGTCCAGGATGGCAGCCCCGTACCCCCTGACGTTCACCAGGTCGGGAGGAAGGTTGTTGGCCAGCGGGAACCAGCGCTCCGTCATCTCCTCGTACCTGAGCATGGACGGGGGCTCCCCTTGGTAGGGGTGAGGGGCCAGGGGCCCGCCCAGGAAGTCCCCCAGCGCCACGAGGACGGGAGTCCCGGTCATCCGGGCCTCTCTCAGCCTCTGCTTCAGGCTGACATCCCCGGGGGCCGGAGGAGAAGAGCCCAGGAGGTGGAACTGGGGCTTGCACAGCACCTCGTGGAAGTGGACGGCCATGAAGCGCAGGCAGGCCTCCTGCAGGTCGGGCAGCCCGTACACCTGCGCCAGGCGGTACAGCTCCAGGCAGTTGGTGAGCCGCACCTGGGACAGCAGCAGCTGCAGCAGGGACGTGACCTGCAGGAAGGAGGCCGCCTCCACCAGCTCGGACAGCAGGCTCGCCTCGTCCATGTCCTCCTCCTCCTCCTCGGCCCCGCCGCCCGGCTCCCCGCGCCGGCCCAGCAGCCAGCCTTCGCGGGCGCCGCCCGCGTTGATGAAGTCCAGCACCAGGCGCAGGCCCGGGGCGCTGAGGCCGCGCAGCTGCTGCACCTCCGGGCCGCCGGCCTCCGGGCTCAGGGCCTCGCGCATGCCGGAGCGGTAGAGGGCGCGGAAGTAGTCGCTCTGCTCGATGAGCTTTCGCTTGCTCACCGGGTAGCAGCGGTCCTCCAGGCGGATCTGCACCATCTCGTCGGCCGACATGGCCGGGGGGCCGGGGGCGGCGGGGGCTCCCGCCAGCTCTGCGCGCTCGCCTCCCGCCCCCACGCGCGCTCGCCGGGTTCCGGGGCGGCCGCGGAGCGCGGGGAGGCGGCGGCGGCGGCGGCGGTGCGGGGCCGCCCGCGCCCGCCCAGCCTCTCCGGGCCGAGGCGGCCCCTCCTCCCGGTCCCGGGGGCGGTGGCTCGGGCTCGCCACCCCCCCGCCCCTGCGGCCTCCGACCGCGCCAAAAAAGGCCGGGGCGGCGCGCGCGGCCCGCTCGGGTCGTGCCGGGCCGTCAGCCGGAGGGGATCCCAGCCCCCACCGCAGCCGCCTCCACGCCCGGCTTCCCACTTCCGCCCGGGGACCCCCGCCGCCGCCGCCGCGCTCCGGCTTTCGGGCGGGCAGGAGGCGGCGGGTCTCGGGAGCCGGGGAGGCGCCTCCCCGCGTCCTCCCCCGCACGCTGGGCGCCGTGACCCTGCCGCCCGCCGGGGCCGCGGCGCCGCTCCGCGCGCGCGGGGCACGGGAGGCAGCCTTGCCGTCCAACCCCCTTTCCAAGCGGGAAGGAAACGCGAGAGAAAGGGGCGTGGGAGGAAGGGCACGAAACGAGTCGAGGTCTAGGGAGTCAAAAAGACATCACGCGTGGGTCGCGCATCCGACCGAGTCCGGCCTCGGGATCACGCGTGGGGTCGCGCATCCGACCGAGTCCGGCCTCGGGCCCGGGGTGTGGGCCGAGGCCCGCGGGCCGTCTCTGGACGCGTCGGTGGCACCTCGGGCTGACTCCTCGGAAGGGTCACCGTGGAGGAGCCATCTTGCAGGAGGAAGGGCCTGCCCGATGGCCGGTGGTGCAGGGCCGGGCGCGGTGCGCGGATGCGCGGGGCTGCGAAGCAGAGGAGCGTGTGTGCGCTGCCAGGGTCTGTGCCCTTTGTGCTGTTAAGAGAAAGAAGTACGGCTCAATCAACGTAGATCAGATGCCTTCTTTCAAAGTATTTTCTAACAGCCATTGCCTTCCCTGTTTCATTTTGGTGGGACTAGCCACTCTGGAATGTTACTTCTGGGCAAAAGGTCTGGCGGATTTTGCTCTTATTTTCCATACAGAGGTGGTTTTTCTGGCCACCCTCTTACCCCTCCCTGACCCCTGACCCCCGCCAACTGAGGACCACTGAAGCAAGCCTATTGCTTCCCCATCTTCTCCCACTGAACACTGCAAGTAGAAACCTCCCCTCAAATAAGCATCAGAGGAGAATTAATGCTAGAAAGGGGGAGTAGGTGGTAATTATGTTACCGTTGAGTAGAAGAAGGGTTAGGATTGGGAGCGAATAGTGTGTGTGTGTGTGTGTGTGTGTGTGTGTGTGTGTGTGTTCACTCTTATCTTAACAAAAGCCCTTTGGAAACTTTCTTAGACCAGAGATTGAAAACCAAATATAGTTGTCCTCAACCTGGGGGAAATATCTGGGGGAAATATGTCCTTGGAGTTTTTTAACAAGTTTCATCTTTCTTCATGAATGACAGTTTGTTAAATAGTACCTTCTTCATGAGTACAATGCCCATATTTCAAACAAAAGATAACCTCCTACAGTGCTGATTAACATTTTCTGTTAGGAAGTTGTTTGTTTGGGCGCTAAATCATTGCAGACTCTTTGCGACCCCATAGACTGCAGCTCACCAGGTTGCTCCATCCATGGGGTTTTTCCAAACAGGAATACTGGAGTGGGTTGACATTGCCTTCTCCAGGGGATCTTCCCAACCCAGGGATCTCCCGCGTCTCCTGCATTAGCAGGTGGATTCTTTACCAAGGAACCACCAGGGAAGCGATTATGTTAAGTAGGGGAAAGGTTAAAACCCAGAGAAGGAAGTCATATCCTAAAACATGAAATCATTTCAACACATTGTTCAGTCACATGGTGCTTCTGTGTGATTTAGGGCTTCCCAGGTGGCGCACCTGCTGCAGTGGTAAAGGACCCACCTACCAGTGCAGGAGACACAGGTTCGATCCTTGGGTCAGGATCATCCCCTGGAGAAGGAAATGGCAACCCATTCCAGTATTCTTGCCTGGAAAATCCCATAGACAGGGGAGCCTGGCGGCCTACAGTCCATGAGGTCGCAAAGTTGGACACGACTTGAACACACACACTGTGTAATTTAGCTGCTTCATCATGAGATATTGTCATCCCTCATTTTCTTTATACTACACTATGAAGAAGGAACTAAAAATTTAAAGATAGGGAAGAAAATTCTAGTATTTTTCACCAGAAAAAAATTCACTTTTCCCTGGGAAAAGTGAAGGAAACAAAAATGGACCTATGATTTGTCTCTTTCAAGGTATTTTTCTTGGATTCTGGGGAAAACTAGCGTTCCCTTTGTTGCACATGGCCTTTAGATCATTACTGATAAAACTCTAGTCTCACATGGGACCTCTCACACTTCTGTTCTCAATGAGCAAGTGTGGAGACATCTAAGGTTCTTTGCGGGTGGGTGATCATGAGTGTAGCATCCGTTTGGAAAGGCAACAATTCACTTCCAGTGTTAGGCTGGGAAACTTTGGCTAGGAGGTGCCCCTTGTGTCAAAGAGTCTTGAACCTGGAATTTATGCCTCCATCAGCAACAGTGCCAGATTTAGTGGGTCAGCTAAGAACAGGCTCTTAATCTCTCCTCAGTCCCTTTAGAATCTTTCACCAATGGATGCTTTTGTTTCCCAGGCGTCATAAATATACTTCAGACTGGTGTTTTCTTGCTTTTTAAAAATGAACCATAGGGGGAAAAAATCATGCTCAAAGAAGCACATGCATTAGAAAGTAATTCATGCCCAATAATATTATCAGAGCAGATCTTGGGCAGGTAATCTAAGATGTCAGTTTGACAGTACTAGGTGCTGATCCTGTATTGGCCCCTGACATAATAGTATGTCATTTAGAACTGAAAGTCTCTTAAAGATCAAATAATTTCAATAACTCATGAAGTAAGTTTTCTGTTAAGCTAGAAATGCAATCAAAACAATATAAACTTTGTTTACCAAAGACCTAAAATCACTATTAAGCTTCATGAAAATATTGCTTGTCTATAACTGGAGATACACTTTTATAGATCTGTTATTGATTCATCTGTTATTGTGGCACCATGATTCACTTCAAACACATAACAGCCTGTTTTACTACAATCTAAAGTAAGGGTCAAACACAAAGTTAGACTATTTCTTTAAGAATTTATGGACGGACTTTCCCATTGGTCCAGTGGTTAAGTCTCTGGGCTTCCACTGCAGGGGACAAAGGTTTGATCCCTGGTCAGGGAACTAATGGACTTCCCTGGTTGCTCAGACAGTAAAGAATCTGCCTGCAATTCAGGAGGCCAGGTTTGATCTGCCTTGGGAAGATCCCCTGGAAAAGAGAATGGCTACCTACTCCAGTATTCTTGCCTTGAGAATTTCATGGAGAGAGAGAAACCTGGTGGGCTACAGTCCATGGGGTTGCAAGGAGTCAGACACGACTGAGCAATTTTCACTTTTTCTCTCTTCAGGGAACTAAGTTGCTTGGCACGGCAAAAATAAGAAAAAGATTTTAAAAGAAAAAGAATTTATGGAAAATAAACCTTTTGACCTAGAATAGAGAAAAATCAAAGTACAAGATGTTTATCACAGTGTTGCTTTGAATAATAAAAGATTGAAAAACAACATATAACATTAGCAGTAGCTAACATTTATTGAATGTTTATCATATGTTGTAAGTGCTTTACATGGATTGCAATCTATTTTAATACTCTTCTACAGCTGAGGAAGTTGAGGTGCAGAGTAAATTTTGGTATATGAGTAGAATAAATACCATAGAACTGTTACAACTTTGGATGCAGAGCTTTCTTTAGAGACACTGAACATATGATTTTGTATTGGATTTTTTAAAAACAGTTTCTGAAACAGTATGAATCCATTTTTTGTAAAATTGTACATGTGTATTTTTTTATGGAGATGTCTGGAAGGATGTTTACCAAAAGATTTAAGATTGTAAGATCTTGAATGGTTATTATTTCTTTTTGTACTTTTCTGTATGATTTGGGTATTTAAAGTACATGCTCATACTCAGTCACTCAGTCGTGTCTGATTCTCTGTGACCCCATGGACTGTGGCCCGCCAGGCTCCTCTGTCCACTGTGATAATCATCCCAGTAAGAACACTGGAGTGGATCGCCATTTGTATATCCATTTAATAAAAACAAAACATTTTAAGAAAAATTAATGATATATTCCAATTTCTCAGGACCCATTTTTAAAAACGATTTCCATCGATTTTATGAACTGGTGAAATGAAAATATTAAGTAAATACTTCAATTACTATCTTTTAAAAAAGATGAAATACTGACTGTTTTTCAAACATCTTTTGAATTTAGTGTCTGCTGTTACCTCACTGCCACTTAAAAATTGTTTATATTTAATTTTTAGTCCCTCCAATATTTCTAAAATAGTTGTTTCCTTTTTGTTTTTTAATAAGCAAGACTGAAATTTCTTGCTTTCATTAAGCATGAGGGCAATTTAAATGTTTAAAGTAGAACAGTTCTTAAAATGGCTCTATTTAATTTGGGCTGAGCATCTTCATGTAGCCGAAACTTTCACTTATTTCAGTGTTTTTCAGACATCTTAGGAAATCACTTGAGACACTTCATATAAAGATAAGAACTCTAGTTCCCATATCAGAGCCACTGAATCAGGCTCTTGGGAGGATGGTTCTGGTCCCCATCTCAGATCATTGTAATTTTCCTCCCTCTGCCCAACCCCCGTCCTGTTTTTAATCTCTCCTTTTCAAAATAGTCGGCTCCAAGAAGTTACCTGTTTCCAGACTCAGTGTTTAACAATCACCCCCCAAAATTTGTTTTAAAAAAATTTGAAGCCTGCTTTTACATTGGAACTTGTCGATTCTTTTAAGATGCAACCTTGATCTCCCCATGAACACCATCTGAGAGCAAAGGATTAAACAACTGTGGCTTGTTCCCTTACCCCTGCCAGAAACAGGAGCACTTCAAGGAATTATATATCACACAAAAGAAGCCACATTGAATGTGACTAAGATGTGGAGGTTAGAAAGTTGACTTTCAGGTTTATGTCCCCAGCATTTGAACTAATCCAAACAGCTGTTGGAGTCTCAGGGGAGAACAGGGAGCACTCTTTCGTTCCTGTCTGTCTCCTCTCTTTGCCTTTAGGAAACCTTTCTTCTCTCTTTCCTCTGAACAGATGAGACTGTTTACAGGTAAGCAACTGAAACTTGTTTTCTAAAAGAAGTTTTTTAGAATAAAGTATTCATTATTGTTAGTGTATTTTATGTGGCTTATGCAAGGTTAAGACTTATTCTAATTTTGGCTCAGAAGAAAAATTTTTTTTTAAGTTACTCAGCCTTTTGACTGTCATCCTCTTTATTATTAATTACTAATATTATATCTTCCTAAAAATCAAAAGATATAATTACAATATTATTAGTAGATAGGTGGAGAGATGAAAGTTCAAAGACTGATAACATTTTGGTATCAAGTAATTATGTGGAAAAGTGTATGAGAAACAGAACACAGAAAGGAAAATTTTCACTTTTTTCATTTTTTAAGAAGTAGTACAGCACTTTTGGGGCTTTCCCAGTGGCTCAGTGGTAAAGAATGCCTGCAGTGCAGGAGATGCAGGAGACGTGGGTTCAATCCTAGGTCGAGAAGATCCCCTGGAGAAGGAAATGGCAATCCATTCTAATATTCTTGCTTGGAGAATCCCATGGACAGAGAAGCACGGCTACAGTCCATGTAGCTACAGTCCATGACATTGCAAACAGTCAGACACAACTGAAGCAACTAAGCACACACAGTACTTCATACCCCAAACTAATTACCGCTGGTGCTTTGTATAAAAATTGATATAAAAAGCAATAGTTCTATGCTTTAAACCAATTTCATCTTGGATATTGTGGAATATGGAACACAACCTTCACAAAAGAGGCCATTTTCATGGCATTTAATATTTTTTCAAATGTTTCGGCATTGTAATGGAAGTAACTTTATTAATATATAGAATTTTAAAACTATTCCCCTAATGCACATTTCCTGTAACTACATCTGCTTCAGAGATGCCTTTATGAATGTGCTTCACAAAGTTTTTTTTGTAACTTGAAAACATAAATAGCAGAAAACAGAAAACCCCTAAACTGAACTTCTTCACAATTTTCTATTATGCTTTTAACACTTGATTGAACAGAATACACTTTAATGGGTGTTGTATTCCATCTACGTTAGTAGAGTATTCTTGGCTGGATCTTTTATCTTTTCAAAAATTGTGTGGCTGGCCTTTGCAAAAAAATGCCTGACCCCAGAAGTGACCAAGATTCATATTCGGTGTTTTCAAAATCACTGCAAAGTTAAAAATTTTTTCATTTCTATTTCATTTTCACTTTTGTTTACTTTTTATTTTTTTCCAGTGGTTCTGAATATTAGAACTTCAATTCAAAGAAAAAAGATCATTGAAAAATAAAATCTGCTGTCACAAGTTTCTTAAAGTAACTGACAGAAGTATCCTGACAAAATGATGTCTTGTGTCCTGGTGAAATGGATCCTTCCTTTATCTGATGTCAAGTGACTGAAACTGTTGTTTTACTGAGAAAGACTCTGGCTAGGATTTCGAATTGTCTTTATATTTACTTGGTAAAAAGTGTCTGTGACTTCTCTTTCAGAGAAAGAAGAAAAGCAGAAGAGAGAATCTACGTCTACCAAGGCTAAAGGACAAAGTACTGAAATGGCCTGTAAAGTGTTCAGAATTAACACCAGCAAGTCACCAAGTCCCAGGTGTGGGGTGCAACTGGGAAGAAACAAAAGAAAAATCAGCGTGCAGTCAAAGAGCCGCTTTATTTTTCTAGAAAGTGACCCTTCACAAAGTTCCAAGGAAGCTCTTCCTTCACAACAGCCCTGAAATCCCAGCTGTTCCGAATCCTGATGGTCAGCTCCAGCATCTCTCTGGTCACCAGACTTATTGCCGAGTCTTCATTCCGGGGAAATGCGTGCGGTGGCGGTGGTGGCGGCAGATGTGATACTGCTCCTGAGCATGGGGGGGACCTCAAACTCTCTTTGCTCACCCACCGTGTTTTACAGAGACTGCTGGATCCGTCGCTTCCCAGGTCTTCTGATTGACCTGGAGGAGTCTCAGAAGCTGGGGGCCCAGTTCCTGAGGTATTACTCTGAAAACACCGGTCAGAAGTGCAGTCGGAACTGCTGTCTTCGGAAGGATGGTAAGTGTCCATGACAGACCTGAGAAAACTGGGGCAAACTTCTAAAATGAGGGCCTGAGGAAGGAGCCCTTGGCAGAGGGTCCAGTGAACGACTGACCCAGAAGAGGGAAGATGCCCTGAATGAGTGAGTGGGCAGAGAGAGACACTGAGACTGACTTTGCAGTTGAGGTCAGTGCCAGCTTGGTTTATAAATCTAGCAATGACCCAGGAGGCTGTGAACCTGCTGGTAACAGACGACCTCTTCAATTCACTAAAGTGCTAAATGAAAATATTTCCTTGAGGGCTAACTAACAACAGCATATATAATTCCAAAAGTATTTATAATTTCTTTTCAAAGTTCTTTTGGTGATATTAGTATCATATCATGCTTTTGAAATGTGCTCACTTGGGCTGACCAACTGTGGGAATGTATCAAATAGGATTTAGATGGTGATTCATGTTTTGAAAGAAATAGGGAGATATATATCAACTAGAAAAAGGAAGAAAGGCAAAGAAGAGAAAAGAAAGGAAGGAAGGATGGGAGAAAGAAGTGGGGGAGGGAAGAAGGAGGAAAGAAATCTACAAAATACCCTGACATAATTTTTTTTTGGTATGAGATGTGGAGTCAGGGTTAAATATCATTCATATAATACAATCAAGGCCTGTAATTAGAAAAATGCTTCATTGTTGCAGAATTTCAAGTTACATTTGACTTCATTTATTTCATTTTTCCAAGATTTGAAAGCTACTTTGGAAAGAACAAAAGTGACACAGCACTTTAAAATAATTCTCTTGTTCCACACTTTCTGTGGTCTCATACTGACATTAATTGCCTCTTACCCAATTATCCATGTAAGATTTCTAGGATGCAAACTGGAGCTCCTTGGAGAATCTAAACTGTCTGTCAAGAGACCATAGTGTAAGAAGCTGTCACTGACCAAGCCCTCAAATTCAATCAGGCACAGAAGAGAGCAGTTAATTTCTTAAAGGGAAATTTTGAAAAAGGTAGCAAATATTCAGCTTCCAGATGCTTATAACCCCAGAAACATTCATTGAGAGCAGATGAGGGAGGGGTGATAACTTTTCCACATTTTCCCATGCCATGAATTTACCTGACTCTCCACACCTGGGAAATTGTGGCCTATGGACTTTCAGGGATACTAAAAGTATCCATTTGGAACACCAGGGTTTTAGAGTCTTGTGGGGCTTGCAAGTTGTGGCTTTCCTTCTCCAGAGGAATAAAAGGCACGAACACACATCCATCTTTACCTGGAAGCCAAAACTTCAAAATGCTACTATCCTGCAGTAGCTAACCTACTCAGAGCTGGGACTCTGAAATACATATGAAGAATGTAAAAGATCTTAAAAAATTAGTCCCTACAGGATCCACTGCTTTCTTATCAGAAAATCAGATGTCAAAATTGGAATGATGTTCTTTCTTCCTTTTCCTTCAACTTTATAGCACAGTCCTCAGGGAAAATGTATTGGTAATCTATAATGTATTAGCAATGAATTATTAATTGACTTTTCTCTCATTCTTTCTCCTGGAAAAATAAAGAGAGCAGAAACATGGGGTGTCCCAGAAGTAATGGGGGAGAGGTAACCCCCACAGTTAGCCTTACACCGAAGCAGAGCAGGTTCTGCCAGCAGCTGCAGAGGTACACTCTGAGATCTGGTAACAATACACTATCCCTCTGTAATCTCATTTTATTAAAGAAGCTGATACCTTTGAGTCAATGAATATTTCTCATCACATGGTTCCTACTATACAGTAGCAGGAGGGAAATCTGTGCTGCACTACAGGGATGACAAGACTGAAGATCTGTACTCAACAAATCTGACTTAAAAGTTTTCCAGAAATAATTCCAGAGATCTTTTAAGGAGCAAATCTCCTTAGAAAAGAGGAGCTGGGGAGAGCAATCACCCCTACAATTCCAAACGCTAGCCATCCTATCAGTCTGCTCTTTTCCTCTTTGACACTGATTAGCTTTTTCACTGGATACAGCTTTGCAGCAGAGGGCTGTCACACACCCGCAGTCAGGGTCAAGGTGATGTTCACTCAGACTGCTGCCTCTACACCACCTGAGCCTCTCCCAGCAACAGTCAGTGCTGTTTTTGATCTTCCCGTCACTCCCCTTTCTGTTATAGCATTTGTCCATTTATTTTCCTACTTCTTTCTCTGGTGAACTCCTCAGCATTCTAAGAGGGTATTACACCTAGAAATCTCATATTATAAACATCAGATTAGAATATTATGATATTATAAATCTCCCCTCTGGGGACAGGTTTTTGTAGTCAATTGAGTTTTCCTGAACATGAAATACTGGGATTGCAAAATAATTCCTGGTCATCCTGTGTAGCATGGGAATGTATGAAAGATTACTGAAAGAAAAATCAGTATTATCTTTTGAAGAGGCATTTCCCCATCTTCACAGAAATAGCCGCTCTCAATTCATAGTAGGATGTCTGAACAGCCCTGCAATGAACTGTTAATCCAGTGTTTGTGAAAGAAACATAAGCTACTCAGAGCTTATCAAGCTGCAGAAATCAAGCAGACATACTTTGCCTGCTTCCTTTTCAGTGTCCTGTAACCTGGCTGTCTTCTTCCACGATCCTATTCATGACAATGTCAACTGCCTCCATGTTCACTGCCCAACCCTGGAGAGCTGCATACTGGAGCCTGGAACCAGTGCCATTTTATATAACATAACAGATGGTAACAGTTTATGTACTTTGTATGTATTTCTAAGAATGTCTAATATTTTAGTAGAGGCAAAACCCCTAGAAATTGGCTGGAAGAAGCCATGTATGAATCTCTAAATCATTATTTTCCAGTGAACTCTGTCTGGAAAAGTTTGGGGCTTCCAAGGCAGAAAGTAAAAGGAAATTCTCATTAGTTTGGCATTTTCAGCAAGGATGACTTTGTCCCAGATAACAAATCGTATGTGACTGTACAAGAACGTTGTACTTCATTTATCCCAAGAGCCTTCAACAGGAGCCAAAATAGGGATTTCTACTAGTCATTAAGAATACAACTAGGAAGTAAATAATATGCTAAATGTCACTTTTGAGGCTTGCTGACACTATACACAAGGATTCTATAAAGACTGATTCAAGGATGGGCAATACACTTACTGACACATATTAACTTCTGGTCCCAAGATAATCAGTATGTTTTACTTTAGAAAAACACATTATTTAAGTGTTCTTTGACCATGTATATAATCTCAGGGTACATAATCGGAAACATCAAAGATTGACTATTGCCATCACTATACAAAGGAGGTAAATTTCTTTATTGATCTGTGCTCTTTGGCCACAAGCTGTGTTTATCTCTGCAGCTGTGTCTCTGACTTCAAGTTCCTTCTAATCTAGCTAAGGAAAGAAGTCTCACAGTTAAAGACATACAATTCAATTAAAAATAGGTGATACTGCCTCAAGTACAAAGGCTCAAAAGGTTGGGGGGGGGCGGCTAAAGAAAGCTCGATTATTCAGGAGAGGCTTCATGGAAGAGTGCAGGTAGAGGTAAGGAGTCTATGTCACTCCCCAGGGAAGTAAGAACACTGATACCACTATAGTACAGGCACATTTGGGGCTGCAATGGAAATATGGGTAGGATAGGATAGGCCAGGTAACAAAAGAACAGAGTGTTGGTTTGACTTTGTCAGAAATATGGAAACAACAAAGGTATTTAATAAGAAAACACTATCATTAGAGTGATGTGTCTGGTTATCTTAGTCCAGGAAAATTATAAGCAGGATGCAGGCTAGAACAAGGCGATTTTACTTGCAACAAAGGAGAGGGATTGGATAGCACTTAGTTTTTGGATAGAGAAGAGAAGTCTTAACCCTGGCAGTCCATTGGTTGACTCCATGCTTCTGCTGCAGGGGCACAGGTTTGATCTCTGCTCTGGGAAGTAAGATCCCTGCAGCCAAAAAAAAAAATAGAGAGAGAGAGAGAACAGAAGAGGCAAAAATCCCTTAGCAGTGAAAAGTCCAACATGGGTGATGGAAGAATGATGATGCCTCTGAAGAAGACAAGGAGGTAGATAAGATGATGGTTCTGAAAATGTCAGTGGTGATGTGAGATGTTTAGGTGGAAACATCCAGTAAAGCACAGGAGAAATGAGATCAGAGCTCAAGAAAGGGGGAAAAATTGGGCACATGGATTTCAGGGCCATCAATGTAGTAGTGATGATGGGGAGAATATTTTTGGTAGTGGCAGGGCAGGAGGGTGGGGAGGTGGGGGTTGTGGTCAGGGGGAGAGGTTATATGGAATGCAGAGAAATACTGCAGAAAACCAAGACTAAAGACTGTAGAGATCACACTACCAGTTAGGACCAAGGAGAGAACCAACAGAGGAAGGAAAAAAACGGACGCAGGCAGCCTGAGTAAAGCACCAGAGGAATCTGTGGTGCAGGGAGTCAGTTCAGTTCAGTTCAGCCACTCAGTCGTGTCCGACTCTGAGACCCCATGGACTGCAGCACGCCAGGCCTCCCTGTCCATCACCAACACCCAGAGCTTGCTCAAACTCATGTCCACTGAGTCAGTGATGCCATCCAACCATCTCATCCTTTGTTGTCCCCTTCTCCTCTTGCCCTCAATCTTTCCCAGCATCAGGGTCTTTTCAAATGAGTCAGCTCTTCGCATCAGGTGGCCAGACTATCGGAGTTTCAGCTTCAGCATCAGTCCTTCCAACAAACACCCAGGACTGATCTCCTTTAGGATGGACTGGTTGGATCTCCTTGCAGTCCAAGGGACTCTCAAGAGTCTTCTCCAATACCACAGTTCAAAAACATCAGTTCTTCAGTGCTCAGCTTTCTTTATAGTCCAACTCTCACATCCATACATGACCACTGGGAAAGCCATAGCCTTGACTAGACACACCTTTGATGGCAAAGTAATGTCTCTGCTTTTCAATATGCTGTCTAGGTCGGTCGTAACTTTTCTTGCAGTGCAGGGAGTCAGGGAGAGGTGGCCATCAGTGTCAAGAACAAGAGAAAAGCCAAAGCACTGACACCCAGCAGTCAGGAAAGAGGGAAGGTACTGACCACTCTAGAAGCAGAATCTGGGCAGAATAGAGACGGAAACAACATGACAGAAAGCACAAAACAAAGTCAGAAAGGAAATGAAGGAAGTGGATGTTGGTGTGTTGAGAGAGAGGCAACAAGAGAGACCGAAAGGGAGACGGTGTGACAACTGAAAAGCTGTTGAGAGTTTCTGAAGCCAGCTGGAAAGGCATTTATAAGAGGAGAGAGAACAAACACTGAAGACCCGAGGAGCACTGGAAGGGATGAGATTTAGGCTCTGCTAATAATTTTGAATAGTTACACTTCTCAGGCCTCACTTTGTTTAATTCTAAAATGTTACTCATATCAAATGGTTACTGTTTCTGCAGTTCTTGCCCTCATACTGCTATTGTTGCCTAAAAGCCCTGGCAGATACAAAGTTTTCTCTATGATGTAGCCAACTCTGTTCACAACGATGTCTTAGAAAGTTAAGAATTCAAATACGGTCACTATGTCTCAAAGCCTTTCAGAAATGTGCATTAGTGGAACTTGCAATTAGCTTAGTTCATAGAGAGGCAAAATCCAGGACTTCACTAAACTGTGCTTTAGGGCCCTCTCTGGTAAACTAAAAATAAATGATGCCTTACTTATCTTTCAGGTATAGATCCTGATTTGCTGGTTTTTGAACAATCACTGCCCACATATCTAAATACGCGTTCTTCATCTGATACATGGGAGAGACTAAGGATTCTAAAAGCTATGTATTTAGATAAACAACAAACCACCATGCTAAACCAAATGCTACCATCAATAGAGGCTCCATCTCCAACCACACATCAAGATTTGTTGGCAACCACAAATACTAGGTATTCCAAGGAATTGACCACAGACTCTTGGGCAAGATTCATTGCCCTGAATGACTCCATTACCACAAAGATAAATATGGTGTCAGCCAGTACTGACTTCATCAACAATCCAGATAACAAGACTGTTTCTCCTTTCTTTGTGCCCATAGACACAAAACTTTCTCATGTGCCTAGTCCCTCCCAACTCAACAGCAGCAAACAAGTACTAAACAAAACCAAAGGGTACAACAGCAGAAACCATACATCTGAGAAGGAAGACTCAACACCTGATGGGGCACCTGTGACTGATGCAAAGACGTGGCTGGTTCCTGTGGCCCTCTGCACCTCTGTCATCTTTCTTTGCTCTTGTGTAGTCATCCTGGCATCTGGATGCTGTCGAAAGCAGTACGGCCAGTATAAACCAGGGCAGAGAAAGTCAGGACCCAAGCAAATTAAAAAATGTGCCAATCAGAAGGAGTTCTCTTACTGATGAAAGATGAGAACATTTTCAAGAGTATCATTTTTAGTTTTCTTAAGGCAAGCAATTTGGTTAAAAAACAAAGGAAAAAAAAAAAAAAGCACAGATGCCCATTCATACCAGTCTCTAAAGACGACCAATGTTTGATAAACATAACTGCTTTTGGGGATTATATCCATTTCTTGAATAGTGTACCCTTTGCCAAGCTTCAAAATTCTGACCCCTGCAGTTATTTGGCACAACATAAGAGATACAGTTCTAAGTGCTGTATGTGCTTCGACTTGTTGACTATTTACAACTCTGTGAGTTTTCATTAACCATCACACTGATATTTTACAGATGAGGAAACTGAAGAAAAAAGGCTAAGTATATTGCTAAAAATCACACAGCTAGTATGTAGCAAAGCCAGATTTCATAGGCAATATGGTTCCAAAGTCCACGCCTGAAATCCCTGTTGGACAAGTCTCCACTTTCCCAGTGGGTATGGAAAAACGATACAGGAAGAAAACACCATAATATTTTTCTCCCGTTAAAGTCATATTACTGTCATGTGTTAAAGAAATCTTTTAGTGGTTTGAGCAAAAAAGCTTCTTGATCTTTTATGTAATTTTCTATGTTCAACTGATTAATCTTTCTCAATCCTAATCCATCCTCTTCATTTTCTAAAACATGCCTCTCAAAAATTATGGCAGAGATTTCTGAGTTTTCTGTTGAATAACTGTTGGGCGTTTTAGTTTATGTTCCTCACTTGTATATACTGTTTTCCCAGGGCAACTATTAGCTCTAGCTATTTCAAGCTCTGTCCACTCCTTACACCAGACTCACCCCCTAGATCTTATACTCCAACCCTTTAAGTGTAGAAAACGGAATTACTGTCTCTAATGATCTTAAACTTTAGACCCTTAGTGTCATCCTTGAAAATATTTTTTAATGGCAGAACAGACATTAAACAGCTATTTGTAGTAAGTATCTGTGTGCGTGTTCAGTTGCTCAGTTGTGTCTACTCTTTGTAACCCCATGGACTATAGCCTGCCACTCTCCTCTGTCCATGGGCTTTTCCAGGGAGGAAAATGGGTTGCCATTTCCTCCCCATATATATTTCTTAATACTCTAGTTAAAAAAACAAACAAAAAAATTAAAACATGCAATTTAGAGGGAATATCAAGATTTAAATTACTCTAAAAAGATATTTAAATTATCTGGGAAGCTATCTTTAAAAATGACTTGTACACACATTCTTTTAAAGGGTTACTTACTTTCCTTTCAAATATATAAATTATCTGAAGGTGCCCCAACAAACTAGGGTTAATAAAACTTTTTTTTCTTCTTTGAGATTCCTTCATTATTTTATTTGTTCCCTAAAATTGTGGTTTTTATAAAAATGACCACAATTTTGGAAAAACATACTTACTTTGTAAGAAAACAAACTCTTAGCCCTCTTCTTCAGTCTCTACCTTTGACCATCAGATAAACTGAGTAAACTTAAAACTGTAGAGGTGACCCAAAAGTTTGGCCAAGAAGCAAAAACAAATGGACCTGAAATCATGTCCTTACTGGAAGTCAGAGGGACTGAAGAGAACTTCTGAAGAGAATTTAAAACTTTTAAGAAACAAAGATTTCAGGGCTTAGTCAACAACAAACGCTAAGGTTGTTACACACAATTAAGAAATAACCACCATTATCAAAATCTTTCTGACACTGAAACCGGCCAAGACCTTTGGGGGGAAAGTCTATAGTAAGTCCAATATTGTGTGACATACTTACCGATTTGGAAAGAAAATATGCAAAGAAAAAACTAAAGCTCCCTACAATTAAGAAAAAGGGTTTGTTCTATTTCTTAGTTGCTTATGTGTATAAACAACTTCTGAGCCACGGAATTTAAGTTTGAAGTCAGAAGTGATCACCTATCAATATACCAAAAAGTGTCCCTTAGAAACCTCATTAGAAGGATATTATGTTCATTGTGATATTAGATCAATTAATGGCTTAAAGGGAAAGAGTCTAATGACAAACAGTGCTGTTTAATTATTGCTTTGACAGCTTTGTAGTGTTAATCTTACAGCCCTAAGATACTGCCATTAGGTGTCAATGCCACAGTCTAAGAGTCTTCAAGTCAGTTGCTAAGTTAGTGAAATTGCAAAGGTTAAAAAGGCACAGTCTTCTACAAGACCTCTCTTACTTTGACACCAGCTATAAGTTTGGGGGATGGCAAGTCCCAAAACCACTCTCAGGTTTGGTAATTCACTAGAGGAATTTATAGAACTCAATAAAAGCTGCTATACTTCCAGTTTATTGTGAAAGTGCAAGTGTTAGGTGCTGAGTCCTCTCTCCTTGTGACTCCATGGACTGTAGCCTGCCAGCTTCCTCTGTGCATGGGATTCTCCAGGCAAGAATGCTGGAATGGGTTGCCATTTCCTTCTCCAGAGGATCTTTCCAACTCGGGGATCAAACCCAGGTCTCCTGCATTACAGGCAGAATCTTTACCATCTGAGCTACCAGGGAAGCCACAGTTTATTATGGATCCGGAAAAGGATATGGATTAAAATCAGCCAAGGCAAGAAGTACCTAGGATGAATTTCAGGGGGGTTCCACACTCACAACTCTGTCAGACATTGTCTTCTCCCTGTGGAAGCAGGACACACGACTCTCCCAGCACCAGGGTGTGACGACAGTCCAGAGGATTGTCAACCAGTGAAGCTTACCGGAGCCTCAGTGTTCTACATTTTCATCAAGGCTCTGTTACACAGATACGACTGACCGATCAATCCTGGGCAGCTGATCTCAGCTGCTAGGTGGACTGATTTACTGAGAGACTCAAGGCCCCCCAAACCCTAAAACACATGGCATGCTTAAGACTATCAGGTGTAGCCAGCCCCACCCTAAAATCCATTGTGACCAACTCCTGCCCTAAACAACGACACTTCCGTGAGGTATGACAGATTACCTCCCAGAAGGTGACAGAAGAGGCCAGAGCCTCTTTGGGCAAAGTCAAATTCTTTATTACACATCGTTACTCCATCTGCTTCCATCTGCACTGTACTATCACTACAGGACTGAGGACCCCAATCACCACACCGCCACATGTTTCCAAATAACCACCTCTCCTCAGCTTCTACTGTTTTCATGTTTCCTTCTTCAATCCTGTTTCAGCCTCTTTAGATTTCCTCAACTCTTTCTGTCTCTAAAAAAGGTAACATTTTGATACATTTACATATGCTTTAAATCAGATCTCAGTTGTATCTACTTTGCTTTTTATTCACTATCTCCAACCAATGGAGGATGGAACTTGAGGCTCTACTGTTATCCTTCATAACCTATGGACTCTTGGTCTTGCTAATACCAAATCATACCTTCAATTTACATACGTCTTTTGAGCAACTGTTCTGAAATTCCTTTCAGCATGTTATATTCTCAAATTCTGTTAAGCAAAATAAGTTTTTGGAAAATAACAGCCTCCATAATTGCTTTATTTCAATTTTAAATTATTCGTTGACAACTTTAAAAGTGGTAGGAAATGACTCACAGATATACTTAAAAGTACTCAATTGACAGCTAAATGGAATGAAATGTTTCTTAGGGCAGTCATCACTGTCATTTATTCCAATTAAATTCAAGGTCTTTATATCTTATCTCTTTCCTGAGCTGTAGAAGTTCTAGCTGGGGCTTCCAGAGAGGCAAGTATCGGTCAACCTCCACTTCCACTTTTCTGCGAGTTTGGGCTTGGAGAAATGAGCCAAAGAAAATGGAAACAGGATGCTAAACAGAACTGAATCAACATAAAGTGATCCCAGAACAGAGGGATGGAACAAACTTCTTAGGTTAGAAAATACTGCCAAGAACCTGTTTCTAATCAGAATCAGCATCTGCAAAAACCTCACTAGGCAGGTAGCAGTTATGCAGACAAAATGCTAAACTGCAGTCAGGGAACTGGGTTCTGAGCCGAACTTCCTAAATAACCAAAATCATTATTCAAAAGCAATTTGTAGGGAAAGCAATAGAGCAGGTGACAAAAGAACAATATTGTGTTATATATGTATATATGAATACTAAAGGGATTATGGTAGAAATAAAATTCAAACACTTTAGGACCAGAAGAAATCAGAATCAAATTAGTCTGACTGCCCCAGTATATAAGACAACTTCTGAATAATCATTGCCCTTGTATCTTAGGATGAAATTTTAACTCTGATGTAGTAAAACAATGGCTTTTTTTAAAGAAAACATTTTCAACTTTATATCAAATTAATGATTACATATGTATCATAAAATCAGTAAATCAAGGAAATTTTTCTATATAATTCACATCAAATGTAATAGTCTCTTCACTGATTCTTTGTACTGAGAAAGGGTATTCTCATTGTCCCCCTCATTCTTAAGACTAACAACAGAATTTTTGTAATCTTCAACTTCTTTAGTACTAAGGAGCTCTTCTTTACTTAATTCTGGTTTTTTCTCAGCAGCTTTAATTTGGAGAAGGGTTTCCAGAATGTTTTTTTCTGAGGAGCTATCTTTCCATACATACTCTTCCATGTCTTCTTCAGTCTTCTTTTTCTCCCACTCTTCAGTTTTCTGAAAGAAAAAAAAAAAAACATCTCTGATTTTGAGAGTTATTACTCAAAGTCTGGTCAGCACGCTGCATGTTCACCTTGATTCACCTCCCTTATCCAGCACAGCTGCCTACCTGCACCAACAGTTGTGGGCTGCACACTCTTATTACATGAATATCTCGTGACCACTCACTAATTCTATCCACAGAATTTATACTTTATCTGCCCTACAAATGGCACTTACAAAGCAAGACTGTTTCCCAAAAGACACAGAAAACTCACTCCTTGCAGCTTTCTAGACTCTAAACTATAACACAGCAAACATTTCTGAGGTTAAAACTATGCGAGCTGAAAGGAGACTGTATTTATCTTTGTAACATGCCTGTGGGGATGACAAGGGGAAGACCAATTATTATAATAAAAATTAAAATATAAAGTTTGTGTGATTTTTAGTTATAATGACTATATATTCTAGAATTTTGTTTTGTTATTAACTTTACTTTCTGTTCCTAAAATGGAAATAATTTTCAATACTACTTGTTTTTTCTTACAGAAATTATTACCATATTATTTGAGGGAACACTGGTAGGTTTTAGATTAATATAATTCAGATTTAAATGGAGATGTAACATTCTGTGAAAAAAAATCAAGCAACATAGTTCATATGTAATACACCCTGGTTCTGAGAAGTGCTGAATACCAGCCACATTCTTTCCAAATTAACACATAACAGTATTGTGAGCCATAGGCTATTATGGAATGAGCCACTAGTCTTACAACTTTTGAAGGTGGTAAACCCCCCAAATTATAACGTTTTTAAAGTATTAAAAGTGAAGGCAGGTTTGTAAGGCTGTCAGAAATCACATTCTAACTTTGAAAACTCCTCTTGAAATAGACCACAGCTTGAGCAGACAAGAGCTCCAAGGCACCTCGGAACCAAATGAGTTAGCAAGAAGGAGGCAAACAGTTTCCAGCCATGCCACCCTCCCATCCCCACTCCCGCCCCAAGAGCTCCGGAGAAGAGAAAAGCTCGAGCAATCTGTCTCTCAAGGGATGCACAGGAGCCCCGCCAAAGGCAAACAAGCCACTGGGGACACCACTGACTCAGCAAACCCCACTTGGATCACTAAAGCCCCGGGAAGAAGCTCCCCCACCACAGAGACCCACAAGAAGAAGAAACCCTCCTTTAATCCTTCAAACTGTGGACTCTCTTCTTCAAGAGAAACAAACAGACATAGAGTGTTTCCTCAGCTTCCAAATTCCTCAGCCGAAGTGGGGTCCCTGTGCTCGCAGCTCCCCTGTGTGTCTGCCCCACTTCCTTATGCTGAATTTATGGCTGAGGACAATGTTTCAACTTAAGTTCTAGAAACATCTTATCCAGCTGAGAATCAACTCTGTGCCTCCTTTTACCTGCTAAGGGAGGTTTTAGGCTTGGCAGAGGGGCAAGGAGAATATGAAATAACTTCTTCTTGTGCCCTGTCCCCACAACCTTGTTGCAAATAACTTCTAACAGCCAAACTCTAAGTCTGTACATTTTTAAAAAATAACTGACAACCCCTTAACAAAGTAAATGCTCTAAATTAAATTCGTTACTGGGCCTATCTACTCTTGCCAATGCTTTAAATGTTCAAGACAGTGTCAGAGTTTCTTCATAATTCTAACTTACAAGTGAAATAAACTGAGATCAACGAACACATTTTATAAAGCATTAAGTAAAACAGTCACTCCATCTCATTCTGAACCGTTAGAAAGTAAGCAATTAAGAAACCTAACTGTTTAAAAAATTGTTTTATCTAGGTTTATCTGGATTTTAACTGACTTGAAATAGGTGCTTAAAACAGAGGAGCTAACCATATTAAATCCACTAACAATTTCCAACATTTTTTATCTTCCCCTTATATTTGGTATATATAATTCTACATTGGTTTCTAAGATGTGTTTACAGTTGTGCCATGATATTAATTCCTAGGCACTCAAGGTGCCCAGTGAACCTGGAGTAGCAGGGATACCCACAAGCATCCTCCTCCTTCATTTATCTCAGGAGAGAATTTTCTATGTGTGCAGTGACATGAAAAACACTGGGATTCCCAGGTGGCTCTAGTGATAAAGAACCTGCCTGCCAATGCAGGTGACATAAGAGACCTGGGTTCGATCTCTGGGATAGGTAGATCCCCTGAAGAAGGAAATGGCAACCTGCTCCAGTTTTCTTGCCTGGAGAATCTCATGGACAGAGGAGCCTGGCAGGCTACAGTCCATAGGGTCACAGAGAGTCAGGCACAACTGAAGTGACTCAGCACGCACACACGTACACTTACTGCTGTTCTAAATAGTCACTGTCAGCTGCAAGCTCAACAAAACTCTTGTTTTGCCATATATTCTAGCTTTAGGATCCAAACTCTGCCCAGCTCAGTATAACTTCCAAGATAATAATAGTAACAATCTCCCAAATTTGAATACTTACTATATACCCGGTACTTCAATACTTACCTGTATATAGTAATTAACATAATTTGTATTAAGACCTACTGGATTAGATTTTATCATCTCTGCAGATAAGAAAACTAAACATTACAGAAGTTAAACTTAGGGTCACAGTCACCTGGGAATGGTTCAGAGCGGCACATATACCATAAATTATGTAACCTCTCCAAAGAAGGTGACAGCAGCAACCCCTAATCAAACAGATTACTACTTTTCTAGCCAACAGGCATGAATAGTCACACTAAATGGGATAAACAAAGGCTATAAATAGCTTCTCATCCATTCAGATCTCATTTTGCCACCCAATAAGTCATGAAAAGACTAGAGATTTCCAAAGCTTTTGGAAAAACCCTACATGCCATGGTACCACCAAGCTTGTGAGCCACAACTACTGAGTTCACACTCTAGAGCCTGTGCTCTGGCAACAAGAGAAGCCACGACAATGAGAAGCCCGTACATTGCAACTAGGGAATGCCCACACACAGCAATGAAGATCCAGCACAGCCAAAAATAACCAAATTAAAAAAAAAAGTAATCCCAATGGACCCCTGCCTGGTATATCCCTTGAATTCTAGCTCCTGGCTGGGTTTGGCTAATGGGAGGTACCAGCAGGAGACCTAGAGAATGACGGTGAGTGAGGTCACCGCTGTCTTCCCAACTCTCTCCCTTATGGAAACCACGCCCCACAGCCCTGTCAGGTGGCCCACAACCCCACAGCTTGCAGCACTTCCCGCTCCCCCTTTCATATACGCGGTGTGATGGCACCCTACTCTCACCACCCTTGAGAACAGCACCCTTACTTGTTTCTGTTACTGAATCTTTGTAAATTGTCTCCTTAATAAAATATCCTGAAAATGAAGAAAAACAAAAAAACAATTCCAAAATAATCTAGTGTTTGTAAATGATAAAAAAGCAATAATATTTTACATAATGCCTGTCATTTCAGAATATTTTTCATTTAAAGAGGTATAGCTATAAAATCCTTGAGGGGAAAAAAATTCCAAATTTTTTTTTTAAATTTTACATTATGATTTCCACTTTCAAATAGGATGTAACAGGTCACAGCCTGCCTCTGCTTTGCCTTCAATCGGAGAAAAAGCCAGGCAATAAATATACTAGAGAGTTCCAGAATCAATAAGGACTAGATGAATGTGAATTCTAAGCTGCAAGGATATGGGAAGCATCCTTCTGAAAATCTCTACCCATTTTCTTCCCTGAGACCATTTTCCAATTCTGTCTGAGACTGGTACCTGGCCCATGTGGAAGGACTCTACTTGGGAAAAGAGAAAAGCATGAGGTTTTGAGCTGTTATCCAGGGTTTGTGTGACAGATTGGAACTGAAGAGTCCAAAGCATGACTGGTTTTAGTTCTGAGACTACTTCTGGAAAACTGGGGAGGCTGAATCAAGCTTCTAAAAAGCAAAGCTCTTGTAATCTCGTAGTGTGTAGGAGGCAAAGTCCTACTACAGGAAAGCCCTGTTTCAAACACACAACCAGTCTCCCTCTCAAGACATCTATCTGCTAGATTCTGCTGCAAGGGTTAGAGGTTATCAAGTTATGCTCAAAACTTCTCACAGGCACAAGTGACTTTTTAAGCAGGCTTTGAGATGTGGAAACAGATTCACCAGTTCCTAAACAAAATGCCTGAGAAAGAGACAAAGGTGGACAAAATCTTAAAAAACTGTAACCCAGCCCTGCTCCAGCTCAATTATGATTGGATTAAAATGATAAGTCAGTGATCCTCTCTGCCTAAGAGAAAAAGAGGCAATTCTTTCTGATGGATGACATCAGATGGTAAACAATCTGCATGCAATGCGGTAGACATGGATTCGATCCCTGGGTTGGGAAGACTCCCTGGAGGAAGGCATGGCAACCCACTCCAGTAGTCTTGCCTGGAGAATCCCTAGGGACTGAGGAGCCTGGTGGGCTACAGTCCATGGGGTCTCAAAGAGTGGAACATGACTGAGCGACTAAGCACAGCACAGGTCTTTCACATATAATAGCTGTCATGCAAATTACTAGACACTTCAGACATTTGAAGAAAGTCAATCAATACTGTTGATACCTGGTGCATGTCCTTCTAAATTCATTTTTTAAAAGCAAAGCTATGATTACCTTTCATATATAATTTTGTACCCTGAGCTATAATTCACTGTCAAATTTTTATTGATTCTGAAATTACACCCAGGATTGAAGTGGGCAACTGTAAAGAGTTTCTTTTTTATTTTTTTGAGGAGTAGTTGGCATGTATTAATTTTAAAGCATAAACAACAGATATTCAAATTGTTGGGGAAGGGCACTTAAAAATAACCACTGTAAGCTCAAACTGATCATCATTTAAGCAGAGTTTGATTAGTTTGTAGACTACAATTTTAATACCTCAAGTACTAAACATTTACCATTTCACCATTGGACTTAAGTATGTATACAATATATATACGTACATATGGTCTCTTTTCTTCCTTGCCTACCACAAGGGAACCTGCTGTGATTGCATTCCTAGAGGAAGCAACCTTCCATTCCACACGATCCTGTTCTCTTGTCCACATAGTCAGCTCTATTATTCACTCACTCCGTACATATTTGTTATACAACTACTGTCCCAGGCACTGTGCTCTCCTGGAACTGCCATTCTAGTATATGGAATGTGGAGCCGAGTGGGAACCATCAGATGAAGGCTGTGATCCCAGTAGAGGAAAGAGTATCCATAAAGGCTGGAGGCAGGAAAGAGCTTAGTACATTCAGGGCTGAATAAAGGCCAAGGTAAGGAAAGTGGCATGGGATGAGTAAGCACCTTACATATATTACTTCATTTAACATTCACAGCAACCCTATGAGGTAGTACTATTCATATCTGTTTTACAGAACAGGAAATTTGAAGCCCAGAGCAAAATAATCTGTCTCAAATCATACTGCTTCTCAGTGGTAGAACATGTTGCAAGGAACATAGAAACATGGTAAAAAAAAAAAATTAATTTCAATCTATCATATTTTTTCTTATTGTTTAAGTGTGAACTCAATACAAAGAAAAACACAATAGCTACTTCATGCAATGGTCAGTGAATTCCAATGTAATAGAAGGCAATGAAGCATCTGTTTCACTAAACACACAAATGTGTCACCTTCTACCATCTTATTTATAACCCCCTTTGCCTAGGACATGAATCACTGTAATATTCCACTTCTCATGATTACAAGTAAGGCACTGTGCTAGAGAATGGAAAACAGTTTTACTATTAAAAAAATCCAAGTTGCTCAAAAACCATAAATAATAGGAAGAGGTTAAATATCTGTAATGGATTAAAAAGTTACTGACAACTATTTTAGTTACCAAACCTAAACTTTTAACTGAGTATGTCAAGGAATTTCAATTCAAATCAGATCAGTTTTTAAAAATCTACAGAAAGCTAATATGCCAGACAGACATTGTACTAGATGCTGGGAATACAAAGATGAATAAAATACACTGTCCTGTCCTCAGTGATCGCAGTCTAATAGAGCTTGGCAGACATGCATACAGGAAGTAACCATAAACACAATGAAAGGAAGGCTAACTGGTGGAGGGAGGCGGGGAAAAGGAAGGGAGGAGACATCTAAGAGAGGTCACATGTGAGGTTTATTAAAGGATTCATATGAAGTTGCAAGGTTGATCAATTTGAAAAGGTATTATAAGCAAATAGTACATGCCAAGTTATGGAAGAACACATTCTGTCCATTAAGTTACAGAGTATATAAGCTACATTTCCTGAGCAGCTGGTAATGAGGTGCTCTGTGCCTGGTTAGACGCTTAGTCTGTGTCTGACTCTTTGTGACCCCAAGGACTGCAGCCCACCAGGCTCCTCTGTCCATGGAATTCTTCAGGCAAGAATACTGGAGTGGGTTGCCATTTCCTTCTCCAGGGGATCTTCCCCAACCAGGGACTGAACCTAAGTCTCCTGAATTGCAGGCCAGATTCTTTATCATTTGAGCCACGAGGGAGGCCCAATGGAGTGGTTCAGTTCAGTTCAGTCGCTCACTCGCATCTGACTCTTTGTGACCCCATGGACTGCAGCACACCAGGCTTCCCTGTCCATTACCAACACCCAGAGCTTGCTCAAACTCATGCCCACTGAGTCAGTGATGTCATCCAACCATCTCATCCTTTGTTGTCCCCTTCTCCTCTTGCCCTCAATCCTTCCCAGCATCAGGGTCTTTTCAAATGAGTCAGCTCTTCACATCAGGTGGCCAGACTATCGGAGTTTCAGCTTCAGCATCAGTCCTTCCAACAAACACCCAGGACTGATCTCCTTTAGGATGGACTGGTTGGATCTCCTTGCAGTCCGAGGGACTCTCAAGAGTCTTCTCCAACACCACACTGCAAAAGCATCAATTCTTCAGCGCTCAGCTTTCTTTATAGTTCAACTCTCACATCCATACATGATGACTGGAAAAACCATAGCTTTGACTAGATGGACCTTTGATGGCAAAGTAATGTCTCTGCTTTTTAATATGCTGTTTAGGTTAGTCATAACTTTTCCTCCAAGGAGCAAGCGTCTTTTAATTTCATGGCTTCAGTCACCATCTGCAGTGATTTTGGAGCCCCCCAAAATAAAGTCTCTCACTGTTTCCCCATCTATTTGTCATGAAGTGATGGGACCAGATGCCATGATCTTAGTTTTCTGAACGTTGAGTTTTAAGCCAACTTTTTCACTCTCCTCTTTCACTTTCATCAAGGGACTCTTGATGAAATGAAGTGGTAAATTGCTGTAAATAGATACACTAAGGAGTTTAGATTTTATCCCACGTAATGGGAAACCACTGAAAGATTTTATAAAGGGATATGATACAACAGATTTGTTTTTTAGAACACTTACTTAATAGCAATGCGGAAGATGGATAAGAAAGGAAAATCAATACAGCTATTATAGTTATCCTGATAAAAAATGACAAAGACTCAT
Organism: Antilocapra americana; assembly: GCA_007570785.1. Taxonomy (NCBI): domain Eukaryota; kingdom Metazoa; phylum Chordata; class Mammalia; order Artiodactyla; family Antilocapridae; genus Antilocapra; species Antilocapra americana. Next base: position 16,785,297 of record ML663562.1, on the reverse strand, counting down.
ACAGGATAGTAGCAGTAGGGATAAAGAAGAGAAAATAGTTTTAACAGATGTTTAAAAGCTAGAACTGAAAAAATCTGGTGACTTATCAGGGGAGATAGGGAGGAAAGAAAAAAGCGTAACTTTCAAGGTTCATGACTTCAGGAACTGTGTGGAAATTTTTCTTAATGGCCTTTATGTATATGATAGGCTCCTGAGCATCAGATATAAAAGGAAGTCTTGCCTGAAGGCAAAGAGATATCAGACATATCACTCTACTGTATCATCATCCTACTCAACAACAGCTGCCTACTGCCTAACACATTAAGTGAAAAAAAAAAGAAATTCTATGCATGTATGATACACAAATCCTTCCTTTTTCTTGCCCTTTTCATTCTAATGCCCATATCACACCCTCAGGGCTAATACTAGATACATGTACAAAAACTGTCTTTTTTTTTCTTTAAAGATCTTTTTTTTTTTTTATCTGGACCATTTAAAAAATCTCTATTGAGTTTGTTACAATATTGCTTCTATTTATTGTTTTGGTTTTTTGGAAACAAGGCACGGGGGATCTTAGCTCCTTGACCAGGGACTGAACCATACAACCTTCTCATTATAAAATAAATAAGTCAAGGAATATAACATACAGCCTGCTGGTGACCACAGTTAAGAATACCATATGGTACTTGAAAGTTGCTAGGAGAGTAGATCTTAAAAGTTTCTCATCACAAGAAAAAAATGTTTATTAACTATGTATGGTGGTGGAAGTTGTCACATTGCTGGAGTGCGTATCAAAGCCCTGAAGGACATACAACAAATAAGTAGAGAGAAATAAAGATGAAACAGTAAATTATATAACCTTTGTAACACTTTTGTAATATTTATTGTTAAATATTAGAGTCTTTATTACTAAACCAACTTGCTTCCACTAGCATTCCTCAATAGGATGGTGTTTTCTCCTTAGGTATTAATCTCCATATCGAACAACACCAAGCACACAGGCAACTGGTAAACATGTGCCCATCAATTAATAAACAGTTCGTTTTAATGAAAGCGCACAATATTTGCCATGAAAATGGTTTACTCTTCCATAAACACAATAGTGAAAGAGCTGCCTTTTCAAACATCAAGTAAACGTTACTGTGCATGCTCACACTCAGTTGTGTCTGACTCTTTGTGACCCCATGTACTGTAGCCCACCACGTTCCTCTGTCCACGGAATTCTCCATGCAAGAATACTGGAGTCGGTTGCCATGCCCTCCTCCAGGGGATCTTCCTGACCCAGGATCAAACCCACGTCTCTTGCTTGGCAACTGGATTCTTTACCACTGAGTTACCTGGGAACAACTCCAGCTCGCCCCCACCCCCAGCAAATGCTACTACATCAGTCATTACTGCCCTCTGGATACAAACCTACACTCATTAAATAAGCCCCATGACCTGCTCACACCTGGCTCAGAATGATTTTCAGTCTCATCTCCTACCTCTGCCTGTTGGTCATACATCCTGGCCACACCAAACTTCCGCCTGCTCTCAAAACCCACCAGGCCTAGAGAGTCCTTCAGCCACTTCCCACAGCACACTCCTATTCCTCTTCCAAAACCTGTCACCACTTCTGTGAAGCTTCAAGGGAGTTGATCTTTGCCTGCACCTCTCACAGCGCTTTGTGCCAACCTCCCTTACCTAAGTGAAACAGACTATGCTAAGCACCAAATCCTTCCAGAAATAAAGCTACTTAAAAGCAGAGGTTCATTCATTTTGATAATCTGACTGATAACCACCACTTTTAAACAAGAACAATATCATTGATGAATGCTAAGAAAAGCAAACAGATATTGTTCAAGCATTCTCTAATATAACCTGGAAATGTATATGTACGTGAAAACACAGGAAAGATCACAGTGAATTAATCAACCACCAGATTAAATGGCGATTATCACTCTGCAAAAGGATTAATTATTTTTACAAGAAATACTTATAATACAGTCCCCTTAAAATAAAAAACTCTTTGCAAAATCTCTTTTACCCATTTTATTATGCAACTTTTCATAACCACTTTATTACAAACCTAGACATATTTCTGACTGGCAACAAGACTATCATACAGTCCAAATAAGACAGTCCAAAACTCAAACATTAAAAGGCAACATTGAGTAATTAAGTATCAAAATCATTCAAGAACCCTTTCAATCTAGTTTTAGATCTCTACATTTTCTGAAACAAGTGTTACTTTCTTTCCCCCTCTGTCTGTATTTTAGTCTATCTTTTGTGCAAGTCACTTTGTAAAATGCTTCATTTAATCATCTCTTAACCAAATCACTCCTGGAAGGTTTAAAGAACAACATGCAACAAAGTTAACATTTAGGAAGCTTTTGTTATTATCAGTTGTGTCACAATGTGAGTCAAATACCAGTTCTAAAAATTCAAATACAATAGGACACAGATCTGACTTCATCTGTATAAAGTCTTTGTCAAGTTAAATGTGAGCTATACACAGAAACTGGGAATGAATGAATTTGAAGTTCGAAGATACATCTTCCTTCATTTTAGTAGTTAACAGCAATATTAATAGCTGCCATTTAATGAGCACCCACTATTTGCCAGACATTTCATGTAAATTCTCCCTGATCCATCCAAAAGCCCCTCAAAGAAATCTGAGCCTCAGACATTAAGTGGCTGGCCAAGGCTACATACGAGTGTGTGCTCAGTTGCTTTAGCTGTGTCTCATTCTTTTTAACCCCATGAACGGTAACCCGCCAGGCTCCTCTTGTCCATGGGATTCTCCTGGCAAGAATACTGGAGTGGGTTGCCCTGCTCTCCTCCAGGGGATCTTCCCAACTCAGAAACTGTACTCGAGTCTCCTGCATCACAGATGGATTCTTTACAGACTGAGTTAGGTAAAAACAAATGAGATTCAAATCCAAATCTGAATGGTTCCAAAGATTAAAACTTAATTCACTTCTATGCTAATAATGTATAATATTGAAATATTAACCCAAATTTTTACAAGTCTCTTTGTTTCTTTGAACTGCTTAAGGATAAATGGTTTAATATATTTGTTTCTCATCACCTTCTTGACATGCAATAATCATTCTTTGAAGCATTACTAAGACTCTGTGCCTGAAATCTATGCTTTTTGAACACAAAAATTAATACAGAAACCTCAATTAAAATCAGATTCGGGAATGGCCTGTAGAGGGAGTTCTCACACATTCGCACACTCTATTATCTGCACGCAGTGACCTTCACCGACATGCCTCACTGGAAGCAGCACTCTGCACTCCCAAACAGAAAGTGCAACAACTTTACAGTTCCCAAGGAGGAATTTCTCCTTGCTCAGCAAGAGCCCAAGCAATAAGAAACCTCTCAGCTCCAAAGTCACCACCACCACCTCAGATATGCAGATGACACTACCCTTATGGCAGAAAGTGAAGAACTAAAGAGCCTCTTGATGAAAGTGAAAGAGAATGAAAAAGTTGGCTTAAAGCTCACCATTCAGAAAACTAAGATCATGGCATCTGGTCCCATCACTTCATGACAAATAGATGGGGAAACAGTGGAAACAGTGGCTGACTATTTTTCTGGGCTCCAAAATCACTGCAGATGGTGACTGCAGACATAAAATTAAAAGACGCTTACTCCTTGGAAGGAAAGTTATGACCAACCTAGACAGCATATTAAAAAGCAGAGACATTACTTTGCCAACAAAGGTCCATCTAGTCAAGGCTATGGTTTTTCCAGTCATCATGTATGGATGTGAGAGTTGGACTGTAAAGAAAGCTGAGCGCCAAAGAATTGATGCTTTTGAACTGTGGTGTTGGAGAAGAGTCTTGAGAGTCCCTTGGACTGCAAGAAGATCCAACCAGTCCATCCTAAAGGAGATCAGTCCTGGGTGTTCATTGGAAGGACTGATGTTGAAGCTCAAACTCCAATACTCTGGCCACCTGATGCGAAGAACTGACTCATTTGAAAAGACCCTGATGCTGGGAAAAATTGAGGGCAGGAGGAGAAGGGGATGACAGAGGATGAGATGGTTGGATGGCATCATCGACTCGATGGACATGGGTTTGGGTAGACTCCAGGAGTTGGTGATGGACAGGGAGGCCTGGAGTGCTGCGGTTCATGGGGTCGAAAAGAGTTGGACATGACTGAGCAACTGAACTAAACTGATTTGAACTGAGACAAATACCTTTTTGGAGTAGTTTCAGTACCATGTTACATAAAAGTACCAACCACTTTCTCTCACTGCTACTTAGAGGTAACCTCCATGGAGCTTAGCTTTTAGGTAATGCTCTAAAACTGGCCTTAAAACTAAAGGAATGGATTAAAAGGGGCTCTCTAAATATTTGATTAAATACCACGTGGTAACATCAATTTCAAGTATGAATTCCATGCTGGTGAAGGAAAAAAAAGTTTCAATTCAATAAAAATTCTGTTCTACCAGCTCTGCAAAATTTCATGGCTCATCTGCATTCTCTTAAAGCTTCTTCACTGATGGTACTTGTTTAGAAAGGATCAAGAGCCAAGTTTAATATAGGAATTATTTAATTATATCTGTTTAGGACAGTTGTATGTGGGTAGCTATTTTACCATCAAAGTAGTTAGCATTAAGATCAAAAGCTCCTTGCGTGAATCCAGAATACAAATTTGTTTGGATTTTATGTCATGGAACCACAGAAAGAATCCGGTAAGTCAACTTTAACTGAATTTATTTATGCCTGTCATTTCCTTTGGGGCAAATTCATTTTACAGACTGCTGGCAAAATAAGAGACTCAAAACTGGTCCGCTTTTATTGTTTGGTATTAACTCTTTAAGTGGTAGCCATAGAACTGAAGCTAATTCAGTCATGTTGTTGGCTCAAAAGTGAATTTAATTACCTCAAGCCAAAGGCATTTATAAAATCAGTTGACAGGAAACAGATTAACTGCTATTATAATGTTCCTGAAGGCAGGAACAAGAAAACAAAATGAACTGTAATTAGAACAGCTCAAAAGCAAAGAACTACCAGCTACTTTTTGTCCTTTTACTAAACTTGCAACCAAGTTTTATTTTTTTTTTCCCACTCACCCTCTTGTACTGTTTTATTATTAACATCAATGAAATCTGCAATAAGAATAGCTGTATGTGTTCACAGAATTACATAGAGGTGAAAGGAGACTCCAAAGACCATTTAATGCAACTAACATCTGAAGAGTATGTTCCTTTTACTGTATCCCCACTAAGCAACCACTCCTGGAGAAGGGAACGGTAACCCCTCCAGTATTCTTGCCTGAAAAATCCCACAAACAGAGGAGCCTGGTGGGCTACAGTTCGCAGAGTTCGACGTGACTAAGTGACACACACACCCCCACAAACACCCACACACGCAATAAGCAACCAATGGATGAAACATTTTCTACCTATTAAAGCAGCCCACTCTATCGTCAGATGAATCCTGTACAGAGCTTTCACTCAGTAAATAAATCACTATTGTTTCTACTTTGTTGCATCCTTAAAAGTCATGAAAAACAGATCTCTTTTTTCAAATGAAGTCCTTTGAACATCTAAAGAGAGTGACTTTCTCCCCTACCTCCATTCTTTCAAATGTTCCTACCATGAAATGCTACTAAGTCCCATGTCTATGTTGGGCAAGCTTCAAAAAATTAAATTTATGTGAATATCTAAAATTATTTACATATAAAACTGTGAATTACCTAAATATATTAGTTACCATCTTTAAATGAGTTGATGCTCACACATAGCAAAATCTTCCTTATGAATATACTTATACAACTCAATAAATTCAGATACAAGACTGTTTTTATTTGCCCTAACTGCCCCTAATGTATACCAGTGAAAAGTTCACATGAAAGACTACATGTTAACTAAAATTTTAATAAAAATTTAATGTACTTTCTAGAAAGCTTTAGAGCTTTGTTTTGTAGTTTATTTGAGTAACAGGATGAATAATGTAGTTTCAAGTAATATAGATGGTGATCTCCCTTCCATAACTTTGACAACTTTCACCCAAAGTCATACAAATAAAAAAAATAAATAAAAAATTTTGCATTTTTTAGCCTAAGCCAGAACCTGAACTTTAAAGGCATTTTAGTCATCTGATTTGTGAAGGTCCTGAGATGGAGGGCATAATATATTTCAAGATCATCACTTTCAATATCAGCAGAAGTTACCTTAAAACATTTTACATGTCCTTACCTTAAATAGCGGTTCATTAAACTCTCAACTGAGTGCTGGATACACAGACTGTTTTGAAAGGCTAACATCTCTCAAATTACAATAACAAAATTATTAAACATTTACCCTACAGTCACTTACCCAAGACTCATGGTATAAAACTGTTAGTAGATACACTGCATAATCATAATTCTGTCTCTTTAAAGGGCACCTTTAAAAGACAGAGAGAAAAGAAGTTAAAGTGCTAAAAGTTCAGTATACAGAATAATTTGCAAAGTACACTAACACTAAACACAAAGGATAACTTATATTCAGGAATTTCCTATCTGCCTTATGAAAATTCTGTCCTTAATAAGAGTCATCTATGCAGTTCATGACTTGAGAACATTGAAAACTGATGCTATATTTACTTTTATTTAGAGGATCTCTTCGCTTTCATTACTAACAAAGTTATTTACATATGAGAATAGCTTTATACTATTTTTAATATGACTGTATCTAACCCAAGTGCCTCTCATGATCTCGCTAAGAGTCTGCAATGACAGGAACGTATCTGCTGCGTTTCTTTAAAGAATACAGAAAGACAGACGGTAATCTAGAAGTTCATCCTGATGTCCCCAGAGCTGATTCTTTTAAAAATGAGCTATACTACACAATGCTGTATTTTTATGCTGTTGTATTTAAAATGGAACTAATGGTCCAATAGTAGATAAACTTCTACAGGAACATGAGCTGGCATTAACTTTTAGGCTACAAAAGTAATAAAGAAATGGAAGTAATCACTTCTAATTTCTTTCAATATAAAATAAAACTATCATATGATAGTTGACTTTAATTGTACTCTGTTTATTCTGTATTTGGCTTAATAGTCTTCTACATAGTTGTTATGGTAAAACATATTTATACTCTGACACTTGTAAACTAAGGGGAAAAAAGCAACATTATCAGAAACTTAAAGAATTTCTAACAGTAACATTTTATAGGTATTTTAAAAAATTGCAAAAACTAAAAACACAGTGCTATTTTACGTTCTCTGAAGCTAGGAAGAACATATTATTAATGTATTAATATTTCTCCCTGAGCTTTTTCCACTCTGACAGTTGCTATCTCTGAATGTCAGGCTACTTCTCTATACTGCTAAGAAGCAAGACATAAAACCTAAGTGATATGGCTGATTCATGCTGATATATGTCAGAAACCAACACAATATTGTAAAACAATTATCATTCAATCAAAAATAGGTTTTAAAACAACCTAATTGATACTGACACCTCCCAAAGTTTTAAAACTAGACTAAGGAGGGATAGAGGATATCTGCCACTTGCTTTTCTTTATATTTTGACCTAATTCAGAAACAACCAAAGTATAATTCTAGAAATAAAATAATCATTTAGCAAAAACATACCAACAGCCTTGCTTCACCTCAAATGATCTAATTTATAAATTCATATACAATAAATTTAATACTGCTTTTACAAACTTCTATGCTAGCACTGAAACTGTGCTTATTTATAAAAGTGCCTCGATACATTAGATTTCCACATTTAATAATCTTGATTTTGAAATATAAGATTTCTATACTTTGATTCTGCAGAAAGCTGTTTAAGCATTAATCACTGGCCAATCATGCTTCATTTCCTTCTAACATCTTCCCTGAGTTTTACATGCACAAATATAATTAAAAATAACAATAATTTAACTCAGCTACACAAGCCTCTCCTTGAACACAAAGATCACATCAATAGGAGGGTAGTGTGAGGATATTAAAAGAAGACTGAGACAACTTCGCTGACCTAATAGGTTAATATCAGGACTGTCAAGGGACTGGAGGACAATAAAGCAACACACATGTGATGAATCTACTCAACTTTTCTTTCTTTACCTGTCTGTCTTGATGGTAAGCACATCTGTGCTCTTGCAGTATCGATCGCCCACAAGTTTAATAAATTTCTTCTTTGCATGATCATCTAAATTCAAACTGGAAAGTTTAACCTTAAAAATACAAGAAAAAAATTGGAAAAAAATTATATACTTTACTTAAATTAAAAAAACAGTGGCAATATTACTTACACTAACATTAAAAAAGAAACTTTTTCAAATTCCTTTGTATACAGAGTTATCAATTCACAAGTATCATGAAGCCCGATCTATTCATGGGAAAAAAAAAATAGGTGGAGCAAACTGGGAGTTCTTTGAAAGTTCTGGGCATAAATACCTTTCCTAAAAGAATCAATGATATGTCTCTTAGATAAAATTACAGTATTTATGAGTAGCAGTAACTAGTAGAATTCAACTCAATAAGTGCTAGTAAAGCTGTTTTTAAAAATAAATGGATGAAAAAAAATTTTTTTAATATAAAAATAAATGGATGAAACATACAGGCTTTAAGAACTCCTACCATGCAAGTATGAGACCCATATCACTGCAACAGTTTAGGGGCATTTATTTTAAGAGCTCATGGAAGCCAGAATACAGCACAATGAAGGGTCAAAATATTTGAAATGATTCAGTTCAACATCTCTCAAAATGCTAGCCTCGTAAGCTGCTAAAAAGAATTTTAAAAGAATTTACTTCTTTAAAAATGTTCTCTCTATTGAATCTATTTAGGAAATGCTGAATTAAATTGGGTTCTTCAGGGCAGGATTTCTTAGAGAAAGCAAAATGTTAAAGAGCATTCTGAAATTTCAAGATGCAGGATGGTGATGCAGTAATTTCCAAATTTATTCAACTTGCAATTCTACTTTTCAAGGGATAATTCATGAACTTAGTCTTCCTTAAAACATATTTTGGGAAATGCTGGGCTAAATGAGGATATTTTTTAATTTGCAGAGAATTATGGCCTTGACGGAAAGGTATTATCCAGAGATAAACAGGCTTGCTCCAGGAAAACAGGTTACAGGCTAGAATACAGTCAAGTGAGGTAAACTAAAGATTACCTTTCCATGGAGAGCATTAAGAATATGCAAGAATTAAAACTATATGAAGTAAAAGGCTAAATAAGATTTTGAAATGCCACATATTCCTTCTTTCTAGCTTCAATAACCCAGCATTTCTCTCAAGACAACTGAAGCTTTTTTATTTGCCCACTAGACCACAAACCCGAGAGTAAGAACAATATCTGTCTTGTTCCTGGCAATGACCTAACACCTAAAAAGCATGCAACATATGTCAGCTAAACGAAATCATACATTTTAAATAGGGAGGATATGTTGTTTCTTTTTTAAGCACAGTGAATTTTTTTATTTGGATTAGAGAAAATAGGAAATAAATAAATATGAATGCAAAGAACGTTAGTAAGAACAATGACAATTAAATATTAATCCCAGAGGATGATCATATGGTACACAATGCAAAATTACTAGTCTTCTGAAAAGAATTTATGTCAACAATCAGGTTATTAGTCTGAGGGATAAAATATCAGTTTTATGATGACTCTGACTGCTAGCATTATGGAGAATTACCTATAAGAAAATGATAAAATAGACCTATATTTTGCTTATTATTATGAAAATATATGCATATATGCATACAGATATAGTACAGAGAAAGAAACAGATTTTACATTCAGCTACTGAGAACGTAGTGATTTTTCCCTTTTAAAACTCATACAATAAAAATCAAGATATTTAACAGTAATTCAAAAAATTTACCATTTAAAAAAATTTGTGTTTCTAGTTTCTTATGAGAGAAACAGTCAAACAGAAATTGGCAGCAATACTGATCATTACTGTAACAACTGCTTTAAAACTCACGTTCACATTAACATTTTAATAGTCAAAAGTTATATAGGGTCTTATGCCAGAAACTCATAAATACCGCAGAAGCAGCTGTGTGGTACACTCCCGCCACCTACTAGCACTCAAAGGCACTGCAAAATTGTAGTCTTTAACCTGGACTAAACTCTTACTTTGAAGTCGAGTGACGTTTACTTGTCATTCTTTTTCCAAAATTCAAAAGAATCCTTACACTTTTTTTCACAAGTTACTATATTTTAAAGGGTCAGTATTAAACTATTAACATTATGCTCCAAACAATGTTGACATTTCAAGTCAGAGGTGGTGCGGTAATAGGTGTGTATCTTCAAAGGTCTCACTTAGAACTACATAAATTGAAAGAGGTCTAAATGTGTGAAATATTTTCTCTATTTACAAGAATATGCAATTAGCTAAAGAACAATAGCACTAACACATAAGCCAAGAACTGGACTTCATGTCTAGACTTCTACTTATCAGATATGTGACTTTAAACAAATCAGGTGACCTTCCTGTCTCAATCATAAAAGAGAAAGGATTAACAGAAGTTTTGTCAGAAGTAAGTGAGATTAAATAGAAGAAAGCACTTTTAAAGCAAGATCCTCCACAAATATGTTACTTTAAATTCTGAACTACTTCTATGACTTATCACAAAACATGATACCAACTTTCCTTCCCTGAATTTAAAAATCTGAGTATCTCTAAATAATATTTTACAATAGTTGATTATCTTCACAATATTACATTAAATTAAGCTGGTCTATACATTTTAGTCTCACTGTGTCAACCTGCTTCTACCTTTGAACCACAATACCAGTCTGGACACTACCTCTGAGCCTCAACTATCGGCAGATGGAGTGAAAATAGTTCAGAAGGGCAGCCAGGAGTCCAGCAGGGGCGTACAAGGGATGGAGGGGGGTGGTGTGGTGGCATGAGACAAGGAGCAGATGGGCAGGGATGGCCACAGGATATAGTAAGTGGTAACTGTGGGCATATACTTTAAATAAAGCACTGATTATTTTTACGTGAAACAAAATCAGCAGATTTAGAACCAGTAGGGACCTTATATGTTAAGAGTAAGGCACACAAAAATTAAACCTCAAAACATGAATTAGAATCTGTTTCCTGGAAATTCCCCGGCGGTCCAGAGGTGAGGACTCCACTGACAGCTGTGGTCCAGGTTCAATCTCTGGTTGGGGAGGGAACTAAGATCCCACAAGCCCCACGGTGCAGCCAGAAAAAAAGAATTTAGGCCTCCCTGGGTTCAGAGATCTTACCATACAACTCAGAACTCAAACACTGCTTTGTTGTCATCACTATTATTAAAAGAAGTAACATTTGTTAAGTTCTTACTCTTCCTTTCCGGGATGACCCTGGAAAGGAAAAGAGTAATTTTAAAGTGGAGAAAGATCTAAGATGCATCGCCAATGATAAGTCAAGTGAGCTACCTACACCCTTGCTCTGATGCTATGAGAATGCCACTTTGCTTCAGGCTTTCTTCCCCAAAACACAGAACAGTTTAACCATGAGAATAAGTAATACCTTGAACGAGGTATTATTAGTCTATAAAAGACACTCTGTTAACCAGTGGAAGGGTATCAGCAAAGCAGAATTTTAAGTTCTTCTGTTTTCCTTTTGTCGATCTATGCTTCATAAAATGTATGCAATAAATCTTTGGTAGTTTTTATATTTTCAGTATCTCTGAAGACATAAATGCACTGCTAGACACTTACACTGTCCTATGGAATTAAAAAAAATGCTGAGAAGCTTCAAAAATTCACTTCATAGAGATGAAACAACCCTGACACTGAAACTCAAAGAAAGAAAAGTACAAGTTAGTTATGGCTATAACACTGAAAACATTTATAAAAATTAAAGTTTGTCCATTTGTTAGCATATAATGCAAAGATGGTTCCATAGATTTTCAGCATATTTTTGCAGTGAATTGGTGTATTCCAATTTAAAATACAGATTACATGGAGTACAAAAAATGAACTTTTTGTACTGGAAAGTCCCTCAAAAAGGTGTGCAGTCACCCTCCAGAATAGGTGAATCAAAAGTAAGGGATATCTGGAAAAAGGGCTGATTCTTGGAATGGGAGAGGAGTATCTAAAATGAACTAGCAGCATTTGGTAGTGTCAGAAAATGAAGATGTGTTTAAAACACAAATGATGGGGCATGGCCAAGGAACAGAGGGGCCAAGTGAATAAGTGTCCAACTGCCAAAACCAAAACAATTCGAGCAACACAATGAAGTATTACTGGACCAAAATCCAAGGGATAAAATAAATATCTCTGAGTCCACATTGATATAAACACATGACTGAATAAATAAACAAATGGAGAAGAACAGACAAATTCCCCACATAGAAGAATTCCAAATAATCTATGTGACCCTTCACCCTCAATGCGGTGGAGTATAACTTCCATAAATGTGGGCTATGAGGAGTGACTTTCTTCTAAAGGGTATATTATGGAAAAGAGTAATTTTATTTTATTTTATTAAATTTTATTTTTATTTATTTATTTTTTTACATTCTCGTGTTGGTTTTGCCATACATTGACATGAATCTGCCATGGGTATACAAAATACAGTATACTAACGCATATACATGGAATTTAGAAAGATGGTAACGAGAACCCTGTGTGTGAGACAGCAAAAGAAACGCAGATGTATAGAACAGTCTTTTGGACTCTATGGGAGAGGGCAAGGATGGGATGATATGGGAGAACGGCATTGAAACATGTTAATTATCATATGTGAACCCAATCACCAGCCCAGGTTTGATGCTCAGGGCTGGTGCACCGGGATGACCCTGGAAAGGAAAAGAGTAATTTTAAAGTGGAGAAAGATCTAAGATGCATCGCCAATGATAAGTTAAGTGAGCTACCTACACCCTTGCTCTGATGCTATGAGAATGCCACTTTGCTTGAGGCTTTCTTCCCCAAAACACAGAACAGTCTAACCATGAGAAAAACATCAAACAAATTCAAACAAATTGAAACAGAAGGACATTCCACAAAATACATAACTGGTACTACTCAAAACTGTCAAGGTCATCAAAAACAAGGAAATTCTGAGAATTAATCAGTCAAGAAGAGCCTAAGGAGACGAGACGACTGATGCAATGTGGGACTGGATAGGATTCTGAAAAGAAGAACATTAGATAAAAACTAAGGAAATCTGAATAAAGTATGAACTTTTAATTAAAAATATATCAATAGTGATTCATTCATTAGTTGTAATAAATGTACCAAAGTACCATAAGATATTAACAACAGGAGAAATCTGGTGAGACATACAGCAAACTGTACTATCCTTGAAACCTCTCTGTAAATCTATTCTAATGGCAAAAGTTTAATAAAAAAAAAAACTGCCTGTGACTGTTGTGTAAGAAAGATATATCATGTGCATCAAGAAACAAGGGTATTGGAAACAAGGGTTTCCAGTACTAACTCAGGAGTTACTAGGCCACACGTGGAACTGCGCTGGCATGTGGCATGTTCCTGGTAAGTGAAGCAGGGCTTTGATGTTCCTCCAAAGCAACATAAGATAAAGACAAATGGTCCTAAATAAAATATCAAAATAGCAAATCAGTCAGTGGTAAAGTAAAAGAATAATGTACCATAAACTGATCAGGACTCAGAAATGATTCAGTAATTGGAAATCTAGAAATATAATTCATTACTTTAAAAAACTCAAAGGAGAGTATCATTCCAAAAATACTAGTAAACTAGGAACAGGATACACCTTTAACATAACAGGGACTACTGTCTCAAATTGGGGTCCATTTCAGAGATAAAGGCTAAACACTAGAGGTACGTTTTAGAGCAGCACAAGGGACTACATAAACATTTTAGAAACTCTAATGCAAAAGAAAACAAAAAACAAGATGTTAAAAAGGAAAACTACCATAAATTATCATTTATTTCTTGAGATGACCCAAAGAATCAACATTAAAAGTCCTAGTGTTCAGATTTTGGTCTCCAAACATCAATGTTCACTAAAATGTATCAGAGCTCCTGGAGAAATAGCTAATTCCAGGTCTGAGATACGAAATACACTATAAAAGAAATCTGGGCCAACTCGTGTCAGAAGGCAAGGAAATTTCTGAATGCTAATGGGCTTGTAAAAGAAAACAGAATATAGGAATCAGCTTACACTCCTATTGGCCAAAGTTCAGACACTCTTCTAATATCAAAAAGAATACAATTTTATTTGATTAAAATTTGAACTTGCCTATCTACACTTACCTGTTTAAGGAAAATGGAAAATATATAACCTCATATTAGAGAAAGACTGTGTTGTCAGTCTCTTAACCAAGTGATCAATCTCAGCATACTAAAAATATAGTAACCAGACTTTACATGCCTTCTCATGAAATGCAATATAAAATACATAGCAACATCTCTCAAGTTCTGTTGTCACAGTTAACTGTAATGTTATCAGCACCTTAAATCTAACTTCCAGTTTATATGAAACACAGAAAAATAAGGTAAATGGCATCAGGATGCACTGACAAATGCAGAAGGTAGGGAATGCTGCAGAATAAAATGCCTGTCTCTTTAACTTGTCTGCGTCATGGTGGGGGTGGCAGGTCGGGCAGTGGGAAAAGGAGTAGTGGGGTCCTTTGCTGTTCTAAATTTAAAAAGTCGTAAACTCTAGGAATTGGTGATGGACAGGGAGGCCTGGTGTGCTGCAGTTCATAGTGTCGCAAAGAGTCGGAAGCGACAGAGCGACTGAACTGAACCAAAACAACATCACGGGCAAATGCAATTGTGTTTGACTGGATCCTGGCTTAAACAGCTCAGATGTCTACTGACTGTTAAGTGGATAAATAAAAGTGGAGTGAAAGTGTTAACTGCTCACTTGTGTCTGATTCGTTGGGACCCCATGGACTGTAGCCCTCCACTCCCCCACCCCCTGGCTCCTCTGTCCATGGAATTCTCCAGGCAAGAACACTGGAGTGGGTTGCCATTTCCTTTTCCAGGGGATCTTCCTGACCCAGGGATCGAACCTAGTTCTCCTAGTATTGCAGGTGGAATCTGAGCCACCAGGGAAGCCCAAGTGGATTAAAAAAAAAAATGTGGTGTATCCATAAAATGAAATATTATTTGGCAATAAAAAGAAACGAAGAACTGACACACGCTATAACAGATGAAACACTGAAAGCATTATACTAAGCAAAAGCATACATGTTATATGGTTCATTTATATGAAATGTCAAGAACAGGCAAATCCACACAGGAAGAAAGTAAGATTAGTAGTTGATAGGAGCTTGGGGGGAGTAAAGAGCACTGGAGAAAAGGGAGTGATTGATAACAGGTATGGACTTTCCTTTCTATGGTGATGAAAATTTCTGGAATTAGGTAGTGGTGATGGTTGCATATCTCTGTGACTATGCTAAAAATCACTGAGCTGTAAACTTTAAAAGGATGAATTCTATAGTATGTGAATTATCTCAATGAAGCTGCTATTAAAAAGAAAAAAATGTCTGTAAGAAATCAATACAGCATCAAAATGGGCAAAGGAGCAAAAAGAAAAAAAAGTATTTTACAAAGGAATAAACTTTCACCCTCGTTTGAATTCAAAGACGTACATATTTCAAATAAAATTCTTACCTATCAAGCTAATAGGTAATAATATCTAATCTGGTAAGAGTACAGGAAAATACAGGCTTTCTCACAATCTGCTGGTATTGTATTTGGAGGAATTTTATACAATAAAAAAAACTATCACAATATGTATCCAAAATCCTTAAAAGATCTATATCCTTTCACCTGACTTCTCATTTTAGTATGTTATCTGAGGAACATAATCAGGAATATATATAAATATTAATTTCTAAGAATATTCATTATATTTTCTAATAAAACGGTTAGAAAGCCTAAATGTACCAGTTTTATAGTCACACATACAAAATACCATTACAAAAGGAAGTGTTATAATAATTCTTATTTTTTAAAAAAATAACTCTTACCCTTAAGGTCACTACTCGTGCTTTGGGGTTTCGAATAGATGGTCCTGATGAAACATAATCAGCTGTGTCAATTTCAATTGGAAAATGTTTCTCACATTTCTCATCACTGTCCAATGCAGCTGGCCACTCAGTGCAAAAATCTGAGAATTAAAAAAAATTTCAATTGTAGTTTCATAATTCTCATTGTAATATATATTACCAGACAAAATCAAATTATTGAGGGAGATCATCTATCAGGATACATGAAAGAGCAGACTCCTCTGCACTTTATATACATCATCACCCCACATGCATCATTTTTCTTCCTAGGTGAATCCTAATTAGGGGGTTTAATTAAGGGAATGATTTGGCTAGTTCAGGTTTGGCGGGGAGCAGTAAGTTAAAAGGGAACTATGACCTGATGGAAGGTTATTATAGCTTTGCACATTTCTGTTATGAGACAGTGTTAATTCCTCACCAGCTAAAAGCAAAAAAAATTTCATAGAGCCTGGAGAATTATTGTTTTTGAAATGGCAATAGGTAATATGAATTCACATCCAAATGAAGGTTATTAACAATCAGTTGAAGGGGAAACGGAAGCAAGCGGCAGGGCTAGCTGACTGTAACAGGGTGAGAGTTTGCATGTCAAACGAGTTGAAGGTGAATGTCAGAGGACTTGGATCTCAGCTAAAGGACAATATTCTAGTTACTGAGCTGTCAGCAAGTAGACCTTTTGAAAGTCATGACCTTCTTCGAAAAGGTTTCTCTTGTGTGAAAAATGAACTTCTGCCCAGTCATCCTCTTGAATTATCAGAAAAAAATTACCAGCTCAACCAAGAGAGATGAACTTCTCCACACTGAGAAACATCCAGAGTCTATTTGCACCACTAAAACTGCAGATGGAATTCAAGGCAGGGCAGCAGGTTCAGCATCTTCCATTTTTTTCAAGCTCAAACCTTTCACTGGATATTTTGAGGGGTAACGATGAGACTATTGGATTTGAAGATATTCTTAATGACCTATCACAAAATGAACTAATAGGAGAACTACATTTGCTGGTCGAATATAAACTTGGCTTACTGTAATGCCATGTGCTGTTCATAGAAGTAGAGGAGCTGCGTCTTGTTTATAGCTGTCTTTTTCCTATAATTTGATGTGTACAACATTAAAAGTACTGACACATGAAAAAAAAAATCAGTTGAAGGGAAGTGAAAGAAGCTCTGAAAAAACTCTAAGCGGCAATTCCCAGGTGGTCCAGTGGATAGGACTCAGTGCTCTCACTGTCATGGCCCAGGTTCAATTCCTGGTCAGGGAACTAACATCCACCAAGCCATGTGGTGCAAGCTCTACCGGAGAACTGAGATGTTGGCAATCTTCTCTTAGAAACTGAGTCAACAGGGCCTCTAATTGTAAAGCCTGAGTCACCTTTAAACGATCCTAAAGTAATTCATGTTTCTTTTGACTTCGGAGCTCCTGGCATTAAATGGAAAGAGGAACCAACTTGTCTGCATATTCACGCCAGCCAGTCTGGAGAGGGTGGGTCTGTGTCTGAGATCTGGGATACAACCTGAATTTCTAAGCCCGGAGAACACTGCTCATAGCACAGAGGTGCAAACTCAGGCCTCAAATGGAAAAAAAAAAAAAACCTCTTTTTTCAAGGAAACGAGAAAGTTCCCAGCCTCCTGTGGCTATCAGTACTACAATACCGAGGCACTCCCTAGGCGGGCAGCTGATTTCATTTTGCCCTAGCCTACCAAATTAGTACGGTAGAGGGCTCCTAGTCTGGGATGAAAACTTCTGACATTATCAGGTTCCTCTTACAGAAATCTCAGTTCCTAAACAACCTCTTCCTAAGAAGAGCTAAAAGTAATAGGTTTCTTAGATCAAGTGCATGAGACCCCATGGATCCATGCTTTCTCCAACATTTTCCCAGAGCTAATGACTTTCTTAGAGTAGACACTGTATTTAGCTCCTGTTTAGACTTTAAAATCAGTCAGCAAAATGTCACTCCAGATTACAGAGACTTTCCAAGATCTGGGACTAAATACATGTTAGCAAATTAAGTATAGCTCACACCATTCCCTAAATACTGTGTTTAAGAGATCAATACTCAGACACTCTGAGGGGAAGGAAATAGCTTTGCCATTAAGAACATTTTGACATTTAAATAAAATGAACAGAGCAAAATTCCTGGGGTTAAACTGCATTCCCATTATGGACTAATTCCAGTATCCTGTACTATAAGATGCAACAGTGCCAGGCACTTTATAAGACAGACTAGTTTGGGGAATTTTATGAGTTACTGAGTTTGTACTAACCTTTTTTTTTAAACTGTGGATAAGTCATTTCAATCACCAGATGATAATTACAGTTTTTAAATTAAATTGCCCGATTATATGTTCAAAAAACCCCAGCCAACTGGCAAGTACATAATAGACCCCTCTCAACTTTTTATTCATCTGATAGGTAGAGCAACAGACTAGAATTCTGAAGACTGGTTTTTACTTAACTTCTGCCACTGATTATTAAAGTTTTGGTAAATTACCTAACTTTCCTGTGCTTCAAATTTTCCATTTGCAAGTCAGATACAAAATCTGAACTGACCTACTTTGAAAGAAAACTGTGAAGAAATACTTGAAAGTCTTTTGAGTTATTTGGAAGATATGATCTAAATCTAGAAGCTGGCAAAAGTATAAAGGCAAAATTAAGGAAAGATTAAACATTCACTTAAATATTATAAAATATAACGCTACTCTTCTAAATGTACTGTATGAAATCCTTTCATTTAAAAACTATGAAGTATTTTCGAACTATCTCATAACCAGTTTCTAAATTATAAATGCACATTTAAAAATGTTTAAAAAACAAAAAACGTTGAATTTATCACAGGTTAATTGTTCCTCTGGTATTCTTTCCATTTCATCTTGATCTCTTCAGCATCTACTAGGTCTCTACCGTTTCTGTCCTTTATTGTGCCCATCTCTGGGTGTAAAGAGGGCTTCCCTGGTGGCTCAGAGTGTAAAGAATCTGCCTGCAATGCAGGAGACCTGGGTTCGATCCCTGGGTTGGGAAGATCTTTTGGAGAAGGGAATGGCAATCCCCTCCAATATTCTGGCCTGGAGAAATCCATGGACAGAGGAGCATGGCAGGTTGCAGTTCACAGGGTCACAGAGAGTTACACATAACTGAGCGACTTTCACTTTTTCACTTTTGGGTGCAAAAAAGGTAGAGTGCCAAAGAATTGATGCCCTTGAACTGTGGTGCTAGAGAAGACTCCTGAAGGTCCCTTGGACAGCAAGGAGATCAAACCAGTCAATCTTAAGGGAAATCAACTCTGAAAACCATCGGGAGGACTGATGCTGAAGCTGAAGCATTTTGGTCATCTGATGTGAAAAGCCGACTCACTGGAAAGTTCTCAATGCTGGGAAAGATCAGAGAGCAGAAGGAGAAGAGAGTATCAGAGGATGAGATGGCTGGGTGGCATCACCGATGCAATGGACAAGAACTTCGGCAAACTTTGGGAGATGGTGAGGGGCAGGAAGGCCTGGTGTGCTGCAATTCATAGGGTCACAAAGAGTTGGACACGACTGGGTGACTGAACAACAATGCATCTGTTAACTGGCTTTGCAAAGGATCAAAAAATAACATATGATTTGTGTCATATGGGGTACAATTGTGTACCAGTGATCTCTGTCAGTCTAACATTAGGCACCAACAAATAAAGAAACATACAATCTAAAGGGACAGAAATTCATCCTAATGTATCAAAACAGAAGATAATATAACTTAATGAAAACAGAAGAGATTTTTCTTCCCTCATTTCAAGCGCAAGGTTATTATTCCTGCTTTTTAGACCTCTTTTTACGATCTTTTCATTTCTTCTTCTTCCTTTTAATTTTCAACTAGAAGGCCCTTCCAGAAGCTCAAATTTCATCGTAATCATGTTTACTAACTTATTTCTATTAGCATAATCAGGCTACCTGTGAAGTTCCTGGTTTCATTTCCTTTTCTGAAAAGCCTTGATTAACTATACTGACCATGTAGACATCAATTTCAGATGAACATGGGAGTCCACGTATCTCAATACTCCATCTTCATTTCCTTTGGATATATATCAAGCAATAGGATTGCTGGAGTATATAGTGTTCTAATTTCCATTTTTTTGAAGACTCTCCATGCTGTTTTCCACAGTGGCTGCACGAATTTGCATTCCCACCAATTGTGCACAAGGGTCCTCTTTGTCCACATCCTCATCAACACTTGTTACCTTCCTGACAATAGTCACTTTGATGCAGTGATTTTCAATTTTTTTTCCCCCTGATAATTAGTGCAGTTGAGCATCTTTTCATGTACTTATCAGCCATTTGTAAATCTTCTTTGGAACACTGATGTCTACTTAGTTCTGCACATTTAAAATCAGATTTTTTTTTTTTACTATTGAATTATAAGAGTTCTTTATGTACCTTGGCTATTAACCTCTTAACAAATACATGACTTGCAAATGTTTTCTATCATTCCACAGACTGCCTTTTAATTTCACTGATGATTTCCTTTGCTGTGCAGAAGCTTTTAAGTTTGATGTGGTCCCACTTGTTTATTTTTGCTTTTCTTGCCTTTGCTTTAGGTGTCAAATTCCTAAAAATCATCGCCAAGACCAATGTCAAGGAGCGTACGTGCAATGTTTTTCTCTAGGAATTTTATGGTTTCAGGTCTTATGTTCAAGTTTTTAATTCATATTCATTTTTGTGTATAGTATAAGAATGTGGTCAAGTTTCAATCTTTTACATGTGGCTGCCCAGTTTTCCCAACAACATTTACCAAAGAAACTATCCTTTCCTGATTAAGTATTTTTGGTTCTTTTGTCACAAATTTACTAAAAAAATACATGACTTTATTCTGGAATTCTGTTCTGTTCCATTGATCTATGTGTCTGTTTCTATGACAACACCATACTGTTCTGACTGCTACTACTGCTTTGTAATATAGCTTGAAATCAGGATGTGTGATGGCTCCAGCTTTGTTCTTCTTTCTCAAAACTGCTTTGGCTATTTGAGGTCTTTTATGGTTCTGTACAAATTTTAGTAGTTTGTTCCATGTCTGGGAAAAATACCTTTGGAATTCTGACAGAGATTGCATTGAATCTGTATATTGGTTTGGGTTCTATGGATGTTTTAACATTATTAATTCTTCTAATCCATATCTTAACACTTATTGATATCTTCTTCAACTTCTTTCATCAATATCAGTTTTCAGTAAACAGATATTTCACCCCCTTGGTTAAATATATTCCTAAGTACTTTATTCTTATTTTTACTATGTGTTCATATATATTTTACTTTTATTTCTTCCAGTTTTGAGGCATAATTGGCATATAACACTGTATGTTTCAAGCGCTTTTAAAAAAGTTGGCTTAAAACCCAACATTAAAAAACTAAGATCATGGCATCTGGTCTCATCACTTTATGGCAAATAGAAGGGGAAAAGGTGGAAGCAGTGATACATTTCCTCTTCTAGGGCTCCAAAATCACTGTGGATAGTGACTGCAGCCATGAAATTCGAAGACACTTTGCTTCTTGTAAGGAAACTTATGACAAACCTAGACAGTGTATTAAAAAGCAAAGACATCACTTTTCTGACAAAGGTCCGTATAGTCAAAGCGATGGTTTTTCAGAATTGAACCATAAAGAAAGCTGACCACCAAAGAATGGATGCTTTTGAATTGTGGTGCTGGATAAGACTCTTGAGAGTCCCTTGGATAGCAAGAAGATCAAACCAGTCAATTGTAAAGGAAATCAAACCTGATTACTCATTGGAAGGACTGATGCTAAAGCTGAAGCTCTAACACTCTGGCCACCTGATGCGAACAGCGGACTCAACAGAAAAGATGCTGGGAAAGATGGAAGGCAAAGGGAGAACGGGGTGGAAGATGATGAGATGGTTGGATAGTATTACTAATTCAATGGACATGAACTTGGGGAAACTTCGGGAGATAGTGAGAGACAGGGAGGCCTGGCGTGCTGTAACCCATGGGGTCACAGTCAGATATGGCTGAGGGACTGAACAACAACTGTGCAATTTAAGGTAAAGGGCATAATAACATAAATTATGAAATGATTATCACAAATTTAATGACTATCAATCATCTCATATAAATACAAAATTAAATAAACAGAAAAAAAAAACTTCTCCCTTGTGATAAGAACTCTTAGGATTTCTTCTCTTAAAAACTTTCATAGATAACATGTAGTAGTATTAATTATATTTATCATGTTATACATTACACCCTTAGTATTCAGTTACCTTGTAACTGGAAGTCTGTATCTTCTGACTGCCTTCATTCAATTCTTCCTCCCCCTCACCCAGTACTTCATTCTTTTTGGTGCTATTATAAACGATTTTCTTAACTTCTCTTCTTAGTCTCCTTCTGAATTCCCACCTTCACCACAGAAAATGCAACTGACTTCTGTATACTAACTGTATCCTGCAACTTTATTGAATCCATTTATTAATTTTAAGTTTTTTTGGAGTCCTTAGGATTTTATATGCATAAAATAATGTCATCAGCAAGTAATGACAATTTTCCTTCCTCCTTTCCTATGCCTTTTGTTTCTTCTTCTTGCCTAGCTGCTCTGGCTAGAACTTCCAGTACTATGTTGAATAAAAGTGGTGAAAGTGGGCATCCCTGTCCTGTCCTGATCTTAGAAGAAAAGCTTTAGCTTTTCATTGCTGTACTATGGTATTAGCTTTGAGCTTATTACATGTGGCCTTTATTATGGTGAAGTTTGTTCCCTCTATACACACTGTCGAGTGTTCTCATGAAAGGATGCTGAATTCTATCAAATGCCTTTTCTGCATCTATTGAGATCATATGATTTTTATCTTTCACTTTGTTAATGTAATGTGTCACACTGATTTACTTGCAGGCGCTGCACCACCTTGCATCCTGGAATAAATCCTTCTTGACTATGGTGTACAATCCTTTTAATGTACTGTTGAATTTGGTTTGCTAATATTTTGTTGAGGATTTTTGCATCTACGTTCATCAGGGATATTGGCCTCTGTTATTTGCCTTTGTCCAGTTTTGGAATCAGGGTAATGTTAAGTTTATGACTTTGTGTGTTCTCTTCTCGTTTAGTTTTTTGGAAGTTTGAGAAGGATTGATATTAATTCTTTAAATGTTTAGTAGAATAAATCAGTGAATTAGGAATTTGGGATTAACATACACACATGATTATATACAAATAACTAACAAAGACTTACTGTACAGCACAGAGAACTATACTCAGTATTTTCAAATAATCTATAAGGGAAAATAGTCTATAAAAGTATACATAGATTTATACATATGTTTAATTGAATCACTCTGATGTACTGCCGAAATTAAGGAAACACTGTAAATCAACTATGATTCAATTTAAAAAAAAAAAAATCACCAATGAAGCCATCTGGTCCTCGACTTTCCTTGGTGGGAGATTCCTGATCAGTGACTCTCCTTACTAGTAACTGGTCCATTCAGATTTTCTATGCATGCTTCAGTCTTGATATATTATATATTTGTAGGACTGTACCCATTTCTTCTAGGTTGTCCACTTTGTTGGCATAAAAATGTTCACAGTAGTCTCTTAGATTCTTTGCATTTCTGTGATATCAGTTGTAACATATCCTATTTCATTTTTAATTTTCAGGCCTCTCTTTTCCTTGCAGATAAAGGTTTGTCTGTATTGTTTATCTTTTCAAAATATAAGTTCTTATGTATCCTTTCTGTTGTCCTGTCTTAATTTATTCCTATTCCAATCATTATATGTCCTTCCTTCTACTAACTCTGGGCTAAGTTTTTTCTTTTTCTAGTTCCAAGTTAGGTGGCTTAGTTGATATTTTTCTTTATTCTTATGTAGGCTCTTATTACTATAAAATTACTTCCTGACTGCTTTTGAGACATCCCATATCTCAAGATATTTTTTGGATGTCTCTTTGATTGCTTCTTTGAATCAGTATGTGTTTAGGGGCATGTTATTTAATCTCCAGATGTTCATGAATTTTCAATAGATTTCTAGTTTCAAATCACTGTGGCTGGAAAAAATGTTTGATATGACTTCAATCTTCTTAAATTTGATTAAGACTTATTTTATGGTCTAACATACGATCTATCTTGAAATCATGTTTCATGTGTACTTGAGAAGAATGTGTATTCTACTGCTATTGGATGGAATGCTCTGTAAATGTCTGTTAAATTCATTTGGTCTAATGTGTAAGCTTAAATCTAACATCTCCTTAGTGATATTCCATCTGGATGATCTACCCATTGTTGAAGGTGGAGCACTGAAGCCCCCTACTATAACTGTATTACGTTCTATTTCTTATTTCAATTCTGTAAATATTTTCTGTATATTAAGTGATCTAATTTTTGGTGCCCAAATATTTACAAATACTATACCCTCTTGATAAATTGACCCCTTTATCATTGGAAATGAGATTCCTATTAAATTAGTAAAATATTAAGTTCATATTATAAAATAGCCACATACCTTTAAGAGCTTCACAGTGCTTTTTAATTGCTACAGGAGTCAAATGCAGAAAATTGGGAATCTAAAAATAGAGAATTTTAAAGGATAAATTAGCCAAATGTTCTTGTTTTCTTGTTTGTTTGTTTCTTTGGCCTGGCCATGCCATGTAGAGTGGGATCTTAGTTCCTCAACCAGAGACTGAATAAGACCACAGCCGTGATAACACCAGGCCCTAATCACTGGACGGCCAGGAATTCCTGGCTAAGTCTCTTAAAAACATGAAACACAATTTTCTCATAAAATTAAATCATAAGCCTCACAAACCTTGTAATAAATAAAATCTTTTTTTTTTAACAATACTGATTCCATGTCACAGATGTTGTAAATTTAAGAAATGAATTTCCTGAAATAAAGATTCAGTACCAAGTATCCTATAAGAATAATGGTGGAGAAAAAACCATTATTTTTATAGTATTATTCCTGCTACAAATCTACAGGTGTACATATTTCCCTTATAAAACTGAAAACACTTAAAGACACAGACCATTGTTTAATAATCTTAACACCCCTGGAACATATACCACTGCAAGACATTTTCTGTTTTATCCTTAACAGACATTTTATGAATTGAATGGCATGAATAAACAAAGCAAGCAAATTTTAAATGATTAGCTAAATGAACTTAGGAATATCTTCATGATACGTTGAGAGTTTCTCTATTTACAGGGCCAATGAAAACTTAGGTAAGGTCAGCGATTTGATTCCTTCAAATAAATAGTTAACACTTCCTAGGATATTTTTAAAATAATGTTAAGCATCTAAAGAGAACATTTAGTTTAAATAAACTTATTTTGAAAGAAAATCTGAATAAGCAGAAAGTTCCTCCAAACATTATGTCTGGAATCTTAAGTATCAATCAGAAAATGCTTATTTTAAACAAGAGAAAACAGACACCGAATAGTGGGATTATGGGGGTGGGTCACTTCATTTTCTATACTTCTAGCTTTGAAACGTGACTCAAAGTCATAAAAGGAAAAAAATAATAGTGAATGCTTACAAAGCATTTATACTGGCACTGCTTTATGAACTTTGCATCTGTTACCTCAGTTTACAAGCTTACCCATATGGCACTTACTGGGAACAGATCCTATCACTGGACTAAGCATATAGGTGATTCTTAAAAGGGACAGCATGTATTAAATGTTCAGATTTTTATATTTATTGCAATTCCATTCATGACCACCATTACAACATTATAAATATATTGTTACTCTAGCAGTGATATTTTCCAAATATTTTTTTTCCTTTAAACTAAGCTGAATTCTTCTCTTCCATTTGAAAAAAAGATTAGTTTTACAAGTGTTGGCTTTATCTCGAAATGTTCCTTTGTCCAAATTTCATCTGCCTGTCCCCAGCAGCAGATGATCCCCTCTCCATGTTACTATCTCATTTTTTTAAAAATTTTTATTTACTATCTCATTTTTTTACCATCAACTTTTAGCAAATTTTTGTTTTTCATGAAGTAGAAAATACAGTTTCTCTCATTTAGTAGAAAATACAATTCCTCGATGATAATTTCATTGTATGTAAATGGAAACCATCTAAGGCATGTATTCCCTGGTGATGGACATTTGTATTTTCTTTAAGAAGTTTACCTTTCATAAATCACAAAAGGTGCTATCAACTCATTATAGAAGCATTTAACTGAAGCATTTAACATGACCTATTTTGTTTCATGAAATAAAGACGTTTAAGGACCATAACAATACTACTAAATTAATTTTCTGGAAAACTTTTAAACCTCTTTTTAAAAAGTAAAACTTCAACCTCCTCCCCAGTTCTCAGTCTCAAATTAGGTTATTTCACTTTTCTTAGTTCTATTTGAAAAACACAATATAGAAAAGATACAATAGAAAAGAAAAAGACAAAAGGAAGCCACAGG
This sequence comes from Antilocapra americana, assembly GCA_007570785.1. NCBI lineage: Eukaryota > Metazoa > Chordata > Mammalia > Artiodactyla > Antilocapridae > Antilocapra > Antilocapra americana. The sequence goes on along the minus strand of ML663562.1, from coordinate 16,758,986 downwards.
ACCAATTAATTACCCATTCTTAAATGCCTAGAATTCTTTGAGCCATCTTTACCAGGGATAAGTAAAACATAGTATCCATTATTACCAGGAAAACAACTGAATTAAAATAGTGTAAGCTGCTGGCACTGAACTTTGAAGTGTTGGGGAGGAAGGGGGCGAGGGCAAGGGGAGGCGAGGTGTCAGGAGACCAGCATTTATTTAAATATAAGTTTCAGCCAATGAACCAACAACTTATCCTACCTTTAAAAGTTCCAGATTTCCCTCCTTAGCCATGGGCACTCCCCTTTTTACTGGATAACCCATTCGAACAGGAAGAGGTACTGCAGAGGGTTTAAACGGAGCTGCAACAGGGTAAACACTAGGCCAGTCCTGGTCAACAGACATTTTCTCTGTCCTGGGAGGTAGTGCCTGAAGAATGTAAAACAATTTCATATTTTAAATGTAAACATGAACTTTCATTTTAAAGGAAAAAAGGTACAATTAAGAGAAACACAAAGACTTGCAACCTATATAAAATCTGACCTCCCATAACTGCTGCTGTTGAAATTAAAAAAAACAAACCTACCTAAATATCCTTGGCAGTTTCCTCAAATCCTGTGGAAAGGAATCCTTTAATAGCACATTTCCTTTACAAAAAAATTTCTCTTACATACTGAGTCTTTTAGCAAACTTTCTGCATATTGTTTTTGAAGGGGTCAGTAATGGTATATTTTGAATAATTTTTAAAACTTCAATACATGAAAGTCAGTACATGAGATAACAATGAGAATTTGAAACAAGGAAAACAAGAAATAAGAAAAGTAAAGAATAAGAATTCAGAAAAAATTAAGATTAAACTAACTGAATAGAAACAGAATGAGAAATGTCTTCCACGCTCAGAGAACAGCTACATGATAACTTAGTCAATCACGTTAACATTTATATTACTTTTTAAACTGCATTTTTCAGATGGGGATGGCCAGCATTCCCTTTAAACCCAAAAGGAAGGTTTGAAGATGCAAAATTAGGCAACATCCTTCTAAGCAACAGACCAGTGTAGCATATGTCCTGGAAGCAGTTAGTACTCCTGTGAAAATGAGTACTCTATATGATTATAACTGGTGCCACTTCAGTTCAGTCCAGTTCAGTTGTGTTCGACTTTTTGCAACTCCATGGACTGCAGTATGCCAGGCCTCCCTATTACCAATTCCTGGAGTTTACTCAAACTCATCTCCATTGAGTCAGTGATGTGCCATCCAACCATCCCATCCGCTGTCGTCCCCTTCTTCTTTTGCCTTCAGTCTTTCCCAGCATCAGGGTCTTTTCCATTGAGTCAGTTCTTCTCATCAGGTGGCCAAAGTATTGGAGTTTCAGCTTCAACATCAGTCCCTCCAAGGAACACTGAGGACTGACCTCCTTTAGGATGGACTGGTTCAATCTCCTTGCAGTCCAAGGGACTCTCAAGAGTCTCCTCCAACACACAGTTCAAAAGCATCGATTCTTTGGTGCTCAGCTCTCTTTACAGTCCAACTCTCACATCCATACATGTCCATCGGAAAAACCATAGCTTTGACTAGATGGACCTTTATTGGCAAAACAATGTCTCTGCTTTTTAATATGCCGTCTAGGTTGATCATAACTTTCCTTCCAAGGAACAAGCCTCTTTTAATTTCATGGCTGTAGTCACCATCTGCAGTGATTTTGGAGCCAAAAAAATAAAGTCAGCCACTGTTTCTCCATTTATCTGCCATGAAGTAATGGGACTGGATGCCATGATCTTAGTTTTCTGAATGTTGAGTTTAAAGCCAACTTTTTCACTTTCTTCTTTCATTTTCATCAAGAGGCTTCTTCACTTTCTGCCATAAGGGTAGTGTCATCTGCATATCTGAGGTTATTGATATTTCTCCCAGCAATCTTGATTCCAGCTTGTGCTTCTTCCAGCCCAGCGTTTCTCATGATGTACTCTGCATATAAATTAAATAAGCAAGGTGACAATATACAGCCTTGACGTACTCCTTTTCCTATTTAGAACTAGTCTGTTGTTCCATGTCCAGTTCTAACTGTTGCTTCCTGACCTGTATACAGGTTTCTCAAGAGGCAGGTCAGGTGGTCTGGTACTCCCATCTCTTGAAGAATTTTCCACAGTTTGTGGTGATCCACATAGTCAAAGGCTTTGGCATAGTCAACAAAACAGAAATAGATGTTTTTATGGAACTCTCTTGCTTTTTCAATGATCCAACGGATGTTGGCAATTTGATCTCTGGTTCCTCTGCCTTTTCTAAGTCCATGGTTGACGTACTGTTTAAGCCTGGCTTGGAGAATTTTGAGCATTCCTTTGTGAGCGTGTGAGATGAGTGCAATTATGCGGTAGTTTGAGCATTCTTTGGCATTGCCTTTCTTCAGGATTGGAATGAAAACTGGCCTTTTCCAGTCCTGTGGCCACTGCTGAGTTCTCCAAATTTGGTGCCACTTAACTTCCAACTAATGTGCCTTTGTTCTGAATCCACACTTATTGAGGTAACTTATAATCTGGATTCCTCCATGAAGATGACCACAGGGTGAGACCAAACTGGTTAGATGATCGAATACATCCTGGGTTGCCTGACTGTTCAAGGCATCGTCAAAAATAATTTTTTATTCTGGTTTATATACCTATTTCCTGGGAGTGAGTGAGTGAGTCTGCCTCTCAAGAGATGATCAATTCTCAGGTAACTGACAGAACCAGTCAAAGACTAGAGCCAGGGCTTCCGGGGTCATCCACTGCACATGCCCTTTCGAAGCCTGTTCATGCGGTACCCTCTACCTCATAATGAGGATCTGCCTTACTTTAGATCAGAAAGCCACACGACAGTCTACACTAGAACACGTTAACTGCTTACCTTTCTTCTCGGTGGCCTTTCATGTTTGGAGGTTCTTTCTTTTGTAGCTAAAAGACAACACAACAGTTGCAAAGAATTTTATTAGCACAGAGTTGTTCCACATTGTTCATGATTCCACAATTCTCACATAAAGTATTTAGTAATATAAAAATGAGACAATAAACCATTTTCTGTAAGTTCAGAGGGTAAATCATTTTAACACAAATGAAAAGTCAGAAATAGGTAAAAAAAAATTGAAGAGTTATTTGAAAATACACTGTGATTGACAATACACATGCTTAGTTGCTCAGTCGTGTCCGACTCTTTGTGACCCCATGGACTGCAGCCCGCCAAGCTCCTCTGTGCATGGGGATTCTCCAGGCAAGAATACTGGAGAGGGCTGCCATTCCCTTCTCCAAGGATCTTCCCAATCCAAGGACTGAACCCAGGTCTCCTGCATTGTGGGCAGATTCTTTACAGACTGAGCCACCAGGATGATGAGATATAGGTAGCTCATCAACTAAAGACATATTTTTAATCATTTTTAGGGTTGTCAAAGAAACTTACTTTCCCAAGTTGAAATATCTAGTTAGAAATAAGTATTTTGCATCTTTAAAGACAACTGGTTTGAAATGTTCTAACATATACTTGCTCGTATCTGGTATTATTCTGTTCTTTATGCACACACACAAAATAACCTTCAGTTTTCCACCTCTATTGTTAACTAGAACTGCTAACGCTACAATAACATTAGCAATAACAAAACTCATAGTTATTCCTAATAAATCACATAACTGTACAAGATAAATTACTTACAAATGTATCTTTTAAAATATTAACTTATGTCTCTCTAAATTAATGTTTTGCTATACTAAAATAATATGAAATAACTATATTCAGTACTTTCACACATCCAGACACTGAGCTAAATGCTTTTCATTATCTTATTTAATCTTCTTCTTCAAGTAACTACAAGCACTACTAAATATATTATCCTTATTTAGAGGTTATTTAGCTAAGAAAACTAAAGACCAAGGAGTTAGGATGATGACAGCTCAGCACAAAAGACTGCACACTCTGAACTACTGTCTCCAGTTTCACTTCCTTTCACAAGGCCCTAGGCTACATTGGACTTTTAGTACCAGGCCCCTGAGTTTTTCTCTGAATTTTCTGTTCTCTGTGCCTGGAATGTGTCTCCCTTTCATCTGCCTGGCTTCTGTCCTCTATTCCCTCTCTGCCTCATTCCTTGATCTGATAAATTCTTATTCACCCCTCAATAGTAATTCACTGACTCATCAAAAAATTGTTTGAGTGATACTGTGTACCAGCAACTCAAAAGGCAGCAATGAACAGACACACAGTCCTTGCTCTTACTGAATGCAGTCTGTCAAATAAGTTAACTATTTAGCAAGAAATTTCAATAAATAGTGATAAATATTAATGTAAACATACAGCGGGGGACCAAACTTAGTCAATTAATTGGCGAAAATATCCCTGGAGTGTACTTTAAGCTAAAACCTTAAAGATGAGCAGGAGGTAGCCATGGGAATAGGCAAGTGAGAAAAAGTATTCTAGAGTGAAAGAGAAGATGGAAAATCAAAGTAAGCAAGTCCAAAATGGCTGGAATTTAAGAGTAGGGCATAAAGAGCACTCAGAAAAGTGGTATTCAATAGGTCAGAGATAGGGACTTTCCTGATGGTCCAGTGGCTAAGATTCTGCACTCCCAATGCAGGGGGCCTATGTTCGGGCCCTGGTCAGGGAACTAGATCTCACATGCCTCAACTAAGACCCAGCACAGCTATATAAATAAATAAATAAAAATTTTTAAATAAAAGGTGAGAGATACATTCAATAGGCATCTCAACTAAAACACATCATAGACAGAGCTCTTGATTTCTTTCTTCAGTCTCCTCAGGTCCTGTAAACACTACCACTATTCATCCAATTGCTCAAAAATCTAACATGCTTCCTTGAGACTTTTTCTCAAGGCCCCATATCAAATCCATCAGGGAGTCTTGTTAGTGCTACCTTCAAAATATATCCCAAATCCAACCACACCAACATCTCCACTGTTAGGTCCATCCAAGTCACTACCATCTCATTTGGAGCACTACAACAGCTTTCAAACTGGTCTCCTGGCTCCCACTCTTACACCAAGCTGGACAAACAGCAGTCAGTGATCTTTCAAAAATATAAATCACATTACATCACTTCCTGTTCAAAACCTACCAATGTGATCCCAAACTTATAAAAAAATCCAAGCCAAATGCCTCCAAGCCTTTACCAGATCAGGTCATTACGTATCTTTCGGACATCTTTTACTTCTCCTCTTTACTCACTTTAGCTCCAGCCACATTGGTCTTCTGTTTCTTGGTCACACCCATAACCTCGTTCTAATTTTGAGCTTCTGTACTTTCAGCTCCCTATGCCAACAAGGCTCTTCCCAAAAGATGCTCAAACATCACTTCTTCAGGGAGTTCTTCCCTGACTATCCTATCTTGTCTTGCCCTACAGTCTCTATTCCCCCAATCCGTTATTCTCAAGATCCTATTTTGTTTTTTCTTCACAGCATCTGACATTGTTTACCTACGTATAATCTGATTTCCTACCAAGAATGTAAACTTCCTGAGATGAAAGACCTGGATTTTTATGATTATTATTATTCATTGATTTATTTTCGGCTGGGCCGGGTCTTCAGTGTTGGGCGGGCTTTTTTCTAGTTGCAGCGAAGGAAGGCCTCTCATTGCAGTGGCTTCTCCTGTAGCGTAGGCTCTACGGTCTGCAAGCTGCAGTAGCTCACTTGTGACCCCAGACTCTAGAGCACAGGCTCAGTAGTTGTGGTGCACTGGTTTACTTGCTCTGCGCATGTGTGATCTTCCCTGACCAGGGATCAAACCCTTTTGTCCTGCATTGGTAGGTGGATTCTTAACCAATGGACCACCAAGCAAGTCCAAAGGGCTCTGCTCTATTCCAGTACCTAGATCGCAACCTAGCACACAGTAGGGGTTAAGTATTTGCAGAATGAATCGATGAACGAATGATTAAAAAGTGTTAAGACTGTTAAGCGCTACGATGATGCCTTAAGGAATTTACCTTTTATCTGCAAGCAATGAAAAAATCTTCTGTATATTTTGAATATGGGAGTGGCAAGTTAAGATTCGCTTTTTGCACACTTCACTCTGGCTGTTGTGAGAATCCAATGTAGGAGAGCAAGAGTAGAAACAGAGACCAGCTAAGAAACTAAGGTAGACGGGAAATATGGTATGGTAACCTAAACTGGACAGTGAGAAGTATGAATATTAGAAATATAACAGAAAATAGCATGGATAAGACAAGACGAATGACTGGCAACGCTCCGTCGACAGAGCTCTTCTGACACTTGGGGGTTCCTGCTTGGTGTTCCGACCCCCTTGCTGTATTCACGCTTCTATTAACAGCGCCTAGCACTGCACAGTACTCCTACCTGGTCTGTCCACAATTAGACTTTTCCACTAGATTCCTCCAAGGCAAGAACGGTATCGGGTGGCCCGAAAATCTCTCTTGAATGAAGGTCACCTCAGGTAACACCGATTGAATGAAAGTCAACCCCCTTTGGGGACATTGCTAGCCCTGGAATTCAGAGCTGAACCTTGTTCCAGGCCATTTGTGTGCCTCTCTTAAATTTCGGGAAAATCTGTGGTTCAGCATCACCCAGCAAATATTACGAGAACCAGCAACCAGAGAGAGACTTGCGGCGCTGGCCCTGGGAGAGACTACCAGAAAGCGCAGGTAGGTGGGGGAGAAGGTGGGGGAGCAAGCCCGCGGCGCCCCGAGGACCAGAAGCAGACGGCCAGGAACCAGGCGACCGTCCGCGCAGGGGGCACACCGCGGGCCGCGGCTTTCCTGCTAGACGGACCGGAGACCGGCTCCGGAGGACGCGCTGGCTCCGCCACCGCAGCCGCCAGCAGGCGCCCGTATTCCGCCCGCTCACAGCCCCAAAGCCCGGAGGCGACGCGGCAGACACTCACGCGGGCTTAGTCTCGGAGCGCCGGTGACAGGAGACGCAGCGGTGGAAAAGGCACGCAGGGTCCAGGCTCGCGTCCGCAGAGCCAGGCACGCAGGGAGCGAGGGGGCGGCCATGCCGGCCCGGACGGCAGGCGGGAGGGGACGCGCGGCTGGGGGTCAAGGGGCGGGCGGGAGGGCCCACTGCGCATGCTCGCCTCCCCGCCCCGCCCCTGCGAGGGGGAAACGGGAAGCTCGGCGGCCTGCGGATGCGGAGCCGGAGGCCGCTGTGCGAGAGCACGGCCTCCGCGTGGATAAGGAATGGGAAGAAAACAAACGGATGTTGTGAAAAATCGAAGCTCTCAGTCCAAAAACAGTGGCAAAGAAGGCCCATAAGGGATGGAGAAATGTGGCGGATGGGAGGGCAGGTGAGGGCGGAATCTGAGATGGCCTGGCAGTCCGGCAGTCTACCCTAAGGCCCTGCTTCTTTGCAGTTGCTGCGTTTCTCCCCTTTGAGTTAAAGGAAGTCTTCAGCCAGTGCAAGAAATGCGCTTTAAGGGGAGAGGCAGTATCCAATAATAAGTAACAGGATGGCCTCTTGAGCCAGATTACTTTAGATCAGTTCAGTCTCTCCGTCTTTTCCAACTCTGCGACCCCGTGGACTGCAGCATGCCAGGCTTCCCTGTCCATCACCAACTCCCGGTTCCCTCTCTCTGAGATACTGATCAGTTGGTCTAGGTGTGTTTGCAGACTTCGTGGGTTTGTTTGTTTTTTTTTCAAGTTTCCCAAGTGAATCTAATATGCACACAGGGTTGAGAACCATTGATGTCAGCCCAGAAAAGAGGAATATAAATGTATTAACATGGAAAATTGTCCCCAACATTCAGTGACGTTTTTTTAAAAATGCAGGTTACAAGGCATTTGTAGATTAAATGATTACACTTGTGTAAAATATGTTTAATACACAGTACAAGTTCTGGAATGGTAAACAGTAAACTGGTACAGGGTACAATGTAAGACTCATGAAGATGTAACTTTCTATTCTTCTGTACTTAAATCTTTACACAAAAATGCTGATTTAAAAAAACCTGAGAATACAGTATTTTTAAAATCAGTAAAAGCTTCACATCTTTATTTTCATTAAAAAAAAACACGGTAAGTCTTTGATTTATATCTTCCAGTTTTTTATTCACATGAATACTTACAATTTGTACTAGACACACCAAAATTTTGGTACGCTTACCCTTCAATAAAATAGAAAAGTGTTGTAACAAGCATTGTCTCCTTTGAATTAGCTGAAGTCATTCCCCTTTCACAGCTAAGAAAACAAAGAGTTAAACCAGTAGACTACTTTTAAAAAGAACTGAGACTGAAACCCATATCTGATTCCAAGTTGTATACCTTTTTACTCTATTTTACCACCTTCTTGTTAGCTTGCTCTACACAGCACTGATGCAGACAGGGGTCACTCTATACAAGGAAACAAATTGACTGAATACTATAACCTTCCAGGCGTATTCCAAGTAGGAATAATTATTGCTTAACAACATGAAGAGATGCGTCTCGTGCCTATTTGTACCTACTTATTGAAGACAGAGGGCTAAAATGTTTTCCTTGAACTTTTGGTTTCCTGGAAATATTGAAGACATTTGGAAATAAATGTTCTAATTGTGATATATTGCATCCAATCATCAGCAAATGATGTATGGTTTACCATCAACTGTTCCTAATCTGACCCTGGGCTCTGCTGCTACTCTTTCCTTCCTACAGTCTAGTCTCCACCCAGCAACTGAGTGAGGGTTTTAGTGTCTAAGTCAGATCAAGGCATGCCTGTCCCCATATCACTCAGAATAAAATCCAGAGTCCTTACAAGTGTGATCTGATCCTCCTGTTTGCTGGCTCCTTCCCAAGGGTCTCCTATCAGTCTTCTCCCTGCTCACTCGCTTCTGTTACTATGTCTCGAGCAGATCAACTCCATTCCCAGGTCAGGCCCTTGGCAGCTGCAGATTCCTATGTCTAGAACACTCTTTCCCAGATACCTGCATTGATGATCTCTCTCCATTCACATTTCTGGTAAATTGCCCTCTTCTGAGGACTTCCTTAACCACCTCTTTTAAAATAGTATCTCCTTTTCCTTTACACCACCCCTGACATTTATTTAAATATGCATTTAAAATACATGCAAGTATTTACTTATTGTCCACCTTCCACCATTAAGAGGGAAACTCCCTGAGAATAGGGACTTTGCTCTTTTTACTGCAGGACTGGCAAGGCATAGAACAGGCCTTTGAAGTAACAGGCATTTAACAATCACGTGTGAATGAATCAAGCTTCCCTTTACACTTTTAAGCATTCTTTTTGCTTCTGTCCTCTAGAGGCATAGAGGAAAAATTATTTTTCCTTCCCTAGAGTACTGTTTAAATTCACCCCAGCTTTTGAGTAAAGATAGTTTCTAGATAGGAATATACTTTCCTTACTGCAAATGCTAAATAGATGTTAATCACTATTACAAGGGATTATAATATGGGTTAAAATCATAGGTAAAGCTAACACTCAAACAAGTCCCAAAGGGATCCCACCAAGGTCCTCTCTGCAGAGAGCAGCCAGCTTGGGATGAGGTGGGAGTCTGGGTAGAGAGGAAGAGAGCCAGGCTCAGTTTTGCTTATATGTCCTGAATTGAAACTGGTTTTGTATTAATAAATACAACTAAACCTGTTCTGTAGTCTTATGCACCCCATTGCCCTCCCCACCTCCCACCTACAGCAGTCAAAACCCATTTTACCCTTTTAAATGCTAGACTTACTCTTATCAAACACAATTTGTTTTCAAGTTGAACTTTAAGCGTAACTTTATTATCCTTTCCTCCCACTTTTATTGTTGAATAATAAATAAAGAGTAAGCTAAAATTTTCAATTTTTTCTGAAATACAGGTAGGCTTTTTTTCTGTCCATAATCATGACACTAGGATGTTTTGACCCAGGAGATGGTTTTCATTCAATGTGGGGTGGGGGGAGGGGAGAAAAAAATCCCATGAGGGGATAAACTTGTTTATTAGAAGTAAATATTTTTGTTTCCTTTTTATCTTACAGGCCAGTCTCATCTCACATACCCAGTTCAGAGGATGCTAATATAAACCTTGCCCACCTCTCTCAGCCCATCTTTCTTACTCAGACAGCTTCCAAGCAGCTCCTTGATGGAGATACAATCTTCTGTGTCCCGGATGAATTGTGCCACAGCTGTCCCTCCTGGCAGATGACCCTTCATTGTCTCTCTTTTGACACTGTCCAGGACAACTCCTCGGATGTCTTTAGGGTTTCCTGGCACACCAAAGATGATACACAGGCCGAGACAGTCCTCTCCTATCAGGTTACAGAATTCTTCCAGCTTGTCAAACCTACTTGTCTTGCTGGACGACTCCTCTGCCTTGGAATCTGGGTTGGAGAGGTCAGATTCCACAGGAGGAAGAGAAGCCATCTGCAGTGTCTGTACGGCCAGCTGAAGCTGTATTTGCTTATCAGATCCCCAGAAGGTCCAAACCCAATCTGCCCCGAACAGGAAAGCTTGGTGCTTGGTCATCTTGGTGGTGGTGAGCCACTTGTCAGCTCCTTTCTCTTGGCAGAAAGTGACAAAGTGGATTAAGAAGATCTCATTGAGGGTGTTTGGATCTGGGTACAGATTGCTCAGTGTGTCTTCAAACCCAAGATAGGCCTTCAATTTCTGAGCTGCGTGGCTGATAGCTCCACTGACCACCTCACAGACGCCGAGAGCCTCGTTGTCCTTTGGAGCCGGCTGTTGTGATGGTTTCTGCCCCATTTCCCTGCACACGCTGAACACTACTTCTAGATATTGAGCACGTGAACTGTTCTTTTTCAGAGTAAAACTTTTGCAGTGAAGTCACATCTGTGAACGTGGTCCCAGTTTTCAAACTCTACAAGTAAGCATATATACACACAGCTAAACAAACATGTTAGGTCTTCCTGTTTGCCAAATGGGTGTGTTGTACTCATATCGAGTCCTGCTGGTTTATTAAGTTAGAGATACTGACTTTCACAAAAAATCATGTCTTCTAGTTATATTCACCTAACTTTAAATATTCGGTAACCTCTTCTGAGACAAGTTTCCTTTTTTCAAGGTTTAGTTTCATTAAAAAAATACTATTTAGTTCTTTAAAGAAAGAAACATATGTATATAACTAACCTCTTTCTACAACTAACTTCTTCAAACTTGTAGGCAAGTCATTTCTGTTTGCTTTTCCGATACCCCTTTGCCACGATTCCTCATCCCCCAAGCTCAGCTGCCTGTGTTTCCTTTCACGAGAAAGTTTCTGAAGCAAAGGCCTCAAGTTTTCATCTGTTGATACAGGCTATGCATGCTCAGTGGCTTCAGTCCTGTCTGACTCTTTTCGACACCGTGGACTGTAGCCTTCCAGGCTCCTCTGTCCATAGGATTCTCCAGGCAACAGCACTGGAGTGGGTTGCTGTGCCCTCCAGGGGATCTTCCCGACCCAGGGACTGTCTCTTACCTCTCCTGCTTTGCAGGTGGTTCTTTACTGCTGAGCCACTGGGGAAGCCCTGATACAGGTTATAGACCCCCCTCAAACAAATTTCTGAGAGTTTGTGAGCTGTAAAGAGTTGGTGTTACTATTCTTTAGATCCAAAATAAAGGTAGACTTGGTTATTCCCAGTAAAGAAAAACAAAGTAACACACAATAAAAATATGAGGCAGTTATCAATTGACTTTATTTCTTTTCATATGGTAATACCAGCAGTGTAAATATCTTTTAAAAAGAATATATATCATCAAAAAAATTTAACCTTATCACATATCATCAGTGATGTTACACTGTCCTGAATAAGGAATATTTGGCATCTGTAACAGTCTCCTGGTATTTTTAACCAGGATTGAATAACAAATGGTTTTGCAAGTGGTGACATGTATTCACATTAGAATAAAACACAAATACAGAAACAGTCCAATACAGTTACCAAATAGTGAGCAAAAATATTATTAGCATTGAGTCTTTTTAATTATGAATAAATAGTAATTTAGTATCACAGGGTTCCTTGATAAGAAACTTAGAAATCTGCTAACCTGAAAGGTCATACCACTGACATTCAAATACAGTTTATTAGGCAAGTCTTCGGACATATATTGAACTGCTCACCCTACGCTAATTTTTGAAAACCTGTCTTTACCACCACTGACCATCATAAGTAATGACATAGGAGTGAATAAAAAATTGGATATTTTTCTGATACCTCTAGAAAATAATAAACACAATAACAGTTTTTATTGCAGCTTTCAATCTTGATAGAGAATATTTGGGCTCTGTGCTACAGAAGAACATGAACTGCATTTTATCATCACACTACAGCCATTATGAAACTAATTTTGCAGTCTTTGAGTTACTGAAATCTGAGACAAAATGTTCAGACAAGTACACAGTTTTTAAAAAAATCCATTTGCTGAATAGTCTGAGAAATGTGTAATTAATAACATTAATAACAGGCAGACTGTTAGTATTTTGATGCAATGATATGTTTAGCAAAGAGGAAGATAAGAAGCTTAATACTGTAAAGGGTCTTGTTTTGGTTTCTTCAGGAATTATTTCTACAAATTTTGGGGGAGTTTCTTGAATGCACTCAGGTTAACAGCACTTAAAACGTCCCTCAGTTTCTTATGAGTTAAGAGGATCCAACACTAAGGCTGAAATTCTTAAAAGCTATTTAACAATTTTGTGAGGTGTCATCAAAGAAGGGGTATTTCACATACGTTAATTTAGTCTGAATGATCAACATCATTAGAATTCAGTTTGGGGGAAAGAAAGATCATTTGGACCTCTCCAAGAAACAGCTGGTATATGAAAATTTTGATCACTGTATTTTTTTTAACGTGATCTTTTTACCATCTTCCTTATGTTACAAAATAAAAGTTCTATTTTCCATGTACTAAGTATATACATATATTTAGAAAAATATATAAAAATAGGACAATAAGAGGCAAGTGGAGGTGTGGCTGGCATATAGTGGGCACACTGAATGCCTAAGAAACTCCACAATTTGATTTCAAAAGCATGTACCATCCTGCTTCGAGCGCCGCAGTGCTGTCACATCGACGTTGACAAAAATCATTCACATACTGGTCACTGCTTCCCAAATCCTCCATAGTGTGAATGTGGATGGAAAGACTATGGTAAAATACTCATATTAAATGCAACACTTTAAATATAATATATCACAGATTTTTTTTTACATTAAATAGAGGAGAAACAATTATACTCTCATTCACCAGTGTCTCAATTGTCGTGGCAACTTTAGAATCAGCACCTAGTCCCTGCTTTTCATCTCCACTTCCACATGAGAAGTGGGAACGATAAACAATACAGAGTCTGTGACTTGTTGTAGATACTGTGAGGGTCCAAGGAATAAAGTAGAACAAAGATGAAGGGCTCCCTGCTCTCATCCAGGTGCTATGGTCAGACGTTCGAGTCTTCATCGGTGATGCTGGCACTGGGGGAACGGGCAGCAAAATCTTTAAACATGTCATCTTCCTTTAACATGTGCTGGAAGACAAGGAGGTGGGAGTCACACACACTAGGCACCTTGAGCTCTCCACTACACAGGCAGTCCCCTTTGGGGTGACTGTCCAGCTTATTTTTAGAACATTTGAAATTCATTTACAACTTACAGTTAGGTTGTTGATGCCCTCAGAGAATGCACCTATCTGTCTCACTGTCCCTTCGGAGTCTTCCATCTGCAATGAACACACAACGACATGACAGACTCATTTGCACAATTTCAAGAAAAATGCAGCAAAATGAACACAAGTCTAAGAAGAAACAGTGCAAGTGGCACTGAATCGGGTGGGAGCAACAGAACACTTCCAATGCCATCTCCTCCTATGACTGCAACTGGACATTAAAATGAGAAGAAAAACACTTTGCTGGCACATTGAGCCCAAAGCTCTGATGTTGACAATGGCACCAAGGAATATTCATTTGAAAGCAATACTCAGATCCATGACCTGATACTGAAAAGGCTAAGGAGTATGAGGGGTCCATTCCTGACTTGTTTTTAGTACGTAGATTTTCTTAACACTGAGATAGGCATAACATAAGTAAATAGTACAAGCTTTGAAGCCAGCCTGGCAGGCTGGAATCCCAGCAGTTCTACCAGCTCTTCTGTCTTAAGTTACTTAACCATTCTGTGCTTCAGTTTCCTTATCTCTAAAATGGGAATAACAATGCTCCCTATGTTTTAGGATACCCTGAACATTAATACATGTTATGTGCTTAGGACAGTACCTGGGATGTAGCAAATAATCTGTAAGTGCTTGTCATCATCTTACTATTATCTTTATTATTAGGTATTTGAGGAAAACATCTTTAGTTAGTAGACAGCACACCAAGTTTTCATTTAGTGCTTAAATACTGAAAGAACTTTGAAACAGGCCTATGGTGTCAGACTTACCTGCTCTAATTGGTCCAGGTCATCCTCATCATACAGGCGTACATCCAAACCAGGCTTAAATCCTTTCTTAGATGTCCCTCCTGATGCCTGTCCCAACTCCATCGGACAAACATATTCCTCCCCATCTTCCTGCTTCTTCTTTCTCAGGTTCCCAAAATTGCTGAAGGTAAGCTTCTTTGGCTTTAAAAGAAAAGCAAACAAAAACAACCAGGGACTTGATAAAACTCACATGACAAAGGACCAGTAACACATATAATTTAAGTATTCATACTACCAAGAAAAGCAATTCGATGACTGAATGGGTATAAGAAAAACAAAGACATCTCAGGCATATGATTAACATCCAAATAAGATAAATGATCCTCAGTATGAATCTCAGAAAATTGTTCTCCTTATTCACATCACTAGCTGGGCAGTCACTGTGAAAAGCCTTAATTGTGATTGACCTTAATGCAGTGAGATTTCTCAGGGCTTAATCCAATTCTGCAAGGTCAAAAAGAGGAAAAAGCCATTACTGTGTTTTCTTTTTGAGTGAGGCTATGATTATCCATACCAGTAACTGCTAAAGAAACCCTCATTTTCAGGGAGAAAACTTTGAGAGAAGGAAAAAATCCATCTTTTCACTGGATAGTACCTGAGACTATATTTAAAGGAGATGCTGATGTTGAGAATTTATATAGAGCAGACTCTTTCAAAGAGGTTTCAAATCTGACACATTTTTTTAAGGGAGAAAGGGAGCTAAAGAGAAAGTATTGAGTGGGTAGGGGAAGTGTTTTTTTTTCTTTCTTTTAAAAGGGGTTTGTGGAGGAGCCACGTTTGTGGAGGAACTGATAAACCCTATCTTCACATTAATTTAATTGATATAACAGACTCAGAAGAGTTCACAGAAGAGTGATTTAAAAAATAAAAAGCGATCTGAACTTGGTATGATCCATGAATCCAGGTAAATCTGAAGATATCTACTCTGTGCTGGTCGACCTTGAATCACTGCTTGAGTATCCTTTCCTAACTTGCAAGTCTGGTTATTTATGAGAAAAAAAAAAATCCTCCTCTTATGCTTGATTTATCCATAGGATAACAGCAATCAATATTGGGCCCAAGACATGGACTTTCCGCATTGGCAAAAAAAAAAAAAAAAATCAATGGTAGATGCCAACATCATGTTCTTTACTCCTGTTAACTCTAATAAAATAAATGATTTGAGCAAACATCCCTCCAGAAGGAAGCCTTCAAAAATGCATTTTCCTAATTACTCTTAAAGAATCATTTACCTTCAACCCATCCACAAAACTTAGAAAACCTAAGAAAATGGGATAGCTGAGTCTCTGCTGAGTCTTAGGCAATCATAAAATAGTAGGAGCTTGAACTAACCTTCACTTTGGCGGTCGCAGTTAGAAGCACATAATCTGGCAACTCCATGGCATCCCGCTTCTGGTGCTGTGCCTCCGCACCAATCAGAAGGTTGAAGTGAGTGGCCAGATGTCTTCGCAACAGGGTCTTACTTGGTGGGATGTTCAGTAACTGAGCCATTGTTTCTACGTTAAAACGAGGTTCTAGAACCTAGATGAAAATTAAGATTGCTGAAGGCCCCGTGGATCACACATGCCTGGATTGCGCTTTATAGTCTACACAGCTCTTTCATTTTGTTATCGCCAATGACTCTCTCAGCAGCCTGGTGAGGACAGACAAACTGTGACTTTGATCTTCAATTTAAATATATCTGTTTTGCCTAAACTAGTGAGAAGCAGGGCTGGTCCTGACACTCAAGCATTATAAAGTTGGGGCTTCTACCTCTGAAGTGGCACCTTTGGGAACCAACTCCTTATGCAACATCAAGATGCAGCTATGCAGTATCCCTCCGGGGGTTTTAAAACATGATCATATGCAAGCCAATGGCCAGATGTTATCCAACATTAGTGAAGACAGTAAAAGAGAAATCAGTTTATTAAATTCAATCTAGATTATATGGTGATATTAATTTTAAAATATGGGGAAGAACACTCTGAAAGTAAAGATTCACTTAGCAGAAAGGTTCAGTTAGATGACTTCAGGATTATGACAAGCAACTGACAATCTCCTACTCATTAGACTAATGGAAACAAAATGATAAGGAGTCAATTTTAAGTGAAAGCAGAGTTTTACCATGAGCCCACCATGGACACCACTGCCTCTGAGGTTGGGGGCATATTCCGCCAGGTCCACAGAGCGCAGCCACTCCATCACTCGATGATTGGTCCACTGCTGCACTTCTGATGGGGTGATGCTGTTCTATGGGGACAAACAACCACCCAGAGCTTTAGTCACTGACTACGGGGTTCCAAATATTAAACCCGTCTGCCAGTTCTAAAGAGCCTGCCTCAGGGGAGGAAGTCTCTTTAAGAAAATAGTTTAAACGTTTTGTTAAAATTTTCCATCTTATTTCATTTCTGCAACAGCTGGTATCTAGCTGTCCTTTTTATAAGAGCGAGAACTTTCTCTGTTGTATCTGATAAATGTTGTCTAGGTTCCACTGCCAACAATGTGTTATCCAAAATGCCAATTTAGTTTGTAAAGATGGAACTCCAGGTTTTACATATGTATGCCATTATGATAGGATATGGTAGTACTGATGGTCAGACAAATGGAAGTGGTGGGGAGATAAGAATATAATGTGAAGTAAACTCAGTATTTTAATAAAGTAAAAAAAACAAGTAAAGAACCTGCCTCATGGAGAGGAGTTTAGCGTAAAGGTAAAAAAGTTGCTTGCTAACTTGAACTCTCTTCAATGAATCTAGGTCCCAGAGTTTTAAGTTTTTTACATACTAGTAAAGCAGTATTCTAGGAAAGGAAGTCTTTACAGTGATACTTAACTTTGTGGTTTAAGGAGGCAGAAATATAAAAGGTACCCAAGAAAGGAAGAAGCACAACTAAAGCACAGCTCAGTTACACAGGTAGAACCATCGTGGGGGAAAGGAAGGAGCACATGTGTGCTCAGCCATGTGCAACTCTCTGTGACCCCATGGACTGCAGCCCACCAGGCCCCTCTGTCCATGGGATTCTCCAGGCAAGACTACTGGAGTGGGCTGCCATTTCCTCCTCTAGGGGATATTCCCAACCCAGGGATTGGGTCTCCTGCACTGCAAGATTCTTTACTGAGCCACCAGAGAAGCCCAAAGGAAGGAATACAGAAACACAAGGCCTTGGAAGTAAATGAGGCTGGATTTGAGGCTCTGCGGGAGCCAGAAGTTTCCCTCCTGTGTAGGCACTGAGAAGAAAAAAATGGGTCTTAGTTTCCCCACCCGGACTGTCACCCGCATGGACAGGAAAGGCTGCGGGAACCTCAGCCTCAGCTGCTACCTCGTCAGAGGGTCGCCTTCGTAGACAGTTCGGCTCGAAGTTATTGATCCTTAGGACCTGGATGGCCCTTTTGATACTGAGATGGTGGAGCACACTCACGACCTTCAAAGACAGTAAGTCATCCTGCAAAACAAAACAAAAATACCGAGATGGCCTAGAGCAGGAGCACCTTCTCAGGAAGATCTCAGAAAACTCAAATAAAAGTAGAAGGGCCCCTCGAATAGGCCTCGGGGGCTCGTCAGGTTTTTCAAAGTTTTTATTTCGTAACAGAACTCTTTTTCCTGTTCTGAACAAAATTTTCTCCAGGAGCCCAATATATTAAAAGAAGAGAAACGAAATTCATATTGTTCCAGCTGCAGCTGACTTCCACCTGTTTCTCTCTCTTCTACTGAGGTAAGGTGTTAGGCCCAAACAGCTCTGAAACACGCAGCATGAAAAGCAGTAGCGAAGCCACTACAAAGGGACCCGCTTTGATGGGATTTGATGAGGCAGATAACTGAGTGCAAGCGATCTCCACTGACCACTGAGAGCTGGTTCTCTGAGCCGAGGCATATCACAGTTTGCAGGGAAACCAGAGGACTGCTCCTGTTACACCATCCCCCAGCCTCAAGAAATCTCTGGTTCTACATCACTATGCTTTACCCAGCAGACAGTGGGAACAGTTTGGGATAAGTCATCTTAACCAATGCAAAGCTTTTGGTGAGAGGTAGAGAGAGAAGAGAAATGAAGACGTGATAAGTAGCAACATGTATCACCAAGCAATTCCTTTAAGGAATAACTGTCACCAGTCTGTGGCTATAGGGAACTTCTCAAATACACCAAAACAAAGTACTTTACAAGAAGGTGATGGGGGGAGGCAGTGTCAAGGTCAGTACCAGTCTACTTCCAAACACACACAGAAAATAAATAAGGAAAATATCCACTTTAGGCATACCTTACAGAAAACACATTTCTTTTCTTTCTTTTTTAAAAAACCTTTTATTTTGTATTGGGGTATAGCCGATTAACAATGCTGTGATAATTTCAGGTAGACAGCAAAGGGACTCAGCCATACATATGCATGTATCCATTCTCCCCCGAGCTCCTCTCCTATCCTGGCCACCACATAACATTGAGCAGAATTCCATGTGCTATATAGTAAGTCTTTGTTGGTTATCCGTTTTAAATATAGCAGTGTGTACATGTCCATCCCAAACTCCCTAACTGTCCCTTCCCCTCATCCTTCCCCCTGGCAACCATAACTTCAAGAACACATTTCGTATATGGGAAAAATTAACCTATTACAGACATATTTAAAAAAAAAAATGATAAGACAGCTTAAATCCAAGCAAAAATAATTTCCTGAGCTTTCTTCTAGATTAAGTTCTTTTTTTTTAATGTCACTTTTATTTTATATTGGAATATAGTTGATTTATATCTTTGTGTTCTTAGACTGACTTCTTAAAAGCAGTCCTTGATGGTAAGTTATAAAGAGCATTTACCATATTTTAATCTAAGATTGAGACATCTGGGCTATTTCCACATGGGCTATTCTCAACCAACTGAAGTCAGATTGAAAAGAAAAATTAAAATGCATAATGTTTACAGTGTAAATAAAATGTTAATTATTTCAGTTTAAGGGATTTTAAAAGTAGGGACCATTTTCTTTTAAATCAAACCCTTTTTTGAGGGGAGGATTTTTAAAAAATCCTTTATTTTTAAGTGATTTTAGATTTACAGAAAAGTTGCCAAAGATAGTACAGGGTCCCACACACCCCTTGCTCAGCTTGCTCTAATGTTAACTCTATACGTCATGCTCTATTTAACCATGATAGTCAGCAAAACTAAGAAATTAACACAGACAATAATGAAATTAAACCCAGGCTTGACTCAGACTTCTCCGGTTTTTCCACTAGTCCCTTTTTCTGATCCAGGATTCAATACAGGACACTATATACAAACAGATTTTTTTATGACTTAGGATTTCTGGGGTCAAATCTTCAAAGGTAATTTATTCTTTCACAGACATGAAAATCATGTTTGCCTTTTGTGGTTTTCAGCCTGAATTTGCTCGCATTCTCAGATGAGCAATTTCTCACAGCTCCCATTCACACTGTTCTCAGTATGAACAGCCTCACACCCAAACAGGCAGGCCAACAGCCACAAATGCACTCTGACTTTCTACTACTTTGTAACAGTGGCAACATGGTTGAGTTACCCGATTTCTCAGTTCTTTTGTTTCCTCATCTAAACCCTGGGGATAACAGAGTGCTACCTCGAGTACTGCTGAGACCTGAGCATTAATTAGGAGTAGTTTAAAAGAGTGCCTGGCACACAGTAAGTGTGCAATGTGCCACACATTGGTGCTATTTTACCTGCATTTTACATGATGTACCCACCATGGTTCAAACTTTTGTTTCAGTGATGGAGAAGAAAATGAGCTGGACCCCAACTTTCTTTGATATTGAAAAATTCCTAAATAAATCAGCTCTTTGAAACTTTCCATTTATTTTGAAAAGATACTTGTCTGAATTGAGAGAATATCATTGATATAATATACACTGCATTGTGTCAAATAGAAAGCTAGCAGGAAGCTGCTATATAATACAGGGAGCTCAGCTCAATGCTCTGTGATGACCTAGAGGGGTAGGATGGGGATGGGAGAGGGAGGTTCAAGACAGAGGGGATACCTGTATACTTACGGCTGATTCACAGTGTTATACAGTAGAAACTTAACAACACTGTAAAGCAATTATGTTCCAATTTAAAAAATAAAGCTATTATATAAAAATAATGGAAAGTTAATTTGGGTATATGATTCTTGAACAAATGAAGAGAAAAATATACTACAAGACTTTCATATTTAATTTTAAAATTTTGTTCAAAAGTAATTAGAGTAATTTTTAACAGCTTTCAGCAAATAAACAGTAAGGTCCAAGTCAATAAAATTAATTTAACAGTTTCCACTGTCTTAAAAAATAAAGATACTTGTGGTAGTTGGATCTGTATCCTAGACCACAAAAAAGCCATTTAAAATGAAGTGTCTTAGGCAGGACACTCCTAGTTCCAAGGAGTCTAGAACAAGTTCTCTTGCAACCCATCTCTCCCTGCTGCTTTACAGTAGAGAAAAGTTTTTCTATCCCTTGGACAGAAGGCTAGAAATATACAGCAGTAAGGAAGGAATCCGAGTGAAGCCCTAACCTGTCCCTGTCTCCTCTTCACTCCAGCAGAAGCGGGCTGAAGTGAGAAGGGGACTGTCAGAAGGGTAGCCTTTCTACTAGTCATTACTGATAGGACTGTACCACTTAGAAACTGCCAGGGCTGCAAAACTCTACTTTAATTTTAAATCTTTTTATGGGATGTTATTCTATATCATAAAATGCACCCATTCAGAGGTGTACATGTCAATGTCTACACTGTTGAATATATATAAAGTTTTATGTAGCTTAAGTCAGGGTTTCAAAATTTCCCAAGCCTATTACAATCACCAAATCCCACAACATCAACTTAGAAAAATCTGCCTGCCCCTTTCCTCAAGTTAAAGCAATACCTTCAAAATCTGGTGGAACCATTGTGAAAACACTGTATATTGCTTACTCGATTTCTGTGTTATTCAGAGAAAAGCAACTTTAGCCTCCCCAAACCCCAGGAGTGAGTCACTTACAACAGTCATGTAATGAAGCATTCGACCATCTACCCGTCCTTCATCAAACTGGGTCTTGTACTGCGGGAGGCCAATATCATCCAACCATCCTATGGATAGAAATGAGTTCCGTTAAGGAGCCACAGAATATCAGTTCTTGTGATGAAAAAGAAAGAGCAGCTATATATGTGTGTGTGTGTGTACAACTTTATACACACTCATTCACGAATTGAAAACCTCTTACTAGTGACCCAGTTGAAATCCAGCTTTCCATGATTGGTTTCTTCTTCAGATCCCAGGGCTTGCAGTGCCAGTTGGAGTTTCTTTCGATGAAGGGAATGCTTGATTCCAAGCTCCTGAAATAGTAAACAGAAACACTGGCATTACAGCTCTGTCAACATAGGCTGGCGGCCATTGGCAAAGGATGCCAATACCTCCAAAATCAAGCTAGTATTGAAGACTCAATAATTACATCAAATCAGAATACTAACCCCAGCGGTAAAATGTTGCTGAATAAAAGGCTCCTGGAAAGTCAAGACCACTGCGGTTGACTTAGTGGTATGTTAGATATTCCCACTAGGTTCCTTCCTTTGCAAGATTGGAACTGTAGGAAGCGTAACACAAATTCTACTCTCATTTTGGGCGTGTGTGCTATGCTGCTTCAGCTGTGTCCGACTCTTTGTGATCCTATGGACTATATCCCACCAGGGTCCCCTGTCCATGAGATTCTCTAGGCAAGAGCATTGGAGTGGGTGGCCATGCCCTCCTCCAGGGCATCTTCCCAATCCAGGGATGGAACCCACATCTCTTATATCTAACATGCATTAGCAGATGGGTTCTTTACCACTAATGCCACCTGGGGAACCCATGATTATTTTGTACCAGATGTTAAACAGTTGGGAAGAAATGTTAAATAACTGGACATAAAATGTAGGGCTTTTCTCCCTTGTGCAAAGTGCAACTGAACTGCACATATTACACTGAGAAGATGGACCAACGATAAAGCCACAGAATGGTTTTGAGAATATGAACTGAAACTTTATGATTATGGCTCTATAATTATTCTTTCATTAAAATGCCCAGTGGCTTATGTGTCTCAAAGGAATCATTAAGACCAGGTCCTTCCTTTTTAAGTCCATGAGATAAAATAATCACAAAGCAGGAAACTCAAGCTTTTTGCAGAGTACTTACTAGCCCTACCCACTTCCCTGTTTGGAAAATAAAACAAGCCTATGTTTACATTTTCTCTCTCCACTGTATAAACAAAATAGAGGCATTCACCTTTTCTAGGTCTTGTTGAGAAGCCTGCAAAAGTGTCTGGCCAGATGCAATCCAGTGCTTGCCAGAATTCAGGTAGGACCCCAAACCCTGTTCCACCAGCCAACTGCAAACCTGATCCTTGGTCCACTTGGCAAATGGCATATCCAAGTCACTATGGGAAAATGAACAATCATATGAAAATACAATTCAAAGCCAATCCTGTAACTTATCTTGAGGGTGGAACAACTGCATGCTCAATAGATTTCCATCTGACTATGAAAAGTCTAATTTTTTAGGATGTATTTGATGAAGGAAATGATACTTCCTCACAAGCAGATGAAATGCTCCCTTGTGTCAAACAAAGCCACAAAAGATTCAACATGATTTAACAAGACCATGTTCTATGGAAGAAGACCGAGTTAAACAAACAGATCAAGGTATTATACTAGTATCAACCAATGTTGTTTGGAGGTTGAATCTTCAGAGAACACTAGACAGAGAACACTAGGTCAAGTTAATTAAGTCTAACTTGAATTAACCTGAGCAGAACTACAATTTCTCTCCCCATGGTATTCAATGAGAAGAGGGCAATGTGCCATTACTGAGTATGAGAAGGCAATCAAAGTAAATTTTTGCTTTCTTTTGCTATTTTTAAAATTAATTTTTAATCTGGAATCTAGTTGATTCACAATATTGTATTAGCTTCTTATGCTATTTTTACAAATAGCATTCTTGCTTGGAAAAAAACTGTGGCAGTGAACAAGAAAATTTCTTTTTAGAACAGCACAAAGAGTTCCTCTACTGTGTACAAAGAGAACATATGGCACACAAGACTATTCAGTGTTTGAAGAAGGCCAAAGAGAGTTTCCTCCTTGATGAAACTGGTGCCCAGTGTTCTGCCTGGGTGGGAGGGACCATGTGTAAAAGGTTCCAAGCCTATTCTCTTTTTAAAGATTTAGTACCAATGACTTGTGCTATGTATTTGCCAACCACACCCTTTGATATTTAACAAGTCTGTGGAGCAGTTCCAAACCAGCCCTAAACTGGGATAAAGGTATAGGAAAAGTTCTTAGAGTCTTAACAGATAAAACATTACACAGTCCTGATAAACTGAATTCTGATAGAACTTATGTCTTTTAAGCTGTTTCACAGAATCTATTAACTGTTAATGTTTGGTGGTTTAGTTGCTAAGTCGTTCCTGACTCTTGCAACCCCATGGACTGTAGCCTGCCATGTTCCTCTATCCATGGAATTCCCAAGGTAAGAATATTGGAGTGGGTTGTCATTTTCTTCTCCATGGGATCTTCCAGATCCAGGGATCAAACCCAGGTCTCCTGTGCTGCAGGTGGCCTCCTGCATTTCAGGCAGATTCTTTACCGACTAAGCCACCAGGGAAGCCCTGTTAATGTATACTGAACAGTTATTTTTCTGCCAGATACTTAAAGCATATTAACTCACTCAATCATCACAATCATCTTTTTGGGGTAAGTACTAATTCATACTTTGGGAAACAGAGGCAGAGAGTATGAAAGTAATTGGTTAAGGTCACTCAGCTTACAAGAAATGAAGTCAGAAAACAGGTCCAAGCAGTCTATCTCTAGAACCTATCCTCTTCTTTCCCCTGCCTTAATTATAGTGGAGTTACAATGCTGTGTTCGTTTCTGGTGTGAAGAAAAGTAATTCATATATATATATATATATATACATACATATTCTTTTTCATAGTCATTTCCATTACAGTTTATTATAGGCTTTTGAATATGGTTCCTGTGCTATATCATAGGACCTTGTTGTTTATCTATCATATATGTAATAATTTGCATCTGCTAATCCTAAACTTCCACTCCATCCCTCCCTGGTCTCCTTTTCCCCTTGGCAACCACAAGTCTGTAGAACCTATTCTTAACCACTACACTTTCCCATCTTTCCAGAGCTGCGCTTTAGAGTTCCCATAATTATTTTTTTATGTAAAATTTAAACCCAAGAGCCATTCTAGTATAGATGTTGCTGACATTTCAGCTGGTGACTCGCCCAGCTCAGAGCCCTCACCTTCTGTATAGTTCCTCATTAACCACAGCCAAACGGCACTGCTCTAAAGATGACAGAGGCTTCCATAGGCACAGCAGTAAGCCATGGATTCAGCTGTCTAACCCAGGGTCATTAATAACACTGCAGATGCTCACGAGACCTTGATGCTTGGGAGGTGATGTAAATGTCCATTCATGTGGCTGCTCCTACCTTTTAGACTGTCCCAAATCACGAGACCAACCCAATCGGGGCCCTGCAGTTGCCCTTGTCCCTCCTCTTTTGAATTCAGACTCAGACATGTCATCTGGGTTGAATGTAGTGGACTGACTCCTCCTAAGTCTGTAAAGAAGACACAGCACATTAGACCTGAAGACACCTTTGACTTTAATTTGAACATTTTAAACTGATGCTTATGTATGTATGGTTAGAAAAGACATTTGGATTTAAACTTTGAGACTCAATGAGTTAATGAATCCCAACTCACAATCTTCCCTCTGTAAAAGGATCACAAAAGCCCTAAAATTTTGTAACCATTTTTAGCCAGCTTTCCAATCATCTCTACATCTGAGCCACATATAAGACAAAGCTCTGTTACTTACTTTCCAAAGAGTCTCATAATACCCCGGGATTTCTTTTTGGAATCTGGAGATGGTGGAGACATCTGGAAGGGACTACTTCCCTGTGAATTTTTCGGCCGAGAAGATACACCAGCCAGATCTAAGTGCTCGGGTGTCTCCTTCTCCGTTTCAGCTATTCCAAGGACAGAATACACACTTGATGAATTTTAAAATATGAGATGAACATGCCTAGATGTTAAACTCCTTGGTTTAAGCAACTGTTAAGAATTCTTCTGTTGATCTATAAACCAGTGACTTAGAAAGAGCACCATGCAAATATTAAAAATGGAACACAAATCTACAACCTACTCTACCATCTACTTTGCTGTGCATCAAGTTTATTAACTTGGAAAAATTACATCTTCTTTGAGATCAAAGGTAAAATAGCATTACCATACACTTTTCTTGACTGATTTGAATCCATAATGAAATCATTCTCGAAATTACTGCAGCACCTGGTACTGTTGACTACTTGCTACAAAGCCATCATTTCCTTTAGCTTCCTGACATGACACGCTCCTATGTCTGTCATCTGAAACTTCCCTTGTTGTAGCGCTGTTTTCTCTTCCTCTTTCACTTCAAGATTCTCTCCTGGGTTCCTTCTACAGGATCTTTTGACAGATCACCCACTCTATGCTCAGCATGAAATGATGGCTTTACTCATTTCATGAACAAAGCAACTGGTATCAGAATCTCTGAGCCTAATAATCTCTCTCCCCAGCTTCAGTACCTGAATGTCAGTGGATATTCCCAATTTGATGTGCCAAGAGTACCTGGGACTTAACAAATCCATCCAATTTTCCTGAGAGTTTTCTTTTACATTTTCTTATTTCATATTTCATTAATACCAGGTAATTTTCTCCCTGCTACTCCAGTCCAACCTCTTTGTCATTTTCTTTTCATTCCCTTCTCCCCTTTGGCATTTACATCAAATTGGTTACCAAGTTCTGGGAATTCTTTACTTAAGAAATTTATTCTTAATTATAACCTGTTATGCTCCAGGAACTGAGAAAAGAATGAATAGGATAGTCATAAATTTTTCTTGTTTTTTATTAAAATTTTTTTCTTTTGATATGAAACTAGTGCCTGTTGATTTTGCCTTAAAAGAATAACACCCAAATCTGCTACCCTCAGACTTTCCAGCATCAACTCTACTCATTTGTTTAGCTGTAGATCTCACACTAGCAAACACAAGGATGCTGATTCCTCAATGTGAGAATATGCACTTTTACAGAGCAAAGTAAAAGTTGTACAAAAATCACAGGGACAGTGTTTCAGCAAGATCTAAAAGCTGCAGAGGCTGACTTGTCTATGAAGCAGAGCTGTGATTACAGGTTATGGTAAGCAGCACTGATTGGCCTCTCAGCATCAATAAAACATTTCTCCTAAGAAAGATGCAAACACATTGAGAACAGTTGTCTGGATAGATCATTTTCATTTACCCTGTGTATATCCTGGACATTTAAGGCTATGAAGAGAGAGAAGTCACTTTTGTTGACCCATATTAATATGTGGATACCTATACAAGGTAATAGGATCTACTGGGAAATCCAAAGGAATCTATCCATTCAAACCCTACAGCCATGATAGAGGTACTGGGGTCTCTGAAAATGCTGCCCAGTTCTCCCTCATTTTAAAAGCATCCTGTTTTTATTTATTTTGAGGATAACCTACCTACCATTGTATTCTTTAAAAAGGAAAACTGAGCTTTCCCTCTCCTAAAATCACTTTGGGAGTGACTCCTCAGATATTGCTGTAACTAAATGTCACCTCCATCTTCAAAGCAGTAGGTCAGAAGGATGTTCCTCTAAGAGAAGTAAGTCTAAAATGATCATTTATGGTGTCTTCCACAGACCTAAAAACATTTCTTTCTGGAGTCTGGGGAAATGTTACCATCGAGGAGGAGCTGCAAGGCCCTGGGGGTCAGTGTGATGTAATGTACTTTGGGGTGAAGGAGCTGGATTTATGACGCCAGGACACTCCTGCCCTGCACTGTGCCGGCCACTGGGCACATCTAGATTCTCACAGAGCTGCTTACAAGGTGCCATTAGCGTGGGTTACAGCAGCATTTAGGCTTAGAAGCGGAGGCTCTACAAAGAGTCCTGGTGAGCGGAAGGTGGAAGGAACGCTCTGGAGTAGAGGACTCCATTATCTGATGCTGCCAGCTGGCTGTAGAGATCAAGATGCCAAGAGCAGGGATTAGCTCGGTTGGGAGCACAGCGCTGGCGAAGGCAGGCATGCAGGGGTACGGTACCTAAGGTGGGTGCACTGGCACTTCGTTTACGATCTTCAGAAATCCCAACAACGCACACAATCACACGCAGCCCAATGGAGAGAACACAGGGGAATGACAACATGAAACACAGATCAAACTCCTACTCACAAAATGCACACAGTGAGAGGGGGGTGGATGCCACACCGTGCTTCCGATGCTACACACAGACTCTATTAGCAGCGTCAATATGAGGTGAATTTATCCGCTTTCAGAGGAGATGGGAAGCTGCTTGTAATGATGTCAGAGAGAGCCACGGGTTTTGGTTTTTCCTCTAAGTTTACACCCAGAACTGGGAGCAGAGTGAGAGAGTCCACACCAAGCTATCTCTACCTCTGAATTAAGCCTGTGGAAGCATTTTTTGTTAACTTCCCCCCCCAAGTCATTCACCTTCATTTCTGAGCAAAAGAAATGTACAAGTAGATGAATAAGGGAAGAGATCGATCTTTGCCTGACTCTGGAAGAACTAAGGAAATGGTGTTTTGGCCACACGTACCCAAGTTTGGCGCACTTGCTGTCCTCTTGTTACTTTTGATTTTAAAAAAACCACGACCAAAGGAAGATCTGGCTTTCCGAGTGCCAAAGGGATTGTCATCCCCGGAGGCATCATGTCCTGGAGCTTTGGGAGGGAGGGTCCCAAAGGGACTGCTCTCTACTGGAGCTTTTTCCTGAGAGAGAAGAAGTGAACGTGACACAGCATGAACATGCATGATCACTGGTGCACGGCAGTACTAAACACGTTACATACGCGATTTTAGTCAGAAAGGTAACTGAACTACCACATTCACTATGAATGTCAAATGTCCTGTTAGAAGTTTAAAAAGTCAATTCTGATTTTTACTTAAGGAACAACAACAAAAACATGGTCATCACTAATCCATGTGTTTAGGGCTTTAAGTATTTAGGATAGATATAGACATTCTCAAAATTTATTTTAATATTTGCCTCATTCCCTCAAAGACACAGAGAGAAAACATTACATCACTGGAGTAGCAGTAGATTTCCTACTTTCCTAACAATCATGACAAAGACCTGGTTATGATATAGTTCACAGTCTTTGCAACTACAACAATAAAACCCCAATATAATGTAATTATTCTATAAAGTAGACATTAGTCTTGACCTTCTATACCATCAGTATAAGGACTTTCTACTCCAGTTATTTTAAATATTTCCTCTCAAAGAACCAATGATAAAATGAAAGCACAATCAGCAACTATTTAAGATATATAATTTTGAAACTGGGTTCTGGGTTATATTCATACCTCATCTGCAAGTTACCAAACACGGATCACCAGTTTTCAATGACTGTGATACATTCAAATATGATTAACCACTAAAACTAAATACACTGAAACTAAATTTATCTTGATTGATTCAGAAGCCATTTCAGATCCTCACAATATTTTAAAATTCTTATGAAGAATTTTAACTATGACTTTAAATACAGGTATACTTCATTTTATTGCATCTCCCTTTATTGTGCCTTGCCGATATTGTGTTTTTAACAAACTGCAAGTGTGTGGCAGCCCTGAATTAGTGCTATTTTTCCAACAGCATGTGCTCACTTTGTGTCCCCATGACACATTTTGGTAATTCAAACTTTTCCATTAATATTATATTTGTTAGGGAAATTTGTGATCAGTGACCTTTGATGTTACTATTGTGAAAAGGTGACAGCCTGCTGAAGGTTTAGATCATGGTTAGCATTTTTCAGCACCTTTTAATGAAAGTATGTACATGGTTTTTGTTCATATCATGCTACTGCAGATGTAATAGATTATGGTAGTATAATGTAAATATAGCTGTTATATGTGCTGGGAAACCAAAACGTTTGTGTGACTCACTTTATTGCAATATTTGCTTTATTGTGGTGGCCTGGGCCTGAACCTATAATATCTCTGAGGTCTGCCTGTAACTTAATTTTGAGCTTTCTGGTTATTTAAATTGGTAATTATACTGTTTTAGTATTATCCAAAGATTCTTTTGTCTGCATGTTCTCATTTCTTGAACATCTCTCATCCTCTCTCTCTTTTCTGCATAAATAGAGAGAAGGGCAAGGAGAAACAAGCTTTTAAGGTGGATATTCTTCTCTACATTTCTACCATTCATAGTAACTAAACATGTACAGATGCCACAACTCAGAGATTCTGTTATCTATGTCTCAATGCTCTATGTCAAAATCATTTCATACCACTTACTGAATTAGCAAGACAAAAAGAACAATGACTTGGATTGTGATTGGATCTACTTTCTGTGCTTTGTTAGTTACACCTACTTAAGACTGAAGGCAGTAAGAGCCAACAGTCGAGAGACTGCATCTGGAGAGTGTGCTTACCAGACTGTGACCTATGCAAGGTTAACATTTGAAAAACAGAAGAAGGAAGAGCCAGAACCCATGTTGATGATGCCTTTAAAATACCAGAATGTCTGCTGTGGATAGACACTGGTTATATAATATAAACAGCTGGTGATCTTTCTAGGAAGGGCTTTTTGTGAAGTGTAAGGAAACCCAGGTTTGGTTGTTACTGTCATCAAGTAGCATAACCAAGAGTTTGGAGCTTTGCTTTTATTTTGTTCTTACTGATGTGAAAGTCATGTAACATAAAAGGAACTATTTTAATTTCTGGCTGCGCCACATGGCTTGTGGGATCTTGGTTTCCCAACCGGGGATCAAACCCATGACTCCTGCATTGGAAGTGCAGAGTCTCAATCACTGGACCAGCAAAGTCAAAAGTAACTATTTTAAAGTGAGCAATGCAGTGGCATTCAGCACATTCCTAGTGTTGTGGAACCAATACCTCTACCTAGTTCTAAAACATTTCCATCATTCTAAAGTAAAGCCCCTATTCACAATGCAGTTTCTCCCCATCCTCTCTCCTCCAGCCCTGGCAACCACCAATTTGTGTTCTGTCTCCATGGATTTACTTATTCTGCTATTTTACACAAATGGGATCATATAATATGTGACCTTTTGTGTTGAGCTTCATTCATTTGGCATGTTTTGCAGGTTCTGAGAATTTTACTTTATTGGAGACATTTAAGTAGTCTTATGTTTTATGTATTAAGCAATCTTATGCATTATATATTAAGAAGTCTGATGCATGAATTAGAACTCTCAAACATTTCTACATTGTAATCTGGACATAAAACTTACTTCTGAAGGCTTTGGAATAGATTCCTTTTCCTGTTCAAAACAACAACAGTAGTTAAATATTGTTATAGGAATTAATCTATTTAGAATTTCTCACATATAATTCAATAAATTAAAATAAATTTACATCTATTTCAGGGCTACAAAATCTCATCTTTACTTACTTTCTACAATACTTTATTAATGGCTCCACATTTGACTTTATGTACTACTTTCAATCCTTTACACTCATATTCCTTAATATTTATCATTAACTGCAGTATCTAATACTTTTCCATTATTGAAACCACAAATGGGACAAGATGAAGATCCCTAAATATTTCGTCTCAGAGTAACAGACAGAAAAAACACAGGACCAACCCCGTCTGATGACTCTTTCTTCAGACTGCCCAGGCTGCTAGACTTCTGTAAACTTGAAGTTCTAAAAATAACAATAATAATTATGATTAATAGTAAGTGGCTCTGGTGCCACTGCTTCTAACTAGAATGCCTTGGAAAGAAACTAAAATTGCATGTGAATGGAGTCCTGGTTATTACCAGGAAAGAAAAATCTGGATTCAGACAATCATTTATGTGCTTAACTAAATTATAATGTTTAGCTCTTTTAAAAGCAGGGGTGGTTAACTGTCCCGCCAATAACTCTTGACTGTCTCGCGCACATTAGAATGGCTGGAAAAGCACTTAGGACTATCCTGTGATGTCAATATTCGAAAATACACCTGTGTTTTCCACAGGCTGGTGGTGCATCCTTTGCATATACACATTTACACCAGGAACTTTTAAAATGGTTGTGTACTTTTCATATTGATCCTTCTAATGAAAATAAAGGATGAAAAAGTATTACTTTTCAATTCACAAAGGAATCAGTTTTCTGATTCTGGCAAAGCACTTTATTTTACAGATCCTAATCAAGCATAATAGAGGAGTCCCTGTTGCGATAATAACTCGTTTAAAACCTTCATGAAGGCACAGTGACAGTGTGAACACCTGGGAAAGTCTTGCTCTTCTCATAAGTTGCATTCAATTATATGCAGCTGTTGCTGCTCAGAAACTGAAGGCAGGACTATCTGACCAGTTTAAAAATAAGAGCGAAAAAATGAAATCTTTGCTCTAATATACAGAATAATGAAATTAACTAACAAACTTTTAAAAGGCATTTCTCATGTATTTATGTGTAAATAAGTTGCTAGAAATGTCAACTACCAAATAAAGAAAAAGATAATGGTGAAAAAAGATCTCATCTTTGAGTATAGCTCTGAAAATAGATTTTCCTAATTTCATCCAGACTTTAACTTGTATAAATGTAGCTACTAGGTCAGCTTATTAAGCTGAAAGTACAAAATACCATGGCAGCCTTACCAGCTGTTGTGATGCTTTTCTGACAGACACACTCAAAATATAGGTCAGTACAAAAATTAAATTTAAAGCACTGAACTTCACATGAAAACTGATGAAGGAAAGCTCAAGATCAGCAGAAAGCTGGCATGAAATAATGCTAAAAGAGCAAGTATTTGTTTTTTTACAACCCCCACCCACACCCACTCCGGTCATTATGGCTGCATTCACTCATGTAGGCCTCAGGGTCACCTGCTTCTAATACTAGCCATTGATAATGTAACAGACACTTTTTGTGTCCCAAGCAGCAATCATATTTTTCATACTTGATAAAACAGAACTTACACAAGACTATCACACAGCTGAGTTTCAGCAGCAGAACCAATTCCATCACTAAAATATTGTAAAAAAAAATTGATGAGTTTCATGGGAAAAAAAAGACTATATATATTCCAAGTGAACAAAATGTCAATAACAAAAAATTGTGCAAAAACAGTTACTTCTCTCTCTTTTGCTATTCTACTTAATTTTATTTAATCTAATTGGAAGATTAGGCACTTAATTTGAGAACATGTTCCCGCCCCCCCCCCCCATTCAATTTCCCTAGGGAGAGACTATCAGATCCTTGTCTTGGCTCCTGACAACATCTTCCAAACAGCCTCAGGAACATGACTGTTGCTATTCTCCTTGCAGCCCTTTGATGACCACCTGGGACCTAGGATATACAAGCCAAGTTCCCTCTCTAACCTGATCAGCATACTTCCCCAGCCTCACCTCCAGTTACTTCCTGCTTCACACCTCTTATTTTAATAATACAGAACTGCTGTGGGGCTCCCTGGCCCGTGTATTGCTGTTTCTTGCTTCTCTGGGTAAAAGATTATGTCTATAAATAAATGCAGCCCATTCCTGCTTTTGGTGGATCTACTTTTCTGAGTATTCATATTACAGTGTTAGGTCATAAATGACGTACCTCTCCTCAAATGGAGTCTCTGGCTTAGAAGGCAATTTTGCTTTTTCAGAAGTTTCCAAGCCTTTAGATGCTGGCAATAATGAAGGGATTGAAACTTGCAAGATGCTGGTGTGGAACTGCAATAATAAAAAACCCCAAATCAATCCATCAAACAAACAGAACATAAGTCACAGAGTAACAAAGAGATAAATAAGACAATTAAGTGCTCTACTGCTAAAATTTCATACACGCGTGGTTAGAACTGTATCCTTATATTGATAAAATGGTTTTAGGACATAAACATCCAGACATGGTAATCAGAGGAAACATTCCAAAGATGGTAATTTTTGAATGCACTTTTGAAGAAGACACTGAATATTGAGAAGACATAATAAATACCATTAAGAAAGTTAATAGTAAATCCTAACCACGCTAAGCCCTGACTGACATCTTGGCCCTGACACACTTGACTAAGCAAACTTGACCTTAAGCAAGTCACTTAACTGTGCATTCATTTTCTCCCCTGTAAAAGGACAATGTCAATGCCTACCTTACAGGGTTGCAATAATTATAGATGAAATTTTGTTGAAGAGTTTTGTAAACAAAGCACTATTTTCACTTTAATTTCTACCATTAGTCTAATATGGTAGCTAATTATTCTATATGTGCACAGGTTAACTTCAGTTAACAAAACTGATGAAAAGTGTTGTTAAAACAAATTATAATAGATTTTGTGGCTACACTACCTAAAACATGAAGCTTAGTAGGAACAATATTACAGCAAAAACAACAAAAAAGCATAATACATTTCCCCCCCTCCCCAAATGCTTTGTATATCCTAAGGATGGATTTTGTGAAAGGCTTTCTAAACACTGGTTTTCAGTAATTTCTGACAACCAGAGAGCAGTTAGATTGTGAGCCACACCATAAAGTAATACATGAAGCACTTAAAAAAAAAATCCAGTATAAAATTAAAAAAACTTGCCTCAATGAACTCACTTTTGAAAGCCAACCAATCCAAGACAGCTCTTGGCTTCCAGGAATAAGTTAGTCAGGTAGGGACCCACACTGGGAACACACTTCTGAGTGCCAACCAGTCAACAACAGCCTCACCTTCATAACCACACACAACTGATGCCAGCTCACTCCTGCCACTGAAAGCCCAATGTCCTTGGCCAACCAACAAACTCACTTACTTAAATAAGCAATAAAAACAGCTTTGTGAGATTCATTTCAGTTACTGAGTGGCAGTCCCATCCTGTGATAGAAAAAGTTATAAAATGTGAAGTCTGTTAAACATTGGGAACAAGATGGAGTCACTCATGCTAAGCCCTACATTATTAGCAAGCCTGGACATAACTACATTTCCTATGCTCAGCTTTCCAATAAAAGGAAGGACCAGGTCAACCAGTCAGCACTTCCTGTTCAGCACAAGTTACCTGGCTGGGGCCCAAGACCTCTACTCTATATAAGGGAATAACCCTGTGTTAACCAATCAGCACATGCCAAGTAAGACTTCCCTTTTCTGCTCCACTCTGCCTATAACAGTTGATGGGATGCTGCTGGATTCATGAACCACCAAATAAAGCCAACAGATCTTTAAAATTTACCAAGCTGAATTTTGTTCCTTAACAAGTCATATTATTATAAAATAGATTACTTCACTATCATTTTTTTCAGTTTGAATCTTTATGATTCATTCTGGGCAATTTATTTAACCACCATACCCATTTTCTGATGTGCACTCACTTCCTTGGGAAAAATAGCTACCTAGGGAAAAATAGCTACCTAGCAAACTGACCCATTTTATAGATTTCTTTTCAAAATTTAGGGCTTTCACTCCAACCTCAAATTGCCCTTCTGACTTTTCTTCAAAAATGTAGCTGAACATCTTCAATCATCCTAAAACCATGCTTGTTCCAAACTTAGTATCTGTCATTAAACTGCAATTCACATAGTGAAGACTTTTTTTTTGTAAAGATATGAGGTTATCCGGGTATGTCCCATATGGAATAGCAGCTGCTCTCAACAAATGGAGCACATGCTGTGGCCATCATACAGTATTTTTTCTTTTAGTGTAAATATTTAACAACTAGAGAATTTTTCCCTCTAAAATAATTCTTATTCCTTAACTAATTCCTTAGGTTTTTTTCCTTTCAGTTTTATTGAAAAAAAAGAAGCTACAAAAAACCTAGACACTGTATTAAAAAGCAGAGATATCACTTCACTGACAAAGGTCTAGATAGTCAAAGCTATGGTTTTTCCAGTAGTCATGTATGGATGTGAGAGTTGGACTGTAAAGAAAGCTGAGCACTGAAGAATTGATGTTTTCGAATTGTGGTGCTGGAGAAGTCTCTTGAGAGTCCCTTGGACTGCAAGGAGACCAAACCAGTAAATCCTAAACAAAGTCAACCCTGAATATTCACCTGGAAGGACTGATGCTGAAGCTGATGCTCCAATACTTTGGCCACCTGATGCGAAGAGCCAACTCACTGGAAAAGACCCTGATGCTGGGAAAGATTGAGGGTGGGAAGAGAAGTGGGCAGCAGAGGATAAGATAGTTGGATGGCGTCATTGACTCAATGGACGTGAGTGTGAGCAAACTCTGGGAGATAGTGAAGGACAGGGAAGCCTGGTGTGCTGCAAGTCACAGGATTGAAAAGTCTTGGACACTACTTAGCAACTGAACAACAACTGACATATAGCCACTGTGAAAGTTTTGGGTGTACAAGACAATGACTTGACTCACATACACTGTTACATGATTGCCATAGTTAAGTTTAATTAAACTAACATTGATTACCTCATATAGCTAGGTGAAGAAAAAGTTATTCCCTCATGATGAGGACTTCTAGGATATACTCTTATCAACTTTCAAATACACAATACACAGTGTTAACTGCAGTCATCATGTTGTACATCACATTCCTAGTACTTACTAATAGCCTTTGTACCTTTTGACTACCTTTATGCAGTTCCCCTTCTCATTAATACCTTTTTAATGACACATTTCAGCTAAGAGAAATGTTGTTTTCTCATTGAACTCTTTCTCATTCAATTGAAATTTCATATTTTCATTATGTAATTATGAGCAACATATATAAAAAAAGTAAAGATTCCGTTTGATTCCTTCTCACAATTTCCTATAATAAAAAGTTAGAAGAGAGATGACCAAAGAAGCATCTGTTAAATATAAAGGAGCCAAGATTTAATTGAAAAATCAAACAGTTTCTCATTCCTAGTTTCCCTAGATGGAACAATACGTATCAAAATTAAGAAATGGTTTCAAGGCAAAGATCAAGGACAGGTGTTGTCAGGAAAACAGCCTTAAGATGAAGCCACAGATGTGGCTTTGTTAAGAGAGGAAAATTTGAGGGGGTGCTACCTTTGAACCTTTCAAACAGGTCAAAAAACTCTAAAGATAAGGGGATATCTCATAGTGGCCGCACAGGGAACCTACGTAATGAAGGGTTTTTTGTGAAGATATTTGTGGATATGATTTTATCTAATGGAGTCAATTATAAATTGATTCATAAGAAATTCCAAATGTTTAAAATATTCTGTCAATTTAGACTGAAAGGAATATAGCTAGTAGAAAATGAGAAGAAATGAAAGCTTTGTGACCTAAAAGGACACTCAGCAGAAAACTACTCACCTGCAAATACAGGCTTCTACTTATTAAAAAGAAGCATGGCTCAAAGGAAGCCAAGAGCCTAGAGGACTAGGCTCCATGGAATTGCTATGGACTAGTGACACATGTGTGCCTGTATTTCTCTATTTTTCAATGGGAGTACCTACAGCAGCTATATTATGTCTATCCCACCATTGTATGCTGGGTGTGTGGGGGACAGTTTGTCCTTTAAGTTCCAGGTTCCTTAAGGAGAATAGAATGGTATTCACAAAGCTGTGCCCAAGGAAATGTACCTGAAAAGCTTCATCTATTACTTGACCCAATCTGTATGACAAGAACCGGGGATCCTGATGCCAAACTGGAATGAGGCTGAGGGGTCTTTGAAGAGGGGATGAATGTTATTTTCCATGGAATAGGGATATAAATTGTTGGAGCCAGACAGCCAAATATGGTTCCCCCAATATATCCCATCCCATGTATTCTTATGATATTGGCACTTGTTCATCACGAGGTAGAGTCTATGTTCCCACTCCTTGAATCTGGATGGGCCGGTGACTGCAGGAGAAGAGACTCTACATGACTTCTGAGATATGTCACAAAAGGTGGAAAAATCTGCCCAGTCCTCTCCTTGGGACGCTCATCCTTAAGGCCCACCACCACACTGAGAGGAAGCTAATCAGTCACATACAGTTGTTCCAGCCTGAGTCTCCTAGTTAACAGTCTGCCTCAACCACCAGACACGTGAATAGAGTAGCCTTCTGATGACTCAAGCCCCTAGGTTTCTCACCATTCCAGCTGATGTCCAGGGGAGCAAAGACAAGACGTTCCAGCCAAGGCCCGCTCAAACTGCAGATTCATCAGCAAAACCAGTGTTGCAGTTCAAGCCACAAAGTTTTGGGGGTGGTGTGCAACAGATAACAATAATAGATTTTGGTGTCACTTTGAAGTGAAAGTAATATAAGTGAGTTTAAGATCGTTCATTTCCCTCTAGCTGCTTTTTTCAAGTTTAACAAATTGAAGGGGAAATTTTCTTCTTTTTTTAAATTTGAAAGCAGTCACTATTTATTAACTGATCAGATTACAAAAATAATCATGGTAGACACCCTAGTTCAAAAGATCTGTTGATCTGGTCTACTGCATGGCCAGCATCTCCACCTTCTACAAAATAGGTGGTCATTCTCTTCATTCCACCTTGTGAAGAATATTTGCAGGGCCATAGGAAGGTGTTTGCTGCTTTAAAGCATTTTTCAATGCTACAAATTCCATGAAGCAGATCTTCCATGCAGATGGTACTGTATTTACCAAGTGATCAAGTAACCAATGTGTAATCTATCAAGGCAATTTGCTTCTTATTGTTTTGCCATAACTATGCTTGTATAATTCATTTGCTGACTTCCAGTTTGGGTACCTCCATGCAATACATGGCTCCACAACACCCAGCTTATTAACCAAAGTCCATCACCTTTCCGTGTTACCATCACAAGTGACTAAAACTTATATAATCTCACTTTGCCCCCACTTTATTCATTGCCTACTTATTTTTTAGTGAGTAGATTATAATCTCATATTGAAAACCACATCCATCTCCAAAGGATTCATATGTCTTTCCTGAGTTATATAAGTGATTTTGACATTGCCCAAGTCTTTATTTTTTTCCTTTTTAAACTTTTTATTTTGTATTGGGGTATACCCAATTAAACAAAGTTGATAGTTTCCAGTGAACAGCAAAGGGTCTCAACCATACGTATACCTGTATCCATTCTCCCCCAAACTCCCCTCCCATCCAGGCTGCCACATAACACTGAGCAGAGTTCCATGTGCTATACTGTAGGTCCTTGTTGGTTATCCATTTTAAGTATAGCAGTGTGTACCTGTCCATCCCAAACTCTCTAATTACCCTTTCCCTGATCTTTTCCCCTGGCAACCATAAGCTTGCTCTCCAAGTCTGTGAGTCTGTTTCTGTTTTGTAAGACCATTTGTATCACTTCTTTTTGGCTTCCATATATAAGGGATGCCATGTGATAGTTCTTCTTCTCTGTCTGGCTTACTTCACTCAGTATGACATTCTCCAGGTCCATCACTGTTGCTGCAAATGACCCAAACCTTTATTTATTAAAGAGAGGGGGAAAAAGGTGTTTCAATGAAGACCCAGAGATCATAATGACTGCCAAGACAAAGCAAGTCAGGGATCCAACTGAGAAAAGAACCCATGTTTTTGAGTCATGAAGAAACAGTAAGTAAATACCTCTTCTGGAGCACCTGTGCTAAATGGGTCATGACTGGGAGATCCCCTCACTGGCGTCGGCGAAAGGTTTTTCTCCAAGTCACTAAAGCCCTGTGCGTCCAGCAGAGTGGAGAAGGAGCTGGAAGGAAGCAGGTCTTCAAAGTCACCATCCTGGCCTAGGAAACAACAAAGCACAGATTGGACACCAACAGCTTTTCACTTTTGGAGGAAGATAAGAATCCAAATGATCTTGAACATAAAGAGTTTTCTGATCCTTAAAAATCAAAGAGTCAACTTCTGGCATCCCTAAGAACAACAACATGGGCCCTAGGAACAGCATCTTAAACTGGGAGCACCTAAGGCCCAGGGTCTCTTGGGCCACGTGAGTATCCAGCACTGGTATTAACAGAGGTAATCAATTAATCAACAGTGGTTTAATAGACGTAACTATGGACTCATAGCATTGGCATTAAAGCTAACTTAGTCTGACAACCCTTCTATAATTTTGTGTCAGCATTTGGGGCTTTAAAATATTTCACTTCAGAAATAACTTGTGGAGGAATTCCAGCAGTAAAACACAAGTGCTTCTAAATAGCAACAGAGTCACACTTAACTCCATTTCCATCACTACTCTGCTCTTGAAAATATAATGTGCAAAGCCAAAAGGGAAAAGAGAAAAGATGATGACTCTTGGTCCCTCTTAAGAGGGTTCTTTATGCCATTCATTTCATTTTAAAGCAGAAAGTATAATGACCTAACGGAAAAAAGCAGTCACATAACCATCAAAGTAGCAACCCTGAGAATTTTTTTTTAATGTGTCTAGAAATGAAAAGGATTAAGTGCTGAACAACAGTGCCAGACATTCTTTTTTAAAAACAGAATGGTCCTTCCAATTAGTCTTTAAGTAACACAGAATGGCAAATCATTTACTAGACACTACTTTCTAATTTAGGTTTTATTAGATTTTTACTTTAATTTTATTAGAATTGAGGCATTCTTAGAATTGCCTGAGGATTTTCTAAATAAATATAAATCCTACTGAGAAAGCACTGCTGATGAAACTTCATTAGAACAGGACATAATTTCCAATGGTTTATAAAAATCCTTCTGTACAGGGTTAAAAACTCTCTTTTAACTAGACTATTATATGCATAAATTAAAAAGGCAGAAAGAATTACAGGAAAATGCCAGTAGTGATCATGCCAGTGCAATTATGAGTGATTTTTACCCCTTTTCTCTATTTTCTAAATGTTTTACAATATAGTCTAATTGCAGAAATTAATCTGCTCTTCTTCATTTTGAAATGTTAGATTATAGTATCGAGATTCTATAAAATCAATGTCACAAATACTATGACTATGCAAAAATACTATGTAAAATATTTACATAATAATTTTATGTAAAAATTAGAGAATCTGTAATTTTCCTTAAAAGAGACTCTTGTGAAGGCATAGAAAATGCTGAGTGATGAGAAATGTCATGATAATTAGAGGTTCATTTGCTCATTCAGATAACTATAAAGTTTTAATACATGCCAAGCCTCACGGACAAAAAGATGAAGATCCATTTTGTTCAAAGATCCTGGTCCAAAGGATTTTCTTTCTTTGTGAACCCATCAAAATTAAACTTTCAAAATTCCAAGTGTTCCACAAGTACCTTCCCAAAGACTTACTTTCACCACTTACTTTTAAAGTAGACAGCTCCACCTATGTAGTGCTAATGAACAAGAGAACTTCAAAGCTCTTAACATTTTTGCTTATTTTGAATGAGTCCCAAAGCTCTGCCATATTTGAGGATGGCCAATTGGCTCATCAGCAGATAAAATAATAATAAATACAACAAAATACAGGCTATTTTTACTTAGATGTTTTACGGACTTTTTAAAAAATGTATTCAAAGCTGAACACAATTCCTCTCAACCCCTGCAATGTTCCTCCTCTAGGCTTCCCCCTCTTGGTAAGTGGAGTGATTCTCTGCTAGTTGCTTTACCCAGAAATGTTCATCTTTCCTGATGCTTTCTTCTTCTTCACTTTGCCAATCTAACTCATCACACTATTAAGTCAAGGGTAACACCAAAATAGATTTCCAATCAGCACCATCAAATGCAAGGTTCTCTTGATTGGTTTCCCTTCCTTCCAACACTGCTGGAATAGTCCCAGTGGTCCATAGTCCACGATGCCCCATTTGTCCTGTCACTGACTTGTTAAGACCCTTCAGTGGATCCTCTGGGCTGGAATGAAAGCTGAACTCCTCCCCTTGCATGCTCTGGCTGCGTCTCTTCTATTATCTCATCTGTCTCACTCTCCCCTCTGCCCACTACCTTTCCGGCACATGCATCTCCTTTTTTTCACTGGAGTAGAATTGCTTTACAATGTTATGTCAGTTTGCTGTACAATGAAGTGAATCAACTCTATGTACACACACTGAGGTCCTTTTCCACCAAGGCTCTCAAACATGCTGTGATTCACTCTCTCTCTCTCTCTGGAATGTCCCCTATATATGGGGAGGGCTATGTCTGAACAATCAAACAACACTGCACTCAGCAGCCTACACTTTTTCTGGCAGAGAACAGATGCCTAATAACATTGCCGAATGAATGGATGAGCCACCTAATTTGAAATAATAGCAATCGAGGCCAAATGTAAAAAGTTTACAGCCACAAAATATCAACTCAAGTAGAAAAGCTCTTAGAGCTACATACCTTTTTTACCTGGAGCCAAAACCACTGTTTCTTGCATCTTCTTATACCTGTTCAGGCACTGTCGAAGATCTTCTATTTTCCGATCCTATTAATAAAATAATAATTTTTAATATTATGATTTTAAAACAATAAAAGTAATTGTGACACAAAGAATGAGCAGACGTGAATTATTTACATTATTCAAAGAATAGTTCTAAACTTTAGTAAAACTGCTAATGTCTAGAATATTTTTCCTACATACATCAGAGATATAGAAAAAGTACCTCTAAATTTAGAGATCCTATCCTTCAGCTGCCATCTTTAAAAAACAAAAACAAAACAAGGTAATAAGATACAAAAAAAAGCCGAGAGAAAAATCAACTTTAATTACTCTCCTCTCTAACATAAGTCAGAGCTGGAAAGAAAGATCTATACTTGCTATCTTCATCAGCCACCATCAATCTCCATCTGATTTTTCCCTTCTCACAACACTCCATCAAAGTTGCTTCAATTAGTCATCGGGGACCTTTCTCTTTGGAGCTTCTCAGGTGGCGCAGTGGTAAAGAATCCTCCTGCCAATGCAGGAGCTGCAGGAGATACAGGTTCGGTCCCTGGGTTGGGAAGATTCCCGGGAGTAGGAAATGGCAACCCACTCTAGTATTCTTTCCCGGGAAATCTCATGGACAGAGGAGGCTGGCAGGCTACAGTCCACGGGGTTGCAAGGTGCTGGACACACTGAGCACACACACACAACCTTCTCTTTATTAAAAACAATGGACACTTTTCATCCTTTTCCGAATTTGACCTCCAGGTGGCACCTGATTGACCCCCACTTTCCTTCTTTCACAGTGATCTCTTTCTACTCTTTCTTTTCTTCTGTCTTGATTTGTTAATTCTTGAGCAGATGAATATTCTACTTTCATTACCCCTTACTCCATCCCACGCTGTCGTCCCAACCTAGAATATGAACTGTTAGAGCTTCAAGGTTTTATCCTTTACCCTCTTCTCTTCTCCCAGGCCCTCAGTGTGGCAGCTTATAAACATGGACTCTCGAGCTCCCTCCAACATGGATTTGGGGCATGACCATAGGACCTACTTAGGCTAATGATATATAACAAATGTGGTTTGAAGCAAAGGCTTGAAAAGTAGCTGCAAACTAGGGCGTGCTCTTTCTTGCGGCCCTAGGAATTCTGAGGCCACTATGTGAAGAAGCGTAGGTTAGCCTAA
The DNA here is from genome assembly GCA_007570785.1 of Antilocapra americana. Classification (NCBI taxonomy): domain Eukaryota; kingdom Metazoa; phylum Chordata; class Mammalia; order Artiodactyla; family Antilocapridae; genus Antilocapra; species Antilocapra americana. The sequence goes on along the minus strand of ML663562.1, from coordinate 16,716,364 downwards.
TGGAGGCAGGGAGATCATTTGGAGAAGACACAACCCAGCTGGGATCAACCTAGACCAGTCTGTCAATCATCAGACACGTGAATTACAATGTCTTAAACTATCCAGCCCCATCCCAGCCACCAGCAAATGGTAGAGGATCAGCAAAATCAGCCCAGACTAGAGAAACAATCTAGCCTATCTACAGAAGTATGAGAATTAACCAATGTGATTTATTATGGAGCAAAAGCAAACTGATACATCAACTATAGTTTTGTCCCCACCAATCTACATATTTCAACTATATTTCTCCTGAAATTGACAGGGTTCACTGCCCACCAACTTATAATTCTACATTAATCCTAAAATGTAGATTCATTTTCCAACTTTCTATGAGAAATCTCCTTTTGATGTCCCACAAACACATCACAAATTGAATATATCTAAAATGAAGCTCATTATTCACCCCTAGTACTTGAGTCTGCTTGGATTCCCTTAACTCTTTTATGGGTACCCTCATTCAACCCACTGCCCAAACCAGAAAATTTCTCCCAAATCCAAAGATTTAAAAATTTTGTTAACCAGTGAATTTCTCTAAAATTCCCCCCCTCCTTATCACTTCACTGCCACTGCCTGGTTTCCACATCTTCATTTCTCACCTATTTTAACAGCCTCTTAATTGTTGTCTTCATTCTCTCTCTTTTATTCTTGCTTCTATTCTGCCACCAGAATTGGCTTTTTAACATGGCAATTTAATTATGTGACTGTTCCATGTCTAAAGCTGAGACCCCAAATCGTTAAATCATCAGCATCACTATAGCACCCCCTCATACACCCACGTCCTCCACCTGTATCTCGTGGCTCCAGAACTTCCCCGGTACTTAGTGGCTGTTTCAAGACTTGGCTTTGACTTGTGTTTTTGCTCATGGATCTTTTGCCCAGAACATTTCATTTTCCTGATGAATGACTCTTGCTCTCACTCAAGATTTACCCAAATATGTCCTCTTTGCAGGCTTCTTGGAACCAAGAAGTTAGGTCACTCTTGGTGCTCTTAGAGAAGTCTGAGCATCTAATAAGCCCTCATTCAACATTGGGAGTTTTGCTTGTTATTGTTGCTTTTTGAGGGAGAGAAATGAAAACAAAATGAATTTTAGTGTTGTTTTTTTCTCAAATTCAATCTATGTGGACAGCCTGCTAATGACTTATTTGATGTGGGGAGGACTAGCACAAATAAATCTATATATGGGTGGGTGGGTAGAAAGTTTATTTTCATTGAATAAAGAACAAAAAGAATGAAAGGCAATAAACAGTTAGGCAAGAAAGAGAAGGAAGCTTATGATGAAAGAAAAAGATCAAGACAAAGTTCTTTAGTACTGGCTTGGTTTTTATTTCCTTGAAGTTACTCTTTTTGTGAGAAAATGTCTCCTTGTTGTACTCATTAAGGGACATGAGGGGGGCACAGTCTGGTAACAGGATCTGAACATGTCTGCTGGGTATGTGGTTGGTCAGGGAAGCCATGAAGAGACATGTTACTTTATTAAGGCCCTGCGTCCCTGCCCTGAGCGGAATGCAGTGAGGAGATGCAACAGCTGGAGAAGCCCTCATGGAGATGTTGGCATTAGGTCAGTGCATCTCAAACAAAGCCTAGTTCCATCTTGCTTACATGGTGCCTCGGCCTGCTTCCTGGAATCTCACCACGCAGGAGAGCAGAGACAATCCCGAATGTGAAAGGGGCCAGCAGTGTGAAGGAAGCAACGTGTTCATGGAGACCAAAGCTGACATGATGGTGAGGTGAAAACTGCCATGGCCAAGCTACCTCCTTCAGAGTTCACGGGGTGGCCCAGAACTTCCAGGGGCCATAGAGGATGGACTGTGGACTATGTCCTTTTTCTCATTTGTCACCTGAATGTAAAAAGCTGATCTGGATAGCGTGAACACTTTCTAAATTCAAAATGGTAGGCTGGAGGGATGGATTCTCAGTAGAGCCAGAGCTGCTGGTCTCCATTCCTATCTACATAGCACAAGCATGTCACCAACCCACTGAGAGCAGGGCCACTTGGGCAGGAAGGGAGAATGCTTCCCCTTAACGTCAGTTGTTTAGAGGATGTTCTTTCAAACTAGGGTATCTGACAAAAATGCATGGAATCATCAAAATGATGATGTAACATATCCAAATAAACAATTAAATTTCACCTACATACCTTTTCTTCATTTGCTGCCATCAAAGACTCCACAGCCTTTTTCATTTTTTGTACTTCAATATCTGAAATATCACAACATCAAATCAGAAATCTGTTTTTTTTTTTTAAACGTGTGAAAATAACAAGAAACTACTGACTCTTCATGTTGAAATGTTTTAAGGTAAAAATGTTAATAATTTACTCTGCTTGTTTTTTTTTTTTAACACATTTACCATTTATATTCTCTTTTAGGGAAAATCCTTAAAATGAACACTTTCTATTATAGCTCACCGTAATAGTCATCATTCTAGAAAAAAACAACTGCTCTCTCTTAAAGCAAGAACAAAATCCTGATAAGAATGCTGAAGATGAAATTTTAGTGCCATAACAATAAAAACATGGAGTTTTCAAAGAAGAAACTTAAAATAAAGCAGGTGAAAGTGATGAACGGCATATATATGACAAAAGCAGAGAAAATGTTCAGTTATAACTGAGACAGAGACACCAATGGTAACAGCCTGATGGAATGTGATATTTACATGAGTGTCATGCTAAGAAGCTAGCTGTAGATTCCATACAGAAGAATAAGTACCTTGCTTCATCTATAAACTTCATTTCCAATTCTATCTTAAAATATAAGGGCCAAAGTAAGTGATTCTCCTTAAAACTTGATATTCAAATAGAAAAGCATGCTACTTCAATTAAAAACAAATATTTTAGTCAATCCAAAATGAGATCACAAATTAGAAAAATTAAAACAGGGAAAAAAATACTACTGAAGGTGAATTTTAACACAATGATGCATCATACAGCAGAGATATAACACTATCAATTACAGTATACTCTGTAGGAACTGCTTTTATTATTATTTTTTAAGTGGCAAATTTCCTGAAGAATTTAACGTCTGGAGGAACGACCACTAAGGGTTTATCTTTATCCTGCATTAAATAATCTGGGCTCTGTTAGTCAGCCTGGGTACAATATCTTTTGTAACACAAGAGGGTATGTTTATAGAAACCCCTAATACAGATCTCAGTGGAAAAGTAGGCTACAAGACACTGGAAAGCAAAAGCAAGTTCAAAATGATTGTTAACTGTGGTAAATTTTAAAAACCAGTAGGTTTTGACTTTCCTGGTGGTCCAGTGGTGAAGAACCCACCTGCCAATGCAGGGGACACGGGTTTGATCCCTGGTCTGGCAAGATCCTACATGCTGAGGAGCAACGAACTCTGTACAACTACTGAGCCCACGCCCTCAAACCCACACACTGCAACAAAGAAAGCCTGCATGTAGTAACAAAGACCCAGTGCAGCCAAAAATAAATAAATAAATTTATTATTTTTTTAAAGCAGTTTTTCATAGGAGTATAAACATTGTTTTCTCCTCTGACCCTATATCTCAGGCCACAGAGAAAATGCTTCCTTGCCTCCACCAGTCTGGGGGCTCTGCTGAACACTACAGAGCAAAGGGGCTGACTGAGGTACAATCTGCAAAAGGGTTGACTTAGGTACAATTTGCAAAATGGTCTTTTACTCCTGCTTCTATTATCTGTTAATTATCCTCTATTTTGTACATCCTGAAGAAATGAGGAGCTTATTGATGAAGCAATTTTACATCTTTGGTGAGAGAAATGTTTTAAAAACACATGCAAAGAACAGTCCAAGTAGTATTCTGGGTGAATGTGAAGGCTAATGGAAATACACCAAAAACCTTACTTTTGTCTTTGAGCTTCTTTTTAAAATTTTCATCTGTGCAGGAAAACCCATTGAATTGGAAGTTAGCATATATTACAATGATAATATTTTAAAAGCATTATAATGTGGTCTCCTTTTACCTAAAATAAAGAGACTGTAATCTCATAAAGACTGAATAGGAAGCATTATTTTATGACTTTAGGACTGGCACTATATACCATAATGCTTTCTGTGAGGTTAGAACTTCATGTAATTAATCAGAAGACATAAATCTGAGTTACCACCTCTGTAACTTCATCTTTCTGAGACTTGATTTTCTCACATTAAAGTTGGGCCCTCCACGTACAAGTGCTTCTTAAACACTGTGATGAAAAACCAGCTAATGTTGCATCAGTTGCTTTCTACATTTCGTTACAGCCTGATCTATGACCCTCCTGAACACGATGAGGACACTGCCTATGTCATCTCCATCTCACCATTCAAGTTCAACAGCACTGAAATGATCCATCTCCTGTTCAACAAGATGAGTCCACTGATCATGCAGTTAGATGTTATGTCAGCATCAGATTCCATAAAGTTTCTAAACACTACCTCTTAATGCCTGTACCTGTCTGGCCGGGTGGTTCACAGACCAGTTCAGTTCAGTCCAGTCACTCAGTCATGTCTGACTCTGCAACCCCATGGACTGCAGTTTGTCAGGCTTCCCTGTCCATCACCAACTCCCGGAGCTTGCTCAAACTAACGTCCATCGAGTCGGTGATGCCATTCAACCATCCCATCCTCTGTCTTATCCTAGTCACAGACCAGTGCTAGTCCTCAGATCTGATTTTGGGTAGCATTACTCTAACATACCCTCCATAGCTCACAAGTCCTATGAATCCATTTTTCTCTTAAGACTCTTGAAAGCATAACCTGTCTGTGAATGTCCCTGAAGAAAGTACATTCTATATATGCAAAAACAGAGGCAAAAGATCCATTTCTCTCAATGTTGGACGAGCTGCATTTTCAGATGGATAGGGAGTTGTGAAACCTGCAGATAAATAAAGCCAGGGCAATCTAGAGACAAGAAGACTATGGAGGTAATCTAATTCAAGCCACTCACCATACAGACAATTGCAATTTGAACAAGAACTCTCTCATGATGAGAATTTACCATGTAATAATTAACCATGTAGGCTTCCCTGGTGGTTCAGACAGTAAAGAATCTGCCTGCAATGCAGAAGACCTGGGTTTGATCCCTGAGTCGGGATGATCCCCTTGAGAGGAGAATGGCTACCCACTCCAGCATTCTTGCCTGGAAAATCTCATGGACAAAGGAGACTGGTGGGTTACAGTCCGTGGGGTTGCAAAAGAGTTGCCACGACTGAGAACTAACACTTAGACCAATGATTAGGTTTAACCTAAACTAAACATCCGCAAAAGTACACAGGTGCCCTCCTCTAGCTGCTCAAGAGGAAGTTAACAGATGCCCAAGCATAGTGAAGAGTCTCAGAGGAGTCCCTGGGGTCCCGGGCTCAGATGGCTTCTGCTGCTCCTCTCTCTTTGATGCTAACGTTACATATCGTCTAACATCAACTTCTTTTATAGATTGTGACGGTTTTAACAAAAGAAGAAAACAAATGTTTAATACATATTCTTACCTCGATCAAGAATTTCGATCCCTTCTCCCTTCATCTGGCAAACCAATTTTTCTTGTAGTCTTCTCACTTCAGATTCCTTCTCTTCCAGTTGTTCCTTCAGAGATGCCAGCTCCTCCTACAAGTGATAAATTCATTCAAAAACAGTAGATTATGACTAAAAGGGAATATTCAGAGAGTCTGTTAACTCTTGAGTCAATAATTAGTTTTCATGAATGAAACAAAAAAACTACAAGAATTTAGAGGCAAACTTCAGAAATCAGTGGCAGTGATAAGCAGGAAGCAAGACAATTAATAAAAGTCTAATTTATAATAATTATGGTATAATTATTTCAAGTTTTTTTGTGACTAAATTAAAAATGAATCTTTTAAAGTATAATTAGGACTAGGGTAGCCCTAAAGGTTTAAATCTTATGTTAAATAAAACATCTGACCAAGTTAATCAAAGAAGATAATCAAATTAGATGCTTAGTATCATAAAAGCAAAACAAAATTCCAATTTGAAAAAATATATTAGACTTGCTTGACATTTATTCAGCATTTCAAGATGGTACTCATGTTCCCTAGACAAGATAGAACTTAATTAGTGGATAAGGTAGCAGGCAATAAACAACTTTAAGTCATGGGACTAAATAATTCCTTCTCATCACTAAAGTAAGAATAGAATCTCCTACAACACTGGGAAAAAAGAGATTCTTTAATCTTAAAAAAAAAAAAAAAACTACACAACTATTTAAGACCTTAAATCCAATGTTCTATTTACTGAAGTTTGTTTCAGCTTCATTTCGGTAAAGAATTACTAGCTTTAGCAAACTTAAGTTTTGCTGGTTATATTTAACACAGGAAATAAAGCTATGCAATGCTAATAAGTGTGCCTTTATTTTCAATAAAACATTTTTATTTTCAGTTGGTAAAGATACCTATTACGTTTAGCATTATAAGAAGATGTAGCTCTCCAAAGCAGCTAAGAAGTTGGCCTATTATAGTTTTTACTTATGGTGGGAATGGACACCAAATATAAGGAATTTTCAGTAGCACTGTCAAGAAGTGCTGCCATGACCTCACTATGCTTCTAAGCAGTAACATCTACTCACTGCCATGGTAGAGGTAACTGCTGTATGCATTTACCTTTGAGAAAGTCTTAAAAGAATAAGACTGTTACTGATACCAAAGACAAGTCTTTCCCAGGTGAACTTTTGCAATTATTTTACCATGCTTGGATCTCATTCTAAGACAATGAGATTTAATTTATAAACAAATACTTTTATTTTACAAGTTTATTACTTTTCACTATTTCATATGCTTCTGAAAACAATATTAGGGATTGCAATGTCCCTTTAATTAGCTTTACAAATATTAAAAAAAAAAAAAACCCGGGGACATACACAAAAAAATGAATGCACACACCACTAAAAACACCATCACAGCAAAACAACACAAGCCAGAATGCAACAGGCCATGGACCCATTACCCAAGGTCTACTACACCTTCAGTGATTCCCACTTTTGTTCCATCCGCTGCTTTTCATACTGCATCTGACCCACCTTGATTTTCATGCTAGAAAGTTTGGCCATTAAAGACTGGTAGAGAGACAGGAGTGAAAGAAAACTACAGATAGAAAAAGACAAGCTAAGTAACCAAGAACACAGTATCAGTTTATAAAGAAGGTTAGATAATTGAGAGAAACGACAGGTTATGTTCTACCAAATTAGTTAAACCCTGATTCTTATTCAGAATTGTTGCTGTTCAGTCACTAAGTTGTGTCCAACTCTTTTGGGACCCCATGGACCTGCAGCTTGCCAGGGTCTTCTGTCCATGGAATTTTCCAGGCAAGAATACTGGAGTGGGGTGCCACTCCCTTCTCCACTTATTCAGAATGTGAAAGTCGCTCAGTTGTATCCACCTCTTTGCGACTCCGAGGACTATACAGTCCTTTGAATTCTCCAGGCTAGAATACGGGAGTGGGTAGCCTTTCCCTTCTCCAGGGGATCTTCCCAACCCAGGGATCGAACCCAGGTCTCCCACATTGCAGGTGGATTCTTCACAAGCTGAGCCACAAGGGAAGCCCAAGAACACTGGAGTGGGTAGCCTATCCCTTCTCCAGGGGATCTTCCTGACCCAGGAATTGAACCAGGGTCTCCTGCATTGCAGACGGATTCTTTACCAGCTGAGCCACCAGGGAAGCCCTTATTCAGAACAGTAGTGTTTAAATTCTAGATAGTCTCCAGCTTGGGGGAAAACTTTGTTTGCTTGTAAAATGCCTTAAAATGTCTTCTTTGACATGTTCTAAGTAGAAAATGTATTTTATCTATATTATTGATCATGGATAAGTAGTGGAGCCACTTATATAAAATTTTTTGCCATTGTGAAAACATACCTTGGTAGATTTCAGCTTTTTTTCATACTGAAGTCTTTCATTTTCCATTTCACTGACTCTTAACCTCAAATCATTGATCTCCTGCATTAGCCCCTGTCCAAAAAGAAACATGGCAATACATTAAGAAAGCAGTAAACATCTATTTTACCTACCAAAATAGCAGTTTGAAAATTCTCAGTCAGTGGCTCTTGGGCTATATAGCTGGATGAATGAGATTAGACAAATGGAAATGAATGCGTCTCCTTGAGAATTTTTCCATTGAATCTTTCCATGGATCCATTCAAAGATCCATTGACTCTTTCCATTGAAAACATTGCCTCTGCCCTAAAGTGATGGGATTGATTATGGAAATGAAAAGTGACAATAATTTTTAAGAAAGGTAACTGATCACTTGCTCACTGAGCAAATATTTCTAGATTAAAAATCACTATATGAACTCTATCTTTTTAAAATAATTCAGAGAAATTTTCTTTTGGAAAGTCATTTACTTTTAGGGCCTTTTCAGCGATATATGGATATTTATAAAAATATTTTCTAATTTCTTAATTTGTCTACAAAAGATACATATGTTTTCCTCAACCCAATCTGGGAGAAACGAATGAAATTTAAACACTTTAAACTAAGGATTCTAAATTTGAGCATAGAGGAAAGCCCTGTCATTTACAAACATATTCAGCATCATAATATAATTTTCTGTTTGGAAAATGCAAAAGAAAGCAATCCTAATCTTTTCATAATATAAATACAATCATACACCTTTTCTACTTTTATTTTTTAAAAATCTCATTTGTTTGTAATCATTGTCTAAATATTCTGAACAATAATGACATATTTTTGTCCACAGGTCAGAGAGTAGGAAAGAAATTAGAATGCAAAACAATACTAAGTCATCCAGAAGAAGGGCTCAAATAGTCTGTGAAGATGCTTTTTCACTAACAACAAGGTATGAAGCTTCCACCATGGTTAACGTGTTTTTGTTCCTCTCAAGACATTTATTCCTGAGCCACAGAATCACAGGTAACAGAAAAGAATTACACAAGAATGCTATAAAAAACAAACAGAACAATGCTATTAAAGTATAACGATTCAACCTCACAGAGGCCAGGAAAAGGATGCTCTAGTGAAATACACTTCTCAGAAAACCTACAGGTTTTTAAATTGTAGTTTCTTGTAAAATGGGGAAAAGTACTACTTAGTATTACATAATACTTATAAATATTAATTATAACTATTAATACAATGCTTCAATAAGAAACTATTTTCTCTGTTAATGAATGACATAAATGTTTGACATCATTTAATAACATTTTAGTTTTGATTAAGTTGTAATTTAGTTTACCTGTAAGTTCAAAATTCAAGTAAAAGGAAAAAGTCAGTTCCTCCCATTCATTTATCTACCATTTATTAACCACTCTTGCATAATACGAGTTCTTAGTAATCTTCTTTAATCAATCTGGTCTTCCACAGACACATTTTCCCACTTATTGTTAAAAGTGAATTTTATCTGGATTGGAACTCTATTTGGATTGTTTGAATTCTATTGTTGTATTGTTGATTGCTGGAATTCCTCAGCTTTGAATTCTATTTGGATTGTTGTATTTTACCACTTCCTTTAGAAATAGTGGCAATTTGTAATGAAGAAAACAGAATTATAATTTGAGGTCATTTTTCTATGAAAAAAGAACTACCCAATTATCCCTTGGGGCAATACTGTAAGTATGAACATAAATTTTATATCTGAAAGAAGCCCTATGATAACTCAAACTAGAAAATCTGGAAGTAGCTCCTAAAAGTGTAACACAAATTATTTCCAAGTAATTTCTTACCAGAAGTTCAGAAGAAGTACTTTTAAAAGTGAAAATCTTTGTTATCTTTCCCTTTTCCTTTGCAGAAAACTAGGGCTCCACAGAAACTCATTTCTGATATCTGTAGTCTTACCAGAAGGGGGCACTGTTGAATGATGCTAACCACCTATCAGCAATTCCTGGGATAGGCAAGCCCAAGTCTTCCAAGGTTTCAAGACTTCTACCCCTAACCTTTTGGAAGTGCCTATATTTCTACTTCTTCCCCACACTCCATTGTTTTCTTAGAAATTAATCTCAAAATAACCTAAAATCTTAAGACAAAGTTAAAGAATTCTGGATTCATGAAACAGCCAGAGAAACATTTCAATTAAGGGGAAAAGGTAGGAAAATAAGTATATAAGTATGCATATATATATAAATTAAAATGAAAGTGTTAGTCGCTGAGTCATGTCTGACTCTTTGTGACCCCATGGACTATAGTTCGCCAGGGTCCTCTTGTCTATGGAATTCTCTAGACAAGAACACTCGAGTGGGTGGCCATTCCCTTCTGCAGGGGATCTTGTCAACCCAGCGATGGAACCTGGGTCTTCTGCTTTGCAGAATATCTCCCTATGGATTATAGTCCACCAGGTTTCTATGTCCATGGGATTTTCCAGGCAAGAATACTGGAGTGAGTAGCCATTCCCTTCTCCAGGGATTTTCTTTCCCAAGCAGGGGATTGAATCTGGGTCTCCTGCATTGCAGGCAGACTTTTTAACTGTCTGAGTCACCAGGGAAGCCCTATATTTATATATATAAGCATGTGTACATATATATGTAGTTAAGTTGCTTCAGTCATGTCTGACCTTTTGCGACCCCATGGACTGTAGCCCACCAGGCTTCTCTGTCCATGGAATTCTCCAGGCAAGAGTACCAGAGCGGGTCGCCATTGCCTTCTCCTGTGTGTACGTATATGTATATAAAGTGAGAGAAAGGGCATCACTTACCTCCGTGTCTCTGAATCTATCTTCATAATCCAATCTGTCCTTCTCTACAGCTGTCAGTTTTAACTTCAAGTTAGATATTTCAGCCATCAGGTCCAACTTCTGAGTTTCTAAGGATGTCCTACTCAGAAGCTCCTATTAGAATTGAAGAGATACATGCAAAAGTTGCTTTATTATAAATAGTCACATATGATGTGTCTTTCTTGTGACTGTAAAACAGTATTATTAAGTAGAGGATGTGAAGATTAATTCTAAACAGGTAAATTTGGAAAAATTATTTGCTTTAGTTAACCTTCATTGAGCCAAACTAGTGTTCAATAAGCAGCACATATCTGCTTTTTGGGGAGACATATATTCTATTGACAAACACATATATAAACTTACATATTCTTAAGCCTGCAATAACACTGATGATGATATTATGTTTGCTATGTGAAAGGTACTGTTCTTACATGTACTAAGTGGTTCAATCCTCAAAACAACCTTATGAGATAGAAACTCATTAGGATAACCCATGAATTATCCTTGTTCAAAGGTTGAGCCTCTTTGATGAAGGTGAAAGAGAAAAGTGAAAAAGTCGGCTTAAAACTCAACATTCAAAAACTAAGATCATGGCATCCAGTCCCATCACTTCATGGCAAATAGATGGGGAAACAATGGAAACAGTGAGAGACTTTATTTTCTTGGGCTTCAAAATCACTGCAGATGGTGACTGCAGCCAGGAAATCAAAAGATGCTTGCTCCTTGGAAGAAAAGCTATGACCAAGCTACATAGCATCTTAAAAAACAGAAACATTACTTTGCCAACAAAGGTCTGTCTAGTCAAAGCTACGGTTTTTCCAGTTGTCACATATGGATGTGAGAGATGAACTATAAAGAAAGCTGATCACTGAAGAATTGATGCTTTTGAGCTGTGGTGTTGGAGAAGACTCTTGAGAGTCCCTTGAACTGCAACGAGATCCAACCAGTCAATTCTAAAGGAAATCAGTCCCAAATATTCATTGGGAGGACTGATACTGAAGCTGAAACTCCAATACTTTGGCCACCTGATTCAAAGAACTGACTCACTGGAAAAGACTCTGATGCTGGGAAAGATTGGGGACAATAGAGGATGAGATGGTTAGATGGCATCAACAATTCGATGGACATGAGTTTGAGCAAACTCCGGGAGATAGTGAAGGACAGGGAAGCCTGGCGTGCTGCAGTCCATGGGTCACAGAGACTCAGACATGACTCAGCAACTGAACAGCTGAGGAAGCTAAGGAACAGAGAGGTTAAGAACTTGCAAAAAAGTCATTACAGCAAAGAAATGGCAAAGCATGGACTCACCCTCAACAGTCCTACTCCAGTGTGTAGTCTATCCACTGGATTACAGGTCCTCTAGTAGACAAGCATCATATATGTGTGTGTGCCCACATACGTTATAAATTTTTTCCACTAAGAGTCATATAAGGTACTTGTGTGTTAGTCACTCAGTTGTGTCCAACTCTTTGCAATCCTATGGACTGCAGTACCCCAGGTTCCTCTGTCCATTGGATTTTCCAGGCAAGCATACTGGAGTGAGTAGCCTTTCCTTTCTCCAGGGGAATCTTCCCAAGCCAGGGATTGAACCTGGGTCTCCTGCAATGCAGGCAGATTCTTTACCATCTGAACCACCAGGGAAGCCCTTTTTCCTTATCCTAAAATATACACTCACGGTTGGAAATGAGGCATCCATATGAAAGCATAAAGAAGAAAACTGAAATCACGTACAATCTTATTAAAATTTTATTCCAGACACTAATTGCAATGAACACTTTCTATTATTGTGTGTGTTTGGAGACCCACAACTTTAGGTTTTTGCTTCAAATAAGCCACTCTAAGTGAACCATAAAATTCACCACTGTATCAGAGCAAACACAACATATAAATGTAGCATCTCAACAGTTCAGCAGGGAAACCCCACCTCAGAGCCGCCTTCTGAACATACCTGCTGCAGCATTTCTTCTGTGGCATTCAACTTCTCTCTGTGCTCTTCAAGGCAAAACTCCAAATCACGAATCTTCTCTCCCTGAGCCTCTACTTGGTCTGTCAACACACTCACCTGTATACAGAGCAAAATACTGTCATGGATTAGGAAGACTTTGGGTCCCACTACAAACTTTATTTGTCTACAGAGAACAAAAACTGGGATGATGTTACCAATCATTTGGTTTAAAAAAAAAAAAAAGAAATCTAAGAATTAATAAGAAACCAGCCCTTCACACGCTTATTCATATCATGCATGTTGGTTTGAGGATTCTGCTTCAATTTTTAAGACAGTTAAGGCTGAATTGAGCATGTGCAACCCTTTATAGGATAAAAACATTACAACTCTTTATGAGAAAGAGCGTTGTACACAAACTGTCTTTTTTGGAAGGTCTGGTGAAGATGGGAGACGGTATTAGAAATTAAGAGAGGAAATGGAGTTAATATTTGAAACAGAAGTCCTCAAGGACTATTTAGTTTTTTTTTTTCTCCAAAGCGGTCTGTGGAGGGCTTCCCTGATAGCTCAGTTGGTAAAGAATCCGCCTGCAATGCAGGAGGCCTGGGTTCGATTCCTGGTTTGGGAAGATCCTTGAAGAAGGGAAAAGCTACCCAATCGAGTATTCTGGCCTTGAGAATTCCATGGACATGGTCGCAAAGAGTCAGATATGACTGAGCAACTTTCACTACTGACTGAAAGTGATCTGTATCATTTATTTACTGAAGTAAAATAGTATAACACTGTATTAGTTTTAGGTATACAGTGCAATAATTTGATGCTTGTGCACACCACAAAGTGATCATAACAAGTCTAGTCACCATCCACCACCTACAGTTGACCCCCTTCACTCATTTCTACTGTCCTCTAGTACCTTTCTTCTCTGGTAACCATCAATCTGTTCTCTGTATGGATGAGTTTTATTTTTTTCTTTGTCATTTGTTTTGTCTTTTAGATTCCGTATGTAAGTAAAAACAAGTGGTATCTGCCTTTCTCTGTCTTGACATTTCATTTAGTATAACACCCGCAAGGTCCATTCACATTGTCACAAACAGGAAGATTTCCTTCTTCTTTTATGACAGAGTGGTATTCCACTGTAAATGAATATACTCTATACCACATCCTTTTCTTCTTTTTAAACTTTTTGTTTTGTATTGGGGTAGGGCATATTAACAATGCTGTGACAGTTTCAGGTTAACAACAGAAGGACTCAGCAATACATTTATTAACACATGTATACATTGTCCTGCAAACTCCCTTCTCACTCAGGGCTGCCATACAACAAGGACTATTCAATTTTGATACCTGACAAAGAATACAGAAAAGAATCCTGGGAATCCAAATTCTGTGAGATCGTTCATGATCCCACTGTCCACAAATGTGTTCAAAAGCCAGAATGTAGCTCAAAGGTCCAAGAGGAGCCACTGGGCTGGTCTTTCATCCTCAGTGTTTATTGCAAATCTCTGAGCTTTCCTTCCAATGATCACCAGCCTAGTAAATATGCTTGTTTGTTTGTTTTTTTCCCCACCATGCAGCTTGGGGGATCTTAGTTCCCTGACCAGGAATCAAACCCAGTCATAGCAGTCAAAGTGTTGAATCCTAACCACTAGACCACCAGGGGATTCCCTATGCTTCAGTTCTTTTAGCTCAAAATACCAAAGTAAAACTATTTGTCAAGGATTTAAAAGACTGTGAAGGAGAGGAAAATCCAAATTAACCTACAAACAGGATTCCACTACCCACTTTGTGTTGTTTGGTCCATGGCATCATTTTTCAAATTGAAAAAATTAAATATATATTCAGATTCAGAAATTCTTATTCATATTTATGAAATAGATATATGAATATATGGACACACATATATATACATATATAGTTAAAAAGTCAGAATTTCTGCTATATTTATATTTTCTTAAAAAGATCATTTATCAGAAAATCAGATGACATTGTGCCTATCACCAAACTGGACCTTGAAGAGCAGAGGCTAAGGGCTGCTCACTCTAGACTGGGTATGCATACCCTTGTTCCGTCACAGTCTTCACTGGTCCCTAACGTGTATAGATGGCCCTGTACTTAGATTCTATTAGCAGTCTAGCTCCTGTAAGCAACTGAATTTGCCATCCCAATTTACAATGGTCTTTGTAAGTTAAGTCATGGGGGAAAAAAGCATTTAAAAATCACTTGCCTGAAGAACGAGGGATTCTTTATCATTTTCTAAACGGGCCAGTCGTTCTTGATACACATCTCCGTTCCCAGGGAGGTGTCCATTTGTCTGCAAAAGGAAGTGATATGTATAAGCCTGACCCTCTTTAACACTGAACTACTATGGGAAAATTAAAATTGCATATGTTTTTAATCCAAGGAACCTGAATCGAATTCAGGACAGCTGTTACCATTAATACAAAATATTAGAATGCAACATAGTTCATATAAAAACAGGAACAACAAGAATAAAAAAGCATTTCTCATCAAGCAAAAATCATGACCCAAAAGGGACAGTGACTACTGAGAGTCACTGACAGTGAATACCCACCTGAGACATGCAAGGCTTTGTGAGTGTGTGGTTGGGCACAAAATCCCTCTTTCTCCTTAATGCCATAATCGGTGGGCAAGTCCTGAGAGGCCTTCCATTCCTCCCCTCTCCTCTCACAGTCCCAAATCCAGGGCTGCAAATGTTGGCCTTTAAATGCGAGACTGCAGGCTTCTTCCTACTACTCCCGTCTCCAAATCACAGAACAAATGTTCCCTTTCTCCCTGCGGCATTTCTCTGTTTTTCTTTTCAAGACCTTAAGCACTGAGTCCTCAGTCCTCCACTGGCAGCACGAGCCAAGAGCACTGGTGATTTATCATGTTCTGTTCTGAATTCATCAACAACTTCTGAGTTTGCTTGTTCACCTCCTATTATGCTAAGCTTCCAGGCAGTCTGTAAACTTGTGTTATCTTGTAACGTCCACAGCTTCCAGCCCAGAGCTCTACTTAGACTAGTGCTCACTCTTTTTTTTCTCTTCCCTTCTGCCCACCCCCAGTTTTTTTTTTAAATCAGATTTGGGTATGTTTACAGATGGTACAAATGCCAAAGGAAATACAGATTGGGAATGGAAGTGAAGATTTTTTTTTTTTCAGCCATCTTATATATGCAAGTGATCAAGGAGACACATTGTAAAGGCTTACAGAGTGCAGACAACATAAAAACATCATTTTGAAACACAGTAGTATATGTGATGTGTCTCTTGGTATCTCATTTAAATAGTTCATAATCACATAATGTGTAATCCCAACAGAATTTTCTGATTACTCCTTCAAATACAACAGAAATATAAACCAGTGGAGTCCAAAATGGTTAGACGGGGCCAACCAGAGTTCAACTGAAAAAGCAAATAAACCACCCCAGACTTAGAGAAAACACACACTGTACATCCTTACTGCCCAGGACATAGCTGATGTGAAAGCTATTATTTTTCCAGAATCAACTGCTTTTATCATTCTACCTTTCCAATTAATGCATTTTCTAGTATAAATTCTGGAAATACCAAAAGCTATGTATTGGGAAGGAAACAAAAACAGAGAATTAATGAAAAAGAAAATTGCAAGATGTTTCTTCTAAAAATATATACATACCATAAGGCCACAAGAGAATCTGAAACTAGTTTGTAAGCACACACTATGTGGGTACAATTTTTAACATCAGCTGCTTGACCACGTACCTGCACAATAATCACAGCATAATCACAGACAGAATTAAACTACAAGTATTAGAAAGAGAGCAAATTTGGAAAACTCAGCAGTGGCCACAGGACTGGAAAAGGTCAGTTTTCATTCCAATCCCAAAGAAAGGCAATGCCAAAGAATGCTCAAACTACCACACAATTGCACTCATCTCACATGCTAGTAAAGAGATGCTTAAAATTCTCCAATCCAGGATTCAGCAATTCGTGAACTGTGAACTTCCAGATGTTCAAGCTGGTTTTAGAAAAGGCAGAGGAACCAGAGATCAAATTGCCAACATCCGCTGGATCATCAAAAAATCAAGAGAGTTCCAGAAAAACATCTATTTTTGCTTTATTGACTATGCCAAAGCCTTTGACTGTGTGGACAACCATAAACTGTGGAAAATTCTGAAAGAGATGGGAATACCAGACCACCTGAGAAACCTGTAGGCAGGTGAGGAAGCAATAGTTAGAACTGGACATGGAACAACAGACTGGTTCCAAATAGGAAAAGGAGTACGTCAAGGCTGTATATTGTCACCCTGCTTATTTAACTTCTATGCAGAGTACATCATGAGACACGCTGGGCTGGATGAAGCACAAGCTGGAATCAAGATTGCCAGGAGAAATATCAATAACCTCAGATATGCATATGACATCACCCTTATGGCAGAAAGTGAAGAATTAAAAAGCCTCTTGATGAAAGTGAAAGAGGAGAGTAAAAAAGTTGACTTAAAGTTCAACATTCAGAAAACTAAGATCATGGCATCCAGTCCCATCACTTCATGGAAAATAGATGGGGAAAGAGTGGAAACAGTGGCTGACTTTATTTTTCTGGGCTCCAAAATCACTGAAGATGGTGATTGCAGCCATGAAATTAAAAGACGCTTGCTCCTTGGAAGGAAAGTTATGACCAACCTAGACAGCATATTAAAAAGCAGAGACATTACTTTGTCAACAAAGGGCCTAGTCAAGACTATGGTTTTTCCAGTGGTCATGTATGGATGTGAGAACTGGATGGTGAAGAAAGCTGAGCGCCAAAGAATTGATGCTTTTGAACTGTGGTGTTGGAGAAGACTCTTGAGAGTCCCTTGGACTGCAAGAAGATCCAACCAGTCCATCCTAAAGGAGATCAGTCCTGGGTGTTCATTGGAAGGACTGATGTTGAAGCTCAAACTCCAATACTTTGGCCACCTGATGCGAAGAGCTGACTCATTGGAAAAGACTCTGATGCTGGGAAAGATTGAGGGCAGGAGGAGAAGGGGACGACAGAGGATGAGATGGTTGGATGGCATCACCGACTCAATGGACATGGGTTTGGGTAGACTCCGGAAGTTGGTGATGGACAGGAAGGCCTGGCGTGCTGCGGTTCATGGGGTCACAAAGAGTCAGACATGACTGAGCGACTGAACTGAACTGATTAGAAAGAGACTGATGGAGTGGCTAGGATGATTTCCATACCTGAGGACCACCAGGAAAATGAAATTTACCTTAACTTCTTGAGGATTGTGTTTGGGGAAAGAAGCAGGATGTACGATGCATGTTCTCAATCTGAGAAAGTGCTGAGACTAAACCTATATGCCTTTAAGTCTCTCATTTTTATCATAAACATTAGCAGGCATCTGCTTTTAAAATAACACAAGCAATGTTTTATAAACAGACACGTTTTCCTGGGTAGCAAAAAAAAAAAAAAAAAAAAAGCTTTTTGCTTAGTGAGGACAAAAAAACAAAAGTCCTCTTTCTCCTGACTGAAGGAAACTACAGCAAGATCAGAAGTGTTTTCTAGAGCAAGTTGTAGAAGTGTTTTTTGAAGCTACTGCCTATGATATGGAAATAAGCTGTCCCCAAACCAGTTCTACAAAATGATCCATTTAAAAAATACTAAAAATTGACCACAATGAGAATGCTCATGTTTCTCAACACTGTATTGATATTTACAAGCAGTCATTAACATTCGAGAGTAGTTTATTTTTAAACAGTAAAATAACTTCAGGAATAAAAGACAAATGAGCTACCACTGCTATAGTTATGTACTTTTGAAGCATTCTGTTGGTGTATTCAAGTAGATAAAGGTCTGTACCTTTGCCTCAAAAATGCTAGGAACAGGTACATTCCATTAGGCAAAAACCCTACCGTCTCTATTCTTCCTCCATCTCCTGTGCCCCACCTCCCAGACCACTCCATGCCTCCCCAAACCCAGCATGCTCTCTCAAACACTAATGCTATTCCTTCTGCATGGACTGTATCTCCAACTCTTTCCCTCCTTGTTCCGCCTCATTCCTTAGAATCCACCTCAACTGGGGCTTGGTCTGGAACATCTTCCATGATGTTCACTCATATGCTAGTTAACCACACTCAGATATAACCCTTTGCTGCAGCATGCATCACGTTGAATGGACTAGGCTAGACTTGGCTATATAGACAACTCTCTCTATCAATAGACTCTGCATTCTTTGTACATTCCTCTTTCAATCTGATGCACAGTGTGTGCTAACCAACTGCTGAATGAAGGAACACTAATAGATGTTCAATAAACATCAGGCAAATAAAAGATAAATAAATGTTTGGTTTTACACTGGCCTTCTTCCTTCTGAGCAGGACATTTATTCGCATTTCCTCCACTACCTGGTACACACACACACCATGATCACTAGCTCCTTTCCCCTTAAGCCCATATGCTCTCTTCCTACCACATTTAAGAGGTGACTTCATAGCCTTTTTTCTTTTTTTCGTCCGTGCTGCATGGCTTGTGGGATCTGTTTCCTGACCAGAGATTGAAGCTGGGCCCTTGGCAGTGAGACCGCAGAGCCGTAACCACTGGCCCTCCAGAGAATTCCCTCCAGAACCTTTTCAATGGTCATTATTTGAGGCCCTCTTGCACGAACTCCTTCATGTACTTCCTTCTTCAACACACAGTATTGCCTATCGCCTCCTACATCTCCCCTGTCTTTCTTCCTGCCAGTCTTGGGAGAACTGAGTCTTAACTCCTTCTTACAAGCTTACCATTCTTCTACTTTGGAACCCTGACTTCCTGTTTTCCCTGTGAATTGACCTACACTTATCGCCTCCATCCTTATCTCATCAATTTCTTTCTCTCAATGAACTTCCATTCTCCTTTCCAAGATCTAACTCCAAGGCTCTGTGCCCACCTCTATACCAGCTCCCACCTCTCTCTGCCTATAGAAATCCACCTTTCACAGCTGCTTCCTTCCCACCTCCTCTTTCTTATACCATGTCATTCTCTTCTCTACTGAATTCTCCTCCATGTCTTGCCTTGAACTTCATGATTAGTGTTGCAGCATATTCTGCCAGGGAGGGCTTACAAGTGATTTTATGTGTCAGTCATTTATTCTTCCTAATAGTCTTTCAGGGCTAATAGAAACTTTATTACATTTATTTTGATTCTCCCACAATGCTTATGAAATTTTAGACTATAATTAAAAACACATTTGGTATAAACTCTTGTTGGGTGAATTTAACATCCAATACATTGAAGACCAGCCCAAATTATTTTACTCAAAATCCCAGAGATGCCTTCAAAAGAGCTCTTTCTAGTACCACTCATAATGCAACCCTTTATTGACCACATTCAATCCACTTGAGAGTTTAGGTCAAAACTGGGATCAATGTGAGGATTGCAATCTTCAACTAACAGGGGGTGTGGAGGGGTGGGACTGGAATACACCAGGGAAAAAAGAAAAGAAATAAAGAAATAAAAAGGAGGGTGTGTTAAACTAAAGCTCATTTAATTAAATGTTATCTTTAGCTGCCAAATGATATATCTAATACAGGGTATTTCAGGTCCTAATGACAGTATTAATATTTCTACCACTGCACGCAAACATCCACTGCCTGCTTTCCACTAGAGGAAAGACTGAAATAAGACTTGAATCTTTCAGCCACAAATATCACAGTCACATTTCACTTGGGTCCCACACATGAGACAGCATCTCACACTCTTTTGTACAAAGGGTCAAAGAATACAACACCCACAATGTTAGAAATCAATCTAGCAGGCAGGAGCAGTGCTCTGCTGTCTGGTCCTCACACTTGACATGGTGTGATTAGGATGGAGAGGCCTGCTCCTGGGCTGTAAACAACCATCTCAGGGCAACCTTGCTACCGTTCAGGGCCACTGAAGCAGTTCCTCCACCTGGCCAGTGCCCCTTAGTACCATGGTACCGCTGACTCTAGGTCCATCTTGCAAACACCCCACTTATATTTTCCTCCTAAATTTCTACTGAAGTTCAAAAGAACAGCCTGTTCAGGAAGCCCTCCACTTGTTCCAAAATCTCATCATCTCATCATTTGCTAAGAAACCCAAAAGGGGAAATAAATCTCACATGCGTTTTATCATACCCCCAAAACTCAACCACAACCCTCTCCTAGAAAGACATCAGTTTATTCAATGTTGTCAGAACGTACATCAAAGACTGAAACTCAGAATGATGCTGAATATATGCTGTACTTTCCAAGTCAAGATTACAGACATGGTCAGAATCAGACGATGGCTTTGGGGGTTTGTTTTTCTGGGTTTTAATTTTCACGGTGCTTGTTTCCCAGAGACAGAAGGCATCTTCTTAAGTAAACAGTCAACTGGAGCAAAAACAAGTGCTCTGGAGCAAGGAAAACCACAGTAGTGAGTCAGCCTCTAAGACTCACTACTCCAAAAATGTAACTATATCTGAAATGCTGGTGACAGCAGCAGATGCCAAGGGCTTTCATCTGCCAGTCTTTTTCGAAGTATCATGAGAGCGCGTCCCTCAGAGCATCTGTGCCACATTAAACCAGTCACAGCCACGAGCAGTCTGTCCTGTTACATGGCCGGGGCACACCTGCATCTCCTCGTCTGTGCATCCACAGCCAGCACTGGGTGAAGAGACGGACTGCTTCAGTGCCTCCTAAAGAGTTCTTTTAGATCCTTGAGAAGGGAAGATGGGCTCTACCCCTTCCTCACCTGATTTTCAGGCATATCACGATGCTCCTGAAGCTTCTGTAGTGGGGAGAGGAGTACACACTGAGACTACAACATTATCCCAGTCACAGGTATGCTCCAAAGTCCCCCGAGTTCCAGATGGATGGAAAATAGAAGTCCCCAAAAGCTAAAGCCAGCTCCTATTCTAGGAGTAAAACATATTCATTCATTCACCCATTGTTCATTCTTGTATTCAGTATTTATAAAAATCTAAGACACAGACATAGAGAACAAATATATGGATATCAAGGCGTTAAGGGAGGGTGGGATAAATTGGGAGACTGGGATTAACATATATACACTATTGATACTATGTATAAAATAGATAACTAATGGGAACCTATTATATAGCACAGGGAACTCTACTTAATGCACTGTGGCGACCTGAAGGAAGTCCAAAAGGGAGATGATATGTGTATATGTATGGCTGATTCATTTTGCTGTATAGCAGACTCTTAACACAACTCTGTAAAGCAACTATACTCCATTGAAAGCTTATTTTTTAAAAACCCAGCTATGTGACAGGCTGCAGAGCTAGCAGAAGAATCTCTTTTACTCTGAGGAGAACTTGAGATGAAGGAAAAATGCTGTGTCTACTTTTCTTTCCACTTATTCTTTCAGGGATCCCCTGGAGGAAGGGATGGCAACCCACTCCAGTATTCTTGCCTGGAGAATTCTATGGACAGAGGAGCTTGGTGGGCTACAGTCCATGGGGTGGAAAGAGTCGGACACAACTGAGTGACCAACACTGTTCTTTTTTAACTTACTTTTGTAAAAGAATAGAGGAATCTTTCTATTCAATCCCTACAACTACTGGCAGCCTGGGATGCCACTGAAAGCAACTCTCTCACTGTTCACACACTGGCATCTTTTGATGGAGAATTCTGCTGACTTGGTCCATCTGCTCTCCTGTTTCTATGGACCCTTTCCATGGGAGTTTTCCAGAAGCATAACGGGAAAACAGGTTTAACTTCAGCTAGGATGTCTCAGTGAGAGATGAGGCACAGCTCGTATAATTGTGACCACATACGTGATACAACCTTAAGATGTATCTTGCTTGCCAAGGCTTGGAAAAACATTCCCTGGAGGCACACAGGAAAAGAGAAAGAAGCTGGGCAGAGACCAGCAGGGATCAGAGGGTGGTGGGGTGGGGAGGGAGTGTGCGGCTGGGGGTCAAGGACCTGGGGAGAACAGCTAGAAGCCCTGGAGAGAACATGCCCCGTGTCTGAACTCTTCAGATAAATTAGAAGTATTGTTATTTTTATGAAATATTTAACCAAGGGACACGTAAGATTAATATTATCTTTTTCAACACAGAGAAAAGATAGAAATGCATTATAATGATTTAACAGGTCAGAAGTCAGTCAAAAGCACTTCATTTTCCCCACTGATATACTACTGGGTTATCATGCCTGATCTGCAGTTTTTACCATGAATATTCTCATTCACTTTGTTGAAAACTGTCATTTTTTTTTAAAAGGGGATTCTTTTTAAAATTAATTTATTTGACTGTGTCAGGTCTTAGTTGCGGCATGTGGGATATTGTGGTGTGTGCACGGATTCTCTAGTTGTGGTGCGTGGGTTTAGCTGCCCCACAGCACGTGGGATTCTCAGTTCCCCAACCAGCGATCAAACCTGGGTCCCCTGCATTGCAAGGTGGATTATTAACCACTGGACCACTAGGCAAGTCCCCCAAACTGTCTTTTTCTGTAATTTCTGCTGACTTTGAGATTGTATCATAATTAAAACTGCCAAACAACCAGACACTTTGGGATTTCAGGATCCGGTCAAGGTCATGAACCTTGCCTCTATCTACTGGAGAAAGCATTGTAAGAATGTTCTAGGGCAGTGTATCAAGTTAGATCGAAAGTAAACAAAAACTACTTGTTAGGCTCAAAAAATTAAGACTTTTTTTTCCATTTGCCCTCTTAAACTTTGAGCTTGATAAAGCACATAATTCTCTGTTATTAATATTTGTGTTAACATACATTTCACAACTAAAACAGAGAATTATACCTCAGCAGTTGAACAAATATGTCATATTCAACTGATTTGTTGCTGCTCTTGTTTTACCACAGGAGACAAACTTTCAAGTCTTAAACTCACTCATTCCTAGAAGGCTACATGTTTAGCTACCCAATTAAAACAAATTCATTTTTGTAGATTTAACTTCACTGTAACAGTCTTACTATTTTCCATTTTCTTATCCAGCTTCTGATCATCTAAAACAATTAAGAGGACAGCAGAAATTAGTAGCAAAGGAATAACCTGCACTCTAGAGGAAACGAGGGCATCTTCCTGGCCTGGGTAAAATAATAATTAGAAATGTAAAGGCCCAGCTGCACTAATGAGAAACTTAGCATCAGTCAGTCTTAAGTAAACGGACTTTCAGGTTGGCCATCATTAAACATGGATGAAATACTAATTGTGTAACTCGTATCATTAATAAGTTTCTCAAAAATATTGTGGAAGCTTCCCCATAGTCCGAGAAATGTCTGCACTCTTCTGTCAAAGAAATAAACTGTATAAATAATTGGTAACTGCCCCCCAGCCCACCCCATAATCAGACTCAACCCTTTCTTTCCTTCATTGCAAAAGGTCCTGCTAAATGTTTCCCTTTACTCTCTACAATCCACCTTTCACTATGACCTTTGTGACTAATCCTCTGCCAGGCTCACTGACAAGCACTCAACATACATTGTTAATAGGATCTTCACAATCCTGTGTGGCAGAAACCACCATTCCCATTTTACAAATGAGGAAACTGATCCAAACAGCTTAAGACACAATCGGGAGAATTCTGTGTTCCTTCAATTCTAAGATGCCATCAAATTTTATCAAATTACTAATCTAAAATTTTTTGATTAGGGTAAAATACACATAAAAATTTACCATTTTTATATGTACAGTTCAGTGGCAATAAGTACATTCACAGTTCTGTGGAATCATCACCATCATCCATCTACAGAACTCTTCATACTGCAAAACTCAAGCTCTGTACCTATTAAATATTAACTCCACATCCCACCCTTTCCCCCTCCAAAGGCAACCACTATTCTATTTTCTCTCTCTATGAATTTATTTGACTACTCTTGGTATCTGCATACATGCTTAGTCATGTTTGACTCTTCGTGACCCCTATGGACCACAGTCTGCCAGGAACCTCTCTGTCCATGGGATTTCCCCAGCAAGAATACAGGAGTTTGTTGCTATTCCCTTCTCCAGGGGATCTTCGGATCAAACTCGGGTATCCTGCACTGCAGGCAGATTCTTTACCTTCTGAGCCACCAGGGAAGCCCAAAACATGTACAGATACCACTTTTAAGATCATAAAACACATCATAGCTTTTGAGATATCAAATGGGAGAAGGCTATACTATCAGCAAATCATTAAACTGCAAGCATAAGACCTTCCACCTGCTGGATTCTTAATACTGCCTCAATTCCCTTTGGTTTTAAAATCAAAGTCTACGATAGGCTAAGCTCTAACTATTCATGTCACACCTATTCCTTTTTGTTTAGTTTTTATTGAAGCATAGTTGAATTACAATGCAGTGTTAATTGCTACAGTATAGCAAGGTGACTCAGTTATACATATATATATATATATATATATATATACACACACACATACAAATTCTTTTTTATATTCTTTTCCATTATTGATTATCACAGGACACTGAATATAGTTCCCTGGGTTTATGGTAGCTGGGACTGTTGTTGGTATTCAGTCACTAAGACGTGTCCAACTCTGTGATCCCAAAGACTGAAGCTCACCAGGCTCCTATGTCCCCCAGTGGGGATTAGCAGATGTAAACTGGTATTCACAGAAAGATGAACAACAAGGCCGCACACCTATTTCTTCATTATTCCAAACACCCCCTCCCTACTCTCCCCTTCTTGCTTTGGGCTTTGCCCTTTGTCATCAATCTTTTTTTTTTTTTTATTTCATTTTCTATGTGCTTGCAAAAATATATGTAGTTTGGAAGGACTGGATTCCACATGAGTGGATGGATATAAATCAGTTGTATAGATATAAATAAGTTTAACCCAAGAAAACTTACCTCTCTGGAGTTAACATTTAGTTAGTTTTCTAACTGTCATTTCTCTGGATAAAAACTGAATCTTTATAAGGTATGTAAAGTACTTGTCCATTTTGTCGACACTTAACTTAAAAATGTTAGATATTAACACCAAGAGCAACCAAAACCACAAATTAACAAGCCATCAAATGATTAAATTTAACATAACAAATAAATAATATTTTAATTAATGTTAAATCCAGTTCATTCAAATGTATATACCATTTTATCATTCAGGGAGCAACATTCATCACAAATAATAATTACTGACCACCTACTGCATGCCAAGCATTGTTCTAGGGACCATCGATGCAGTGGTTTTGTTTTGATTTGTTTTAGTCAAAAGTCTCAATGATACTTCCATTCCAGTTGGAGAGAGAAAAAAATACATATAAATATGGCAGATACATAGTACATAAGAAAGTGGTGCATTCTTAGTAAAATATTAAAGCAGGAAGATATACTATGAAGAATAACTATGTGAAATTTTAGATCAGGTGGGCAGGAAAGACCTCATGGAGAACACAACTTTAAAGTAAATGTAACGAAGCTAGTCATCTAGATAATCTGAGAAAAGAACTTTCTAGGCAGAGTAAACAGCCAGTGCAAAGGCCCTGAGGCCCAGTCTCACCAACATGTTTGAGAATCAGTGAGGAAGCCCACATGCCTGAAGTGGAGCAAAAGAGGGCAATGAGACCTGAGGTCAGAAGGCAACAAGGAGCAAGCACTAAACTAAGGGCCGTGCAGTCCAGCAAGCACTGTGGTTTCTACCTCTAAGTCACATGTGACTACCACTGCAGGCTTCTCAAAAAGGCACGGATGACATGATTTATGTTTCAGGAACCATCACATCACTTTCAATCTTTTCCAGAAACACTTTAACAGACTGAGCACCTACTAATGGAGATATTTTGGACACAAGTGAAACACTTAACCACAGTGCCCTCAAGTTACGGATGCACTGGCTGCCTCTGAATGCAGGGTGGGGAATGGGTTCTTCTAAGTTCCCTTCCCCAAGTGTGCTGAATGGTCAGGAAAACAAGCAGTAAACAAGGGGCAAGGGAGGAGGTAGAAACAGCCTGAGAAATATGCCAGGAAATTTCTGGTTTCAGAGCATGAAGCAGAATGGAACTGGCGGAATCAACCTACCTGACTTTAGGCTATACTACAAATCCACAGTCATTAAGACAGTATGGTACTGGCACAAAGACAGAAACATAGATCAATGGAACAGAATAGAAAGCCCAGAGATAAATCCACGCATCTATGTACACCTTATCTTTGACAAAGGAGGCAAGAATATACAATGGAGAAAAGACAACCTCTTTAACAAGTGGTGCTGGGAAAACTGGACAGCCACTTGTAAAAGAATGAAACTAGA